>JACCHW010000026.1:2400000-3600000 GCA_018907185.1 Platyscapa corneri | reverse complement strand
TATACAAAAAAAATTATTAATTCGAAATTTGATTAAAAAAAAATTTAAGACGTAATGATCAAAAATACTTTGTGGTGACCTGAAATTTAACAATAGTCTCGTCTCAATCAGTTCTTGATTATTTAAAATTTTGTATTTAACATTATTAAAAAAGCTTAAAATATTGTTAAAACTGTATAATTTTTAATTCATAACGAGAAATACTCGAAGAAAAGCATTGTTATCAACTCGTAGTGTTATTTGGTGCATAATAAGTATTTACTTTATTTTTGTAGAACTCAAATAGCACCTCCAAGGTCAAAGTATTTGAATTAAAGTTAATCTTCAATTTAGATAATATGAAATCTCTTTTATTATTTAAATCTAAACAAAATTAAACTATCCGAGATGGTAATTATATATTTATATATTTATATATTTGTACATAATTATGTAATAGCAGTAGTAGTAAATATTCTTAACGGAAAAATAATGCAGTCGGCATTTATATTACTCAAATAAGTATAAAGAAATTTGAAAAGCTGACAATTACATGTCAAGATGCAAGAGTAACGAAAAGATTTTTCATTTTAACGCACATCGATCTTCATATGAATATTGTCAGGGAAAAACAGTCTATAAAATAAATTTAAATGCGTTCAGGAGATGATCGAGCATGCGATTGAAAACTTGAAAATTACCTTTCCGAATACTGTGTGCTGACCATCCAGCCATGGAGTAGCCACTGTTGTTATGAAAAATTGACAGCCATTTGTGTTCTTTCCAGCGTTGGCCATACTAATGAAACCAGGACCAGAATGATTGATGTCGAAGTTTTCATCGTCGAAATACTTTCCGTAGATGCTAATTGATCCGGTTCCATCTCCTTTATCTATGTCACCTCCTGAAACAACCATCATTTCCGTTTCTTTTCCTTTTCAAACGAATCGATCTATTCTATCTATCGCGTTTTATCTCATTTCGATAAAAACAGTTTTTATCCACGAAAATAAAAAATTGAGTCATTTATTAAATTCCAAGTGCAAAAAAGATTGGAATCTTAATTATTTGGCGTTGCTTATGTTTTAAATGCACTTTTCAAATGAAATTCAAATAATAATTTTAGTTTATATTTTAACGATACACCTTTGTCTTCAAAATAAATATATAATTTTGTCAATTTGGTCAGTCAATAAGATATCGTGATTAAAGCGATTGACTTTGATGATTCTTGTGATCGATTAATTAATCTTACAGTTAAAAACATTGTTATGATTAGCGACTGTGAATAATATGCACATCCATAATGACTCAAACAATTTCCACTTGTTCCAAACAAATAAAATTTGTTTTAAAAAATGGATGTACGAAGTTTCACTTATTTCGAGTTGATTTAAAATTTGAATAGTCTCTGAAAAAGTCATTATCAAATCAATATTAGCCAAATGATTGCGCTTTATGGATGTTTCGTTAAATTTACACTTAATAAGTATGTTTAAAGCACCTTGAAGCATGAATTTTTTGATAACTCGATGAAACTCTGAGCCAGAATAGGACCTGCCTTTGATACCTTCGGTCGCTAATGTCAGAAAATTTTTAACAGTTTTCGGAGCGTCTTGTCCAAATAATCCAATAACTATTCGACCTGCTGGGTTATCACCGATCATGATATCAAAGTAAACTTGATCCGTTATTGTATATTCATTCGCCTATAATATAAGAAATAACAATGACCTTATGGATTAGTGAGGACGTGTAGGATTTCAATTCAATTGTTACGTAATAAAAAACAACGCCTGTTTCTTTCTTGTAAGGCATCGATACCTCCAGCAAATTGTTTTTTCGTAAAATTTTCGTAAAATATCTATCACTGACCCATTTTAGGCGCAAAGCCCTTTATTACGAAATGTAATGGGAATCGAAGACTCGAATAAATTGCTACAGCGGCGCAGGTACTTTCCGGTGTGTTCTGCGATTAACACTAGCAACGCCAGGCGCATCGGGTTCTATAATTCGAAATTCGTTATTCGTTCCGCTATACGGAGGCTCGAGTTAATCCCTTTCATTTGGAAAACTTATTTTGGTACATATACAAGCCCTGAGAAACGTGACGCACGCCCACAAACGCGGCAGAGAAGCCTTATAAGAAGATCTACATAAGAATACAGCTGGACGGTTCTGCTCTATTAGACTGATTTTTCCACTACAACGACGGCTATTAATTGAAACGGATTTGCATTTTATTCGTTCCATCCTGGTTTTCATTCGTATTTTTGAATAACTCCAAGTGCAAACTGTATTAGCGGCCGTGACGCTTTAAATTAGACTGCCGGAATAAACAAACGGTGCTGAAGCGCGGAAAATTAAACATTCTTTACTTCGTCTTGCAAACTGAGTCTTGCAAAAAAGCTGGCGAGCACAGCGACGTTTTCGCGTAAAATTAACACCTTTCGCAGCTCTTTAGTTAAGCTTCAAGCTGCATTTTTCGAAAACTAACTTAATCGGAGCTGCTGCCCACCGATAAGAATAGTGAACATGAATATTAAAGAAGCGAATGCCGCGCGAAAAAACATCAGTCTATTATTTAACATCTAATGGACGAATGTCTCTTCTTTTAATCGTCGCCTTATCTCGTCCCATTAAAACGCGGAGTCGGTTGGGGCGATTCGCGGAACGACGGCCAACCGAAGCGAGCCAAGTGGCCGATTCCGCAGTAAAGCAATTTGCCGATGCAACCCGAGCGACTGGCGCAGAAAAGCGAGTCGTCGAAGCGAAACAAAAAAAATTCCGACAAGCAGCGCAGAGAGCAAGGAAAACCCATCTCGTACCTGGCCACGGCTGGCTGCGGCGACCAAAAATACAGCTGTCAGCAGGTACATCGTGGCTCGCAGCTTCGTCGAGCACTCGGGAAACAGAAAGAAGCTCCGCCGCGACGGAGAAAATTCGGCTCGCGGGCGTAATAATAAACGGAGAAGACGAAAGCGGATCACGTAATGCGACTGTACGAGCGGCCGAGCGACTGCTCCGGAGTCGAGCCGCGCAACACGATTTACGCGTAGGAGTTGCGGTACCGACCGCGGCGTGTGCGCAACGTATCACTTTTTCACTACGGCGCGGCTCCGCGACGAATTCATCTAGTAGCCTCTCGAAAGACTGGACGCATCCGGAATCCACCCACTGCTCGGCTCTTTATCTTTCTAGCAGCGGCAATCTGTGTCAAAGCGGTGACTGTCAATATTTCAAGCGGCTCGGCGTCGAGTCCTGGATCGGTCCGGCCATTATTTTCCGACTCTGCGAAATGCGTCACTCACTGCACTGCACCGCTTATTATTCGATCGCAGATTCGTTATCTCGGCACAAAATATTATTTTCGCGTCGCTCGCTTCGCTTCGATTCGCCGCTTGCGGTCGCTCAAATCCCTAGAGAGGACGCGTAAATTAATAAACGCGTCTCGCACGCTACGACTATACAAACACTCATCTCGATGAGCACGACTATTCGAAATTTATAAATTCAAATGAAGCTCCTGAAGAGAGTTTTTCAGCCGTCCGGCAGATGTGGCCTCTACCGTTTCAATCTCTAAATGCAAAAAGGTTAAAAGTGCGAGTTAAATTTAAGACGTTTAACGTTTATGAGAAACGCTAACTCGAGCAAATTTCCTGCCAAACATCGCAAGGCTTGACAAATTAAAAATTAAAATCAGTACCGAAGCAGGGATAAATACTAAACTGATAAAACAAGTTTAAGCTGTTTACTGTTAGTATTTATAATTGCGCGCTCCTTCTTTATCTTGAACTTTAAAAAGAGGCATAGACTGCCATCGATTTAACGGTTCGCGTTAAACCTAATAATGCGAACCAGAGTCTTCTAGTTGAGCCCCGCATACACCAGCTTACGATTTCCCATTCATCGACAGATACTACAATTGCACGTGCAAGGTGGGATACTCGTTCGATCGATCGATCGATCGATCTGACAAAGTCAACAGCCTCCCGTGACGTAACGTTCGCGTCTTTATTCGGCTCGTCGATTCTTAATATTCTTTCATCAAAACAACATAAAGCATTACTTTTCTAATTGCTCGCTATGGCTTTTCTTTAAAAGTTGATTTTGCACAATCGACAAAGCGCCATACACAAACAATTGCTGCTCGCGTCGTTTTTTTTTAAAATGGTATTAAAACAATTAAAACAATGCAATACAATAGCAGCCGTTCGACTGCTTCGTTTTTACCGAAAGCGGCTTTTTTGAGTAAAGAGCGAGTCGCTGTGGTAGCCAATTTTCCAACTGTTCTACGTACATCACAACACTCCCTCTCCTCGAATCGAAGCTCACCGTTAGTAATTTATTGCTCGAAATTGCGTTGGGTGCAAATAAAAGAGGAGCTGCGGCGTCGCCCAAATCCGCTAAAAACGTTAAAATCGCTAAAAGTTCGCATCCAAACAACATAGACAAACAGAACAAGCCCGAGCATCTCCTCACTTTTCTCCTACGCGCTCTCGTGAATCCGTAAGTACTCGCGCACACGCATACACACAAATCCACGCATAATTCCGAAGTGGCCGAAAGCGATGGTCCCGTTAGTCCGGCGCTCGCTTGGATATTATAAAAGGTAAGCGAGAGTCCGAACCCGAGGTCAGTCGTCCCTCCGCAGCCATGGATTCTTATGAGCTCTTCTTGTTCCTGATGCTGGCTCACCTGGCTCATCTCGGTCGCGGCTCCGTCCTGGAGCGGCACAGGAGCGACTGGGAATTCCTCGAGGCTCAGCCCAAGTCGGTGGACATTCCCGAGGATCTGGTCACGTACGAGGGCGCGCAGGTTTGGAGGGTCACGGGGGCTGACGACAAGGCCGACTACCTAACCTATCTGCAGGAGCGAGGAGGTTCGTACTTTAAGGCATCGTAAGGGCTCCAAAGCGAACCAAAGCGGCGTGGTATTGCGTACGAATTCGGATGGTGATTTCAGCTACTCAATTCAAGATCCCCCATTGCATCCGTGGGATTCTCGATTGTTTTACCAATGGCTTCTTTTTTCAATAATTAGTGCTGGAGCGCGGCGTTTCGACTCTTTAACCAGTCCCACCTTGAATAATTACTACAATATTCCGAGGGGTTGGCCTTGAAGATATTGATTGTAGAAAAGACGGCTTTGAAGATTTAGAAATATGCGTGCACGTATATTGGATTACCTTTTTTATCAGGTCGGTTAATGAGAAAGCATAAAAATTCACGCATTTGCACAATTTCTGAACCTATAATATGCTGTAATCGGTTACAACAGGAACTTCCCAATAACTAACTATCAATAAAAACGTGTTTCTAATGATGCGCCAAGGCCGTGACGCAGCTGAAGTATTTTAATTTATCAATATTTCTCGTAAGTCTGATGTCTATGTACGAAAAATACGCGCGACAATATTGTACTCGTTTATCCCTCGTTTGCTATACTCTTGCAAATTTTTGACTTTTGACAACAAATCCTTTATTACGTACTCGTGCGCTGGTTTACGTGCTCGTTGACTTCCCTGTTAATATACATTTTACATCCAATCTTGCGTCGATAAATTATGTTCTAGTTTTATCGCGATGTTTTTACAGACAATTAGTAAACCTATTGACGCGCGTTATTACATTATATCATTTCAATTTTTTCATAGCTGATGTTTACAAAAGCCGTACTATTGCTTATTATTTTTTATACCCAAGTCTTTAAAGCAAAATTGCATTGTTATTTTTATGTATTGTCTAATTGATAACAGCTTTTTTCGGCAATTATCGTTGAACCGTTTATATTGCGCGCACCATTGACTTTCGGAATCGAAGCTCATTTTTTAGTAACTCATTTGTTGAAATGTACGCGATTTTTTACGTATGTTACAGCAACGTTAATTATAAGAAGTCATATTTATCTTATTAAGTTAACTTCAACGTTTATTTAAACGCTTAACCATGCGATGATTCAGATATAAGCGGACGATTATATTTTACGGTCCATTGATTTACAACTGATTATAATTGACGATACGCACTTGTTCGTCGTAGTTAATCTCAAATCGCATAAATAAGTGACTTGGGTGATTACTTGAAAACTCGAAATTTGGGTAATCGATTGGAGTCGCTGATTATTATTAAAGTATCAACTGCTTATAAAGGAGCGAATTTCTTTGAATCCTTTGTTCGCCTAATAACAGTTCTCTCGTTGATTACAGATTTATCGCTGTGGACAGGGAATGATACCGCGATAGATGTTTTAGTGCTTCCTGACGTTATTCCCCGAGTTTCCCGTTTCCTGCGTCAAAGACACGTTAAGTATGATATCATTATACCTGATCTCCAACAAGCCATTAACTCCGAAAACCCGATAAAAAGCCAAGAGGAGATCGAGGAGCTCGAAGGTCGGAATGGTAAGTGATCCAACGCGGAAGATAAAAAATTTACTGCAGCTCTACTTACATATTTTTTCTTGAATATTTTCTGTGTCATACTCGGCTGCTTCTTCGATATTATTTTACTAACAATTCGGGTGCTGTCGAATCAAGAATTAGGAAATAGCGTTGATAACATTGGTTGAAGTGCAAAACATTTCCTTAAATTAGATACATTTGCAGGAATTTTATTGTAAATTTTTTAAACGAGTCTTGCACTTGTACACCCGAGTGCTTCGACGAAATCAAACGATACGATCACACGCCAAATAATTTTCCGTCTCATTCAACTTGCAGTTTAAACTAATAATCCACTTTTCGAATAACAACTGAACAGTCCTTAATATTTGCTGTAAATCTAATAGTTGACAATATCAAATACTTTCTATTTCGAGAATATTGATCTAATGCTTTAAGAATAATTGAACCACTTTCTCGCGCAATTTAAATTCATTTCGAGTAGCTGAAGCGATTGAGCGTTGGTCCAAAACTCGGTGAAAGTTTTGAAAATAATGGGCCTAAAAACAATAAGAAATTAACTGATATGCAAGTCAGTGTTCAGAGAAGTCACTTGATATGCTCGATATATATTCGCATGGTCACTGAACCTCAAGTGTAGTCCAATAACCCACTTACCACTTTATCAGTTGATTAAATTAGCGCAAATCTCGCGTCCGATCGATAGAGAATAAACTTTCCTACAGACAAATGTTTACGTGTTTCTGTACACAGAGTTAGAAATTTTCCAAGGTATTGATGAAGCACACCTCTTAACTTCATTCGTAACTATTTGTTGCGAGTTTAACAGGTTGCACGGTAATAACAAGTTGATTATCTAATGCAAAAAATAGTTCCTTCGATCCCATGCACGTACCTTAAGGCCTAATGTAGTCGCGACAATTTGAGTTTTCATTTTTTATTCGCATGCAAAAGAGGATTTCATGAAAGCTGCCGACAGCTCTACAATATGTGCATAATTTAATCGTCTCTGGGAACTAGCGAACCATTAGAGAATCTCCACTAAAATCACAGGCATTAAAATTTTATAGATTTATAGATTTATAGCAGCTGCATAAAAACTAATAACTCTTAGGTTGCATTGCAATATTGATACTTGTTTCGCTAAAGCTATTATGCACCTACTGTAACTCAACATCGTGCAACCTTAATTTATGAAGTAACCGAGTTAAATTTTTAATTTTTTTAATCTCAAGTACATAAATAATTTCACGATTGAGATTTCAAATACGAATGTCTTACATGTGTTTGTAATACGGTGATATTAATAATAGATTTATAGCAGTATAATGCGATTATAAAGTTTATTATTACGCACATAAATTTATGCTAACATAATATCATAAATTTATGAACATTTCTTTAGATTATATTATTCGATGATTTTACCGAAAGAAGTACTGTAACAATTAGTTTTTTTACAAGTTATTGCGTATCAATTTATTTCCATAATCTCTTATGAAGCGTTGAAAACAAATGAAAACTTTTAATTAAATACGAAATTAGTATTGAATGATGAATATTAAGTATAATACAAAACTGATTCATGCTTCGTCTTATGATTAAAATTTCTTTTTAAATAACAATGCATCAATTCATTTTTTAAATACAATTGAAACCTATTTACTCAAAAAATTTAATTTCAAAAATCGAAAACAATTTTATGGTCTCAATAGATATTACAGTCTTATATATGTGAAAAATTAGTTATGAAATTAGAATTCACAAAAATGAATTATGATTTTCAGAACAGGTTTTTTTTTTTAATTCTTTGTATCCGACGATTTATTTATCTATATCGATAATTATGAGCATGAAAATATTTTTATTGGCTAATATTAATATTAAAGAGAAGATATTATAATAAAACAAGAGTAAAAACGTCGAAGCCAAAGTAAATTTTTTTTTAAAGTAGAAAAATTATTTGGAAATGGTACATCACAAAATAATTGCGACGGCAAATTCATAGAGCAGATTACAATTGTCTTCTGTTTGTCGCCATGAATAATTTCCATTCATTTTAATGTTTTTTGTTTTCGTCGGACACAAGGTCACAAAACTGCATTATCAATAATTTTCTCTATATTTAAATCAATTAAATCATTCAGAGCTGCGTGAAACTAAATAAATAAAGCATTGATAGCTAAAGTGGTGTTTTAGCTCGCTACGCTTGGTGGAAAAATGCCGTGATTGGTGTTCGAAAAATATACCCTCTGCGCTATTATCCTCATCCTCTTCGTTATTCTGTATCTAACTCATTAGAGGGTGGAGGTGATCTTGGCTACCGATGGAAGGGTGAGCTGCTAATACAACTTTATTCGCTTCGCACACTCAGTCGAACCTTCGGTACCTCGCACTTTATTCCATCTTCGAGAATCCCTAGTACTTTGTTCGAATATTTTCGAGCCCCGCATCAGTCCTTGGTCTACTCACACAGAAACACGCGCGCGTGCAAATGCACTTTCAGAGTCCGCTTCCGTAGATGTTACCGCCTCGTCACGAATACAAAGACGAAAGCTAAAGGAAAAAGATTAAATAAAAGATAGCGAACTCGTGGTGGTCAGAATCATGCGCCCGTCTGTGTATTGTACCGTGAATAGTCGCGTGCCCTAAGAAAATGAGTAAAAGCCACGCAAACACGTAATAGCATTCATATTAATGACAACGCAGATAATCTTCATCACGCTTTTGAATTGTGTCAACTGTTATTTAATCGATAGCTGAATGTGCGAAGCGGAGATTAAATGAAAATCTTTAATTTGAACAAAAATGGCATCTTCGTTAAGCCGAAAGAACTGCTTTTTAGGACATCGCATGGACTGGACGGGCTACCACCGACTGGAGGACATCCACGGATACCTTGACTACTTGGCGAACACTTACTCCGACATTTGCTCGGTCATGACCATCGGCAAATCCATCGAGGGCCGTCCTATTAAGGTACGTCCCCTCGTTAACCCACGTTTCTTAGTGTCGTCAGTGCCGAGAGCAATGGACAATACCAATCGTTGGCGACTCTGTATCTAAAACTTTCAATTTGACGTCTTTAATGTAGGTGCTTAGAATCAGCAAAGGAATGGTG
This sequence comes from Platyscapa corneri, assembly GCA_018907185.1. NCBI lineage: Eukaryota > Metazoa > Arthropoda > Insecta > Hymenoptera > Agaonidae > Platyscapa > Platyscapa corneri. Next base: position 3,590,497 of record JACCHW010000026.1, on the reverse strand, counting down.
AACGCTCCCGCGCTCTGGATCGACGGAGGCATTCACGCCAGAGAGTGGATTTCACCGGCTGTCGTCACTTACCTTATCGACTACCTGGTTGAGCACAGCGACCAACTCGAAGCCGATTACTACATTCTCCCAGTTATCAATCCCGACGGGTAATCGACACTCATTTAGATTCCTCGCTTCTTATTTTTAATTACCAACAGCCGCGCCTAATCGAGTCTCACCAGTGCTTTTAGAGTTTACCCTTACTTGGGACAACTTGTAAATTTCAATCGTCCATCCTCAAAGAATTACCAAAGAATGTAAAATATTTCGCTGGCTCGTTGCTCGTTTGTCTCAACATTCGCTCGCGTCTGGTTTGTACTTGGAAATTTATGAATATACGGCTTTTTTTAACTTTCGCGAGAGGTCCAGTCGGTCAATAGCCACCGCAGACGATCCGGTTCGTGCCCGAAAACAATTTTTGCCAATTTTCGAAATTGCACCGCACCGAGATTGAAAATAAGTTAATTCGCTGCCTGCGCGGGGAGGAAGGGGGGCTCTTTGCTCGTCGATCGCAAGGAAAGATAAAGAGCGAACCGCTTGCTTGGTAGGTACGAGTACACGTTTCGGGGTGACAGACTTTGGCGCAAGAACCGAGGCAACCCGGAAAAAGGCGGGTCCTGCATTGGCATCGACTTGAACCGCAATTTCGGTTACCGATGGGGCGGCCTGGGAACGAGCAAACAACCATGCCGTGAGACGTATGCAGGAACCGGACCATTCTCCGAGCCAGAGACCCGCGCTATTAAGAACTTCTTCGAGCTCAGCGCCGCCAACTTTAAGGTTCGACTGCTCATTTTTTTAATAGCTTTCCACGCTTGCAGTTTCCCAATTGCTTATAAATATTGCTCTCCCGTAAATGCCTCTCCCCCCAACCTACCCGATGGCATTCAGACCGATCCATCGCCTTTTGATCTTTGCTCCCGTTTGCTGCGTCCGATCGCGCAACGGATAAAAAATATTAGTTTTCCGATTATTTTTTAAGTGTTACGAAAAGACGTTGCGCAACGAAGACTATCAACTCCTACGCGATCGTTTTGACTTTTAAATAAGCGGATAAAAAAATAAGCGAATATTCAACGAAAATTAAAATAAACGAACACTTGTAATTGTGCATCGGCTGATGAAAATTCAGTGCAACATTATATAAAATACTAATTAGAAATTCAGTAATTTACGGAAAGCAGTTTTATTAACGAACTAGCCAAAAGAAGTTGACGTTGAAGTAAAAGTAGAGGCAGAAAAAGTTACGCGCGTAACGGAAGGAACGCAAGTGATTATTGGTATTCCGACATAAAAATATCAATAAGATCCTTTAACTATAGAAATAAGTTAAAAGCGGAAATTAGAAAAAGATTGCATACGGGAAAAGCGAGTTTTTATTTTGTTAACAAGCTATTAAAATACCGGCTCCAGCGTTAATCTTATAAAATAACAATTACACGCGTAACTACAGAGCGACATATGCTCTTGCGCAACGTCGGAATAACATTTTCAAACGTTCGAAAATAGCGTCGACGAGACAAATATATCGAACAATATGGAAAAGAAAATAAGGAACAGGCGCGTATGTAGGAAGTGGAATAATTGCGGGATGAAATAATTCTGCACTCGGTTGAATTTTATGCGGGTAATTAAGTCACGTAAACCAATACGAGCGAAGCTCTAAAAAAGTTGCGGCGTCAACGTGCATAAATCGGAAAGTAAAACCTTTCCGCAGAGGAGGAAAGATGATGGATGTGAAAATGATTTTAAATTGAACGCGAGCCAACGTTACGTACGAGTCGTTGCAAAATAATAACGAACGCCTCCCCAGTCGACGAAACGATGAATTTTCAATTACCTAACGCCATTCGAACGCGAATAATAATAACGAATACGAATGACTTTATAGGCAAACCAATACATAACGAATCAATCGACTGTGGATAATTTTACGCAACGGGTTTACTCGTCTCACAGCTGCATACCGCGCCATCCACGAAGAAAATTAGCACTTTTTGCTGGAAAACCACTGCAGCGAACGCGAGCCGCGAAACGCCAAATACGAAATCCAAATGCACACGTACGCGGGTGGAAATGGTGTTTTGGATACGGTAACACTTCCAGCAGGCACTTTCCGATAGAAAAAGTCGCAGTAATACCGTTACGCAACCGAGCGAATCCCGAAGCGCTGGCAGCTGTTATCGAGTCGCGCGCCCAAGACGCACACAATCGGATTACGCGCGATTCCATATTAAATACGTTCCTCCAATCCAATGGCATTAACGGTTACGTCACGTCGCGGGAGAAGAAAGTGCGCGCGTAATAACAACACGAGCAACCCGACCGCGTTCACTTTCGCAATATCGACCGAACCCCCCACACCGCAAAGCCGTTTCCTCGTGTTTCGCCATCCCAATCATATTATCCTTTATTACGCCCGATTTCGAGTAGAATCCGTACTTTTCCCTTTTCAACGAGCTACTTCTCGGGTTTCCACTCCCGAGGAGGTTCGTCGAGCGGTTTAGTCGTGCGTGCCAGGCCGGCAGACCGAGAGTTCGAACGCAGAGGCACGACGACTGACGAGGCTCAGAAATTCCTCAGAGATCGAGAAAGCACGTGAGCAACTTGTTGTCTTCTGTCCGGACAGGCCTACCTGACCTTCCACAGCTACGGCCAGTACATTTTGTACCCGTGGGGTTACGACCGGCGGGTGCCGCCGGACTACATGGACCTGGACCGCGTGGGCAGGAGAATGGCCGAGGCGATGCGGCTCGCCGGGGGGGCCAACAGCCTCTACACCGTAGGCAACAGCGCGACGACCTTGTACGCGGCCTCCGGCGGGGCCGACGACTGGGCCAAGGCCCACCTCAAGATCAAGTACACGTACACGGTGGAGCTGCGCGACAAGGGACAGCACGGCTTCGTCCTGCCCGCCAAGTACATCAAGCCCACGGCCGAAGAGGCCCTCGCGGCTGTGCTGGTCATGACTCAGACGATCAAGGCCGATGACTCCGAGTCCATAGCCCAATGATTCTCGCTTGCCATTTGTCGGTTTACGCCAACGCGCCGACGCACCCAACAGAACGATGACCAGTAGCTGCGAGCGAAGTCTTTATCGGCATCCAGCGATCGAGTAATGCTACTCCCGAAAACGAATCTCGATTACTCGTTCCTTGCCGTTTTAATGCACGCTTCGGCCACTCGAGCTGACCTTGTCTCGCTCGATCACCCGGAGCGACAGTTCGCGCCAGCATTTTTACACGCGCATTCGCATTCGCGTATTGTGTATTATTATTGTTTATCGCCGAGACTTTACGATGAATCTGAATAATCTTTGCTATTGGTCGTCGGCAGCGCATCCCTATGTATCATGTAGCATCAAAGACTTACAAAATTACGATTGATGAAATAAATATAAGGTTAAACAGAAAACAATGACTTTTGGTGTTTATTATTAGTGCCCAGCCGAGGTAAATAAAATCAGGAATAGCATTCGAATCTAAAAAGTGTTTGTCACAGAACGTAACTTTATCGTACAGAATAAGATTATTTTAGTTACGCTGCCGATCGCTTCTCAAAATCTGATTTGATATTGCGAATTTTCTTAAAGTTATTGAAAAAACGTACGTAATCCTGTAGTTGCATTGATGTATTTGATTATTTTTTAAAATATTGATTTAACGACTCGAAGTTGTTGTACTAGACACTTGACCGATTCGAGTATTTGAGCATCCGAACTGTTGAAGCGTTCTGATGAAAACTGGTTTGTCTCGTCGATAATTCTGTTATACCAGATTGCATCTTTCGAAAAGAGGGATCAGGAAATTCGTCGGAGAACCGTTCGTTACTCGGAGTCAACTACTCGGCCGTTACTTTCCAAATGCTCGATTGCACTCGATTCGTTCTGATATTTTCATCTCACTTTATGCGCAACAATCGAACAACAATATTTTGTTGATTTTTAACGATACAATGGCACGTGTGTGTTTCCAGAATACGCTGTATTGATATTTTTATGCCAGGGATCGTTGCGACTTCTCAAGTTGGGGTAAATTACTCAATATTAGACAAATTGGAGATTTAACGAACATAACTAATAACATTGTATTTTTCCTATTGTCTCGAACAATACCAAGAGCAATCTATTTGTTAAAACTAAGCTCGGGTGCGATTCGAAAAATATTTTTTTTAAGTTACAAAAGCTTAACTGATATGTTGCGTTTGTTTGATTACGGAAAACTTTTAATGTACGAGCGAGCCAATTAAAAATAGACTGCAAAGATAAATTCAAGAAATTGCTGTCTAAAGAATTTTTTACGGCAACGTTAAAAATGTCTTTTAGCACTGCATATACTTTTAACTTGGGACAATATTTTAGATTAAAGTTTTGTTTATGTTCGTTATTTCCTCAATTTCTCATTATACTCGACTCTATGTTTTCTGTAACAAATGAGATTTCAGTTTTATTTCTTTCTCTATGTACAAATTTCGTCGCAAAATCACAACAACAATTTTCTAATGTAATAAAAATCAAATAATTTATGAGAGATGCATTAGTGATTTAGCATGATTCTGTGGATCCAGGAGACGAAGGCGGAAACTCTCGTGTAGACGGAGGGTGCGTTTCTTCCTCCGCACGGAAACAGTCCCCAAGATACTACACCGATGATTTCGACCATATCGAAGGCATTCGTTACTACCAATGGACCTCCTGAATCGCCCTGAAATTCAGATTAAATTTTCATAAACATTTTATTTTAGGCGCATTATTTATCATCGGTACTGCCGCGATGACAAAGCCTTGGTCAAATGTTATTGCATCACGCGAGATATTAATATTAGACATTGTACGCGCAATTGCGCGCGCAAGCTTAAAAATGCGAGCAGGACGCGCCTCTTAAATCAACTCGGACCGTAGACAAGCTGAAGGCAATTGTCGATATCTCGCGAAGAGAAAACGAGTTCACCTTGCATGCCGATTGAGATCCGTCAAGGGGACCGGTGCAAATGTTCGTTGGATGGAGTGGATTGCGCCCCTCCCTTTTAAGGCGGTTATCGAGTGCTTCCTTGCACTCCTCGAAATCCAAGATAGGCAGTGTGGCTGCTTGCAGCACTTCCGGGGCCTCGGGCCTGCGAGTTCTGCTGACGCTGCCCCAGCCAGTCAATATTGCGTTGCCGTGGTGCATTTCTTCTGGGTACGGGAGCGAAGCTGTTGACACGTACTCGTTCAACTCGAAAGGCTCTTCCAGCTTCATCAGAGCGATGTCGTACGGACCAACTGATCTGCAGGCATGGAGGTGGCTCTAAGTGCTCGTGGCACGGCTGGGGGCCGATGTTCCCCGGACGTTACAAAAACGCACGCGCAAATTCCTCTCACCAATGAAATATGTCGGATAACGCCAAGTCCGCGATCGGTATTTCCGTTAAGAAAATTAATTCGGATGTTTTTGGAACAGTCATTCGGATGGAGTTGGGCAATATTCGTTAGGTCGAGCTCCGAGTGCTAAGTAAAAAATCAATCGCTCGAGTAGTGGCGGTTCTTTGACAGGTCGATGCTTTGAAGGTTAAGGATACGTCGAACACTATATTTGTTATCACGAATTTCAATACCAATAGCGTCGGGGTCGACTATTGTTATTAAGCGAAGAGATCTCGACGGGAATCGCGACGCCTCGGGTATTGGGAAGCCGATAAAGCCCCTAAAATTTCGCGAAAATAACGAGCAATTTGCTTTTGGAAACTCGAGCAGTGACTCGAGCACGAGGATCTGTTTGGCTGGGGCTGCCCAATGATGACCCAATGACTCGCCAACCGGAGGCCTCGGGAGTAAACAACAACTTACTGGCGCCCGGATCTTCGGACGCTTTAGGCTCCTCGTTCGCCTCCCTTCGACCGACACATACCCTTTGTACTCCGGATAGACGAAGGTTTCCTGGACGATGCGGCTCTGCTCGCTGTCCTCGCTCAGGCCCAGCTCGTGCTTGCCCGCGTAGATGAGGTACTGGCCCCCCGAGCGCTTCGGAGACAGCGTTTTGCAGTGACCAGCCGTGAGGACCCAGCCGGCCGTGAGCAACGTGCCTCCGCACACGTGTCGTGGCTTGATGCCCCGCTTCTTGTTGAACCAGTGCAGCGACACCTGCCACGGGTGTCGGCCCTTCTCCGCGTCCTCGCCTCCGACGATCCGCGTGGGTCGCTCGGCCAGCAAGGCCAGTTCCGACTCCGCGCCTGTTTTATCGAGCGTACATTTCGTGAGACAAGATCGAGCATCGGGTTCGCCATGGCGCTTGCGAATCTGTTCGCTGTTTCGCGGGCTTCGGCCTGGTCGAGGAGGCGGTTGGGTTTTTCGCCTCCGGGCGATACATGCGTATTTACAATGCAAACGACGTGGACGAGCGGGTTCGCCTCGGTTTTTTGCGCAAACGAAACGCGAAGTGCAAATCTTGTTCCTGACGAAACTTATTCCGTCGTCGGAGAACAGCGTGAGATCGAATTACTAATTTGAGCATTGCCAACGGATTTACGCACGGTTTCGTCATTCGGTCGTTGCTTGCCGATGATAAAAACAAGAGTTGACAAAAAGTTGATAAAAATTATTCAAAGAGACTACGAGTCGGAAAAATTAGTTCTTCGAGAGTTCGGTGCTTTTTCATTTCTCAATCGCTAGTTATGCTAATTATTCTAGAATCTGCTTTTTGTTATTTCGAATCATTGCATTCGTAATATTACATGGATTTTCACTTATATAAGTTCTTCAGACGTTTTGCATTTTACGCGGAAAGAAGAAATAAATTTATCTTACACTCGATTGTGCCGTACAAGCCATGCAAGACTAAACTTTAATCCCGACCGATCAAAGCTACGTTGAGAGAAAAATTGTAACTCTTTGAAAGAACTGTAGGATAAAGTAATGGATAATCGCATGAATCGTACAAAACCTCAAAGTACAGAACTAATAAATGTACTTTCTATCACTCGAACAATTAACTTTACATTAAGATATTAGAAAAATATTTAAAATATAATTTGATAATTTCCTAAAAGTATTTAATACAAAATTGTGTATATAACATAACATAAGCTTAAAAATTGAATATATAAATGTTGATTGATAGAAATTTTTTTATTGCAATCAGAATTTTTATTATAAAATTCAATATTTATTAATATTAGCAATAATCTTCCTGTTATTCATCTTTTAAATGAAAATGTACAAAAACTTTGATCTTTACTACCTTCTTAATCGACATAAGATAAATTAATCTTTGCCAATATCTTATATTAACGGGATTAATTATTAAGCATAGAATCTGTCCGCGTAATTTTTAATCGATCGTAAAAAATGAAATTTGTATTCACGTATCTTAGTAAATTAAAAATTAAATATTTACTTTCCACAAATATCCTATTATTTTCCTCGTTTTCCTTAATGCGTACACAGCTGCATTAATAAATTTTTTTCTAAATTTTCTTAAAATAATATATAATAAAAATATGAAATTTCTACAAAAAAATAAAGCAAAATCTTACACCTTGACGTAAAAATAAAAAGTAATAATGTAAAAAGTAAGAAAATTAATTATAAAAATATTTCTTCGTAATTTTATATTGTTTATTCCGAGTAGGCAGTGATGTTACTATTAAAGCATCATTGAACGAATATGATAAATTAAAAGCGAATCGAAAATTGAATCAATTTAATTTTTTGTATAAATATTTAGTTTATATTCATTTGTTTGAAGACTGATTGTTAGGCAAAATTTTATCAGGCGATTGCAACTTGCACAAGTTAAAATCCAAAAGTTGACCAGAAATTTCATTCGTTGAAAAATTAGTCAGGGTTTAGAAAATAAATTATTTTACAAGTTCGGAGTTGGGGGACGTTTGGATTACGAAGAGCAAGTTTAAATTAATACTCGATACTTTATATGTCGCTGTCGGTAGCTTTTAGCGAAACACGCATTCGAACATCGCCGATGTCGAATGGATTTTATATTACTTACCGTTATTGTGCGGAATGTCAAACACAACACAAAGCACCAGAAACAATATTCTTAACATTGCTGGAACAATGAAAATCTCCTACTGTGGGTAAACAATCGGTTCGACCAGCCGAAGGCTTAACGAACGAATGAAACTTTTTCAGCAGAACGGTTTCGAGAACCACGTTATGCGGACGCGGAAAAACAGATGTGATCTCGGAGTAGTTCCCGATTTGTTTCTGTGCGGTTGTACACTTAGTTACACTCGCCCGAGATCGGCGGCGGCGAGAGAGAAAGACCGAATCGTTAGGCAAGACCAGCTGTATCCATTTTGCTTGAACAGCGGAAGTAATTCTGTATAAAAGGCTATTGACAGAAACGCCTTTTTCTACTTTTTATTGTCAAGACTTATGTACAAATCACGTTCGCCTGTTATTGTTGCTATTGGAAATGATTTTACATTAATTAAGGAGGTAACGTTTCGTCATAAAGCAAGTGTCGATCCTAAAAATCTCTTTCGCTAGCGGCATACTTAATTTGCCTATGGAAATACACTATTACTCCAATTACCGCTATTCCTCGATTAAAGTTTAATTGTGCAACGGTTGGTGCCTTGTCCAATCTACTGTGGCATATGCCGGATTATAATTATTAAATCGATTAAAAGCAGCTTTACAAAAAGTAAGATCGAAGCTGTAAACTGAAAGCGCGAAGAATTTCTTTTAGCTCAAAATCTATCCGAAGGGAGCAGAGGAAGACAGCATCTATTTTTGAAAATTAAAAGAAGTTTGACTATGGCCTGGTACAACGGCAAAGCTGATTAGTTAAATCTGTACATTTTTAAAACAAAAACTAATTTCCTCGTCTCGTATCGAAATAAGTTCTTTCAATTAAAGCTATGACAACATGTCATCAGTTGGTAGTTTTTGTACTTGTACAATGCAATTCATGAAAAATTGTAAATTTCAACGAATGCCGTGCAAAGATTAAAAATACCAGAAACCTAATTTCATTATTATTAAAGATTTCGACAGACGAAAACGTTCCGGTGAACGCACTCACTTTTGTAATGCGAGCGACTGCGTCCTGCAAAAATCACGCATTTAATTAAAAACAGTAATTGTATCATTTACAAAAAATATCGATTAACTATTTACAATCAAGGCAATCATAATATTGCACCACGTATTATGTAAATTTTTGCAATGCAAATTAAAGAAGGCGCTTGTTAAATACATAAACGGTGTTCATTTTGTTGATTTTTCCTTGAATTTCGAAGATTTTTCAAATAATAACAACAATTTTTCCTCGCGATCACAGATTTTGTGTTTGCAACTCGCTTTCAAATCTAAATGATGTGTTCGGTTACTCAATACGCGCGCAGAAGCTTATTGAATTTTATTTTGAATTTTAACATTAAGCTTCGCTTAAAATGCGCAAAGACATTTGAAAAGTGCTTGTTGGTCGTAATAATATATTCGTGCGGCTCATTTGCATTTAGAAAAAAGAGTACACGTTCACTTGTGATTTATTCACTTTCCAAGTCAAATATTTTAAAACTGAATGTGCATTTTTTGAATAGCACTTACTTTCTTTAACATTTTATCTTAAAAATACATTAAAAAACAGTAATTGTGTACAGCTAATTATTATGACGAAACGAATGTTAAAATGGAAATAAGAATTTTAACAAAATGAAACAGTATAAATTCAAATATCAAATACCACAATAAGATCATCGATTGCTATTTTAAATCACGACAGTTTAAGTTTAATAATAGTTTAATTGCTCGAGTGTTTATTAAGAATTTTTCATTGGCAAATATTTAAACATTTAACCATTTACAAGTGTGATTATAAAATGTTTTCAAATCAGTCGTTGCATTTTACGTTGCTTTAGTTTTTCTAAATCCAGAAATACTCCTCCTTATCATTATCACGAGGCAGTAAAGTAAAATAACTCTCATTATAACACTCAACCTTTTCAAACGATCTTTCTTTCTTCAACTGTAATCTATTTTATTAATTATTTAAATTACGAATTCTAAATTGATTCGCTATTAATTTATGCACAGACACTAATTGGTACTTTCAGAGTTTTTTTTATTAAAATTTAAAATATTTACAGCTTTTATTTTTGGTAAACAGTATGTTCGTTTAAGAGTTTGCAGTTATGATGGACTCGATCCATTCGTTGTAAGCCGATACCCTGGTGTAAACTGAGGGAGCTCCCGGAGTTCCGCAGGGGATGATACCCCAGGAAACAATTCCAATTACTTCAGCTTTGCCTTCTTCGTTATATTGGATCAGTGGACCGCCAGAGTCACCCTGAAATTCAAATTCAAAATGAAATTTACATAATTTTTGCCCAGTTTCGCCAAAAGCAACACAAAAACATAATAATTAAAACTAGACATATGAAATTTATAGCAGTGCTCGGACAAAAATGCTAGTGAAGTGCTAATTAGTGGAAAATTAAGCAGAGATTATTGCGTACGTAGTTGAAGTAACAAATTAATTGCAAATGTGAATAGTACATTGGAGCCTAAAATTAGCATTAAAATACTGTAGACGCGTGCAAGGCGAACAAGCGCCGCGAACTCACACTGCAGGCCGAATATCCACCGGTGAGTGGTCCAGTGCAAACGTTGCTGTCTTCGAGGGGCGCAGATTGGGATATTTGTTCGAATGCTGATATACAGTTGTCCAGGCTGACAACGGGCAGATCTGCTTTTTGCAAATTGGTCGGCATGCTAGGCGTTTGACTGCTGGAGGTGGATCCCCAGCCAGAGAGAGTGACTTGACCTTCGGGAATGCTATTCGGTTTCGGGAGATTAATCGGCTGAATGAGGCTGTTCAGCACCAGTGGCTTCTCCAGTTTCAACAAAGCGATATCGAACGGAGCGACGCTTCTGAAAATCACATGCTATTTGCATTGCCTCGAACAAACTTCGTCGACGAGAATTCATCTCAAAATGAATTGGAGCATTAGAAAACAGTACTTTGCTGTTGTTGTCCGTGCGAGATAATGGTAATAACGAGAGCAAAGTACAAAGTGCCAGCAGTTAAATCAATTCGTGCATTACTTTTCAAAAATTGAACAAATCGTATTCACTCCAATACTCTCGACTACTTTATGACTGTTCTATTTGAAAATCTTTGCCTTTTATCAAGTTCGGAATTATTACCGGTGGCAGTGATAGTTTATCCAACTGTTTATTATTTAATCAATGCTCCCAGTTCTCTGGTCGTGACCAAAACGCCCTTTAAGATTGCAGTGTCGCGTTAAAGTGTTGATTTTCTTCCTTTGAACCAGTCATTCATAACCTCAAAATTGGAGCAGAACTCACCCCGGGTACTTCGGATGAACGAAGGTCTGTTTAACGGCGGACCTCTGCTCGTCGCTTTCTTTACGGTTGATCACGTGCTTGCCGGCCACGACGTAGAGCTGACCGAAAGGCACACCACGAGGACAATGAGCTGCAGTCAAAATCCAGTACTCGCTGAGGATACTGCCACCGCAAATGTGACTCGTTGGGAGAATGGGCGGCAGGCCCCATTGCAACGACACTTGATGAGGGAATTCGCCCTTTGTAGCTTCGGTGCCACCCACGATTCGACTGCCGAAGGGTGGCAATCGCAGCCCGATGTAGGGACCACCCCCTGTATAATTGCTTCTTAGTGATTGCGATAATTAAATAACAATTTTTAATCCGTCGATGGAGAGTTATAATCGGTGATCGAGGAACAATTTATGATTACAACTGTAGCAAATTAACTGGTACTTCCACGTAATACAATATAATAAATACGTTTTCAAACAAAGTCAAAAATCATCCTCGCATAATCAAAATATAAACAAGAATGTGTTTAACAAGAAGAAAATTTAAGATTGGTTACAGTATTACAGTTAATTGTCTGGAGTCGAGCACTACGTTAAAGCGAAGCAAATCTTTACTTTATTCAGGTCATTAGCGAAGCATTATTTCTTCTTTATTTAAAGTATCACGAAGAAATTGAGCTGTTTTTATTCAATTGAGATTTCACGAATGAAATAAAATGTTGGTTTTTGAGTCAATTGACCAAAAGTGCAGTTGACGATATTAAGAATTTTTCATTAATCTAATACTCGATTCATTTACCATTTGAGATTTTCATTTATTGCAGCTCCAAAGAAATAAGATTAACAATACCATAATCAGACTTCGTGCTTCCTTTACATTGGTCCGCAAAAATTGATTTATAAATACGAGTTATTTTATAAATAATATTGATTTATAAACACTTATTATTCCTATACCGAAATTTAATCTTATTCAGTTGAATTATGCCAATAAATAGAATAATTTATTTTTAAACGACTAATCGGCTTTCATTGATTTTATGTAGAAAAATTTTTAAATTACTTACTAGCATAAGCGACAGCTACTACGCAGCTAAACAAGACGAGTTTTAAAGACATTGTTGTATCGAAAGGCGTACACTGAGAGGTGATTATATACCTACCGATTACAGATTAAAATCAAGATTAATCTGTTCTGCGTCTATTATCTATTGCCAATCATCTTATACTAACAATAAATTATTGATAATGTAGAAAAATTTAGACGGAGCATGAAAAACACATGTTCGACCTCTCGCTTGACTAATTTAAACTTTGCTTCAGTAGCAATAACTTATAATAACTATTATTATTTTAATTGCTACGACTAATTATTTATTGAAAATATGTGTAAAAGAATGCTTGTTTTATAATAAATAAAAAGAATAAACAAGGTATAATTTATTTTCTAATGGAAACTACCTATAAATCAACGTTTCTTATCACTAAAATTAGATTCTATAAATAAAATACCCAAAATACTCGCGTGGACTATTACATAATAGCTAATTTCTGTAACTAATTAATATTTCCCCTTCGTTATTTACTGTCAATAATGTTTAAAAATAGTACTATTGAGTATAATAACGAATGGATTTTTACACTTTATAGAAACAACACAAGCATAGACTCGAAAGTAATGGACGAGACGCGTTACAAAAATTTGGAAACACTTTAATACTCTAGGCATTTATTTAATTCAACGCAATACACAGTTGCTTCGGTTCTTCTTAAATTTCGATATCGTCTTAAGAAATAAGGCGTTCAATTGGACTGAAAAAAAATTGAAAAAAACAATTTGAAGTTGTTTTCCATGAGGTTTAACAACGACGATACAAAGGTATTTTATTTAAATTTTATTAAACACGAATCTAGTATTGTTTGATTCACTGATTAATTTAATAAATAAAATGTTCAATAATTTTTCAACGAACTTTGTCGGAAATATTGTTGACATTGCGTTCTTTTTCTCTTCGTCGTAGGTGTTGTTTTTGCATGGACGGTGGCATATGAACAATGGAAAGGTTCTAGACCGGCAGCATCTTTGAATATTTAGGCACTTCAGCATCGACGCTTCCTTTTACAAGTGCACAAGTTCTACTTTTTACTATCTGTTAGTAAATTTTAAATATAATTTATTATATAACTTATTGAACCAAATGCAGAACACCCATTTATCGAGGCAATATTTTGTTGCAAGAGTCGTCTCGAGTCAACTCTAACGTTCATCCACACTTTTATACTCGAAATGTATTTCAGCAATTTTTTACAATTTCGAATACTCTTGTTCACAGAAAGTGTAATTGCACGAGTATCGTGTACATCAGGTAGCACAACTATTTTGTGTACAAGGCAAGTTTATAAAACAACATCTGTACATTTCTACTAGCATTTAATATTTAAAATCTAATTTAAAAGCAGGATCGCGCGCAACCAGAAGCGAGAAGCACGAATCGCAAATCGCCCTAAAACTCACGGTGCTTTAATTATTATATTGACTGTATCAACTAAGTTGCGAAGTTGTTTAACTCGGTTCAATTAAATAACATTATATAAATTATGTCATCTTTATTATTGATTTGGCGAAATAGAAAACTTGTCTCAAGTTTAACAAATACGTCACGTTGATCACTTTGGCCTGATTGACTGATTACGATAAAACTCAAATTTTATCCCGTCAGGTCAGGGGTACCTTATCTAGATCAAGTATAATTTTAAAAGTTAACGGACCCATTCAATCTGATGTGCTATAGAAACTATGTAGAGGCATGATTAAAGTTAATCCACGACTTGACACCAAATTGTTTCCTATTATGAGAAAAGATAACGACGTAAATATTTATTTCGCATTATTAATACGGGAAGTTTTACACTGAAAATATACAGATGAAAATCACTTTATAATGTAGTTGCAATCAGATATAAATTGCTTTAAATTTCTTTTTAGATATTTTACCGGTAATTCCAAAAAGATTTACAGCTGTGAGCTCGTAGAGATTTTTAATCGAAGACAATCATAAATTAAGAACATTTTTATTTGCCCAAAGTCATTCGTCTCGCATTCTGTTGTAATTTGCTGTTTAATAATTTTTCCGTAATAAATTTGAAGAAAGTATCGAGTGGTTCCAAAAAATGCCAAACAATAATGATAATAATGTTGTGGATGCAGCTATAAGAGTAACACCGTGGTTTGTGAATTTTCTACCTTAAATCTACACGAAGCTACGTAATGCTTCGGAGCTTCTAGGCTTATTAATGGGTTTAAAAATATTACTATAAATTATGATTATTATATTATATTGTAAATATTTATTTGTAATTTATTTTTTTCAAGGTACTTGTTTGATAAATTGTACTAAAAATCGGATATTCACGTATTCATTTATTGCCCAAACTATTCTAGAAATTTTATCTATTCGTATATGAAATCTTATCTAATCACTTGAAATTTCATAAAGAGAGTTTTTTATAGATCAATTTTTAAATAATTATTTACATAAAATGTACAACTTAAATTAAAAGAAATATATTATAAAAAGATCGGTTTAACAATTTCTAGTTCACAACACTTGATTGCCGAGAGTTCATTTTGCTAAACTTTGTTCAATTTATTTTATAATATTAAAAATAAAAGTAATTCTAGTTTGTTTAAATATTACTGAATTTAATACTGTCAATAATAGTGCTTTAATTGAGGAGTTTTTTAAAACTTATACGCATAAGTAGTTACAATCGTAATTTTTAATTATTCCATTAAATAGATATTTTAGTTGTGTTTAATGATATCTTATTAATATTTAATTTAGAAAATTAGTAGTTTTTAATAAAGTTCATAACTTTTGTTAAAGGTTAATTTGAATGGTTGAGAACGAATAATTTTTATAAATAAATAGATTAGTAGATAATAAACAACTTATTATCATCGGAATAAAAACATGTTCCAATATTGTATGTGTCTAATATCAATGTAAGCAATGTCAGTACTATTATGAAATATTTAAATTTGAATTCATAGCAATACATTAATATTTTCTATATGATAGTGCTAAGCTATTAAAAATAATACCTTTTAAATTAAACGAAGCAGGCAGGATTAATGTACTCGATTATTTCTATAAAAATTCATTAACTTGTTTCATAATATTATGTACGTTTTTCGATATTCGTACCAAACGATTTCGTTTAATTAAGCTCTTAACGTTTGTTTTAAGTGAGATAGTTTTCTATACACTCGAAGCTTAGCTGATTGTTTAATCTCCAATACGAATCTCACACGATAAATTCATAGATAGTCAATCGTACTTACAGTTTTACGCAGTAATAATTATTTTTACCTTTTTAAAACATTATATTCGTGTAATTTAATATCCCTGGTAATGAGAAGTACTAACTAAACTATGTCAACGATGATAATATTAATGTTTAAAGTATAAAAACTATAATTAGGAAAAAACGTTTTAACGATAAAATCTACCTTGTGAGTTTATAGAATACACACGTGTGTACACCAGCGCTCGTCGTTGTGTGTGTTATACAATTTTGCAAATACGAACATTTTTAATGACTGAATAAGTTTAAAAAATGACAATTTTTTTTCTTACAAAAAATTGTAAATCCTATACCTCATACACCATGATTCCATCGTATAGGTTTTTAAGTGCCTCTTATTGCCACACGTACAAGCTTTGAAGATTCATTCTTCTAATTAAAATTTGTCGATTTAAAAAATTTTTAATCTGGAAAACACCTAAGACTATATCGAACTATTGAAGAAACTTTGAAAATAATTATTGAATTTATTATTAAATTATTGATTATTTGATTTTAATGATAAATCTTCATAAGTCGTTTAAACGCTGTGACATTCAAGAGTTTAAAATTGTATTGAAAATCACATTTGTTATAAATTTTTATATAAAAATATTTGATAACGATATAGTTCTCCTCTATTAAATTGTATTGGAAAGTGACTACTTCCTACGGTGGATGGTTAAAAATAATTAACTTTTCTTAAATGCTAAATAATTTTCATTTAAATAATGACATTATTCCATTGTTAAAAGAAGATCTTGAGTTAGCTAATACGTTAAATACAAGTTATTTTAAAGTTGAAGTTTCGTAAAGTTTGAACGAATAAAAATAAAGTGATGCAATGACATTTTAAATGCAAATTTCATTCTCGTATCACCTTATATTAATAATATCAATTAGGAAATGGTTTTACGCATTTAAGTCGCCTCTCCAAGAATATTTTCAATTTAGTTAAGAACTAAGCGTGATAAAAATTACGTTCTTATAAGAAACTTTTAATATTTGGATGGAGAATTCAAATTTTTTAAATTTATACAAAATTAAACTTACAAGCGCCGATGAATGTGGATCGCAATGGTTATAAATTTATATAAAAAATATGATTTATACACAAATATTTATGTTTCGATGCTACTTATTGCTCGAGCCATTACTGATTTAAATGTGAAAATTGGTGTAATCTGAAAATCTTTCTTTATTAAAATATTAATGCTGAAGTCATTATCCGATAATGGCATGTTTTAATCTCAATGTTCTGCAATAAAAAAATACAGACACTTTATTTCAGTAATATAAAAATAAGGCATTTAATAATAAAAACATTTCAGATATATATTATCAGACATATAACAAATATTGCAACGAAAATCGAATTCTATCCAATACAATTAAATATTTTGATTTAATTCAGAATGATTGATGATTTTGTTGTATCTGAAATCCGAGACGATGAATCGAATAATTTGTTTATTAATTTGTTTTTAATTACTTATCACGATTAAGATCGTAATATTTGGTTTGAAAATAGTATATAAGCGCTTTTCTCCGGTATTTCGTTAAAAATTAATAAAATGCATTTCAAACTCGTACTGGTCTCCTGTCTTGCGGCAGTTTGCTGCGCTCGTAAGTAATTTTCTCTAATCATTTGCTACAATTAATGTATTGAAAGTTAATTTTGAAAATGCGTTTAAAATTTAATTCCTAAAAATAATTATTCATTAGCTTCTGTACTGATATTAATATTCAAAGGAGATTTCACTACGAATAAAGCACGCACGAGTCCATAAGCAACAAGTCGAAAAGATTTTTAATTTCCATTAATAGCACTCCGCGACAATAACTTATTGCCAATGGTTAAAAAAAAAAAAAACAAGCGAAAATCCGTTGACGCTTTCGTGTGAAATATGTTTAGAGAAACCGCACCTCGGACTCCGGATTCCGCTGCCTCCTTCCGGCGGCCGGATTGTGGGAGGCAGTGACGCCGAAAAGGGAGAATTTCCGCACCAAGTCTCGCTCCAATGGGGAAGTCCACCTTTCCTAAGTCACCTGTGCGGCGGAAGTATTCTCAACAGCCAGTGGGTTCTGACGGCCGCTCATTGTCCACTGGCAGTCTCCAGCAAATTGTACGTAAAAGCCGGAAAGCATTCGCTCAGAACTATCGAGAAGACCGAGCAGAGCACTAGGGTGGAAAAAACTTTCATCCACGAAAAGTACCCGGGGTAAGGTGTCACCAGTCGTATCAGCATACAAAGCCTGCACTCGAATATGTTTCGAAAGATTTATCTTTTGTGCGTAGTGGCGTGTCTCCTTACGATATCGCCCTGCTGAAGGTGGAGAAGCCTTTCCAGTTCAACACTTTTGTCAAGCCCATTAATCTTCCACGAAAAAACAAAGGAGTAGTCGGTGAGGTGATACTTTCTGGTTGGGGCTCAACTTCCAATACTCACGTGCCCGAAATGCCCGACACTTTGCAAAAAGTCAAGTTGCCTATTGTTGATCTGGAAAGTTGTAGGGAGGCCCTGGAAATGCTGATCGGATCTACGCCTCTTCACTACACAAATATTTGCACCGGTCCGTTGACGGAAAATATATCTGCTTGCAGCGTAAGTCATTTAAAAAGCGCAATTTGACTAATAACTCATCTGCTGCATTATCTGCCTTTACCAACAATTAATGATCCCTCGCGTTTCGGCTCCGAGAAAACCTATCTTAATAAATTAGAGTCCATATGCCCTGAATTTCGAGTTGCCATTGAAAAGTACTTCTCGCGAATGACTTTTTTCCGATTGAACATCGATTTTCGGTATAATTTTAGATAAATAATTACCGGAACTTCTCGTCACGCTTTTATGATAGCCAATTTCAGCAATATTTATCTCTTCGAACTCTTGCAGTGACAGTCGAGTGAAAAATAATTTTGAAACATTGACTTTGTTGATTTAGGGTGACTCTGGTGGTCCACTGATTAAAGTACCAGACACTGGAGTGTCCGAAATAGTTGGAATCGTTTCATGGGGAATCGTACCTTGCGGTACACTTGGTGCTCCATCGGTGTACACCAAAGTGTCGGCTTACATCGACTGGATCGAATCAATTGTCAACGATAATTAAAAATAATGTAATCTCATCGCATATCGCTACTGCCGTCAACGAAAAGCATCATTTTTAATTTTAAACTGATGTTTTTAAAAATTTCAATTTCTTTGAATAAAGCTCTTATAGTGAAACGCAGTTTTGTAACCTGATTTTTATTTTTTAAAGCAATGTCCCTTTCAAATGTTCTCGCAACATTTATTACACGATACAATTGGCAAATGACTAAATATTATCTTACTTGTTCTAATTACAATTTTATTCTTTTTTTCTGCGAGCATTTATCAAATTTATTTGCTCATTCGGAAATTTTTCAATCAGCCACCAGTATTTATTACGATTAATATATTTTTGTAATTTAGCAAATAACAAATTATTTGAAAAAATTTTACCTAATAAAATTTAAAATATTGTTCTTTTTAAACTCTTATGTACTGTCTGCTACTGTACTGCAATTGATGTGTATAATCTTCGTGATTTTATGAATTTTAAGACTGCATTTATTTAGAAGGTACATTTTTATTCATTTCAAACCAACATAATTTATTCGTCTATTTTTTAAATTTAATTCCAACTTTTGGACTTATAGTTAGACTATATAGAGTGTGGCGGTCTTATTTAGAACTACAAACCTGCGTTAATTTTACTTTAAACACACTATTATTATGTGTAACGGAAAAAAAAATTAATTCTTAAAAAATAATCGATCTTATTTATAACTTTTTTTTTAATAAAGAGAGAAGAGGAAGAAAAAAGCGAAAATAAAAATCAAGAAATTTTACGAAAACGGCTGAGAACTTTTCGTTACGAACGTTTTTCTTTTAATACATTATTCCCCGGTATTTGAAAATTAGCAGAACCTCAAATGTAATCTTCTGTAAATTCCAACTTATCTTATTTTTTTACCTTTCTTCTTTTATCTGTCAATTGTACTTCCTTCTAAATTAAATAAGTTGAGTGGTAACACCGGTATTTTTAATTCGCTCGAGACTTATCTCGTTTTTCTCCCTTTTTAAAAACTTACTCCCTCTTTATATAATTTTTGTACACCTTTCGCAGTCCAAATTCTATCGGCTCTTATTAATGAAGCGAATTACATCGCCTTTCGCTTGTGCAAATAAAATTCATTCATATTTTCGACGAATTTTCCCATATATTGCAACCATTTATTACGCGTTTAGAATTTTACAAATTAATTATTAGTTGAATCATGCTGAAATGTAAATCATAAGAGGTGTAAAATTTTATTAAAAATTGAAAAAAAACTCTTGGCAGCTCTTTAAAAGAGTAAACTTCTTTGAGGATTGCCGAGGTAAAGCTTGGAAATCCAGATGGAAATAAAAAATACATCGTGAAATTTACAAAATAATGTTTACGTTTATGTCAGAAAGAAATTCATTACTCTAAAGGAAAAAATATAAATTGAAAGATTATTTTCCAGATTAGAAAACAGATGGCGATAGAGTTTAAGTTTAGTAAGGTACACATTTTAATTGAATTCAAATATAATTTCTTTCAACTTTCTCTGCTTTGCAGGGATCAACTTTCATACATTTCACTTGAAAACGAAATGCGCTCGATATTGTGGACATTCTTTCTCGACAAGAGTCTCTCATTATGGATCGAGGGATAAAAATAGAACTTTAGCTTAATTCTATTTATAACGATCTCGGTAACATCACCATGGGTCGTATTTAAGTTCAAATGAAATTTTTATCCTTATCCTTTTAAAACAGAATCGGATTGGTAAAAATGGTCCCGAATAGACTTTAACGTTCCGACTTTTTTATTTGAAACTATGTTCGTACAGTAAACAATAAGGATATTATTTTAGTATAACAACATTTTACAACTTATTGCAATATTTTACAAACATCACTCTAACGTAGAACGGCATTACTACAATTTATCTCGACATATGTAATGGGTAAATGTATTTGTCAACCGAAAAAAGAGAACCCGTGTTATAAATAATTCTAATTATCTATTATGTACAATGACCAGATATTATTAATACTATGATAGCTGGTATCCGAGCTTTGCTACCAAAATTCTTTGTAAATACATAGTTGAATACATTGCTCGGTGTCAGCGCTTATAGAATTTACGGACTTCAATTTCAATTGTTTTCGTTAATAGTCTTTTCAATCCACTCGATATAAGCTGATACCCTGGTGTAGACCGAAGGAGCACCAGCACTTCCGCACGGGATCATGCCCCAGGAAACTATGCCCACTATTTCCCTGTGTCCAATTTCAGCAGTGATCAGAGGACCTCCAGAATCGCCCTGTGCGAGAAAAACAATTTTACTGTTTAGTAGCGATAAATCTATGCGCTACTACCTCACTACGACTAATAAAAAATGAAGAGGCGCTAAACTCACGCTGCAAGCAGAGAATCCCCCGCTCAGTGGTCCGGTACACAAGTTCGTTGAACGCAGCGGAGACGGCCAAGCGATTTCTTCAATAGACGCGTTGCAGGTCTGGAGGTCGATTGTGGACAGCTCGACGGTATGTAGCACACTTGGGTATTTGGGAATGTTGCTGTCGGAAACTGATCCCCAACCGGAAAGAATAACTCGGCCAACAGTTTCTGCCTCGGGCTCGGGGATGTTGATAGAATAAACGTGTTCGTTGAATTTGAACGGGGATTTCAACTTGAGTAACGCGATGTCGAATGGTGCCACACCTCTACATTGAGACAAATATTCGTACACATTTATCTGTCTCCCATCCCGTGACGTAGAAACTTATTTAAATTTATTAAAGGATTTACAAGAGCACTGATAAATCGACGTTTAAAATTTAAAGATTTAATCTGCAAAGAGCATTTGACCGTAAATAACTCAAATTATACGGATGCTAGAGATTTCTTTATCCATATATAAATTTACATAACAATTTTTATTGCTCTAGCGTAGTAAATTAACAATAAATCGATGAAAAACAAACAGTGATGCTCTTTTAAACGAAAATTTAGTTTTCAATTTTCAGTTGCTCGGCTCAACTTTTACGAATCCCTAATTCAAGTACTTAACGCGCAATTATTAATCGATTCAATATTTATAAATTGCAGATAAAATAGAAGCGAGCTTTCAAACAGTAATCGGTTCAGTTTCATTAAAGAAAAACAAATGTTAAAAAAAATTACTTTGCCTTAATATTAATCACTTTGCGATAAGTTTCGTTACGTTCATTGCATCTAAGGAACAACTATTACGTAGATTTACTCAAGTTTTGCAATTGATCCATCAGAGGTGCGTACAATATATAGTGTAAAAAATTTGAAAAATTTAATAATCAATGAAAAATATGAAATCAATCTATTTAGGAAAACCGCAAAAAACATATTGGAAACTCACTCGGCTTTGCATTATTCGAATTGCAGAATTTAATACGAAACAAATACTCACCCGGTATATAATTCGTGAATAAAGCTGAGCTCGACTTCGATGTCTTGCTCGTAAAACTCTTTCGTCCGGATATTGTGTTTTCCAGCTTTAACGACGAATATTCCGTGCTCAGGCAGATCATCGATGCAGTGTCCGGCGGTTAAAACCCAGTTTTCTCTAATGATTGTTCCACCGCAAAAATGACTGGGACTTTCAAACTCCGTAGTTCCCCATTGTAAGGATACTTGATGAGGAAATTGCCCGACCTCGGCCTCGTGACCTCCGACAATCCGACTCTCGGACAACGGTCTCCGAACCCCCAGGTGCGCTATGCAATATACGGTTATTAGGCATTTTATTTAACCAAGAAATAATTAAAATTCGGTCGTGAAAAATTTTAATGACTAATTTTTTTCAATTTTAAAATGTTCGTTGCATATTCGGGCACGTGATATAGTACAAAGTGTCGGAATGCAGGGCAAGATTGTGTTTGAGAATAAAAATTAAGGGAAAGAAGGCATATTTTGGTTACGTCGTGACAGTATCTATTCTGAAAATGTAAATGATCTCGGGTTCGACTTCTTGACGCACTTTTTAAGAATCTTCCTTCCAACATTTTCTGCGACTGCTAACAATGTAAAAACAATTGTTTTATCAAAATTAATATTGAGTGCGAAAACGATTTTATAAACTATACGACTCGAGTATTTGAATATATAAAATTTATCGAGACTTTAAATAAAATGTTGATCAAAGTTCGGAGTTCTGAAAAGTTTTGGTTTACTTCTACTATGAAAAAGTAAACATAATTTTCCGAGGCTTACAATAATTAAAGAAAATTACAGCAATGACGCGCTTCCTATTTATGGAAAAAAGAAAATATATTCGTAGAGACTAATGTTTTTTTAAACATGCAAGACGTTACTTTAAGAACAGTAGAAGAGTATCGCCGTTAATGGAAAGTGCGAATATCAAAAAAGACCATTTTTTTGTTCTTACTGCGGCAGAAAAGTGCCTCGAAACGCATAAAGCATCGAGTGAAAATATAATGTTATACGAATACCGCAGTAATCAAATAAACGTTTTTTAAAATTGTAATTATAATTCTATACCGAATTTGCTAAGCATAAATTAACACGAATTTCTATACGCGCAGCAGGTAACATTGTATGCACTTATTTTACAAACATATTATAAATATTTTATAACATTGAATTTTGAATTTCGATGATTGAGTTTAAAAAAACTTAATTTTCACGTTTTATGTATGTATTCGAGATAACTACGAACATCTAATTTTATGAGAACAAATATATCTCGTTCAAAATTATTAAATACTTTATTTTCTTAATTCTTTGTTTTGTTATTGTTATTGCTATTAAAATATATTTTTTGGCGAATGATTCTTACCAGAATAAGTAAATGCAAAAAGACAGCTTATTACGATGAGTTTGAAAGTCATTGTGAAATTAAAAAAAATTCTTTCCTATAATCAATTTATATCTTTTGTTTTAAATATTCGCAAATTCATATCGAACACGATATTGCGCCTAAAATCGATCGATACATTTAATTCGTTAAAAAATACCTGAATATCTGATCGCTTGATTATAGATAAAAGGATTTAATACGACAGCTAAAATCAATACGAATAGGTGATTATATATTATATTAATCGCCCTTGGATAAAAATACGCCTTAATAACTCCCCAGTTTTAGCGAGTGAATAGATCGACTATTATGTGCTCCTGATAATAACGATATCATAATAATTAACCGCAATAATTAAAGTATTTACCTACACTTACTTGGGCATCGGATCAAAGTAACTTATTATTGAAATGCTTTTTGAAACTATTTGTAGTTATATTATATTTTATTGATAAACAAAAACCACGAATGTAACTTATTTAAATACGTGTAATGTTTTATTTATAACATACAACAGATTTTAAATTAGTAAATAAATATCGTAAAAACTTTATTATGGAATAAACCATTTATGATATTTTCATAAATCTTTATTCTGAATAAGCGTATAATTTTTATTTTTATGATGCAAAGAAGTTTCGTTTGCATAATACTTAACGTAATACTTAACAATTGGTATTTATCGAGCCAATTAAAATTAAAAATCAACAAATGATCATGAAAAATATGTAAACAAAAATTTTAGCAATGCCCATGTTATCAGTCTCATTGTTAGTTTCATAATCATAATAAATAATATTTATGCTATTTTTTTATAAATCGATTCAAACTGATTTTTACACATTAAGATTTATTGTTGTCGAACGAAGACATTTAGAAAAATCTCGATATAAAATTTTCACTTAAAACATCTTCATTCAATAAAGAGTGAAAATATTGCGAGATAAATTCTTTTAGCTGTTAATAATAGTAAATTAATAATCTTAGTTTCGTATATAAAGAAACGCAACGTCTAGACAAGATGAACTCAGATGTACCGCGCCATTGGATTCTAGTACGTATTAAATGTAGATAAATTCTTGTTTATAAGATAACGTAATAAAAATACATAACTTTTATCAGAATGATTATTATTTTATTGAAAACATATACAGTTTGATATTTTGAAATCACAAATCAATTAAACGAATAATATTATTGCCAGGAGTTTGACAGCTGTTATTTTTATGAAATAGCTCCTTCGAATACAAAATTTATTAAAAATAGATTTCAATAGATAAAACTTAGATTTTGATCTCTAGAAAAGAGCATTTATTATTACGATCTTATCTTGAAAAAGTGTTTTTAAAATGTTTTACATTTATGCTGTTTTTTCTCGAATAAATGAATTAGATGATTCTCGCTATGAGTATTGTTACTCTGAAGTAGTCATAATAAAATATAAGTTACTAATATATTAAATTAAATATAAATTAATTTTTTCAATTCAGGCCTCATATCCTCACTTCTATTTAAAAATATTAAAAATATAAAATATCGAAATTTTACTCTTAAAATTAGGAAATTATTTTTTATTTCGTGAATTGTCCTCTGACAAAAGACAATCGACTCCATAAAGTACTTTATTTAAATTATTCGTTTATCTGTCTCGATTATTAATCAAAATTAAATATCATAAAATAGTAAGTTAATTTTATTTTAAAGCAAGTATTGTACCAATCAGTGGCGTCCCATGAAAATAACAGGGCGGTACAGTTAGACAATTGCCTAAATGAATGCAAGTGTAATGTGCTGTTTTGCTACAAATGCTGCAATTAGCATAAACTTTTTAAAGTCCTTTTCTTCGATATAATCATAATAAATTTGTAAGCGCGTAAGGTAATAATTGAAAATAGGAAAATGAAGTCAGCAGTAAGGATCATAATAAACTTGGTATGGTCATTTATTTAACGAAGCACCAGCTAGTGCTCGATACTTTCAACTGGATACTTTAATGAATACTTCACACATGAAACACAGCGGTACATAAACAAATGCGCAAATAAAAATAAATACACAACAGGACATCAAAGAATAATCGACATTTATAAATACTTTGATCAGGTAACCTGAGTACGTTTGATCGATTTACCGACCCAATTTTATACCGTAATAATATTGATATGTTGCATATACAATAATACTCGTTTAATGAATTTCATTTATTTATCAAGTCAATTCATCGTAAGATAATCGGTTACGTAACCAGCATTCCAAGGCATTAGCTGGCAGCCCGACAGCCCATTGATAAGCTGCGTATCAGCGTCGCACGCAAGATCATCACCCGATACATCCATTCGATCATTATTCTCTATATTATGTCTGACTTTGAACTCTTGTATCTTCCTTACTGCTAATTGTTTCGTAACAGAAGTACAGAAGAATTAGCAGTACAGGAAAAAAAGCTACGTGAAAATCGTCTAGTAAAATGTTGTCAATGAGGTATCGCGTGCACGAACAAACACACAAATTTCATCTACACGTTTACTTAGAAACAAGCTACGTCCACGTCACCATTTCCACGAACAGTTGCGTGGAAAAGGTTTTCGAGCCAACTAGATCCGTTGGAGCGGAATTTTTTACAAGTCCGGTGATAACGGTAAATTCGTCGATGCATAGCAACGTTATTGTGTCGAGGGAATTTCAATTGTGATTTGAAAAAAGCTCGTACAGTTCGTCTTGTGGGCGCTGGAAAAATGGTAAAGTCGTAGTGGGAAACTTCTCGAGGCTAAATCGTGTTTCTAATGGCCCGCACTGGTACCCTGATTTATCGCGAACTAGTTAGCGCTAAATCAATATCTATCGATCCACCCTTCTGGGGTGTACTTTTCTTCAACAACTCTCCGACTCGTTAAGTTGATTATCAGGGTTGGAACATTTCCAAAGGTCTTCTACAACGAGAATCTCCTTGATTAAATTTGCGGGTGTAAAAGTGAAATTTCGAGGGGCCAATTTCGGTGGTCCGATTACAATAGACAATGGCCTCGTTGCGAGTAAGTAATTCGTTTTTGCTCTCGAAATTTAGATTCAGACGACGATAAGCCTGGACTTCTAGGTGTTGCTGGTGTTGGCCGCCATCCGCGCAATCACCCGCACACCCGCCCAAGTTTCTCGGGCGGTCGGAACGATTTGGGAGGCCGGCAGGAGGTACCCGTAGGTCCCCCGATCTCGAAGCTCCATTGTGAAAGCATTTTTTATCCCAGCGATGGCCTTCGCCCAGTCGTCCGATGAGCCTGCAAATTACAATAATTGCATTTAGTGCAACGGCGGATGCTTTGCTCTTTAATTTTAAATCCGGAAAGATGTTGGATCTCTTTTAGAGTGAGTTTTTCGGCCGATTGTCAGATTCGAGGCTGAAAGACAGGTTAAGACTCATCAGAGGTTTTCAGTGCGTATTTACTCTTGAGAATATTAATAAATACAAAACTCGATTTCTGAGTCGACAGAGGACGTCGATAAAAGCGCGGATGTGATTTTTGCGCTAAAATTCGATCGGCTATTTTTAACGATAAAAAACGGATAAAAAAGTGGATTATTGTTTTGAACGCAGACGTATACAATGAAGTTTAACTGTTTAGAATCTTTGTTCGGTGTTTTCGTTACATCGGAAAAAGTACATAAACTGTGAATTATTCATCGGCATTTGATGGCAATTTTTCGTTGGTAATACAATGTCGCTTTAAAATTTCCACTGCAACAACCGTCACGTTGCGTTTGCAGAGGAATAATAAATAATCTTTTAATTTCCAAATGTGGAGAGCGCGTAACTTTTTCTTAGTAATACACGATACGCGATTGCGCGAAACTATGCGCTACGAACACACCCATAAATTATCACAGAGAGATCGCTGCGAATAAAACGATAGCTCTAAAAAAGATCGCAACGTCCGCAATAGAAGGACGGATCCATAGCGCAGTTAAGACACCTTAAGGCAGATCGGTTAATCTCGCAGTGAACTTCCCCTTTGATTGCAAATGGGAATAGGAGAAAAGCGCTTGGCGTTGTTGAAATGGAATCTTAATGCGCGCTCTTGTACAAAGAATGCAAAATAAAGCATAAAATCCGCTTACTGGGACGTCGGGCCCATTCCTCTTTGACAGTCGCGAGTGCCACGGATTTCAAACTTACAGAATGAAGGTGGGTTCGCGCTATTCACCGCGGCACCGAATGCGTTTTAATGGCTAACCTGTGGTCGGGTAGAGCAGCTCGGTGGCCGGGCCGACCTTGTACTCGGTCCCGTGAACCTTGGCGATGGCATTCTTGGCTTTGTCCGCGATATTCATCAAGTCGTCAAAGTCAGGCGGCTTGGTGCGCGTGAAACCCCAGGGCACCAGCAGCATTTGCGAGTACGA
Source organism: Platyscapa corneri (assembly GCA_018907185.1). Classification (NCBI taxonomy): domain Eukaryota; kingdom Metazoa; phylum Arthropoda; class Insecta; order Hymenoptera; family Agaonidae; genus Platyscapa; species Platyscapa corneri. The sequence goes on along the minus strand of JACCHW010000026.1, from coordinate 3,562,494 downwards.
ATGCAGAGTGAGATACGTTCTGTAAAGAAGCGAACAGTTAGACGTAAGTAGTTCGTAAAACTACAAACTCAAACTGTGCGCAGCGGCGATCCGCCGGCATAGATAAATATGTACCGATGGCCCGTTTTCCTCGGAGCCGCTACTTTACGTCGACGCGGGCCGGCGCTGCTCGACTCTTCCACGAAGTCATCGAGTCGCCGCTGTTGCTCTGCCCCGCGCGCGTTCGTGCTTGCGAGAGCGAGAACTTTCGCGGGAGGCAGATTTTTAATTCCAACCCGTCAAGCAGAGGAGAGTATCGCTTTGAAACTGTATTTAGCTAACGAAGAAGTGCGGACCGAGAGGAAACACTGATCGGCGCTTACGCGGAGAGAGCAGCTGTCGTTTCCTTAAGCTTTTCCGCGAGCTCTTAAATTGAAAAAGCCCTCGCTAATTATACATCGCCGCGCTAATAATCCCGATAGATTGTTAATTGCAAAAGGTTCGAGCGGCTCGGGGCCCGTTCACTTGCTTATTTCGCAACGCGCGCGCGCGCTTGCGCTTCCGCCTGCTGAAAAGATTAAGCGGAGCCTACCTTATTGTATTCCTGTTCTCCATAATGTAATTGGCGATGGCTCTGGTCTCCGGTTCCGAGAATGGGCTTGGGCCAGCGTACGTGTCGTGACACGGATCCTTGCTGGCCCCGTCGACCTTCTCCTCGCCCCAGTGCACGTTGAAGTTTCGATTAGGATCCACGCCTTCGCAGCTCCCGAACAGCCACTTGGTGTAGTGTGCGAGTGCGTGCAGGATGCTACGGGACTGCCTTTGCACATCAAACAGACACATTCGCATTGTTGCTTTTGCTCGGGACACCTTTAAAGTCGAGCGACGCATTCGCGGTGCCGCTTTCGTTTAATTATTGCCGGCACTTCTCGGGGAGCTGGAAATGCTCCGAGAGACGCGCGACGTTGCACTCGGCACAATGCAATTTAAGTTCGAGTTCGATTAATTCGGATTTGTCGCAGAGATGTGCAGTCGCCGATCTGAAAATTCGCAAGCTAAAGGGCCTTACCTCGTCTCGTCTTCGGAGTCCGCCTCGTGCGTACTGCGAGTTTTTCGCCAAAGCCGGTCGTCCGTGTGAGTGTATTCGTAGCCGTCGGGGTTGGCTATCGGCATTACGATCCAATCGGTGATGTCCAGAAGTCTCGTGTAATTTTCATTCTTCTCGACTAATTGGTTCAATATGTAGGTCGCCACAGCCGTGCTGATCCATTCTCGCGCGTGCATTCCTAAAATGGGTTGGCATAAGTCGTAGTCGAGACGCAACGCTTGGGGATAATTATCCTGCCGAACGCTTTCCACAGCCTCGGGTTTCCCCCTTTGAAACGTTTTACAAGCTTTGCTCGAGCACAAGTGTAATAAACGCCGCGGATGCAAAACTAGTGTTGGTCCAGTGAGAAAATAGAGCTATTGTGCGAAATGTAAACGGCAGTCTTTGTTCGAGTCGCGTTCGTGAAATTATTCAAATGGGACCGTAAGCGCGCGCTTTTCCAGTGGAAGCGGACTCTTAATTCTTTAATCGTAAAGACTCGCAGGATAGCCGTTTAATTTATTTTTATTGCGAGCCTGAAATAGCGAGGGGCAACGAACGAGGACTCGGCGCAGTCTCGGCAAAATTGTTCGCGCGAAAATTAAACTTTGAATGGAATGAATTCGTCGAGTGTTTGAAGATCTTATTGACGCAACTGCGACGATTGATTTAGTCGGCGTATTATGTTTAAAAAAAAAGGTAAAACGATGCCAAGGACTTTAATTATGAAGTGCATACCAGCGTCGATCCAAATAGACGGTTTTCGCTCCCCATTCCTCTTAGGGCCCGATGACACTCTTACGAGCTTGAGGGCTCTTCCCTCGTAACTCTTACCGATTGATTGAACTTCTACGAGTTGAGGGTACTTGATCGCCAAATGATCGAGATACGCCATTACATCTAAACGAACAACGAACAACGATCATCGTTAATCGAGTTAAGCAATAAAATCGAGTTTCGGTCATTGATTCATCGTTAGCTAGGCTAACCTTTGTAACGGTGGTATCTTTTCCAAGTCATGGAATGGCCCTGCGTAGAAACTAAATCCTGTCGGCGTTCCTTTGGCATTCGCGGATTTTGAGATTTGATGACTTTCTAAAATGGTGGAACGTGATTAGATTAGCATTTGTCGAAAGGTCGATGACTCGTGCTCTTTTTAACGCTTTAACGAATAATCAAGTACCTCCAGATCCGATATTAAAATCACATAGTCGATTTTCTTCTCTCGAAGGAAGTCCTTCACGTCGTCAAGCATCGACGGAGACACTAGAATATCCGTGAATCTAATAAATTGTTAAAAAGACATATTCCTCAGTACGGATACAATTTATCTGCCATGGATACGCGAATAAAGATGCACTTTTGATTCAACTTTACAAAATACACTTTAAAATAAAGAGAAAAGCTCGGTAGCTGTAGTTGTTAATTTCGTACTCGGGACTCGACGCAACTCCTTTAAAATTGAAGTTATTGCCGCATCGCGAATTTTCCTCTACAGCAACGGCTTCGCGTATTTTAAAACGTATTTTGTACTTTGCACTGCCGCCTAAGAGCCTCTTTTTGCTTAGACACAGCAGAGGCCAAAACTCGCACATACTTGTCCTTGGCGGGTACAGTCCAGAACTTGACGTTGTCCGGCTCGTTGTCCTTCAGCTCTTCCAGAAGTCGCAGCTGCTTGAGGCTCTTGGGCGTGATCCTCAGAAGTTGGTGGTCTTTGTAAGTGACACCGTTACTCTGGTAATCGGCTTCCTCGCCTGCGTCCTCGTCGCCCAGTATATTCACAAAGAGCTTGGCAACCGTACTAAAAGCCGACTCCAGCATACTGTAAATTGAAAAGCCTCGCGGTCGATCTCCCGGAATCACCCATCGGCGCCAGCACCAGTTGCGACTCCTCTGCCAGGCCGCGTAGCTGTCCTCTTCTGCTTTTTCTTTCTTCTTTTCTTCTTCCTCTGCCTCTTCGACAGTCACCGTTGACGCGAGCAGTCCACTCTCGTTTTTTTTCTGGCTCGTCGTGGTCCAGCTTCCTTCGTCGCCTTCCTCAGGCTCGTTCTCAACTTTGCGATCCTCCTCGAAGCCTTCCGTTGACACGCTGTATTATCAAAATCGCATTGGTTCTAATTGATTCTGTTGAAGAGCTTAGCTTTGGACATTAATCGCTAATTCCTTCAACTTCACTTTAAATTTGCGTTGGAAATAAGGATAAGTAAGTCGAGAAGTTATTACTGCTTTGATTGATTTTTACTCGTTAATACGGCTCGCGGCTTTCTAATTAATGCGAGTCGCGCGATCACGTATCGCATCTTATTTTTAAAAACACTATACAAGCTTGAACTTGTTTTCGCGAGTCAAAAAGCACGACCAGTCAAGTTTAATTCAATTTTACCGATTCATAGTGTAATGTGTAAATTACGCGAACTAATAATGTCGAGTGCTTGACAACCTCGCCTTAGTGAATCTTACCTACTACAAGCTGTCCATATGGCTTCTCGAGGCCTCTTTAACTATGATTATTTAATTATTCGCGTGAGAGTACGATCGTTTTAATAATTGGATTACTTTCAAAAAATGTAGACCATAGAAGTTAGGCAATTATCTTGAGACGTGGATTCTTGCACACGCTCTTGCACATTGTTGACAACTTTTAGAATCATAAACGAGAAATTTTTAACTTTTAAAAGTTAAAAAAGTTAAACGTAAATCAAGTTATAAAAATTTTACGAGCCCTTTCATATAGATACGTAGTTATTTTAACGGAAGGAAGGAATTATTGTTGCTGTAAAGATTTGCCTACACTCTACGTGAAAATGCTTAATCTTTTGAAATCGTCGAAGAAAAATTATTCTCTTGATTTCTACCACGTGATGTGTTGCAGTTCGAACTCGTGTAAAAATTATTCGTTACGTTAATTGTAAATGTCAATTCTTTAATTTAATTCCAGGACGATTATTTTTTAACGAAAAGGGCTGAAAACTAATTTAACTATGTTTAACATTATGAAAGGCACAACTAGCATATTTTCATAGAACAATATGGATTATAATAACTAATGAGTATAAATTGCAAATAAATATTAATAAATCGTATCGTGTATTGCTAGCACTGGAACAGGTTCCTCGTTAATGAAGTAAGAATTATCATACGAATGTGCATAACGTGAATACAATTTTTTTATTATAACAGTATTAACTGGTAAAACAACTCAATTTTAAAATCTACTTTAACTTCTGTAAACGATGACCATGCGAATCGACCACATTATTTTTATCCTGCATCTTGCTTTCACATAGAACTGTCGTTACTTTTCTTCTTTTTAAGTTATTCCAATTACTAAAATATCTGAAAAATATACGTAAGAAATAAAGAGAAACCGTGTCTCTGTCAAAAATAGGTCGCGGTTCGTATTACTAAAACCATCCTGGGTAATTGTTATTTATTTTTGAAATTTTCAAATTTTCGAAATTATAAAGACTACAATGATAATTAAGCAATGGAACGCTTGAAAATGCAATTATGTAGAGCAATGAAAAGTCCCAAAAATTTGACCACTCGCGGCTACAAACATTACTTATTCATAATGTATCTACGAACGTCTATTAACTTGTCAATGAAACTCGTATGTATACATATTATGATTGTTTGTAAAATTAGAACTATTTGTCAACAAAACTGTTTTCTTTATTTAAATTCCAGCGTTCGCTCAACTTTTTACACCGACAAACCTTTTTCAAATCACATTTTCATGAAAACAATTGAACGAATGAAAATTGATTTCTTCGCTGCTCTTTTATTTAAATTAGTTTTCATATTTCTGAAAGTATTTCAGTACATTTTACTTGGTGAAATTGTCGTTATCAAATCAATCGAAGTCTATACGGTGTTTCATCCGAGCATTTTGTAAACTTGAACGGAAATATAACGCAAAGCATTTTAAGATTTAATGAAATTACCGAGGAAAACTTTTTAAATATAAAATTACACGATTTGGTAAATAAAATGGATAAAGTTCGACATATTTGTCTTTAGAAAAATCATATCGAATCGTATCGAATCATATCGTTGATAATAGAACGTTTCGTTTGAATTAAGAAATTTAAAAAACAACATTAGAAATTATTCTAAAATATATCCGATGTCAACGAAACTTGAATATTTCGAGTCTACAAAATGACTCGAAATAAAGTTCAATGTTGCTCAATGAACGTTTTTGCCTAAAAAAACATTGTTTCTAACACGCGCAAAACGTTGGAATAACTGAACTAAAATTTGAATAAAATAAATATCGTAAGACGAAGAAGTTAGCTAATTTGTCAGGGGAAGCGGTAAAAAGCCATAAATATTAAGAAAAATACGTTGGAAGGAGTGTAATTAAACGTTTCTACCTCGATCTATTAAAGGTAACTTTGTTAAGGTTTTAGTCGTTGCGAGTTGTAGAATCTGATTAGTCCTTTGGCTTTCCCAAGCCCTCCGCGGGCACGGCACTTAATCCTAATGCGATTTTAAACGCGAACAGCGAATCTCGTGCAAATTCAAGAAGCGGCTCTGCAGTCCGAACGATCTTATCTCAAAAGCGGCTTAATTGGTTAAGTGCAATCATTATGAGCGAGCGCTCGAGGACGGGAGTCATGCGATTATAACAATTATAATGAGCAACGAACTTTTGGCGGGCGGGCGCCGGTTTAACGTAGAACTTGCCGTTCTCGCTGACCAGGAAGCCAGTGACGTCACGGGAAAGGATCGAGTTCAGCGGCTGAAGGCGGTAGGAATCGACCGCGAGCAGTGCAGCTCCAAGGACCGCGGCCAGCAGCCACGGGGCCCTAGTCCTCCCGTTCCTCGGCATTGCACCGTCACGCACACATAGACACGACTAGCGGACTTAAATCTGGTCGTCCTTCCGGGGACGAGGAGAGAAGAGAAGCGCGCGCCTCGATCGTTTCTGGATGACTAAGCGAGTGCCGCTCTTCCGTGGTCGGAGAGCCAACCCAAGGTGACGGGAGAAAGAAGCCGCGTACACGTGAGTCTGGTTGCCCCCTCCGCCCGCATTGTGCAGGCTCGCGCTTAGATTCACTAACGCTGACCCATCTCCTTTGACCTTAAACGGCGGCCGCTTTCGCGCGAATCTTAATAGCCGCGCGGTTACGTCGATACCGGTTCTCGCATTCTTCTCTTGCCGCGCCCGATTATTAGCTCGAGGCGAGTATCAAAACGCATTGTCCTCTGCTCGATGCCGGAGGAAAAACTCGCACGGCGTCGAGCGAATCGCGTTTGTCCCCGAGGAAACGCGTCGTTGGGTATTTGCGACGGGTAATCACTGCCCGCGAAGAGAGCGAAGGAAGAATATAGTTAACCGACATAATTAAGAAGGCCGTTTCGTTTTTTAAACCAACGAATTCATTTTTAAATACGAGTGCGAGTGTTAATTGTTGTGATTAGCTGGAAAGTTGACGCACGCTCTTAATGGAGCGTTTCGTTATCCTGCCAGAGGCGGCTGCTGTCGGATTGTAAATTCATGAAACGCTGAAAATAAAAGCCTCGAGTATCATTTGTACCGCCTAAGATATGATTACTCCAGAAAGAAATCCATAGCTCCTGAATAGCTTATCCTCGATGTCGTCCCACAGAATTGCACGAGAATACTTACCTATTTACCTTAATTTCTCATTTTTCGACTTATTTCGAACGTACAAGCTAACTATCGGCACGGAAACGGCTGGTCTCGATAAAGTTTTCCGAAGACCCGCAAGCTAATTAATCGATTAGTAGTGCGGATGTATTTCATAAATACTTTGAGCGTTTATTCCTCCAGCTTTTTTAATCGTGTTGCAAATAATTTTTACGATCGTCTTTGCAGAGCGGGACATTTCATTTTACAAACGAAATAAGTTTCGATGGAAGAAATATTATCGTTCGAAATCTCGATTTATGAGGGCAAATAATTCGGAACGCAGTGCTGCATTGCTTGTTCAATGTAAAATAACTACGGCTACGGATAGGAATATGAACTATAATACGGAAAAGCTTGGTTCGCTATTTGAGTTTAGATATCATCCTTCATCGCAAATATTTAATTAAAAAATTGGAATGCACGAAACAGTTGCTATCACGAGTATTTCCTCAATTGTCAGTGCACGCGTTTGATTGTTTCCTCTTGCGTTCGTTACACCTGCGATATAACGTTATGAATGCACACTGTACGTTTATTGTATATTAATGTTTTATATATCTCGAGCCTTTAAATGGCTGTATGAAATAACTCAAGTGTCACCGATGCATAAATTATCCTAACGAGTTGGGTTTAAGAGGAAAATTATTACTTAAACATTATTATTATTAATTAATTAATATATTTATTACTTAATTATCCGAGCCCCGCGTGATAATCTCGTTTATTTACCGCTGTGTTTAATTAAAGCTAATTTTCTGTCGATAACACTCGTCAGCTAGTACAGTAACGAGCTTAATGCATAACTATAAAAATTGAAAATATTTTATCGCGATATCAACACTTTATACTGTTACGAAGTAAAATCTAAACGACGCGTGAATTACTCGCTTTTTCGAACATAATGTAGAAAACAGAAGGAACAAAGATTTTTCTAGAAGCCCGAGGGAACTGGTGAGGTTTTCCGCACTTGCACCCGATCGAGAAGCAACTTTCATTATTTGCAAATAGCTGCGAGTATTGCACTTTCTATAGCGATATTCGACGGAAACACAACTCGTGAGGTATTTTTCGTTTTGTTTTCTACGAAATACAATTCGTTTTCCCGTTATTGAAAATCTTTCAATGTTACTCAAGCGCCGAGGAGTCTGCTCGTTTCGTAATCCTTATTTAATATTTGTTATTCTAATTTCTGAAGTTTATTCCTTGAGCGAAAGTACGCAACTGATTAACGCGCCGATAATAATCAATAATAATTGGGGAGCTTAATAAAGCGATTTGAGCTCGCGTGAAATATTTTACATTCACCTGTGCCCTATAAATTTCGCTTACATTCCGCCGCCGATCAATAGTAAATCCGCTGAAAAGTACTTGGAAAATAATGCAGGTGCTTCAGCGTCGGCTCGACACACACACACACACACACACGGTTGACACACAATTTTCAAGTTAACCAGTACAGGCACGACTTGGCCGGCTAAGTGGCGGTCCACGATAAACCGGCAGTAGGTCAGCGAATTTGCCGTTAGTCCGAAGACTCTCTTCCTATCCTTAACCACGCCATTGCACTTCTGTTGTCGTAACATTTTGACGCCGTCCGAGTAACGACACTGGGCCGAGGACCGACCAGGAGTGTTCCGCTCCAATGGGTCACAACGAGGAAGCATCCCAATTCTGTCTAATCGCGTTTAATTCGTGATCGACAACTTGGGCTGGGAATCGGGTTTTAAGCAATTGGACGCTTGTCGATGACGTTTGCCGAGCTGTGCGTCGGTGTCTTTGAACCGAAAAGAAAAAAAGGATGGAGCCCCGAGCAGAGGCATAGGAATATCGTAGTTTTTTTACGATTATAGGACGAGTTCAGCAGCGAATAGACGAATAAAAGTGACCCACTTATTTAGCATTTCAGTCGTTAAATTTTTAGCACTCACCGGCATTTAATTATTCAGCTGACGCGATAAATTACTCAAACGAACGAAACTTTATTAAAACCATTCTTGAAATGTAACTTATTTTTTATCGCGTTGTTTAGCGTTCCTTACATTCCGACTACAGCGTTTACTCCGGAAAATTTTACAACTTGCAAATCGCGCACTCTGAAGATGAAGGTATCGCGCGTGATTGGTCGATGCATTTTTTGGTAGTCAATGCACTTCAATAATTTCAAGACAACGAATTACTTAAAGCAAAACTCGGAAAAGTTATAGCCGTCACGCGTGTCCTTTGGAATCGTTACGACACATTTTTATAAGCAGAGATCGCGCTGTACACGCAGTATCTGATAATATTTAATAAATACCTACATTAGCCTTTAATCGACCCTTTTATTCCTAATGTGAGGTTTGAGCATTATATAATTAATCGAGAGCATTGACATTAAAAAACAATGCAGTAGAAATGATGGAAAAATTACGGTAACGAATAGTATTCTTGCTCCATATTTTACAATTTCTCTGTTACTTTATTGCGTGTTCTAAGATAATGCGGTGTAGAGCAAATGACAAAGTCAATAACCCGTAATTTTTATGAAGAACATAAATCATAAATCATAATAACGACACTTGTAAGGCGCACATCCGATAATACAATAACGGTACAATGTCGAATACTTTTCTAGTTTTTAAATAGCCGCGATGCTAAGGATTTCTAACAGTAATAAATGCATTGCCAATCATAATTAAAAACGTTCATAAATGATGATCGAATATTGAAATTGTTGAATTGGAATTAGATTTTAAAACTATAAATACTCCTCTGCAATGAGTTGGTAAGTTCTTACTTAATATTTGAACGCAAGGATTTCTGTAATAAAAATCTCGTTATTTTTTAACAATAACGAAACTGTGCAATTATGAAATTGTATGCGAGTATTCAAAATTTCCAACGTAATGTTCGTTTTTACATTAATATGGCTACTCTTTTTATAAAAGATTGATCGGGTTAAGAGGAAAGAATGAGTAAATAAAAGAAACGTAATGCAATATTGTGCACTGAATATATTTTATTGTTATACATGGAATAATGCAGTACTTGTACACGTGTACGACAATAAATCGTGGCACAAATATACTTCAGTTAAAGCGTACATAATTATATTAATAATTACAATAATGACTGAAATTAAATTACACAAAAATACAATAAAATAATGTTAGTAATACATGGACTGGCGAAAAAAGTTGAACGAAAAATCTGATTTTGCGAGCGGAAGTAATTTTGCATAGTAACAATTGATTTTCATACTTTTCGCGGTACATTTATATATTATTTACGTAAAACATATGTATGTATGTATGTATATATATATATATACATATGTTACAAGTAAAAATACAAGTAAAAACGATCGGGCGTTATTATTGCTCGAATTTTGACTAGTACGCACGTAGCATCATAAATCTCCGCCAAAAGGTGTACAGCTAAAATTAATTTCGTGGATTTCTTAATAAGATAATACCTAAATAAGGCTCATGGCAACAATGATTTCTAAAAGCATTTTAAAAATAAATTACGATGCACACGCTTGAATAGTAAACGTGTCGAAAGTATTGTCGTACCTATATTTACTCATTAATTGACTGCTGCTGATGGTCTTGAAGATTCACACTTCTTGAGATTCGTGTTTTTGTTTTCCTCTCTATTCCTGTTTTATGTGTGTGTGTGTGTGTGTGTGTGTGTATTTAGTGAAAACAAATCTCGATAATTCTAAGTTATTCCTAGCAGAATTGGAACTCTAACAATGGCAAGAGTCTAGAAATATCATCTCGAGATATTTGTGATGCTTTTCCCGTCAAACGTATAGCTTTTTTCTGTTTTCTTCTTCAATGGATCTTAGAAATATATTCGATAGCATTCACCTATAACTTAGCAACTGGCTCTTTTATTTACGCAACGGTTTCATCCTTCTTTATTTAATTGTTCGAGTAAAAGACCGTTTATTGAAAAATCTTAAACAAACGTGTAATTTAAACCTTTTAATTATAAAAAGAATCTTACTTTATGACTAAGAACTTGATTTCAAAATTATAGTATTATAAATTACTTAAACATTACAATCTATAAATGTAAATATATTATTTGTAAGGCACAACTTAAATTGTTTATTTTACAGTTTTTCACATTAAAGACTATTTGTTATATATTAAATATTTTACAAATTAAGTTAAAATCAATATTTCTTATTTTTTTATTAAATCATTTTGTAAGACCTTTTAAACTTCTCTTTTTCGTGCTCATTTGCCTCGTGTCGTTTCTCGTTTTACATCCTGCAATTGCTTCTTAATCGAACGCTCTTTTTCCTTTCTCAATCGGTTCGAATTAATCCAGTCTACCCTTATTACACAAGGCGTGAATGTTATATACAATTATAAACATTTCTCTTTCTTTCATAAAATAGACAAGATAAAACACAATGAAGGTTCGCAACGTCTAACAAAATGAACTTTTGTTAGATTTAGGACATAGTTTTGACTATTTTTAAACGATAGTACACAAACGATCGCGACCGATGACCACGAGTCGCGCTTATTTTACGCACACTACTTTCGTGCACCATAAGTTACTCCTCGCTACGACGAATTTTTTACTTTATTAAATTATCATTACTTCCGACACTAAGCGTCAAATACTACACGAGCTTTAATTCCTTTAGCTTTTCTCCTCGATGCTAACGCTTTTCCCCGTTGCACGTAACGTACTCACTAACACGATAACAGAATAATTGACAATCTACTTTGAACCTTTGTAAAATTTATAAAATATACCCGACAAAAGTGAGAGTTACGAAAAACATTACGTGTGTGTTATTGTGTTACAATGAGAATCGCTTTTAAAGTTAAATTTATTTTTAGGGTAATTATCCACTTGCTAGCGCTACTTTTACAGCTGCATTTTATACTAGCGCGGTCAAAGGCTTTTTTGGTTATTAAAGTTTCAACTCTATTTCTAAAGTACACGCTTAAGAGTAATTATAATTGATAAATTCGTCGTTAACGCCACTCTCAGACGATGTTGGCCTTCACGTGCGCGTTGCCCATCATGACCTTGTTGACGAAATTCACGATTGCCGTGGCTGGCTGTTCGGGTTCGAGCTCGGCGAATACGTGGCACTGGTTATCGGACTTGTGGGCCGGTTTCCGGGCAACGAATCCAAAGCACCGGCTGGAAATACAAACGTTCGAAGAATTGAGTTCGCTGATTCGCCAATTGGGGCCGAGAAAAGTCACAGCAATGATCTGCGCTTAAAAGCTTAAGGGGCCCAAACTCACTGTTCGCTAAGAGCTCGGCCGGTCTCTTCGTTTACGAAGTCCCAGGTTCGCTCCTCCGTGTCGAGGCCGCAGTAGCTGATGTTGTTCGTCGGATAATGCCTTCGGAAGAAGAGCTTGCGCGCGTTGTCGGTCAGCGTGATACCCTGAGTCGAGACCTTGAAGTGAACGATGGTGGCGCCAGGAAGGGGCTTCTGCTCGAACAGCATCGTTATAGTCTTCTTGATGGCTTGAGGTCCGGTCAGCGACTCCGTGTCCAGCGTGAACAGATAAAGCACGTTGCAGGCTGTAACGCGAGAACAGAAGGGATCGGTCAGCTGCGCTTTCGTGTGGCGAAATCGCAGGCAATTTCGAAAGCAACGTTCACTTACCAGCGCCTTGAGCGAGTAGCTGCTGCGGACTGCTGTTGGCGGGCGAGTCGAAGATCCTCGAGGCGGCCTCGGGCTCGGGTAGCAGCAGCTGGCAAGGCAAGGCCATTGCCGTCAGACTGTGCTGGTAGACGAGAGCCGAGAGGGAGCTGAAGACGGGCTCGTTGGCGCAGCCCTTGAGTCGCACGCCCCGCGACGTCGGCTCGATCAGGAAGTGGCGCACGAGCTCGTTAGACGGGTCCTTGGGACTGGAGGCCGCGCCAGGAGGCGGCGTCGCTACCTTCAGGGCTAGTCCGAATGCACCTGGGAACGAGTTGCTGTCGCGGACGACGAATGTGCCGGGGGAGGCTTCGCGCAGCATCGCGATCGCTGAAAGACAAGCGGGTAATTTTTTAAGCAAATTAAGAAATAACAGCCATCGCTGAATAAAATGCTGCGGCCGCGAGGCCATCTAGCGTCAAAAAGTTTAAAAACAACATTTTCAGAAGTAAGAGAACGCTGATTATTAAGATTTTTTTATGGACAAAGTAGGCGATGCGAACCTTGTTCACGGGATATATTTGGTTTGTACCAAATTTTGCTGGTGTCTCGAACGAACTTGACGTTGGCATCGGCTACTTCGTGCGGCTCCGTATTGGAGTGAATGCTTGACCGACGGGAGCCATAATACTGCATTTGCGACGACGAGTGACCACCAGCGCTATTAATCGAAGTGTAGGATATCGCACTCTGAAAATAGTTTTGTGCGTTTTTAGTACAATGATAGAGCAGAGTTAAAAAAAGTAGATAGTCGATTTAACGCTTAATTACAATATTAGAGTACGATTAACTAAATCAGTTGCAAACACACCAAGTTATTTAAAAAGTGTAGGATTAAACAAAAACTGTATAACGTGTAGAATTTGATTTGGCAGTCCAAAGAAGACATACACATCGCGTTCTCGTGTTAAACCGCAATAAAATTGTATACTTTTTCAAAATTTCAAAAATTAATTCACACATGTGCTGTAAACGTGTAAATGAGTGTGTTGACTGGAGATGTTGCAGAAATTGAAAGCCAATTGGCTATCAATTTCTGCAACGTCCTGTACTCTATTTAACTCGCGCGAAGATTACTGTTAATGAGTTTTTATTGCACAGGGTGGTGATACCAACTTTTATAAAATACAACTACACCAATTGCTCTATATATTATTACCATAGCGATCGAGTTTTCAAAATGTTCGAACTAAAAAACAAAAAATTACGGTATTTATATTGATTGTAATACTCTGTTTTTGAGAAAGAAATATTTTATTATAAGATGTGTCTCGGGTACCTTAGGACTCTGTCCATAATCAATCTGAGTAGGAGTTCCAGGACCTCGACTGTACGAGTTGTGACTTATTAATTCGTCCAGCGGAGAGACAGGCCGGTCCTTGCTATAATACAAAACACCATTTAGCATTCACGTGCAAGTATAATTGCGTATGATATCCAGATCGTGCTACAGTAGATGCTTAGTGCAGGTGTGAAACGTAATCAACCATCAATGAAACTTAAATAAATGGATAAAGTGGACAGAGAATACGTAGTTTTAATATATAAATATATAATGCGTTTAACAGTAAGTCACTCAATGAAGATTAAGAAATGAATTCACAGACTTCATTTCTCGATGGAAGGGGTAAAGGTATGGTTATCGGTTAATAATTGCAAGCTCGTGATCATTTGCAAAGTTTACGAGCTTTTTTTAGTTTTTTAGTCGATTAAGTAAAACAGAGATCATTCGTTACAGCAAGTTTCGTGACACTTTTTGTTGGTTACAATTGAACTTCATTCTTTTAAGTACATCAAACTGTGAACGTAAGTATAGCAATGTTGACGAGGTGCGGAAAATAGAGTGTTAAAAATACAACACAGAACATTCATGGTGTGCATAGGCCTTTATTTATTTGTTACTTCCTCGTTTTGATTACCTATAGTCGAACGACGTCGACTGCTTAGTGAGTAGCCAGCGCTTGTTACGCGTATCATTTAACGAGCCATTATCCGGAAAACTCAAGCGTCTAAAATCACCAATAGTAGAACAAAAAATAATCACAATAAATAAATAATATAGATTATATTTATATATACATGTATTATCTTCATTTATGACGCATTTATTTTTCACTATAAACAATTGTTCGTTGGCCTTTGCATTTTCATCAATTGCTTTAAGAAAAATTAGTAACATTCAGGGCGTGACACGGAGTCTCGAAGCATTATACGAGGCTTCGTAACAATTCAATGTCTTCATTATTGACCATTCATTTTGAATTGCTTATATTATAGATTTTTATTTAAAAAAGGCTTTGAAATTTGATACGAAACCAGACTCTGCACATTTATTGAGCATTAAAGTATACGACAAAGAAATTGGACATTTTTTTATCGCCCTGAATTGTTAATATTGCAAATGCAATCATCACTCGTCTCTACTTAGTACTTTCGCGTGTAATCCGAAGACGTTTAGAGTTATCTATTTTTATATCATTCGATACTTCAACGTATGCGATCAAAGAACGAAACTGAGTGTCAACAAAACGTTAATAAAACTACACGAGTACTGCGTTAAAGCATGTTTTTGTTCATTTGTCGATTAACCATTGCAAATTCCGGATGTTGAGGTACGTTTAAGATTAATTTCAAATTTGTTATCGCGAAAAGTTTATGGCTAATGTCCCTTTAAAGAAAGTCGTTGATTTAAACTTTTTCGCGCGACTAGAACCAAGTATTTATTATTCGCTTAATCGCCCCATCGATAGTTGTACATCGGAAGAATTACCGATTATTTATTAAATCAATATCAATATTTGCATTAAAAATCAGCGATCGGTGTTTAAAAAGTGCGTGGGGACGCGGCGATACTCGATACATCCGAGCAGCGACTATATGAAACTTTGCGAACGAAACTGAAGAAAATAACGCACACGTGGAATTAAACGAGAACCAAGCAATGTATGATTAATAAATGCGACGACTGAAACAATTGGATCGCGATTGGTGATGTTTAAAATCCATCAAGAGGCAATGGAGGATCAGCAAGAGGAAAAGTAAGGAAGGCTGTAGAAGGGGCCGAAAAAGCGAAGAACAGAAAAAATGGACTGACCGCTGCGTTGTCGGACTCTTGGGTGGAAGTCCCGTCTCTCTGATCTCTCTGCGCTCTTCGATGAAAATCGCTCTATCGGCTCCGAAACTCGCGCTGTTGCTGTGGTTGTTGTTGTTGTTGTTGTTGTTGTTGTGATTGTTGTTGTGATTGTTGTTGTTGTTGTTGTTTTTGTTGCTACTGCTGCTGCTGCTGCTGCTGCTGATCTCGAGGTTGCTGATATTGTTGTTGTTGTTAACGTATCCGACAACCGAGTGATTGATGTGGTTCGAGGCGAGTAGCTGCTGTTGCTGATAGCTGCGATCCGAGGCGAAGGTGACGGTAGGCGAGGCGTTGTTTACGTAGGGGGTGCGTGGATGCACCGGGAACGCGGGCGTCTGCGGCCTTGAGGCGCTGCCCCCGCTTACGCCCTGCACGCTTCCTGGACTGACGCTCCTCTCGGTCCACGATGACGGTGAGTCATTGTGCGACTGCAAGTGCGCCGTGAAAGACCTTAATATTATTACCGGCAGGAATGCAAATGTATTTACCGACCCTTCTCCACTCGCTCTCTCAATTTGCACTTTGAAACTACTCGTCTGTCAATGCAACATCTCTCTCCAATTGCATTCGCGCTGTATTTTAAGCTTTTTCCTCGTCGTACTTTTATTGTTTATATTTCATTCCGAACGCAGCACTTTTTAACTCCTCGCGTGGTACTAATGCATCGGAAATTTTTTATAGATCCGTACGTTCTTTACGTTACTTTACAATTGAAAATTTTTTCGACAGTGCTTTGTTGTTAATATGTTGAGAGCTCGTGCTTGTCACGATCAATTGCGTAAAATACTTCGAGTCACGATTTTAGATTGTGTCGAGTTTGAATTTAAAAGAAATAAAGTTGGCAAGTTGACGCGCTCAAAATAATATGATAAATACTAATCGCAGAAATTATTCGAATAAACCTTACGATTAGACCTAAAGAATAAATAATACTCGGTATAACGCAAAACTCTAATTAACGCGAAAAGTTTTCTCTGCACTACGAAAATAACCATCGAGTCGTTAAAGCACTCTGAGAAGTTGCTTGAGCATTTTATTGACAAATTTTCATTTTAACCAGACTTGAACTAATAAAAAGCATTTAAAAAGCATTTTTCTTTATTACGATCTTAACTATGACGAATGTTTTTAATTTCGAATAATTATTCAAGTAAAAAAAGCAAAAAATAGCACTGATAAGATTTGATAAGTTTTAAGAATTTTACGGTATTGTGTCAAACGAGCGTTTTCCTATACGTATCATTGTTAAAGCAAAAGTTAGATAAAAATTGAAATTAAATAATACAAATGTAACGATAACAACAAGATAATTAAAGTTTTGGTAAATTTTTTTTGTACAATACAAAGTTTTGCGAACTAATTTCAATCTAACGAAAAAACATATAAAATACTTTACCCATATTATTATCAATAGTTAGCCTTTGTTTTGAGTATTTGGTTAAAAGCATTTAAGTTACACTTCATTTGTTGCAATGAGCATAATAAAAACAGCAATAGTTGTTTTCACGATACATGTGTATGTATACACTTTGAATTAATTGTAATTTATTTAGACAAGTGTCAACTAAGAGATCTGTACTGCACAAACATCATTGCGAATTTAAGCGTTGAAATGCATATTCGTCAACAATTTAACAGAATAAGCAAAATATAAATTTGCACGTGTATAAGCGAAAACTAAGCAGAAAGCCCGTTTGACACTGAGGTCGCGCGCGCGCGCGCGCACACGCGTACACAGGCGCACACAAAAGCAGATACAAAGTGCACACTAAGCAATGCGTATGAATGAGTACAATACAGTTCTCCATGCAGTATAAAAAAAGCAATGTTGGCAATAAAGGATTTTGTAATGGAAAAAAAAAAAAAGGAAAAAAAAATAAGAAAAAAGAAAAACGGAGAAAAAAAGAGAAAAAGGTACGAGAGACTCGCGTCTGTGGATGGGTGAGCGAACGAACCTGTGTAGTGCTATTCTGCCATGCTTTTGGCAACTGATTAAGAGTGGTACATGTGTTAATGGTGTTGCTGGCAACTGTTATAATAGTAGCTGACTGCTGATGCAAACTGTGCGGTAGAAGCGACTGTTCGGTCTTGATCGCGCCGTTGTTAAAGTTGTTAACGACATTGCTAACGTTGTTAACGTTATTAGTATTGACGAGTTGCGCAGCTACGACCGAGTCCGAAAGCGGCCTGATCTCGGCTAAGGACTGAATGAGGCTCACGAGAGGGTCGGCCGGGTTGCCCTGGTGCTGGTGGAGGTGGTGCTGGTGCTGCTGCTCCTGATCGACCATGAGCAGCAGTCCCGTGTCCTTCTTGAGACCGTTGCTCAGCCCGAAGTATGCGGAACTCTGCAGCTGCTGGTTCCTGGATTCAGGTCTGGACGGCTGTCGAGAGGAAGAGGTGACGCTCCCGTCCTTGTCAAGGTCGAAGGCCACGTGGTTGCCGTTGCTGTGACTGCTCAGGCTGCTGCTCAAGTGTCGGTTGTGCTCCCGCAGGAAGGACTCGGTGCGCGCGAAACTGTCGCTCCGCGACTCGGGTCTCGGGGGCTGCGGGGGCGGCGGCGACGACTGCTGCTGCTGCTGCTGCTGCTGCTGGTTGACGCTGTTGTACTTTTGCAACGGCGGGCTCTGCAAACGCAAGCGAAGCCCCTCTTTCTCAGCCATGCTCTCGAGCTTTTGCGCTGCTTTTCTCGTTCACGCTCCTTATTATATTTTTAGCCTCCGCTCCTCCACTTTCTTTAGGAGCGCCTCCGATGTTAAAATAATGTGTCTTACGCTAAGATGATTCGACTGCACGTCAAAGTAAAAGAGCCATGCAGATGCAAATTTTAAGGTGAAACTAGAGGGGAGCGCGTGAGCCGAGCTGCTCTTTTTGCACGCGTGTCCACGCGACCGCGGGTCTTTAGTTTCACCTTAAATTACGATTAAAGAGCTCCACTCTTCGTCGCGTGCATTATGTAAAAAATCATGTGCGATGAGAAATCTATTGAAACAACGAATGGATCAACTTTTAGATGCACTCGAAATAAACGTTAATGATACTCGCGGCAAGCTATGAAATTATCGTCGTAAATTAATAATAATAACTGAAATAACAAGGGTCGAATTAATTCGCCAACTAGTTTTGCCAAATTCGATAATTAGCGTGATTCAATGTCGAACATTAGTTGCGAGTATGCAAATGGCCACTTAATCTAGAAAAGTCTAACTCTATTAATAATAAGTGGGGAGGTGTGAGTGGCGAAATGAAAAGCTCGAGGCTTCGAAACAGTGCGAATGGGGCGAACTTACGTGACTGTCGTTGTACTTCCGGAACTCGTAGGCTCGTTTCACGCTGACAAAAGGTCGCTCGTTCACGCTCTCGGCTCGCGGTCTGTTCTGGTGAAAACTTCCGCTGCCGACGAGGCCGCCGTTCAATTTCCGACTGGCCGACCGTTGGGGCAGCAGGGGACTCGCCGGGGCCGACGTGTTCACACTGGCTTTCGTGCTCGCCTTTAGAAAAGAGGAACGCAAAAATGGCTTTCTTATAAAAAGGCGCACTTAATAGGATGACGCCGTCGACGCCGATACGTTTTACGAGTCCGTCAATGTGACCTGGCAAAGCTGCTTAATTTATGGTGGGAAACGTCGCGGCGCTTGCACACTGCGCTAGACTGCTCCAAGAC
The DNA here is from genome assembly GCA_018907185.1 of Platyscapa corneri. Taxonomy (NCBI): domain Eukaryota; kingdom Metazoa; phylum Arthropoda; class Insecta; order Hymenoptera; family Agaonidae; genus Platyscapa; species Platyscapa corneri. The sequence goes on along the minus strand of JACCHW010000026.1, from coordinate 3,543,304 downwards.
CTACATTTTGCATTATAGCTCTCGGGGTATTTTTGAAATATTGCTAAAAAGGCTAAAACTAGCCGTGCGTCGCTCGGATCTTACTCGTCATTATCAAGCGGCTCGTTGCTATCTCTGCAGTTAATTATAATATTACATTACATCGCTTGTTTAGTTATTTATTCATCAGAGCTACCACCACCGCCACTCCAGCCAACTCGTGAAAAGCTCGTATAAATCGCTCGGAAATATCGATAGCACCGTTCGAGCTATATTTAGCAAATTTGCTATTGGCCTCCCTCGAGCGTTCTGCGCTCTTTGCTCGCAATCTCTAATCTGCGATGCGAATTATAAAACTCGCTGTCTCCTGGTCGACAACGAAATCGCTTGCATTTTACATTTTGGAGCATTCTAGTGCCGAGTAACCCTATCCTTTACAAAACTAGTCGGATACCTGTCCATGTGTGGCATTGAGTGGCCACACGTCGTCATCGTCGTCCAATACTGCAGAATCACTGGCGTAGCCGTCGTGCCTCAACCTCGATCTTTGCACGCTCTTCAACTCGCCGATCATGCGGTTTCCGGACTCCTGGCGCCATAGTTTCGAGGGGCTTCTCTCGTCTCGCCTCGCCGCGAGCTTCATCTGCTGCTGCTTCAGCCATGAGATTCTGCCGAAAAGAAGGTTGCTTGATTGGATTTATAGTGTCAAAGCTCGATTAATGTGTGCCCGGGTATCGGCGGGATCGATCAAAGTTATGGGTGAAGGCCAGCCGACACCGCAGTTGCTTTACGTGGGTGCGGTGTGGGAGAGGTTTAGAAATGACGAACGACCCGGAGTGTACGGATGAATAATCCCTAATTAAACGTTAGGTGTGCATTTGGGTTGTAATGGCACGGAAGACAAGAGGAACGATCACAAAAGTTCGTTTGTGCGCTTTTTTTAGTCGATAAAAATGAGAAAATTGGCCATCGACAAAAATTCTGTTAACGATATTTCAATTAATAATAGCAATGAGCGAAGTATCTTGTGGCGTTTCCGAGACACACTCGCTCCAGTTGTCGATAAAATAGAATATTGATCGCACTTGTAAATCGTGGCATATAGTCTTAAAGATTGGAAATTTGAATGAATTAAAAATCGCGATAAAACGTGTAAATATTGCGAATTTAAAAATTCTGATAAAATATAATATGAAACATATCTTACGTATTTAGTCTCGCTATTGTATGTATTATTAATAATTAATAGTTTCCGTTTTATCCGAGTGCAATAATAATTTTAATTTTAAATAATTAATTTTTCTTGTCGTAAGTCAATATTTTCTCACTCGTAGAATGTATCTTCCGATCCATCCATTACTCTCTACTTATTTTATAATGCAATAATGCACCTTCTGTAATTTCCTCTTTCAATTCTACAATGTATCAATTTTTCTTTTCATAGCTCATTGCATACTTATATCTCTACAACTTGATAATCCATATAACTTTTCTTCATCTTCAATTTCTAATTTCATAGCAATGCAGTTTTTCCCAATTGTTTTTTTAATCACTTGTCGTTATTTTCTAGATGAAAATTGATCGATTAGTTTTAAGATTAAAGAATAAAGTAGTTGCTGTATGTAGAAATGAAATGTACGAGAACGGTCGTCTCTTCGGTGTAAATTTATAGCTGTTAAATACTAATTTCAATCTAAGAAGAATTACCGATATGAATCAACTTCCAAATGTGCGCGGCTGTGGAATTAATTATTGAAACAAAGGGAAACGCTCACTTTTTATATGCTCCATTGCCCGTTAATAAATTGTATTTTACGATTTGCCAGGAAAACAGTTCTATTTTCTTCGATCGAAAACTTTTTACGATTACAGCAACACAATATAATGGAATTATCATAAATTATTTTATAAAAATGAACGTTAACAAACATTTTCAAATGTGAACGGGTCTGCATTAGCTATCTCTCGGCTCGTAACACGAGAGATTATCAAGCGAACGGACGGGGGACAGCAAAAGCGTAAAGAAAAATTAGATATGTTGCGAAGGAATGTCAGTATTTGAGTATCGCGATATGCATTGTATTCGAATTTTATAAACATGTTCTGCGACTTAGAATCATATAATCATGACCATCGAATTTTGTATTCTAACTCGGCGTTTAAGATTTCCTCCCGCTAAGCAACGTATACACACATGGGCTCACACAAGCGTATCGCTTTATCATATTTGCAGATAAGTTTTTGCTTTATGGTATTTTTCTATTTTGAAAACATTCGGATAAACCGTTTCGTATGCAATACAAATGGATAGAATAAAAATTAAACGACTTTTCTGCGAAGTGCGATTAGATTTGTATTTTTCAAACATAGGCCTTCGAAATTGTGATAGAAATATTGCAGGTTAACGAGCGCAAGTAAACGTAATTAAAGACACGTGAATCTTCTGCTCGATCGGAAAATTATTGAACGTCGCGGAAAGGAGTGAAACTTGGAGTGCCATTTTTATTTGATTCCCGAACTGCTGTGACGTCAATCTATCTGATCGAAGCAAATGCTTCGAATTGGCGATGAATTAGGAACGATTAAAACATCATTTGTGAAAAGTAAAGTTCAATCAACGGGTCTTTAGAAAATATTTACAAGTAATTTTAACCTTAAAAATTACAAATAACATATCATTTGCTTACTCGTGGTAAAGTAATGTTCCATCAATATTTTTAAATGTAATATTTTTGTTTAATTGAAAGCGATTGCATTGTAAAACTGTTGTTTTTAAATATGTATATATATATATATATCGCGAAATCGTAGTACAATGTTATTTGCGAAGAAGATCGTTGTTTAATTACACATCTATTTTAGATTGTACTTTACAACTTTTTACAAGACTTCGTAATTCACCGCTATTTATCGTCACCGAAAAATGGAGGATAATTTTTTTAAACTTCAGCTAATATTGCTTTTTTTCGCTTTATTCGAGTTATTTTAGTCTGGATGAATCGAAATGTGCCGAATTGACTCTTTTATTAAAAAATACATATATATTGATTAATGTACGCGTGGAGGTCTGTATTATTTGTTAAAAAAAATCTCCGGAGAACTTTTTTCGCGATTCAGCTCATTCGTGAATTTTGAAAAAGAAAGTGCTAGAGCGAGGCTCGATTTATGAGTCGTTCACGTGGTAGTTGTGCCATTGTTATTTCTTACAAGGGACTTCTAAATGCGAAACAACAAACTGGTTTGATTTTATAGAAACTGAAGAGCAGCGCCTAATGACTTCCGCACGTCCTCTGTTTTTTACTTTTTCTCTCTCGAATTTCCGGTTAAATGTGGGAAGAAACGCAACGACGATCGGTGAAAGTACAGCATTGTACACAATGACGAAAAGAAAAAAAGCTTTCATATATGTGTTGCGCGCTCTCTCTCTCTCTCTCTCTCGCTCTCTTCCTGTACCACTACGCCGCCACACCATGGCCGATTTAGCGTGTCTCGCCTGCGCGCTTTATTTATATAATTATGTCAGAGGGCGACTCGAAAGCTCGAAATAGCATGCGGAGCACGTTTCTTTCTTTACCCTCGATGTAATTTGTTTATTTCTTCAGCAAAATTAACAGTCTGAAATTTATTGCATCTAATTTTACAAACTTTTGAATGTTACGATCCAAGAACAAAAAAGTTAAATATTTCTTAAAAATCTTTGCAAACCAGTTCATCAATTGGCATCGAATTATTATTTATTTTTTTATTTATTTTCAATGCGAGTAGCAGAACTGTCCAATCGCTAATAAATCTTTAACAGGGTAAATTTATCTTCATAGAACGCAAAATCATCCAGAACAATAAAAGACGTCCGTATCTTTCTATAATCCAATAAAGACATAATAAAATCTAAAAAATAACAAGACTCGCCCCGAAAAGGAACAGAAAAGTAATCTAAAAGATTTTACTAAAGATGATCGGTATGATTAAAAAGGCATTTATGTATGGCAAAAAAGCATTAAAAAGGCAGAGGCCATCATCGCCTTTAATTTTGTTTTTTAAAAGTGTTGTTCGCGCACGCGCCTGATTTATTTATATGGAATTATAGTTGCCGAGCGCAACAGGCATTAGCATCATTAGCTCTACAAATTATAGACGCCCGAGATCAATAAAAATAACGTATTTGTAGAGGAGCCACTTTTTTAGCGACCTTTTTTTTCACAGTCCACTAATTTTCAGCGCATTATTATTTTTACATCACCGCTGCTAACACGCACTATTTTTTCCTTCTCTATTTACTTCGCGCGATGGCGATTAAAAAAAGATACAAGAAATATTCTGCTTCTATTTATAAAATGTAAATTTTCAAATAGTCTAGGACAAATTATTTTTAGCTTTTTGTTGACACTACTTTGTTTCTGGTTGTGCATAGGCGTTTTAAATAAAATAGTTAATAATATTATTGCACTCGGCTTACAAACTTTAGCATAGTTTCTCTCGTAAAAATTTTGGAATCCAAAAGTAGACGAACAGAAAATGGAGATCACATCTGTGATACTTTACGACAACCCCGAATAACAATAATAATAAACTTTTTTTTTAAAGTTGCTTTGTCTTTAAAACGATCCAATCTATGTATTTCTAATTTGAGAAAAGGAATTCACGCTAATGCTGTTCGCAAATTTAAGAGAAAATCGATAAATGCGACGAACTTTATATAAAACTTTCTTCATTCGCAGAGTTCCACGGAAAGAAATTATCCGTAAAAATACATCTGGTTAGAATAAACAGACTGGAATTAGAAATTTTCACAAATTCGAGCTAACGAATTAAATGAACTAGAGATGTAATAACAGGGCGAACGAGTTATCGAAAGAGCCGCGCGAAAACGTTTTCGTCCAGCTGTGTGTCGGCGAAGATGCAATTCATAACTCGAAGATTATCGAAACGCTGACAAAATTAAAATCTCGATGGAAGTGGTGCAGCATTTCTCTCCGAACCGATGGATCTATAGATGTGCATTGCTAAACTTGATAAACAAGAGGCTAATCTTCGAGTCCACATCGCGTCGACGGTGTCCTTACAACGGCTCGAGTACCCGACCGCATTTACCATTCTTGGCAGACGTTTCGTGTTGCATTCGAGAATTTCGTAACCACGGCTGCTGAGTGAGCGCGCACACACACACACACACACACACACACACACACACACAACTTATTAATTGTCCCTTTCTGAAAGGAGACCAAGAGCAGCTCTGCGCAACTTTCCACTTTTCTCGTGGTTTCGTATTTCCGCGAGTCGCTCTGCCAATCGGACCGTCATCCACAAGTGTATTTTGCAAAGCAATTTATGTAAAATAATTCGAGAGCGAAGGCTAGGACGTCGCTCTGGAGCCCGGGCTAAGGGACAACCTGGCAAGGCTTTAAAGAGCTCGAATGATTTGGGTATTCTACAAAATAATGATCGAGCCGTTTTTCGGGAAAATTTAACAGCCAAGAGGGGCATTGGGAGACAATATCGACAACACTCACCCGTCGGTTCCTTCGTTGCTGGGGGGCTTGACGCTCGGCCCGTTCGCAAACTCCGGGGGTGGATCCGGAGTATTCGAAGTCAGCGGACTCGCAGGCCTTCTGCTCGAGTTCTCTCCCAAAATTTCGTCCAGGTCGACGACTGGCGCGGCGCCCCTCGCTATAGCCTTTCTGACCAGCGACGGGGACGACAGCTTCTGATGCTTGATCATTTCGTTGGTGGCCCCGTAGGAAAAGGGTTGACTCGTCTGCCGCGCGTGGTACGGTATATCCTCGTCTATGTAGTCGATGTTCCCCGGCGGAGAGAACGAGGAGTCGTTGTGCTTCCTGTCGGGAGAGTTGCGCTGGTAATCCACGGAGTCGTAGGAGGGCCGATTGTTGTACTTGAGAGTACCGTAGTTGCTGCTCGAGTTGTAAGGCGGACTGGATTCTTTGGGGGTACTGCTGTTGTAGCTTCGGTAAGAGTCCTTGAGGGTGGAGTAGGCGGAGGAGCCGCTGGGTTGACTGCTGTAGTTGCGAGACTGATCTTGAATATACATGTTGGAGGGGCCGTTTCGCATCGAGCGGTTGTAGTCCTCGTTCGGAGGATCCGGCATCGACTGCAATGTTTCACACGTGCAATTTTATAGTGTTTATAGTGGTATTTTTGACCGAAACGGCCAACTGTAAATCTAAATATAAGTATCGCGTCGGGGACAAATTTACGGATTACGTTGGACGTTGGTAATAGCTCGCTAAGCTGAATTGTTAACGAGCAAATTAATGGGTAGTTTTATTTCGACTCCAAACGTCCAGCGCGCCTATCGCAGACTGTGACTTTGCCTTAAATACTCTAGCCGAGACGTGAGATTTTATAAACATGTGGGTTAGAACGGAGGAGGGAACGAAGGAACGAAGCCGAACGAAGGTGGAGAGTTAGGATCGCATCGCACCTCAACGGTGAGCATCATATCGTGAAGTAGTTTGTCGAGGTCCCCGTGGGCCTGGCTTTCAACTTCGTTCAGCTCGGGAGGACTTGGTCTCTGAGGTGGTGCACTGCTGATGCCGCTGTCCATAGAAACAGTCAGTGGCGAGCCACGAGCACCGGCCCCGTGACCGCCGCCGGCCTGCTGGACCACGGCGTACAGCGATCCATCTATGGGCCCGCAGGTGTACCCCAGCCCACGCAACGAAGTCTGGACCGACGGGCTCGAAGCTGGTGGCGGCGACAATGGAGTTTCACGGCCTTCTGGAAAAATGAAAATCGGTTTTGCGTTATTCGTCTGTGATTTGCTTGCGCAATTGGAGAATCGGATGTTCAATTGTTCGATGGAAGGGACGGAGAGGTTAGCGCAATTTAAACCTATGGGTGCTTGATTAAGGGAAACTCCACAGCTGTGAAGACGCGTACACGCTTTTTCCTTTCAGCTCTCCTATTGTTTCTGGAATTTCTACTTCTATTTAAGCCTTTCTTCGCGTAAAACACATTTTGTAATAACGTTTAATCGGATTACTAGTCTCTAACGGACGCCAAAATCTGTTGCTAAAAGGCAAATTACTACTACTACTACTACTATTATTATTACAACGAATAATCTTCTCGTAATCGCCTTGTGGCTAAAACGAGCCAAATAGTTCCAATTATTTTTGCAAACGGAAGCAACGCATTCGACTGGAATTCGCGCATCTTCCTCATCGTCTCGAAAGACAGTGTCCCTTGGAGTGGTTCGCAATTTCCGGATAGCATCCGCAGCATTGGTCCATGAAACGAGTTCGCGAGCAACAAAGACAACCAGAAATTGATGACCGCCGACGCCGGCGACTTACCGCCTCTCCAGCGCTTCTCCTTAACCTTTCAAGCTGTGCGCGAATGGTGTCTCGCGTGCGCGCAACACCACGTCAAGTGGCGACGGTTGCATTCCGGAACGGTCGCATGGATTTACGAGCCGACGACTGCTCGAATAACACTGCACATGCCTGCTGCGCTCCACTAGTGCAATAAAGTCATCGCACGAGCAAATTTTGCCTGTTCGACGAGAGACAAATTAATGCATTATCCTTAAACGAACTCGCGCGAGTGAAAGCGCACCAATTAGCGTTTAGGGGGAAAATTATAGCGCGAAAATTATAGTCCGGAGGCTGCGCGATTCGTTGGAGTTTCCGCGTAACGATACCGGCCCAAGTAGCCCAAGTTTATTTTAGCGTAGGTGAGCGCCGAAAAAGGAACGCGCGGAAAGGCGAATATAGGCGAAGAAAGCGAAGCCGAAATAAAGAGAAAAGGGAAAGTGTGGAGGTTTGTCACTCGCGATACCTGTGCTATAAATTTCGGACTTTCAGGAAAACCGAGAGCAGCGGAGCTGCTGAGACGTCTCCTTTAAATCGTAAATATCAATGCGCTAAAATATGATTACGCATTGCTTGTCTAACATTTACACTTTGCAAATCTCGAATAAGAAGCTGCAACGGTTTTATCAGGCACCAAGAGATAGTTTTCTGCGATATAAATTAGTGGCAACTGACGTACTACAGCGACAATACACATTAAAGTCAGCGGTGCAACCAATTTTTTTCGATCTCCGCAACAACTTTATCATTACCCGCGTCTCCGGCTAGCTGCTCCAATCCATTGCAAACAATTGCAAAGCGTTATTTAAAAAATAAAGCTCTCCCCCCCCCTGTGACGAATCGTTAAACCGCTAATTTTGAAGTCGAACTTGGTAAACAAAGAGGGACGGCTGGAAGAGCAGCGCGAGTCGAAAACCGCGCGAAACACAAATTTGCAAACCACCGAATAAAAAGCGCGGAAAAGTGGTCGCAAAAAAGCTCTCGCTCGCATTCCCATTAAACGAAGAAACTAGCGATATTCTCATTTATTGCAGCATAAAGAGCGAACGTCTACTCGGAAGGAACTTGATTTACAACTCTGAAGCCGGAGGTAGAGCCTCAGTCGCGCACGCCGTCGTCTAAAAGTTGAAGTCTAGAGAAAACAATATATGGGTATACGTTTCTGGCTGGCAGTGCGGATCGCGCAAAAAGGCAAACAGACGCGGTGCAAGGGAGCAGAGAATAAAAAGGCGTGTGTCTGATGAATATCCATCGCGGCAGGAGAGAAGAGGGCGTAAGGGGAGGAGCGGAGGACAGTAAGAAAAAAGGAGAAGGTGAAAAAATGAAGAGCAAGTGCAGCACCGAGAGAATTCGAGGGGCAAAGTGCTTCGGCGAGTGGCTGTAAAATGCATTCCCCCGAGGGCAGTTGGCGGCGCACTTGCCATCGGATGCTCTAAGAGTTCGCGGACGTGTATAATATACCTTCGCCAGGGCCACGTGTCCATTCGTCTCTCGCCCGCGGCCCGTGCAGCCCTTGCAGCGCTTGTACGCGCCTCGGGAATCAATATAAATTTACCGCGCGTGCACCGACTGCGCCTCGCCCTTTTCGAAGCAGCCATCCAATAATTTATGCGCCCTTTGAATTTTCCGCGAATACATTGGTTGCTCTAGAGGCAGTTGGAGCGTTCGCGCAGCTTTTGCTGCACCTCGGCAGTTCCGTCCAAATTTTAATTCGGCTCGCTGCTCTTGATTACCTCCTGCCTCCTCGTCGTCAATCGAGTTTGATAAACCAATAGTCGCACGAAGCAGCAACTCCATTTTCCTGAACGAACTTTCTCATTTTTAATCCCTTCTTAGCCGTCGTTTCCTACGTCCGAGGGGGTTTATTTACTCGAAAAATGTTGCCCGGAGCTCGTTATTAAAAGTATCGCTAACGAACTCTCCAAAATGAAAAGATACAAGTACAATCGCGTTGTATCAAGAACAGTTATCAAATTACACGTCCGGAAAGAATCGTTAAAAGCCCATTGTAACAACGCCAATTATAACTCCTTTTTATGCCCGTGTAACAGAAAGATACAATGTTGCAGAGCCGATAGTAACAAGTCAGAAGATCGCATCTGTATAATATTGCTAAGACGTAGACAACAATTCGAAAGAAGAGCGAAGGTCCGAGGCGAAGACGAGACCGGACACGCCCCCCTAAATTTAACGATTTTGCGGATTCACCTCTCACCCAGATTTGGCCGGAGCTACACCGAATTTTCGCCCATGCGTCTCTCCATTTTTTACCCCTATTTTTTTATTCGAAGCCGCTGCTTCGATCCTCGAGCTTAAGTTTATTTGAGAATGCAATTTACACGAGTACAATGTGGAACGTGTGCGGCGAAAATCTCTGCAAAAAACACCACTCGAGAGGCTCGTACGAAGTTTATCGCATTGTTCTTTAAAGTACAAGCTGGCATATTTAATAGCAGACGACTTAACATTAGTCGTAATGAACTAAAAAAACGTGCGATACAACTTCATAGAGCAATGTAATGGTTAATACGGATAATAATATATCCTAGGAGGAGCTCGCGAAGAAAAGTACGAACACGTTATTAAAGTTATTACACAGTGCACATGTTTAACGGAAGTGAGGGCTTTGGACTTGTTTTATCTATAATAATTATTAATGATCGCGGGCATTTGTTGACAATAGTGTAAGGAGTTATCTAACAATTATTAGCTATCTTCTTGTTTTATCCACGATAATAAATGTATTTCTTGCCAAAATATGAAAGATTCCATTGTTCGCTGAAAACGAACGCTCGTATTTGCATCGCGATTACTGTTCAATCGCTGCTAATTTAATAACAACGTGGCATCGGTGAATCGGTAAATATTCTTAGAATAAACAAGTAACGAATTTTAAGCAATTCGAGAGCACAAAACGATGCAATTGTAATTATTGCTCGATAAACACGACCAGACGGAAATTTACTATTTAATTTTTCGGTCGATTTCTATTTGATCCGATTAAAAAGTACGTGATCAGGTTCGAACAAAAGTGAATGGCCTCGTTGCGTTTTTGAGAAGATCGACACCACTTGCAGCCACTTGAGCGCGTGACTGAATTAAAAATAATAGCCGCGTTAATTGCCTTTAACGAAGAGTGAACGTAGCAGCTCGACACCCTGATTTTCTTTAACTGAATGGTTTGATTGTAAATTAATGTTGCAGACATATCAAAAATATGATAAGGCGATCTGCGAATACGAGTACACGAGACTGTTTACTAATTCGCTAATGAAACAATTAAGATAGTCTCGCTGCGTCCCCCACTCGTTTACAAAAGTAAAAGTTCCTAAAAGTGACGTTAGTGCGTTTTCATCGCAGCCGCAATTACTAGCTCGAGCGTTGAATTGTGGGATACGCGCGAAAAACATTCGCGTTCGTAAGCTTCTCGCCTCTCCGAGCATCGATATTTTTAGCCTCGTTTTTATCGAATCCAGCGCACAATCTCGAAAGGCCACGTATTTAAAAAACGTTGACAAAGTACCCGAGGAACAATTTAAGATCGCGTGCGAACCCAGTGCGCGAATAAACGAAAGAGTTGATTTTAATACAGTTTTAAAAAGAAAAGAGAACTCTTTTAATTCAACGCGAGCCACGAGTGTATGCCCGTTCTTATTTTAGAATCGCAACGCGTATCCCTAACGAGCATTTTGCTGTAACGACGAGACAATTTAAAAGTACACTTGCTTAAGAACTCGCCGAGTTTATTTATTTCGAGAAACTCTGCGAAAAGAAACGAAATTGGCTACGTGCAAGGGCGTTTAACCACCGCGGAATGTTGGGTCCTATAATCACAGCTGGTGAAACGTGCAATCCAAGTCCCTTAGCAACGTGGCTTTGTACGACTCTGGTAGTACGAGGGGCGTAAATATGTGTAATAATACTATATAATAATACTAATCAGAAATACCTGTAATCACGCCGAGGAAAAAGTCAACGCCTTGCGCGTTTAGTTACTCAAATACAGAAAACTTCCCTCTTTGCTTCAGGTTCTAAGCTTCGGCGTTTCGCAATCGTATCGAACGCGTAACGAGGGCTGTACGACCAAGATGAGTGTTTCGCGTTGCGTGCGTCGGCATTTATGAAATCTGGGCACGGAAAAAGTGCTCGATGTATTGGAGCGCAATTAACCGTAAACGAGGTATTAAACAAAAACGTCGTTCAAAGTTACGACTTGAACGAAGACGATGGTCGGCTACGCTATCGCTCTCGGCTCGATTTTTGTGTTATTAAATCAACGCTAAGCTAATCAAAATTATTTATCTCTTGGAGAAAAAAGGAAGGGCTATTGTTTGTTGATATTTCCAATGGACAATCGGAGAATAGGCGCGACGAGACTTGTTCCTTTTAGTTTTAATTTTAATTCGCCGTTACGGCAGATAAGAATGCGCGTCTGCGCGGTGGAAACGCGGGCACCATCCTTAAGGACGCAGCCGAAAAGAGCTTTTTCTCTCGCTTCGCAAGGCCGCTGCGGCCGTAGTGGTCTCCTCTTTTTGCGCCTTCTCTTGGTTCTTATTTAGTCGCGTTTCGCGTTTCGCGCTGCCTGACACCAGAAGGCGAACAGCCGAGCGAGATGATGGCATCGCGAACTCGACCAACTGCCCGCTCGCATCGTAACCAGTTATGCTCTTTTGACATTCGCGCGCACACGGTTCGTCGCATTTATGAATAGTAAAGCAAAATTGAAGCTCGTGCAGGCGTACGAGATAATGAAAAACAAGAACGGCGAGTTTGTGTTTCTGCGTATAAATTTGCATCTAATTGTCGTGTGCGAGAAAATCTTAATTGCAGACCAGAATCATTTCGTAAAATATGGGTCGCTATGCCGTGTGGTGGGCGCCCGGAGCAACGGCAACTTTTTACTCCTTTGCAAATGTCTTCTTATTCACGTGCACGTGTCGAACGATAGATCCTGCCGCCCCCTCGTTGCTCCGTCGATGTAACGCTCCGCGTTCAGCTTTCCCCCAAAATTCACGGTGCAATTGAAATCCACTTTTCGTCTTGAAACAGAATATTTTGTGCAACGCGAGTGCGTTCTCTGTCTCGTCTAATTAAACGTCCTTGGCGAGTGGAAGTATAAATATTAATTCGCCCAAGATTATATAGTTTTCTATAATTCATTATAGAATGGCTCTAATTCATCCTATTACAATAATATTATTCGATATTAATGGCTTTGACTTGCAATTTTGAAATACTGCCATTGCTTATACTCGCATATCTTCGATTATTCATAAAAGTAAATGTAAAATTATATAAAAATGGATCAATGAAAAAATGAAAGCCCCTTTAGTTTATGTACCACTTAGTTGCCGTTCCGAACGAAGATAACTGCGGTGGAGAAGTTTTTTTATTAATTCGTTCGTATTAATTACGATATTAATAAAGCAACGATAAAAAATAATCAGCGAAGCATGGAAATTCGCCGTCGACAAGATTTTCTTAGTCGGACAATTTTTAAAGAAGCGAACGCGATAAAAACAAAATTGTAAACGTCGAAAATTCACGACGATTGGAATTTATGCCAATTTGGAGGATATTTGGGTGAAACGAGCATTTAAGCGCGCATGCGCTGGAAATATTATATCGCTGCATAGAGAAACATATAATGCAGGCGTCTTTGCACCTGAAGTCGTCGCGTAACAGGTCGTGTGAAAAAAGTAGTTGGCAACTTGGAAACGATAATAATTTCTTAAAGCATTTTCCATTTTGACAGTTCAATCGGATCTGCCGAAGACGACATTCTAGCCGCGGTACTTTTATCGAGTTTCATTGTCCATCGCGCGAATACATTCCTTGTAGTTGTCAAAGGTGATCCGCGCACCGGTAAATACATGTAAGAGCTCGAAGACCACCCAGACGCGATTTACCGCGCACGCGCTCCTCCTGCATCGCGCGTGTATTCACCTGGTGGCTGGAAGCCGATACCACGGTACTCTCGCGCCACCCAACATTCAAACTAACGGGAAACGCGTCTCTTTATAAGAGCTGCTCCATTATTGCTGATTATTACTCGCCGAGTGAACGGCAATTAAATAACTCGAGATGAGATTATTGCGTGTGACGACGATGAGACCGCCATTTCGTTTATCCTCGAATAAATACATTGTCAATCGGTATGTGGCTCAGTCGATATACCGCGACTCGCGCACGGTTTGTAGTGTCGTCCATTCGTAACAAGATGAATCGCAGAAATCATTGCTGACCTGATTGGAAATTAATTTTTCGAAGCGTGTAGTGTTGGTCCGACACTAATGCGGGGGTGCACTTTTACATTTTACTGTGAGAACGACAAGAGACGTACGCGTATCTGCAAACCAATGCGAGTTCAACGATTTTAATAATAGTAATATTCTCTGGTATTCGAATATTGGATCGGTTTCGTGCATTTATAGATATATATTATTCCCAGTCACAACCAAAACACTCGGACTAATTTTCGGATAACGATAAATGCAGTTTCAGTTGGATTTACTTTTCGTACTTTTACTTCAACTTCGAGACACTTTGAGGCGCAATGACATGTGTTGATCGTAAAATAACCGGCGTCGACTAATATTACATTTGCTGCGTTTCTAAACTTCGTCGTAATCGAATGGCCACTGCTGTCGGTAAAATGCAGAAAACTTTTTCGAAGCAAATTGTAAATTAATAACCACTGTTATCTCGATGAACTAAAAAACGTTTCATCGATTAGTAATAATAACCGTCGTGTTTGTTTTAAAAAAATTTCAAGCAAAGCAATTGATAACAATTTTTTTATTAATAATGTAAATAAGTAGAACATAAATACATCGAATAATTCTAAGAAATGATAAAATATCTTTGGCCGCTGAACGGAAAACCTGTTACATTTATTTAATTCTAAGAATAAAGTGTATAAGAACTGAAAAATTTCAATACTTGTTTCGATGTTTATAAATATATTTAAACAATAATATCGATATATACAACTCCGAGCAGAATAAGTGTTATCTAAGGTTTTCAATTTTTTTATTGCGAATCTATCGCTTGCGTTTGCGTTTTTATTTCGCAACTTTTTTAATTTTGGCATTCCACCAAGTGCAATGATTTTATTTATGTTTTTTGCAGTGTGTCAGTATTTCAAACTTTTCCTTCTACTCTACGTGAATTATATTATCAACTTACTCACGATTATACGAGTGATTGTGTTTAAGCTTAATTAATATCTTAAAAAGATCTTATCTACTTTGATAAAATTCGTAAAATCAAATTAAAATAGATACGAGTAATAATACAGAAGCGGAGCTCTCAAATATTTCCTTTTAGTTCTCTCTATTAGTACATTTTTCTTTAATAATATTAAAAGCACAAGAAGAAATCGCAGACCGTAAAATTCTTTTCGAAGTAAAAATAGTTTCCCTTATTGGAGGGCACTTTGTTGTACGCAGCGCGCGCACACATGCGCACACATAAAGATGGAGGATTTGAGAAATCGAGAAACGCGATCAATTTAAGAAGCTCGGGATTTAAAATATACAGGCAAACTTTTATTCGCACTGCCTGCTTACGCAAACTCGGGCCGGACGAGCCCTGCTGGAAAAGTCCCAGATTTTGCGAGGAAAGTTCATAATAAAGAATAGCACGCGAGGCTCTCGGAAAATCTCGAAGCTTCCTCCGGGGTTCGACACGACCTTTCTCTCTCCCGTTATTTAACACTCGACCAATGAAGTTTTCGCATCCAATCCCCATATTCGTTTGGAACAACTATGAATTATCACGTGTACAGAATTGATGAAACTGTTCGCTGCTTACCGCTCGCAATCGCCATCTTTCTTTGTGGATTAATATAACCGATTCGAAAAATAAGCTCCTCTCTACCATTGCTTTCTGTATTCTGCAAAGCAACTATCGATCGGCGAATTTACGGCGTTGATAAATGTTTTTGCTCGGCGAGCACGCGTCATTCGATCCAAGGACGAATCCATGCATAATAAATCGGGCGTAAAACTAATGGACATTTCTAATATTTAATGAACTATCGGCGATAACTCAACGACGAATACCCGTCACTAGAAAAGTCTAGTGTAGCAGATCAGTGACGGTGAGTATCTCATCAAAAGGCCTCTGTTGCGACGACCAGCGGAAAATCATCGTATTCAACGATGCGTGGGATAAAGCTTTACACACAATACGGACAATATATTTCTAATCGTGTGCATCGGAATAGTTGAATTCGCGTTAAACCGGTGATGGTTGGTCTGTTCAAAGCCATCGAAGCGGTCGAAGCGCGTGCACCTTCGTTCGCAAAACATTCAACGCGTGCAATGGTTCCTCGGCAGCGCGGATTCCCGCAAAATTCGGTGCAGTTTTAAAAAGGAAGAGCCAGCGATTCGTTACGAATAAAATTTCGAGATTCATTTTAAAGTTCTGGCCTCGTCGTTCATGCAAACATATTTAATGCCCAAGCAGAAGCATAAGCATGAACTACAAACGTAAAAAATGCGAAAAGTGAACGTATTATTCAAATATTATCGGGCTCGCATTGAAGTAACGTGTCAGGAGAAATAACAAGAAGAAATAATAGTCCTTGTATCGAGAAGATTAATTTCACACACGAATCGCTCACCGGAATGTCTTTTGCAGGCCTAAACTCGCTCGACCTACATCTACGTCCACCCACAGCCGCACACCAACGAAAGCAACGAAAGCAACTAAAGTTCCCACTCGCGGCTCCAAGGAAAGGTAAACAAGTGCACGCGATACGCGGAGGAGATGCGCCAGCCTCGGCCTCGATTGTTTATCGCCGTTTAGCGTATAACGTTTCGTTCCTGTCGCGGTCGCAATCTCGCCATCTTATCCGCGCGATACCTCCCCGTGATAAACGCAGCCTGTAACTCTTGTTACCTGTCCGCGCAGATATGCTAATTAGTTTTCCGTGTTGAACTGTCATCGGGGCGCGCGAGACACGAATCGCGCGTTTCACTCCCGGGCGCCGCCATTAGTTCTCGCCAGAGGCAGCAGACGCCTATTTTTGTTTTATCGCCGCGTGGTGCCGCCGACGAGCGCGACCGACGAGCAGCGGTGCGGTTCACTCGATGCGCGAGCCTCGACGAGTATTGCGAATAACGGCGGCGCTCGGGGATGTCCGGGGGGCCGCGCGCAACGATCAAGGCGAGTCCAACCCGAAACCCCGAATAAAGTCGGCCCGAGCAAATTGAAGGGCTGGAGTCGCTTATCCGGGTGGGACGGATCACCGGGACTCGACGTCACGCGAACTTATCGGCGAGCGCTCGTCCGCAGACACTTCATTAGCCGTGCGCGCGCGTCCTCGCGCGTATATAAAAGGACGAGGCCGCGGGCGAGCGCGCGCGCGCGAGAGAGAGAGAGGGGGGGGGGGAGAAGATCCCCAGCGGGAATGCCGCCGAAAAAGGCCAGAGCGCGGCCCCGCGATGGAAAAAGTGAGCAGCCGATGCGTTTAGGAGCGCTCGCCCAAATTACCAGTTTGACGGCCTTATAGGCGATCTTGCTCGAGGGGCCCCTCGGACCCATGCCTCCCTCCTCCCTTTTTACCTCGTGCCACGTCCGACGCCAAGACATTGGAGTTTCTCTTCTGGCCGTGCACCTCCTCGGTGCAAGAGGATCCCTGTGGGCGCCTCGCATTTTTCGCATTTTATCGCTTTGTCGAGTAACGAGAGTGACTCGGGCGGCCGGAGGAGTTGGTCAAGTGCGCCTCTCGCACTGGCCGCACACATTCTCCGAGTCGCAATTAATGCCGTCGATTTTTAGTTTACCCACTTTCGTTATGACCTTAAATAACGCACGAGCGAACTCGAGAGAACCGCAATGGTTGTTTACGACGACCCGTGCGCAAGTGCGAATTCCAATTTAAAAACGCGTGTTTGTTTATTAGAGAGCTGCTCTCTCTCTCTCTCTTTCTATTTTTCGTTTCAACGGCTATTCTCCGGGTGGAAAATATTTTCAATATTTTCATCATTAGCATATTCCAATTAGAAACTCGTGCTCCACTCGGGGCTACGGAAAATTAATTTTTTACAGCTCGAACGATGGCGGGCGCTGGTAAACATCGAGGCTCTTCGGTATTTATGGACAATACAATGACACGCCTAATACGGGAGTTAATTAACGATAAGCGAGCTTTCCTTTTTAAAGAAAAGATAAATATTAGCATCGGTGTTGTTTACGACCTCAGTTTTAACACGCGGAGCATAAAATCTCTTTGTGTCGTCTAAACAGTCATGCGCTGTGCTATAATTATGCGCTTCGAAGCTTTTGGAGATTAACAACAGACGTCTTTCTCGAAAGCAGCGGCAGACGCGTAGCGCTGCTATGGGCATCCCGATCGATTAATCGCTAACAACTTTTCCCAAATCCGTTCGCGCGAGCTTCGATCCGACACACGTTTAAAAAGAAAACCAGTGCAAATAACGAGGAAGGCGCAATCGGTATCGATCCACGTGTCCCCTCGCGCAAATACTCGCAATAATTACTTGACGACGGAGTGTGTTCCGGTTCCTCGTCCACCTAGATTTCGCAGTCGACGACTGGCACTCGGATGTAGCGGAGCCAGTGCCAAAGCAGCCGAGAGTGGGAGTGGAAAGAGGGCAGGCTCTTGCGGAAAAGAAGACTCGGTGCGTGGTGAAGGACGCAGCTGGGCTGAAGGCGGTTCGCGCGCACCTCTCAAAAACAAAGGGCCCCGGGCGGAAAAACGCAAGGGCCCGCGGAACGCGCGGCTCCCATTATTCGAGATGTGGCTCGCAGTGGAGCAGGAGCCCCTCCAGCATTTCCATATAAGCCCGCGCCGCTCACGGCGATGACAAATAAAAGGCACGAGAGACCGAGCGCGCGGCACTTTTCCCGTGTGGTGGTGTGTCGCACTGTCGCGGGCTGCGTTCCGCTCGGCGAGAGAACGGAATCGCCACTGGCGCGTGCGGACCCCGAGACGTCGCCGTCTACTTCTCGACTTCACGGGAGAGTCGCCGCACGCTCAGTCCACGCAACGCTTGGCACACTGATCTCCGACGTCTCTCTCTCTCTCTCTCTCGCTCACCCGCGTTGCCGATCGTGGCGCTCGGCTCCCTGCGAGAATCAAAAACTGTCTTATTGAGCGTTGCATCAGAGCTCCGAAAATCGGGAGGCGTAAGCGCTAATGTCCATTCATAACTCGCGAAAGATTCGCGTAGGTTGGCTGCGTCGACTCGGACGACATCATTATTCACGGTCGATTTGAGAAAAATATCGTTAAGAGGCGGATAAGCGCGCGATGTCGACATCGCGCGATACTATCGCATCGAAACATCATTGGATAATGCGTATGAAAAAGCAATTGACTTGTTATTTTCATGTTTTATCTTGTGTTTCTTTGGTTTTTGTCGTTTACAATAAAAGCCGGAGCTCGAGTGATAAAGTAATCGAATAAATTATTATCTGTTTGTAAGCTAATCGGCTGCACCCTTTGGACGCGCGGTGCAAAATCATCGAGATGGATTACGAAAGTAACCTCTCGGCATTTCATATTCTTTATCGGATCCGAGATCGGCGAATGGAGTACTTTTTCCCAGAACAGCTTATTAATTGTAGCACTTTGATCGCGATGAATTCTTCGGCGTCCTTTAGAAAAATAAGTATTGAAACACGAGTATTCGCGCTCCGATCTGCAGTATAGTTGTGACATAATAGACATCCTTATGTCAAACTGCAGCTTCTAACATTATTTCAGCGGTGGATATTCGACTTTAAATTGTATATTCGCACGGAAACATTTCCCATTAACAATATACTAATTATAGTTTCTCTGCATAAATTAAGTATAATTATGCGTAACTTACGCTCATATTTCTTATTGGTGCCTTTTTATTTCTTGCTATCAAATATAGTCGATCGATCGATATAGATATAATTATACATTTAATAACGGAAAATATACGTTCTTCTTAGATAATTTGCCTGTTTACATTGAATTTTCGTTTGTTGTCGATTCGGTATTTTTCGTGCAAATGGAGCAGTAATTTAGAAGAAAATGAAACATTAAAAACACGAACTTGGCCTACTCGATACTTGATTTATATTATATCGAGCGTATTTTTTAAATTTGTTCAGCGAGAGTATTAATTAGACATTTTTCATCTCGTGCTCGTTTCAAACTGCATGCTTAAATGATTTAATCTCAGTTTTTGTTCGGTTTGACACGCGTATTATTTTATACGAACAACTAGTGCAAATCAAAAAAAAACTGCAGACATACCCAAACGATAGAACCTCGTCCCTTGGCTTATTGTCTTCGTTCGTATGCATTTCTCTCTCCTACATTACACGAATGCACACGAGTAAAAAGAAACATTATGAAGGAGTTATCTTGATACGGCAAACTCACGAGTCAAAAGATATGATCTTACGTGCCAAAAAAAGGACGTAAAGATAAATAAACACACGTATATGTTCCTGCACACGAGTACGTCTGCCCAAACTGTTTTTTCTTTAATTTTCGAAGGCCGGATACACCGCGAAGTTTTTCACATTTACTCCGCTTGTGCACGCACGAATATTCGAGTCGACAATAGCAACTATATTTACAATAAAAATTTGCGTAGCTGCGTTTTATTTTTATCAACGATTTGATACTCGAACAAATTTTAACTTTCAACGAATTATCGATCGAGATTCCGTAGCGTTGTGCTCTTAATAAAACACGACGCGGAAGCTGAAAGAGGCACCAGCGAGGACATACGACTGCTTTTAATCATTCAGAATGTAAATACTATGTTCATGGTCAACGCGCAACAAGAATAAAAAAGATATATGGCGATAGATTTCACGCGACAAATTTAGCTTATAAATTCAAGTTGTGCGCGTCGTTTCATAAACATCCATTTTCAAACAGGAAGCATGTCCACTGCAATTACCTCACATTTTAAAATACAACGATTTAGTTGCATTGGCACTGACTTTTTCGTACACCTCGCTAAGTGATTTTACGGAGGTTCTCGATTAATATTTGAATATTCTATTGGCAATTACCATTTAAAAGGCTTATGACTTATTCATACAATTTATTACGTATTCGTGTTCGTTTTAATTATAAATTTATGGTACTATTTAGTACGTCGAAATGGTCTCAGCCAATAAAAGTGACTACGAAGCACAGATTGGCTGGTCTTCTTCAAAAGTTTCAAACTAATATCGCGTAGTATTATTCGCCTACGAGAGGATAAAAGATAGAGAGAGAGAGAGAGAGAGAGAGAGAGAGAGAGACGGAAAAATGGACAAGATGGGACCGCGTTTCATTCATGCTGCTCGAAGCTACTCTCGGTTCGATATGAACCATACGGCAGCTATCGGCTCTCGAGAGCGACTCGCCGCGCCGTCCAGGCCTTATAGGGCGCCGATCCACGTCGATCTCGTTCTCTCTCACTCTCTCTCTCTGTCGAGTGCGCGTGAACGCTGTGGCCATAAATTCATGGGAGCCGCCGCCGCCGCCGCCGCCGCCGCCGCCACCACAGTTGAGCGGTGAAAAGAACGAGCGCTTTTCTCTAGGATCCTTGAAAGTTCTAAGAATTCTGCACCGCTGGCTCAAATTTAAGGAATTCCTGGCCTTCCAGATGAAAATTCACTTATAAACCGCGTTAAATTTAATGCACTTTTCCTGGAATTCCTTAAGACTCAACTTCACGAGGATAATCACACCGACGAATTTACAAAGCTTTTAACCTTCTACGGGGTTTTGCGAATATTCGCTTTGGCTCTGCACAGGGAATCGCGTGCGACATCGTCTCCGACGCTCGCGCTAAATCAATCTTTACAAAATTTACCTCCATTAGATCCATTTAGTAAAAAGTAAGCATTGGCGTGAATTTGAACGAAATCACTGCTGTAAGGTCGATGAAAATTATAAAAGAACAATTGGAAAGTTCAACAATCAGCGTGGAAGAGCAATGAACCGAGCGATGCCACGCTGTAACAATATCATTGATAAGTCACTCGAAACTCCACGCGGAAAAACATTGTTTCGTCGAGAGCCGATAATTGCGGATAAAATAAATATTAACCAGACATTCACTGGCGCGCGATCGTCGTGTTTGCGTAAACGCGATACCGATTGCGCCTTCAAGCGGTGCGCAGTGTACACTTTAATAGCAACATCGCCACCGGGAAAACTTGTAATGGAAGTGTATAAAAATGGAGAGCGCAATTACCATGCGCTGTTACTAGTATGCTGAATTTTTATAAGCTTAATAATAGTTTAACGAACGTCCCTATCAAGATAACCAAGTCGCGCGTTTCGCTCGAGGCGTTTATTTCATTAGCAAAACCTAAAACCAACATCGACATCGACATAAAATTTAAATTCAAATTCAGATTCAAATTCAAATTTTTAATTTAATACCTGCGGAGCGAATAATCTCGTCGATTTAGGAGAGATAAGGCATTAATCGCACCATTTCGATAATTTAATTCTTTCAGAAAGTAGATCCATCAGCCACCGAGGAGGTTAGGTTTGGATCGCATTACGACCGAGAGACACGTAATTACTTTCATTTCATGTGCAGGAACTAGAGAGTTGCATTCAACGTGCACTTCTTATTCTGCAAATGATTAATTGTTCCAAATACATCGCGATTCAGGTCCACGATATCGCGATCCTCCGTCCTCGGTCCTGCCCCTGCCCCCTTGGCTGGTAGTGCGATCGTGATTCGTGTACCTCTCCCACATTGCTCTGCTGCATCAGGCTGTGGTCGATAGCTGCCGTCGCCGCTACAAGGGCCGGATGAGTGCACTTACACGACATATTGCGACACGATCCGTGGATATTCGATACCGATCGTGACCCAGCCTCCATTTCCGCCCTGCAGCCGCCTTTTTTAAAGCCTCGTCCGTGTCTGATTTTCTCATCGAGCCAATGGCGTGAGCTACGGACTGGGAGTAACGAGCGACGAGCGACGAGCGACGAGCGACGAGCGACTAGCAACGGGCCACAACTGGACACCGTCCTGGACGTGGCCAACGTGTACTTCTCGGTATTTGACTGCCAGCTGTCGATCCGACACGCGGACGCTTACAAACCAACGTCGATAACGCCAATTTTATCGATACCCGAAGAAGCCCGAGTTTGTACTTCATCTAGCTTTTCGCGCTGCTGCGTACGAGTTTTCGCTCGCTATTCAGAACTTGTTATTTATATTTATCGCTGCAGTTTGAGATCGGTAATTTCGTACTCTCGCTCGATCAAACGGCATCGATCGCCAACACGAGATGTGCGTCTTATTTTCAATATTAATTATTCGGACGAGAAGTGGAGTTTGTACCCTCTAAGGCACGCGACACAGAACTAGCAATATTAATAAACCCATCCCAGTTTACCATTTCGAGGAGATGAGAAAATCGTGGTTGCGCGTCCTATAAATTTAGTCGCGGACAAGGTGTACGCTTTTCTAAATCCACGTCCGGGACTTAAGTTGCTCTTCGTTCCATTACATGTTTGTATAATCGCGTAGACTGCACGTTGTTCGAGCGGTTAAATGCTGCAGAAGCGAAGTTTCGCCGGACAAAATGAGAAGTAAGAAAAGCGTCGGCCTGTCCATCCGTTCGGCTGATCGGGAATGCAATTAACCGCGTAAACCAACAGAACTGACACCATTAACGAGCTCGCAAGATCCGATTTTGCGCTGATGGACCGCTGCAACGAGTAGCGTTTGTTCGCTCGATTTCGAGCCAAACGAAGCGTAGGGAGAGAGAGAGAGAGAGAGAGAGAGAGAGAGAACGCGCGAGAAATGCGTTCTCGTGGTGACGGTCAGTGCCGGTGAGCATCGATGGACGCCGACGAACGCCGACGAACCCCGATGCGCGCCTGCGAGCGTGTGCAGTGCGCACGCGAAGAAAGATCCGAGATCTGGGACAAGGACGCGTGTGCCGGTGCATTTGGTATACACGCGCGAGAGTCCATTCGACACGTCGTCGACGCTGCCGTGCCGATGTCGCTTTCATTCCCGTTGAGCGGAGACACGCGAAACGGAAAAACACTTTTCCTAGGCTCCTCTTCGCTTCTTATCAACTTCGTTGGGAATCGTCATTCGATCGCTCTTTGTTACGAGTGCTGCTGCACTTTGAACTTTCCTTTCTTTAAGAAGATTCCTTTCCCCTCTCCAATTTTGCAAAGCTGAAGCCACGTGTCGTTAAAGAATTCGAGACTTTGCGAAAAATACTTCGATTGTAGAATTTGCAAGGGTTAAGATAAGAAAAATAAATAATTAAAACTAATTTTCAACAAAGTTACTTTCCGAATTGTGGAAACGCAAAAATATCTTTTATATTAGCGAATAAAAGGAATCGTCGCATTCAAAATTACGATTACACATTAGTGTCGCGTTCCAAGAGCTGCAGATCAACCTTATGTGCGAATTGTCGTCAAAGCGAACTTTGTTGAAGTCGATCGTTGAATTTCAGTTTTTATTTATTACTCGAGAACATAGATGAGCTCTTAAAAACCTTGTTATTCTAAAAAAGAATCGAAGAATTGCAGTTAACCGTTGCCAGGGTATGAACGTGGGCGGTACGACGATAAAACGACACCGACGACGACAGAAAAAGATTTTTCGGCTGCAGGTTGTGTAGTGTAAGTGCCGACCTCTTTTTATTCAGCTGCGTTCGTCTACAAAGCAATTTCAAAGAAAGATGAAGAAGTACGAGTAGAGAGAGAGAGAGAGAGAGAGAGAGAGAGAGAGAGAGAGAGAAAAGACGATTTACCGCTTTTTTTCGAAATTTCTGCTTTTACCGTTACGTCCCTTTGCCCTTTGTTTTAAAGGATAATTCACTTTTGATGCGTAAGAATATTTATGTTTACACGTTATACCTGTAAGTTGGATTTCTTGTCAATAAGCAAAGCCAATACTTGTATCACTTTCAAAAACTATTATTATCGAGTAAACAATTGCTTTATCGCTGGTCGATATTAATTTTATGCTAGTAATTGCACGAGATTTACATAAAAATTTCTACAATTATTGTCAGGACAATTGTTTGTCAACGTTTATTCGTTTGCCGGTAATAGAAAATAAACTGTAATCATACGCTATTTAATTAGGAACGAAGCTGCTTTTTGCAACGAATGGTACAAAAAACCCTTTTTATACCATTACAATGTGAATTTTATACGAACGTCTGCTATCGGATATTGATTTCAGCTCAATTGTTTCTAAAATTTAACCCCAAGTGTTTAACCACCTTTTAAAACTGTGACATCTTATTTTAAAGGTATTGGTTTCCAGCTATCTGACCGAGCAGCCATCGTGCCTCGGCGCACAAAAGCCTTCCATACCCCTTTATTTTTCACGACTTCCATTCTTCGAGGATGGTTTCTGGCTCGCGTTACCGCGGAGCTTTTGATACGCACTTTGAAATCGTTGAAAAATGCCCGAAGCAAAAAAGAGCCAGGAGAGAGCACCAAAGTAAGCAGTAGAAATAAAAAGTGTACAGTCCAAGTTTTAAGGCCGAGTGAATGAACAAGCTGTAAAAAAAATTATCGAAATAAGAAGAGGACAATGTACTTTGTGAGTGCCAATGAATAGCGAAAAGCGTAGCACAGCGCTCAGGATATGTTGTATATGCGACTACAATAAATTCTAATACGCGTATCTTGCGGTGCGCTATAATAAATATCTGCTGCTTTTATCGAATTCTATTTTCGTTTTCTCTATACTTAAGGCTGTCGATGGTTGAATTTTACACTCTCTATTTCTCCCAAATACGAGCAAATAACCCACTTTGCGTCAGGCATCGACGAGTCGAGAAAGCATCAACGACGACGATTCCCACTTTTTCTACGAGCGTCCAAAAATTTGTTATCCTTCTAACCAGGCTAATCAAAGAATTAATTAATTGCAAGCCACATTATTATTATTATTATTAGCTTGACAGTTGGAGTGTAAAATATTGAATTCTTTATTTCCAGTTTTTACGACAGTCTTCCGAGTACTCGTTTCGGTTAAGACGCACTTCGACGTATTGGTAAATTCACCTGTGATATTGTAAATTTCATCCGTATTCGTCAGTATTCGTTAGTGTAGTTTTGATATTTTCACGACGTATATATATATTCAGCAGCTTCTCCGCTCCGAATCAGGGACAACCAAAAACGATGACTTTATCCGCGTTCAGATTCATTGCTGCTCAGATTTTAGCAACAGTTTTAGGCATAAAGCATAATAAGCTTCGCGACCCTTAATATTTCACACAAGTCTGAAATTTTTTTAAAAACTATCGCTGGATCAGCCCATTGAGCAAATATTGCTCGACTCAGAGCCTCCAAAGCTCTTGGAGTCCCATTGTCTCGTCGTCCGCTCGTACATCTTCCCGCTGTAACATCAGCATTGTTTATCCCCGCCTCGAAGACTCTCCTCTCCTCCTCTTCTCGTTTTATTTCGTCACTTCGATATCCTTCCATTGTACAAGGCTGCGCGAGAGGAATCGCTCTCCTCCCTTCCCTTCGGCCCCCTCTCGGTCTCTCTATATAATTAATCAACGCACAGACCTTTTCTTTGTGATGTTGGGGGCGCACGTATCGATATCGTGCAATAAAGGAGTAAAAAAATGGACTTTGAACTTTGGTTGAGCTGCGGCTCGAAACTTAATGGGTGGGTATCGATGCCCGCATTGCGTCACGTGTATGCAACCGAGCCGGAAAAGATCGATGAGCTTTCGTACATTTTTCAACGCGAACTCTCCTCTTCCTACACCGAGTGAAGCACGTAAATACGAGCGAAGAAGATCAATTCGGTAAATAAGCACGAACGCTTTTTTAATTTACAACGCCTTAGCCGTGAAAAATCTGTCTATTAGATCTTAACGAGTGACTAATAAGCTAATGAAGAATTAACTGCAATGAGAAAATGACTGTACATAAGTTTATTTTTTAGAATACTTATGAGGCTTTATTGATTCTGTAATGCATATTGCTCTCTCTCTCTCTCTCTCTCTCTCTCTCTCTCTCTTACCAAAAAGTCTGTTTCTGTGCTCTTTTTCCGTATGCTTGTATAAAAAATTCAGCCGGAGAATCGATTTATTCGCCGAGATTCGAAGTTGTGATCGTTTCGAGCACCTTTGATCGGCACAGCAGTCGATAAAAATTACCGCAATTGTTTTCGGGAAATGTGTCTAATTTTTCATCGACGGCGAATAAAAGCCGATGCGTTGACCAACGATAACCAGAAGTCAAGATACGCGTTGTCTCGAAAAATTCGTAGAAACGACTTTTCCCAGCTCGATTTTCTTATTCGGGACAAGGCAGGCAAGCATTAATGGGTGCCGCTTTTGGAAGAAAAGCGAAACGCTATTCCGCCACTGAATTCTCGGCGGCTACTACCCATAATTTACCTAATGCTACGCGTTTAGGTGAGCTTTTCGATAGAGAGACGCGTGCACCCGAGGGACGCTAATCCCTGAGTTTGGCATTACTTCGGTAATCGTTATTTAGTAGAGCATTCGTCTTGTCCTAACGGGACTCATTCGTCGGTCTTTAAAAGAAAGAGTCGAATTATACGGAAGGACGTATAAAAATGTAATTATTTCGACGTTTTAACGAACGTTTGCACGCGGTTGCGCTACTCGCGTCTCTGCTTTTGGAGGAACGACTCGATCTTCCTTTTTTCAACGCGTTCAATCATCTTAATTAATTAAAGCCATTATTCCAATGAATAATAAATCCAGTCTTTTGATTCACATTGTGAGTAAGCCAGTAACTGAAACAACAGTCAAAGTTGTTTTAAAGTATGAGCGCGTGTCTTCCAGAATCCTTGGTGCCCGGCGCAGCCTGACCATTTTGGCTTTAAAAAGTGAACGAATACGTGCTGAATAAGTGATAATTTTCAATTAATGTTTGAAAATTAGCCAGCAGTGGCGGCACGTCAACGTTAGCGAGGAGCTGATTTTCTCTATTGTTTATTTTTACCGTTACACCTGCTTATAAATAAATAAAAACTTGACGAGTTGGCAATTTTAATTTAATTCATTTTTACCGAGAGTAGCGATCGATAAGACGCACAACTTTGGTACGCCTATCGAAATACGTAGCATAGTATTAATAAAGTGACACGAAATTTTACATAAAAAAGGCATTTAATGCGGGGATTTGAAACGAAAGCTTTTGACTCTTTGTCGAGGCTTCTGGAAAAATTTTTTCAAAAAAAGGTTGGAAAGAAATGTTAGCCCGACTCTTCTAAAATTATTCATTACCACAGCAGATTTTATGTTCCATAAGAGTTTGTAATCGCGCCTTATGAATATAACGAAAACTTATATTTAGCCTCGTAGAAAGCGCGAAATAAAAGTTTGTCCTGCCCGAATCGAGCGTTCCCTTAAAATAGTTCAATCGCAGAGTTCGCTCAAAGATCAGCAGCGCGAGTAATAATGCTAGAGGAAATTGCCGAGTGAGAAGCAGCGCTCGGCGAATAAGGAAGTCCGAAATTAATAATGAAATAATAAAAGCGAGAAAGTCAAAGGTCTTACGTGTTACATGAGGCTCCTGTTAGGCGATGCCGTGTCGTGCCGGGAAAGAAGCGCGCGCGCAACCTCTCGGTGCACCAACGCTTAACGAAGCCACGATAAGGATCGCGGGCAGACGGAGATAACGCGCGGATCCACGATCGGTTGTCACCGAGGAAGTAAGAGAAGTAAGAGAGCAAACGTGGCGTCGTACGAGTTTTAGGTCGTGACACTCGCGGGTCGAGCAAATTGTCGACTTTACGACGTCGCGCTCGGAAACTGGAAATCCACGTACGAACACTCGAGTTGCTCTAACTTTCGTCTTTCGTTCGCAAGGTGATTTTATTGCGTACGCCGCCGCCGTCGCCGCCGCCGCCGCCGCCGCCGCCGAGATTGCGAGATTGCGTCTGGAAAATACGTAGTAAGTGGGCGGATCGACGGGGACGTGCTCGAGATGTTCACAGTCGCATTAATGGTAACCGGAGAATTTACCGACCTTCTATTTTTACGCGCAATGAAATACGGATTGTGGCCCAAACACTTGAATAAGAAAGTAGTAGCTACTCTGACAAATTCCCATTTACATTTGACGTTTTCCAGTCGCGCGCTCGAAATAATCGATCGTCCATTTTTCGGACCGATGCCTCTTGCAACTGTGCGTTCCAACCCAAGTCCCGCACCGTACGGCTGTTCCGGACAAAATGCAAAATGCAAAATGAAAAAACGAGCACCCGGGAACGTGCGCGACGTTCGGTATCCCTTTTCGCAGCACAGCCTATTCCACTTTAATCGAAAGCGAATGCAAGTTCGGCTTCGCGTGCGCACGAGATGCTCGAAAAAATTAAAAATTGAACCCGAACATTGGGATGGTCTTTGTCCGGATCCCAAGAGGACGATTAAATTTATCTTTATCTTCAAAGCGGAACTTGTAGTTTGGTAGTTTTGCGATATAAATCGTTAACCTCTCCACGACGGTGACAGTTTACTTTTTGTGTTTCCAGTTTGCAAAGGAGGAGGTGCAGAAAAAGAAGCCGCGGCCATGTGTTTTCGGGAAGCGAGCCGCATCACCGATCAGCAACCAGTAACGGATAATCCGTTACGAGAACTATTAAAAGTAATTTTGTAACTCGCAGCCGAGTGCATCGACTCGTTAAAAGCAACACAATTCAGATCGCGATCGACGCGCACTGCACGAGTACCGCGGAATAACGTAACGCGTGAAACTCGCAACCGTACGCACCGTACGCACAACCGTACTGGCATACTTTGCTGGCTAGCAAATAAAACGAGCGCTTACAAAACCTTTGCCTCGATTGGACGAAAGAGAAGAAAAACCCGCTTTCCGAAGCTTTTCCGAAAACAAGCTCGAGGCATATCTCTACAGGAATCTCGGTCGATCTTCGACCCGCAGCAGCGATCAACGAACCTTACGTATTCCTGTGCTCGAGCCAGGAGATGACCTGCTGCGGACCGCCAACCTCCAATGTCGATGTTGGTGTATCAGCTGGCGATCGGCGAGCGCAGAAATACCTCGGCGTCCAAACTGGCACCGGACAGCCGGGGTCGGCGGGGGATCGCGCCGGTCCCGTTGTCTCCTCTCTTTTCCCTCGGATCTTGGATCTGGGATCGGAGATCTTCGATCTCGGACCTCGAATCGCCGCGCGGCTCGATCGATCGGTCGATCGACTTTCCGCGTTCGCGCACTCGCGACGAGGTGTCGTCAGGTTCGCGGACTAGCGACGACTGAGGCTCGCCGAACCGGACCGCGGACCCCCGACTCGTCTCGTAAGAGAGATAGACGTGGTGTCCGTAAAGCAGAGTAAAACCCGTATAGAATGGCACGTATAGCGCGAGCAGGAGCCGAATCTCGAACCTCGACTATCTCGAGTTCTCGAGGGGACGAGAATAAACTCTAAAGCGCCCCCCTCCGTGTCACTGAAACCATGCCTACGGACGACTGCGCGCGAGTCTGCGGCTCCTCTGACTTTCTGGATTTCGTACGACGGCTGCTTTGCCGCCTTCCGTCCCCATCTCCACCGTTTCCGCTGTTCTCCCGGAATACACACCACCGCCCTCCACGGGGATCCTCCAGCTTCGAGCTTTTTTCTCATTTCTCTTTTCGTAATTAGTCGAGCGAGGCCCGCTTGACCATCGGCCCCTTTCGATCCAGGCGCGTCAAAATTTGTCTCCTGCTCTTCAACAAGTTGTCGCTGCTCGGTTAATAACTCGCATTCTGATCCTCGTGACAAGAGTCGATGTTTTTCGCCGACTTTTCTAACGTTCGTACCGGTATAATTGCAAAGTTGATTTGGGTTCTGGTGGCCTCAGCTTCGAGGCGTCTAATTTTGTAAAGGTGCGCTTATGATTTACGGTCGGCTGAATCATTCAAAGGATTTATATTTATACTTCTCTGGACCATTTAATTAAGATAAATACAATAATAGTTGGACTGCATAGGTTGTCATCGTTCCTCTGCCTCGACTCCCCGGCATCCCTGCCCCAGTCTCTCGTCGAGCAGCTAGTAATATTTATATTCAATCTTTAAATAAAGACACGTAAAAATAGAAGATTTTTAAACATTAAGTTCGAGATGTTACTATTTGCTCCTTTCGAATGGTTTCTGTTAAAAAATCACGGCACGCGTGAACTTGACGCATGGATTATACACGGGAATTGGAGTGGAAAAATGCCACTTCAACACTCGATGATCTGGATTATCAACTTTCGTACGAACGTGTCTTTAGAACTAAAGTTACTTAATATTTTTATTAACGGACCTGGCCATTGATGTCGGTAATGCTTTGTTTGTTCCATTAAAAACAAAAAATCTTTGAAAGCAAACGTGGGTTTGTGTATTTTTATTCAAGTCGTTTTTCCGAATTCGTGCGTCAGAGCCGTAATTCACGCAATGCTTGCTGCAAATCTTTGATAAATATTGCAGTCTGACTCGTATACAGTATGTGGATGTTGAGGGGGCCAAATGTTTCTCGGATTTTTGACGCAACATTTTTTCATTCCTCCTACCAGCGATACACTTATAATTAAAGCTACGAATTATTGCCAATTGATGATTAAAGTTGGTAATAAATTTTACGCAAAAAAGGTGGAAGGAGCGATAACGAGAAGAGGCGTCTTGCAAGAGTTTTTTAAATTTCGCAAAGAAAAAGTATTCGAAATATCAAAAAGTAATGAGAATTCGTTCTGAAAGTGAAAAGAGAAAGAGTTTAAGATGAGACGACAGTAACGAGCGTTGGTGCTCTTCTTAAAAACTGAAAATTAATATTTAAGCGAGACCATTCGGCAATTTAGCGTTTCGCCTCATCATCATCGTCGTCGTCGTCGTTGTTGTTGTTATTAATATTGTTACGTCATTGAATTACACGAGAAATAAGGCTGCCATTTAACGCGAGAAGAGCAAAGTCCAATAAAATTACACACAGTTCATAATTAAAAGGTAGTAAAAAAAAAAAACATAATCCGTGTTTATGAGATGCAAAGCTTAATAAGCAGTAAAAGTTGGGAGCGCGAACGACCGAGGGAGCGAGGAATGGTAAAAACGAAAGTAGCAGAAGGATCGTAAAAAGTGTAATTGCGACGATCGCACAGAAGAAAGGACGAATACGTACATAATAAAGGAGCTCGAAGAAAGGGAATTGAAGCATAGGCGTGCGAACGCCGAGGAGAGAGAGGAGAGACCTTTATGATAAACATTCGCGGTGCAAAAGCAAAGTTGTCGAGCAACGTACCGCGCTCGCAATTTCGTGCTCCTAATTTGAGATTCTCTCGTGTCGTTTGTAAATTCAACCGTATTATCGGTATGAGACGTGCCTCGACACCAACGCGTGGGCGTTAACACCGAGCCGACGTACATTGCTTCGCTAGAGTCAAGGTCCGCGTATCTTCAAGCTCTTTCTCAACCGCTCGAATCGTACT
Source organism: Platyscapa corneri (assembly GCA_018907185.1). NCBI lineage: Eukaryota > Metazoa > Arthropoda > Insecta > Hymenoptera > Agaonidae > Platyscapa > Platyscapa corneri. The sequence continues at coordinate 3,511,565 of JACCHW010000026.1, read as the reverse complement.
AGACAATTTTTCAGCCGCACGCGAAACGCGCAATCGCGGCGGCAAATTTGTATTTTCGAGCTCATCCTCGCTGATTTCATTCTTTTATTGGCGTTTTTCAACACGCGCGTCTCCTCATCCGACGCAAATTGTCACGTATGAAAATTCAGATCTCGCGGCAGCAATATTTTAACGAAATACAGATTTAATTTGTACTCGCTTTTAATTGGTCAATCGAGCGCGCGATTTATACGCGGCCAGTCGAATGTGTGCTTTCCTCAATAATCACGCCTTAATCATTCTATCAAGACTCGTTTTAATAATCTATTTATTAAATCGAGCCACATAAGTTGAACCAAAGGCATTTTTACGACCTTGCGTAACCGATTCCTGCATAAATCGTGCAAACAATCGTCACGAGGCTTCAAAATTTGATCTCAACTCCCGGATTTATTCCGGATGGCAATCGGTGAAGTCCTTTCCTTGTCGCTACTGCGCAAATTTTAATGCCTTTGCGAAAATGAATCCGTTTATTTTATCGGATTTCGCAGTGTTAGAGGCTCGTAACAAATTCAACTCGCTCCCAAGGTAACTGAATCATTACACCCACGGTGTCGCCCAACGCGACTCGCGCCAATCCACGAAACGCGAATCCAGCTGACACATTTTGAGCGTACGAGTGCAAATGGCCCAAATGTGCCCCCTACGTGTCCGAGAGCGGGTCTTGTAACCGACCGACATGCACGGCGAGTGAGATGAGCGCGAGGAGGACAGAGACTGTGTTTTGAAATTCGCCACGCGCTCGTTCGCGGCTGATACACACGGGGGCAGGAAAGGAAAGGCGGCGGTGCGCGGAAATTCTAATCGGCGCAACCGAATCCACGCGAATCGCTCGCTGTTTCTACGTTGCGGATTGCGAGCTGCGAGTTTCGCCCAACCGCGCTCTTTTCCTAAATTTTCAATTGCGCAACGGCTCTGCAATGGTGTTCGTCGACTTCCGGGTCGATCGAGAACTTGCGATCTCGACGAATGAATGCAGCAGCGGCTTTTCTAAAAATCGATCCAACCTAATAATTGCGATGAAAAATTGTAATCGCGTCTCATTTTCGATGTAATGGCGGAATTTCGCGTCGAAGAATCGAAAGTGGAAATACGGTTACGAGTGCAGCGTTGCTATTAGGATGATAAACTCTTTCAGCGTCGGCTTTGAATTAAACGCCGATTGTGATGAATTAATTATAACGCACACGAATGTATTTTTATGCAATGATTCATCGTTAAAGTTCTTAATTCGAACGTTTACTCTGCATGCGATTGAGTTAATAATGAAAAGATTCGAGTAATGAAAATAAATGGAAAATAAATAAGGAGTAACCGGTCGATAAGAAAACGATAATATTTTCTTCAAATTGAAATGCAGAAAACTTAGTATACAAATGTAAAATAAGACGCTAAAGGCATAAAGACAATTTTATACCGGCCTTACTCTACTTTATATTATTAACACTTAAAATAAATAAAATTTTAAACGTGGAAGACGAAACGAGTCGATTCGCATTATATTTTATGCGAGTCGTTCGAACGGCGGATAAAAGAGTAGAGAGGAAAATCAGCGCGGACGTATATTGGATGCTGCCTGAGAATTAGAGACAAAAATTTAACGAATAAGCGACAACACAAGTAGAGTTGACAAAAGGTGTTTTCAAAATGTTCAAAAGCGCGAATCAAATAAAAGCGCAATTGAAAATGCCTAGCGTAACAAACGTATAATAAAATAAAAACAAACGTGTAAACGAACGATAATTCACTGGTGAAAAAAAAATAGTTTAAATCAAACACGGCACTCGAATTGAAAATTAACAAAATGAAACTTAACTGCTTAAAGTTTTTTGTCAAATAAATGTGTATTGAGTAATTAAGGCAGGAAATTGATTTTACCACGGTCACGCCCATTGTCCTAAATACAGAATAGACTATATGCACGGCGTATTCCGAGACCAGTTTAACGCTTTGCAGCAATTTTAATTTCTCCAAGGTCGACTCGAGAAGCATAATCGTACGATTTCGCTTCAATCATCCTCCTCCAACATTTACGCGAACAATTATAGGTGCTCTTTGTTCAGCGACACGTTGACGCCGCCGTATCCGTTTTCAATTCCTGCGCTGCCGAAATCGTTAGCTGCGCGCTTATAAATACCAGATTATATTTTTAGCGCGCACTTCGCGGGCTTTCCTGCGAAACAATCCCTCGATAATCGTTTTTTCATCGATTCCGTCGATCCCCTGGAAACGGGGCCGCGCGCGCGCTCGCACACCTCGATAAAGCCGCGTCGAGCTAAGAAATCTTTCCGCTCGAGCGAGATAAAGGTGTCCAAGGCGATTTCCCAGCGGCGAACGTCACGATAAATAAACGGCTTCGCCAATGCGCCAATGTCGCACTAGCGGCCGGAACTTAATAAAAGCACCGAATCCAGGCCAAAAATCATTTTGCTATTATAAGAACCGCCGGACGGCGCAAGGCGTTTCGGCTACGCTAAAAAGTGCCTGCGATTTACTATTCAAATAGATGTTATCGAAAGATATCAATCGGCTTAGACGCTAAATCGTAGCTACAGCAGTTGTAATTATAGCTCCGATTTAATTTACGAGGGCGTTCGGCACTAATTTGCGATACGATAATTTTATTCCGCTCGTAAACGGCGCTCGATCGCTTATAATTTCCAATTGCTTATAATCACCGAAAGCTCGGCGCTGCCCTTTCCAATACTTAAATTAATCATAAAGGTGGCGGCGGCGGCGGCGGCGGCAGCGGCGGCGGCAGTCGATAAGTAAACTCGTAATCGCACTTTTTGACGCCGGCTCGTTAAAAAACCATTCGAAATTCATTCCAGGAATTAAAACGTCCCCTGAGAAGCCTAATGGTCTCGCCCGCATAGCTCGAGTGATCGACGAGCTTCCTAGCCAATGGGAGAGGCCGCGCCGACGACCAAATATTTGGAAAAGCGTCGAAGAAGCTGAAAATAAAAGGCCGAAAAAGAAAAGACTCACCGTCGTCGCTGAGCTCGAGGTGCGTGTAGCTGTCCCAATGGAGAATGGGGTCGTGGTGCGCCGAGGCGTGGGCCACCGCGGGAGTCGGGGCGGGCACGGGTCCGTCCTGGCGCCTGGGGTCGTTTGCGAAGTAGAGGGTAACCACACTGTCGGGTGGGCACCTCGGGTCCTCGCAGGCTACGTCGAGTTCCGAGCGGGGAAACGTCACGACGTTCTCCGTTATAACGCAAGTATGAAACTGCAACAAACAGAGAGGAGTGAGACGCTTGGCGAGTCTCGGTGCGCATCCCATTTCGGGGACGAGTAGCTTATTCTCGCTTTTCGCCTCTCCAGTTGCGCTCGAGCGCCGACAGCCAACCGCGAATCCATGAGAATAATAACGACCCGAAGGCAGTAATAATAATTATTATTATTATTATTACGACGACGACGATGATGATGATGATGATGATGATGATGATAATAATAGCAACGGACTCGCTGAATTCATTTGTCGGCGAAAACGAAATATCTTATTCATGAATACGACTCTGCAATACCGATACAAAGTTGTTAAACTAGGCAGCTTCCAACGTCTTTTTTAACGAAACACTCGCTTACGCGAAACTGTACAGAGCGCTCGATTTGTAATTTTTGCTCGAACCACGAAATTACAATGACTAAAGAATAATATTATTGCTGAAACTATGGAGCGCGAATTTTTAAAAATAGCATTCCGAGTGTTCCTAAAAATACACGCAACGCGTACATCGCAGAGCGGCGAGAAATCGGTCTTTAGTATTCTTACAAAGTACCGTCTAACAAGCGACAACACACCGAGCATCTCTCTTTTTCTCCAAATACTTTCGCAACAGTCTTCAAAAGAGCTTTCGCGAGTTGTTCGTACATACGTCGTCGCTCGCCGGAGAACAGTTACGCGCAAAGGACGCCCGTCTAGAAAAAGCATTAAAAAGTTGCGACACGTGCACTCGATGCATTTAGATCAGTCCGAGAGTGGTTGCGGCTGCGATCAACGATACGAGCGTCGCACTTGCAACTTGGTCGAAACGCAGGAAAAGGTAGGCGCGCGTCGGCCCGTTCGTTTAACAAAAACGACAGAAACGAAACAACGGAGTCGTACCTGCAACGAAAACATGACCTCGCGGCCTTGATTGGAATAGACCCTGTGGTAGCACTTGACGAGAATGTCTCCCCTGAGCCTGAGACCGCCCAAATTGACCGTGAACTCGCGGGCGTTCGTAACTGAATAGAGGTCCGACGTGTAAACAGGCGTGAGACCCTCGTAGACCTTGAAAAAGGCGCGACAGCCGGTGGGCTCGAAGAGGGGCACCCCGAGGACCGTGAGGTGCGTGAGGTACAGGGGCGATGGACTGATGCGCAGCGAACCCGCTAACAAGCCGCTGAAGTACTCCACGTACCTGAAACGCACGAAAATCAAAATTAAGGTACTTCTCCAAGGGCCCCTCCAAACGAGCGGCTCGCTCGGCTCCTGCGGCACCTTTCTCTTTCGGGGATGTTTCTCTTTTAAAGGAGTAGAATTGCGGCCGCTCTCGACCACCTCCCCGCTTCATTTATTCGCTCTCTGAAAATAGCCCCTTTACTCGAGGGTGGAATCGAAAACGAGACTACCGCTGGTGGCCATAAAACTGAGAATTCTCCCCCCCCCCTTGAAAATACAATCTCCCGCTCTTGCAGCCAATTTTGCCATCAATTTACAAACTAGAGTCGAACAAAGTATCTTCCGGTTTTGGTAATTGTGCGGGCTTGGAGCGAATAAACACTTGTCCGACAAAAATACTCGCACATCTCGTCGCTTTGGTGATTTCCTCGTCTCTCAACGCGATACAGGTGCGTTGACGCGTTGATCGATTCGCGGCTGTTCCTCGTCGTGGCGCGTAAAGGCATACTAATGCGAACTAGCGGCAGAATGAATAAAAAACGACGGCAAACGGGTGAGTTTGGCGCCTCGATCTTGAGTCATTAATAATCTTGTGCTCGTGATTCGTGCAAATGCTTAAAAAATGGCTTTCGCGCGTCGTCCGCAGCGGCGACTTCGAACACAACCGGACACTACGCTACAAAGTTCTTCGGCACCGACGTTGAGTGGAAAAACGCACTTCAACGATAGCGCGCAAATCTCACTCGGCCGTTACTCGGTAATTAATTAAAAAATTTTAACCGGTTATTGCGCGGATCTTACGACTCCATTACGAGAACGTCTGCGTGTTAAAAATAGCGAGGATAAAAGTTATTGTTTTGGAAAACCATTCTTCCGGTTTATCGAACGCAATAAAAGAGACGCGATAAATCAGGCGGCCGAGCCAAGATTGCGATCGATAAATACCGTAATGCAGTTTTAATAATTCCTTCGATGCGCAATGGCAGTTGGGCGGACATTTTTCAAAAGCCCGCAAACGATAAGAGTTGCCCAAGTACGAGCACTAAGTCTTGCTCGAGCGCGCTCGAATGAAAGAAAGCGTTATCAAGAGGAGCAGCGCGTGTTTGCCAAACGGACGGAAATTGTCTTCGCGACTAATCCTGGCGAGTCCAACAATCTAATCTCCCTTACATTTACGTTTACATTGAACGGCCAGCTTTTCCAAGGCCCTCGGAGCAATCCACTTTTCATCCGCGTTCGCATCATGCAGTCGCCGCATGCGGGCGAGTCGCGAGAGCAGAAGCAGCTAACCGGAGAGAGATCAGTCCCTAATAGGCATGAGCGTGGGAAACTGATTAGGGCCAGCGGCGGGTCGCGGCCCAAACGTAAATTGGACGCGATGTCCCGCTTGACGTCTATCGGGCGCGCGCGCGTACGTCTGCACGTGGAGTCGCGAGGATCATGCGAAGCTGCGCTGCTATCGGCGCTGCTGATCGATCCCGGACCGAGCCGAACCCCGGCTGCTCGGCTGCAGTCGAGAGATAAAAACGAAACGAGCGGCCGAAAAGGCAAAAAAAAGTAGAGAAAACGCGCCGATGTTGCAGGGAACCGAGTCGTCGTTCTATTTTGCAGGATCGTTTAAGCGGCAAAGATACTCCTCGAAGCTGTTTAACCCACTTCCCGGCTGAACTTGGATTTAGCCCAGAAAATATTCCCCTGGCGTAATAATACTTTATGAAAGTCATGGAGTGATGCACGACAAAGCGATCGAGTCTCCTCCTCTCCTTCTTTTCTCGGCCTCTATACTTTGGGGCGGCGTATCTTCCATCGTCTAGTTTTAAAGGCCGAGCCCTCGATTGATTAAACACGCGGGCTGCTTTCGGTATTCCCGACGGCCTCGCGCGCACGCTCAAACTTGGATTAGAGCCGCCGCGAAATTCGTCAACAGTTTCCGCCTCCTTTATCGGTTTGAGAGCGCGCGAGAAAGTAAAAGAGGAGCGGGAGGAGGGAAAAGGAGATGCGACGCGCGAGGAGTTCGGACCGGCGCGCGATCAAATTCGACGCACTCGAATTAGTCTCCTTAACGTCGTCGTCGTCGTAGCCGCCGTCTAATGCAATAATGAAGACGAGGAATTAAGGAATTAAAGAGAGATTGATCGCCGAGAAGATGGGAACAGACGGCAGAGTCTCACGAGCGAGAAGAGGACATTTACCTTTTATGGGAAGGGACGTTAAGTGGGCCGATTTTATCGTCGAGAAATCTCCTCATGGCAAACCTGTCGAGCGCCTGATCGCGGCCCCCGCAGATACTGCTGTAGTTCATGTATGCCGATACAGCAACGCCCAGGCGTTCCTTGCTCCCTCTGGAATTGCACAAAGAGAACCAAGTCGTAGAGTTTCGTCGCTTCGCTTTCGGTATGGCAATATTTGTTAAAAACTGAAAGCTCGCGTCTGTTTGATTGGCGCGGAATATGCAAACTTTAGCTATTGCTCCGAGTGAAAACTTAACTCAACTACTCGTCCGTTCCGGAAAAGTTTGAAAAGCTCTTCGAGATTCGATAAACATTCTTTCGTTTTCCGTTGTCCGAACATCTTAAAAATTAAACATTTTTAAAAAAGTGTATGGTTTTGCGAGTCATTAGTCCGAGTCGAGGTACAGTTGCGACTAGCGAACGTTGCAACCCCTATTGAAATAAATCCAATTCACTCGATCCGATTTTTGCATCCTCCGATTATGTTGCATCCAAAAAGCTATTCCGAAGCTTAAATTTAGCTCGATAAAAGCGTTCGTTTATCATAGACTCCGCTCGTACCAAAGTTCATTTCGGAAAGGCGCGATCTTCGATAAATTTTACAACTGCGTGACGAAAAATTTTAAGGAAATTCTAGTCCAAGCCGTTAAAAGCGCCCGTAACAATTTTACCCTGTACTTATCTTTCGCAGATTTCCTTTACGAGCTCTGGCCGCGTTTTCCCGAGTCTCTCTTTCTCGAGACTATCTTTCATCTCAATTTACTTTATTATCTATTTGCCAGCATTGGAGGCTTTCGCTTTCGACTCTCGCGCTTCAAAAGCACACCGTGAAATACGACGTGCTTTTTGTTGCGCCGGAAGCTCGTTCTAAATCCAATGAGCAGCATACGTACCTCGCGTGAAGAACAACAACGCGGTGCGAGGCGGCATTCAGCCAAGAGTCCAGTTCCTTGCAGAGGGCGCAGAGTCTCTCGAGGCTCGGTGCCAAACCCTGAGGCCAGCCCGCCTCCCGCGTGTTCGGCTCGCCCGTCCGCCCCACCGACGACAGGTTGAAGATCTGCAAGCACCAAGAATTATCATCGTCGGAGCTCGCGAGCACAGCCCTTTCTCTCGGCCAACAACTTCATCTCCGTTTCCGCGCCCGTCGATGGCTTAGCGATTGGATTCGATGGTCGGCATTCGCCGCACAATTAATCGTCGTGCCGCCGCAATTCGTGCGGAAAATGTTCAAACTCGTAAAACTGTTTGGTACTCGGTTTCGCGTTAACGATCTTTCGTCATCGTCGTCGTCGTTGCTGCAGGACCGAGTGAACAAAGCGCTGTAACTCGTGCATCATCGGCGATTGGCAAATTAAAAGCGCGAGAAAAGAACAAAGTTGCCCGAAGTTGGGCGACGCTTGCAACGCCCTTTCGGTAATGAAATTCGGTTGGGCCAACAAAGTTCGTAATCGCGGCCGAAATCTCGAGGAGTGTGACGACAGCGATCGCAGCAATCGCACTCTGGGACTCTAATTTGGGAGGGAATTCAGGCTATCGCGGAAGCAATCGCTTATCGCGAAATCTCGAGTGGCTCGGTTCACACGTCAATGGCTCCGCCTGCCTAAGTTATGGGAAAAGGAGAGACCAAGCGCAGGTCCTGACGTGAATTAATGAACAAAAAGTGAGTCACTAGGCTGTTACGCGTCGCGACCGGCAACGATAATTTCGAAGGAATGCGTTCCTTTGACTGACCATGTAATTGTCGGCGTGTTTGCCTCGCAGAAGCGACGTCGCGTGCTCGAGGACTCCTTGGGAGTCTTCCCTGTACCAGAGCGCTATTATCCTCTCCGTGACGTAACACAACTCCATCACCTCGCTGACGCGGCCGCCGCCGCCGCCGCTGCCACTGCTGCCGGTACTGTTGCTGCTGACATTGCTGACATTGCTGACATTGCTGATGCCGTTGGTCTTGCAGGACACAACCGTGGACGCGTCGGCACCCACCCCCGGGGTCCTTTGCGACCTCGACGCTGGCGTCGATGACGAGAGCACCTGCAACATTCACAGGAGTGCCATCAATGCTTACGGACAATTCAAACGTCAATTTTTATTAAGATTAAACGGCGGAAGTCTCGGTCCTCGAACAAGACGTATCGCCTTTAATAAACGGAAATTTCGTGAAATTCGTTCGGATTTTCAATAAAGCAATTTGTAGGCTCCACTCGTCCCAAGTGTCCGCGAGCAAATAATCTGCCGTTTAATTTTCAGAAAATTAATGCAAAAACCAAGACAATGGGAGAGTGAAAATATCGTGGAAAATATCGTTTCATTGCGTTCCAGCCGGCAAGTCAATAATTATTAAAGATTTGTGAATTGATGATTTTTAATCAGTATTGAATGTAAGTAAATTATTCTGCTGATATTTCTGATGTGCCGAGTTTACGGAACAGAGTTTATCCGATTATAACTATAAAATTCAATCGCTTTTATTTTTAATTCTAAATTTTCTCGTTGTTGTAAAATATTTTGAAAAATTATAGTTAAACAAGCGAATTTTTCTTTTAAAATCTTGTTTCTATTTTAATGCATTTCATCATAATAATGGCCACGCGATATTAAGTTTCCTCAACAACATCAACGGTTAACTTCACTTTTCCAGCCATTTGAACGAAAAGCGTTTGTTACATAAGCATATAAATATAAATTTTTATTGATATATTAAAATTATTACGAAGTGTTCGAGCATACTAAATTTAAATATTAACTTTATTTCGGTTTATTTGATATAAAACTACATAACTTTTATTTGACTCGTGTTATCCTTCCAATTTTTCAAAACAACAATTACTGACTTTAATTTCGTTCGAAACATTAACGTTAAATTGATGTAAAGTTTGTTTTACTTTGTTTGCCTTCGTGTAGACTGGATCATAAACAATCCTGATGAAAAATGTTTTTGGCGCCATTGTACAGTTTAAATATAATTTTCAGCTCCGCAAGGACTCGATGTAGCGTAAAATCGTCGTGTAATCCTACACTAATACTAAACTCGAAGAGATCAATTTTTATCACATGATAATTCGTTGCTTGAAATCAATTCTGTTTTTTGGTACGTCATTTTTGTACATTGGTTGGTGTGTTTTTTAACCTACAGTGTCTTCGCCATTTTATCGGGAAAAGATTTTCACTATTTTTTAAATTAAAAGTGAATTGATAAATTGTTGTATTCGAAGGTTTTAACGAACAGTTTGTATTTTTTACGTCTGCACTTCTTTCGATTGACGTGGTTAGCTGTTTTGATTATTTTAATTTTTAGTAAACATGAAAAATTATTTTGCGCCCAACAATACAAAGACGTATCGAATGAGATTTATTAAGATTATTTCATATATGAATTGTCTTAACTCTTCTTTTACTACCGTCGAAACATTTAAATGTCGATTTTAAGAAAATTTCTTGTTTTTCCTGCCATTATTTTTGAAGTCGTTAACCACTGAACGTCACAATGATACAGTTTATTGCTGAATTGCAACGTTTCGAATCGAGCTAATTTAAAATTACAAGCACGGATTTTTCAAAGTGCGGCATTTACGGGTCCATTAATTTCGAATATATTTCAGGCATTTCTATACAAATTCATTACTTCGAGATTGATTTTATCACGATAGGTTGGCAGTTTTACGACTCGAGCTTTGCACTAATATCATTAATTCGAATTTACAATCTGACCTAAAATCTGCATATTTCATTTAACATTGGGTTCGTGCAAATTGCGCTTTCATAAATTTGGATTAAGCTTGAGGAAAATCCTAATAAAAGCAGCGCAACGACTTTGCACAGTCCCCTTGGAAATCCTGAAAGAGTCGTCGAGTCGTTTCACGTTGCGGAGCCACATTTTTGACGCGCAGTCTTCACGGCACACTTTCCTTATCGCGAACGCGCGCGCTCTGACACGCACACACACCCGTGGCCATATTTGCGTGTAGCGTTGGGCGGGGGCGTTACTGTAGGGCACTTTCGCGGGAGGGCTGGCGGAGGAAAGGGAGGCATCCCTTGAGGCCCCGCAGGCGCATCGGTCCGGCGAGTAGTGACTGTTTGGCGCGCGAACACTATCTTTCACGGCACATTGCTCGCGTCGATATTCGCTCAGGACATCGGCCGATCGCACACTGCACTCGTTGCGCGCCTTAGTTATTTCGCGTTGACGCCTCTTTGTTGGTGTACACAAACTTCCGCACGTTCCCGACGTACTGGCAGGCGCGCGTGGCGGGAGGGGCCGCAAGTTTCGTTACGTAAAGGACGCCGCGATATTTTGATGTTCCGATGGAGGTGGTGGTGGTGGCAGCGGCGGCGGCGGCGGCGGCTCTTACGCAATTGAATAGTATCTTTATAAGATTAATACGGACATTTTGCAACGGCGGCGTGGCTATTTTGAATCTCGAAGGTGTTCAGCTCGATTGGGCAAATTTCCTGGGACGATGCACCGATTCTCGTTGCGTGACGATCCGATCGGTTGGGCCGATTGACTTTGTCGGTCTCGATCCGTCGATCGGTAAGGCTAATTGAAAATCATACGCAGCGCCCACTCGTCCGCGACCGTCTAACGCAACTCGTAATAACTTGAGCTTTCGAACGACTTGAAAAAAGTCGCCTCGAGTCTACTCGCGAACAAATACCGAAAAGTCCCGTTGAATATTGCTAATTATATTCGGACGCCGCGGAATTAGCATAGCATGCGTCGAGTCGAGCTATAGCTATCGACGAATTTCATAAGCTTATCGCGAGCGCGAAATCGAATAGACCTTGGCAGTAGCTCGCAAAAAATATGAAATATTAAAGTATCTAGTCCAATGACGGTTATCTGACGTTCCAAACGCGTGACATTCATGCTCGTTACTGCTATTTACATAGTTATCTCTTACGTTGCCGCGGTGACGAAGTATTTATTATATTAAAGTAAAACGCGAATGTTGAGAATAACAGAAAAACAATTGCCGCGAACTGTGGGAGAATGGCAACAATCGTTCCTTGAAAGTGTATCGCGCGCCATCGGCACTGCAATAGATATGCGTAATGAGAAATTGAAGTCAAGGTTATCTCTCGGAGAGACTTAAAAAAGGTAGCGTTAAATAGCGGCTCCTTCCTTTTCTTATCAGCTGAATAATCGCTATCTTATTGTGACTAAATATTACTTATAGCTCTTCTCGTATTTGTCGTCGTCGGCCTTATCGCGTAATTTAATGCAATTGATTACGCACCAATGAGTTGACGAGTAAAACTACTAATTTCAATGTCTTTTGATTGCGTTTTACGCTCGGTTCGTCGTGTCTCCTCGCCTCGAGCCTCTACACCTCTTCAAACAACGATTTTCCTCAGTTTTCAAGTTACCCAGCGCGTTTTCACTTTCGCGCGAACGCGGCTGCAGTTCTTTTACGTCGATTCGTTACTTTTTAAACGCGGAACGAAAATTTCGAACCTAGGAGACTTAAATTTGTCCCCACCACGAGCTATGGATTCGCTATTTTACTCGGGTATAAGACGTGCGATGGATATCCGCAGCAGCGGCCATTTGTCACCGCGAACTTACGCAGGTTCGAGCATTGAGTCGACTTCTTTATTTTCCTATTAATTAGCAGAAGAACCTCGGCTTTCGTTCGGCACTCGCTTAACGGACGAAATTCAAACGGCTCGGTTGAAATAAGAGCGCGAGTAGCGTCGTATCACGTTCGTCAACTACAGCGGAGCTTACGATCCTATGAATCAGGCGCGAGATGAATCTTTACGCCGTAGTCGCGGATTTTACAGCCGAAAGCTCGAGCCGCCCGCCTCCAGCCGCTCGCGAGTGGTTGCGTTCGCGCAGACGTTTCTGAATCGTAACTCGCGCTCTCTCTCTCTCTCTCTCTCTCTCTCTCTCTCGCTCAGGACTTACAAGGAGCGATATTTCGTTGTCAGAAGAACGGCACGACCGAGATATCCGCGTATAATGGGAACTTTACAAGTGCGAGTGCGAGGGATTTACGAGGAGGTACCATAAACGATGTGTTATTTTAAGAGCGAGGGTTGGAGTAAGCGAATGCAGCTTTTTTTGTCGCTCAGAAATCATTAAATTTTCAATTTGCAGCTGCTGCCGCCGTCGCTCCCTGCCGTTGACTACAAAAAGTAATTCTGTCGAATAAAGTAGATGGTAAACGTCGAGACCGACTAAATTCGGGAGAAAATTGAAAATTCGCGCTCCAACCATTATTGCGCTGCAAGTCTATTCTCTCCATTCTTAGCGGGAGTGATCGAATTGCACTTTCAGATTTTCAAAATAGATTTCGAGTCGCTATATTTTATCTATAAATGCAAATGGGCGCATATCGTTTTGTTTCAATAATAAAAAATAACCATGAAAAACGCGTTTGTGATACAATAATGCATTCGCGCTCCTGAACTCTGAAATACGTTTTTTGCCATTCTAAATGCAGGCGGAAGAGAAAAATTATTGGCTTTTCCAGGTGATTTAAAGCGATTCAAAGTATTTTCACGTATAACGTAACGACGCAATAGGAAAATATTATAAAGGCACTTTTTAAAAAGACCAAGGAGTGAAAAATGAAGGAGACTGTGATGTCGTTAATGGTTTTAAAAATTCAAGGAATTCATTCGTGGGCTTATCGAATGTGTACCAGTTTATAAGCTTTCCCACAGGCTGTCCACCAGTTTCTCGGATTATTCCTTTTCAAAATTAGTTCGGGTTTCGCACAAATAAAAATTCCCTTAATAATGGCTTGTTATTGCACAGGTGTGCACGTTCGTGCAGGTACTAGAGTGCGTAAAACAGCGTACGAGTCGATAATATAGCAACAAATTGCTCTCGAATCGCTTAGGTAATCTCGCTATTCTAAAAAATTTATTTCGAATTTGAAATAAAACGAGTGTTGAATTTTTCAGTTTTCGAGATTACGCGCTTGAAGTTGCCCGCGTTCGAATTGCGCTCAGTTTCTTAAAAAAAACTCTGAAACGCTCTAGATGATCGTCGATCATTGATTAATGTGCAGACGACGATGCGAAAGTCCGGTTTCAGCAATGTTTCACAAATTTAGTTAGAGATATCAGATGGATATTAGTATCGATGACGGGTGTCATGCCTTTAGATCTTATCGTTCTAAACATCGCCGACGATGAAATCCATTAATCGTACGCATCAGTAGCAATCGCGTTGCATCAATTTTCACTTTGTTTCTGTTAACAAGAGTGATGGATTGTAATAAACTCGTTGATTTCCAGCGGGAGATTCGCGTACGAATGCCCAACTACTTTAACGACGAGCACTTTCCTAAAGATCGACTCGGTCGTATACTTGGGTGTATACGGAGCTTCGAAAACTGCAAGAACAATCGCATAAAAACGATTGAGCTCACACAATTACAACAGCTGCGATCGACCAGTTGTCCAATTGCACGTTAGAAGATAAGTAATTTTCAAAGGGCCATTCCATTGGCTGAGGTGAAAAGATTAGAGCGCGGCGCGAATTTTTGACACCACAATTCAAGCCGCCCAGTGGATTAATATTACTTAACAAACAGAGAACGGCCGGGTGCCTTAATCGATATTAAACGTCGGCGTTTAGAAAAACTTTGCGGCAAACAACGTAGCGCTAAACATTTTAGTTTCATTATTTTGCATTTACGCGCGCGGAATATTTGCTTTTAGGTCGTAAATCGTATTTTAGGTGGGCGTCTCGTTTCATTAAAGAAAATAAGAAACGTAGGCATAATAATAAGCCTTTGGTCGAACTTGGCTACATATCAAATACATCCGTTGATATAGACCTCTCGTGCGTACCTCCCACGCGTTCAAAGCTGAATAATATTTAACGGGTCTAGCAGCCGGACGGCATTCGTATAAATAAGCAATAAACAAACAGAAAATATTCCCGTTCGAAGGGGGTCCGAGCGAAATCCGTCCGCGAACACGAATTTCGCACAGGCGCGTTGCAAACTGCGCACGTGGCGAGAGGAGAGGAGAGACGGCGGAAACAATGAGCACGCACACGCGGAACGGAGCAGCGGTCGACGCGCCTACGCGAGCTGCAGCGGCGCAGGGCCGTTCACGCCTCGATTCGCCACGCCGATTAAAATGGATCTACGTAATTGCTTTCACAGCTGCAAAAATAATCCGCGCGCGCGTGCGGATCTCAATTAGCGCTAATCTGGCTAATTGTCAGCTGTTAATTCGTAATTGGGAACGGAGGGAGGGCGCGCGCGTCTTTGTGCGCCTCATTGATTTACGAGGAAGCGGCCACGGGGGAGATAAGCTTTGAAAGGCACCGCTTATAAAAAAGACGCAAACATTCGCGGAGTTTTTTCGTTTTGGTCGGAGGATAGGGCGAGCGGAGCGAGGGGGCAGGCCGAGAACGCGCTTATGAATTTAAGCGAACGACGTCGTAAATTGCGGTCGCCGCTGGCATTTCAATTGTTAATCGCGAGCTGCGCGCAGCGCGTTTTCTACTCTTTTCCTACCCCGAGCGAGCGAGAGCCGGTGCGAGCCTGCGGCGACGGCGGCGGCTTTTCTGAAGCTCGGCGACCGTGTCGCAGGCTTTCGCTACGGGATTTTCAGGAATAGCAGCGGAGGCGATTTTGCTTTAGTTTACGACGCTGCCGTCGCTTTTATTAATCTGTTTTTTCGCAAGTGGCGCGCTCGCGAAGGGAGAGGCCGTCGCTTACGGCATCAGCTGGAAAAAAGCCTGCGACGGCGCGATTGTGTCACGGCCTTGATGACGCAACTTTCGCAAGTTCGTAGTCTGCAAAGGCAGTGCGCTTACGCGCGCCTCGCAATCGGCTTCCCGAGCAGAGCCATCTTCGAGGAATATCATCGACAACGTTGTCCAAGTTGTACTGCATTTAAAAGCAGTCAATGTCAAAGTTTTCTCGAGTACTCCGACGTTATTTGGCGATCGTCGTCGGTAATTTTATCTCCAGCGCTTGTAATAAATGTTGTAATCTAATGTTTGAGATAAGGACTGACAGAGGAAGCCATTCGCGAGATCGACTCCAGCGAGTTATGCTCGAGCTTCCAATTCAGCAATACAGTATCCACATTCAAAAAATTGCGAGCTTGTGCTGGTCGTTAAATTATTTCAAACTCCCGCCAGATCCCCTGGAGAAACTGCAACCCGATAAATAATATAAAATAAACGCTCTTTCTCGTCCTTCTCGTCTTTCCCCGTCGCTCGCTCGCTCGCTCGATAGTAGATAACTGAAAAAAAATTACTAAAACGCGTGTGCCTATTTTGAGCAATTTACTCGCGCAAAAATGCAGAGTCTCGCGAGTTTAAGCTTGAAAGCGATTATTTAAAATTTACCTGATGCTGCTTGTTCCTGGCGAGAGTCTTGTCATTTTTTAGCTGCGACTCGTAACTGCCGTTGTGCTAAAACAGAAAGACATTTTCCGATTATCGTCGACGTATAACAAGGTGACAAGTTTTGCGAAAACTGGGGAAAAAATGTATTTTCGAGTGGCCTTTTTAAGTCGTTTGTATCGTATCGCTGATTGATATGAAATTGGGCGAATGTTGTAATTCTGGAAAATATTTTCAACGCAACGATAAAAATAATCTTATTGCGTTGGTAATGTTGTACGAGTGACGCACCTCGCGCTCTAAGTGCAGTGCCGTACGCCAGACGGTAAAAGCGATTCTGTGCAGCCGAGTTCGACTGTCCTCTTGCGTAGCTACGAGATTCTGCGGATCTACCGGGTTTCTAATTGGAAAGTCGGCTCTTCTTACCCGGCCATTGTCACGAAGACGTATTTGAACCCACGACTCCGGCAATGAGCCACCGTTCAAACTAGATAGCTTCCTTACTTATCCTCGTTTATCCGTAAAGTGTATTTGCATATTCGAACGTTCGCTTCAATTCTTACTCCTTAAGGCGCGTGCTAATTTAATTCTCATCGTCAACTCAAGGCTGTGCTCGTATTTCGATAATGATTTAGATTGCACTGCTGTTGCTGCAAGTATGCGCATGCTAAAATTAAATAACAACAGAACGTTCTTTTTATTCTACCGATCCTTCAATGGAATCAGTTATTCACCTTCAAATTTTCTAATTAACTCAATTCTATTACTTTTCCTATCCTCACCGTTATTTTATAAATGTCCTTTTTCTAAAAATTTTCAGCAGATGTTTACTGCAATAACGAAAATTAGAGTGGTAGACTTACTTTTACTCCGAATTATAATAATTTGGTCTGGCTAAATTCTACTGTTTACACTGCCATAAAATTGGACCAACTTCGTCGCAACCTTCGAGCTTTTTAGTTCCGGAGAAATCCGTTCGCAGCAGCTACGCATTTCACGTGCAATCGTAAGAATAAAACGATTCGAGTATCTTGACAAGTTCGAGTCCAAGACTCGAGGACGGAGCAAAAGTTAAGGGGCAGCAATTTTTGCCAAAGTTCAGACACTCGAGCCGATGCTTCGATGCTTCAGACTCGTCTTAAAAAGAAAAATTCAACGATTCGCTCTCTGCGTACAAGTAAATACAAAAAAGTGTCCTCTAGAACTCTCTACCTGTCTCTAAGCATGTGCACTTGTATACCAACATGTACTTGGACACTTGTTAAAAAATAGCTTTTCATAATATCTGTCTAATATCATCCGAATGTGCCAAATTTATAATACGATTATTCTCTTTTTGGGGTTCTGTGAACAAAATAGCTATCGTCCTATGCGCAACTGAGTGCAGTGGATAAGTTAAAAATATCGGGCATCTTCCTATTAACTGATTATTAACGAATCAGCCAGGTTTAATTAGATCCTGATCTCGTTCGTACCGATGATGAACTCGTAAGTGTGCATGACTTCGCTCTGGTCAAATCTGCACAAAGCTATGCATTTGTTTATGGGAGTAAACAACTAGTGTTAGTTTCCAGACTAACATACACATCGAGCAGATCCAACGTGGAAACTCTGGTCTTATGTAATTAGCTGCTGATGGACAGATTTCCAGCTTAAAATTTAATTTAGCAATAGTACTTTACGAAGGCTTCAGCCGCGAAGTAATGGATTCTAATCGAGTAATTTTGAAATCCATACGCTCTCCAATAAAATAAAACGAGTTTGTATCTTTCGAGCAAATACATTATTAGTTGATATTAATAGCGGGAATAAAAGTGACAAAATTCTGAAAACGCATTACCTAATAATAGCTTTGAATTATTTTTCGCTCCTTGCCAAATGTAACGACACACTAACTAGTAAATAAATCGAACCGCAGCAGCAATTTAGCAGGAAAATTGTGGTCGGCGCTAAATTGCTAAGGAAATATATATCGTAAAAGCATTTCTGCATTTCTGCGTTGAAAAACTGCAACTGCAACATCCACTTGTAACGCTCACTTAATGTCAACGAAATAGGCAAGTTTGCTATGTCGACTAAAGTATTCGATTGTCTCTGTGGTATTTTCACAATAAATCCCCGTCTATCTAATAAATATTTGAAAAAATGGCGCCAACATCTTTAGACCACTGAAAAACACCCGCGCATTAACAGAGTGGAAATTTACAACTTTTCTGTCGAGCTCGGGACAAGTCCTCGAAACGCAAGGCATCGCGAAAGTGAGTTGGAAAATAATGAGCCCTTACTATTACCATTTAGCACTCGTCCTATTCAAGCGCATTGTGTAATGAATTTGAACGAGTTCGTTAGAAGGAGACGAGCATCCCTTCGCTCCCTTCAACCCGAACAATCGAATGCAAAGGTGAACCCGAGGCAGTCAGTTTTCCCTCCGGATGCACCTCGACTCGAGCACACGTGCGCGTTTGCCAATGCCACTAAATTTGTTCGATCACAGGCGTGCAGATCGACTCTTGCAACACAGAGAGACGCGACGAGCGAGGAGTTGCCAGTGCGATGTTCCCGGTGCGGTGGCTCGACCCGGGACAATTAGGCCAAGGGACTGCGGGAGCCGCCCTGACGCCGCGTTGCGGATTCTCTGCGCTCGCGAGAAAGGGAGAGATTGAGGCCGACGTCATCAGCCTCTCGAGCACACAGGACTGATCCTGCGCTGGAGCGGCGTCGCGACGCCTCGTCTCCTTTTCGAGCCAAGCGGCATCCCGAGCACAGTCGAGACGCTCGCCCTCCTCGCATTAAAATTGTTAAGCAGCTCGGCTTCTCGGTACATCGCCGGGGCTTATCCTCCCGTAATCTCGGTGCTAAAAAGCCGCGTGTTCTGTCTCACTTTTATTCGAATGCAAACAGACGCAACACTCGTGGAATAGTCAAAATGTAGCAGAATCATCTGGCTTATTAGAAAGAGGTCGCCGTAAAAATTACAATTACTGTTATTACCGCAATCTGACTGACAGCTTTGGTCTGCAGGCGAATAATTTAAATAAATTTCACGGGGGAAAGATATACTCGTACATCTGGTTATATTTATAGTTTATTTTGTTTTATTGTCTGGCCAAGATCTTTCGTCTACGATAAATTTATCAAAATGTACCACTTTCATATTTACAGGGGCTATAAAACCCGCACACCGAGGTAACACCGATAAATTAGTAGTGAACTCCGGTCCGAAAAATCAAACGTTATTTATACGTGACAATGCGAGTATTTTCTTCCTACTCTTATGGACTAACTATACCGGATCTTTAATTTTATTAGTTTAATAGTTTATTTCACTGAATTTCTCAATTCCAGTTTGCGACCCGTTAAGCGAAATGCAATTTAACGTTTGTAAAGTTAATAAACCAAAGGCAGCTTTTAAATACAAATGTTTTTATAATTATTGCTTTAGTGCCGAGTGCAACGGAATAAGTGCGCTATCGAGAAGCATAAACATTGTAAGCGAAATATTTTAACGATTGCAGTTTAACGATACCAACGTCCATCGAGAACATCATTTACGTATTATTGAATTTCAGCCTGTCGGACATGTGAACCGCAAAACTGCTAACATCAATTTTAGCCTTTATTCGTTTGAAATTATCCGTCCGAATATGAGAATTACAGGATTATTAAACATTAACGTTCCAACCCTGCAAAATAACTTTGATTGCCTCGAATATAGCTTCGGAAAATGATTGACAAAAATATCACTGGATTCAGCCCCGAACCCGTTTTTCTTTTTTTTTTAAGTACCGATGATTTGCCCAAGCGCATTTTTTCATCGCCGTTTTCCAAACGATTACGATTGACTGCATTTTCTTGATAATACGGTATACGTATGGGGGTGAATCGAGTAATGCAACAGAAATTTAATAATGAAATATTAAAAAAAGCTAATGACACAATGTAGCGAGCGAAATATAAGAAATCATTAAGTCCATCTACGTTATAAAGCGCATAAAAGAGGAATAAGTTTTATGCAACGAAGGATAATCGCCATTATTATCATCTGTCCAGGTTTTTCAATCGTTAAAATAAAGTTATATAAAAATATTTCCACTGCCAAGTTACATTTGGTGTGCCCGTCAATTTTTTCTTTAATTTATTTTTTTTTTGTGCACGTGACAATGTGAAACGATAAAAAATTGCCGGTACGATGCTGCTGGTATTCGGTGTTGACTCCAAAAATTTTTACTCCGAAACAAAAGTGCGTCTTAGCTTTAAAGTGCAGAAGCTCCGTTGTGAGTTTCACAATTAGAGGAGGAGACAAATCGAAAGAGCCCGACTAAATATGAGTCACGTATGCTGAACAAACAACAGCCAACAACTATCTTCTGGAAGGCAACAATTGGCTACCGCAGCAAAGCAAAGAATCGTTTTCCCAAGAGGATGCAGACGCAACTGTGAAATATTTGCGCTCAAAAGAATATTCCAAGACGTTGCGTAAGGTCAGTTATTAGGCGCGCAAGTCGGAGCTGCGCATTGTCCAGCCGAGAGAGAAGGACAAGGCGAACATACTCCCAGCCTCGCGAGCTCGAGGGCAAGCGCAAGCAGGGAAGGCTTTAATTTGCAAGAAAATAAATCAAGCTAGTCTGCTTCGCCGAAACAGGCAGTTTGCGCTCCCCTTGCCCCCGCAGGTGTGCGTGCATAGACGCGTGCTCCGCCGCTTCGAGAGGCATCGGCGCTTTTGTGTAACGCAATCTCGCACCGCGCGACATTCGAGGTTTCTGCACACGGGGAATCGTGGAAGGGCGAGGGCTTTGTTTAATAGCCCTTTTCGTATGCACGCTGCGAGCCACGCGAATAACGATGTCGGAGATGAGGAGGCGGCGTCTTGCGAGCGGCAGTCGCCCTTGGAGATAAGAGATTTTCGTTATGCTAATCGAGACTAGCGCGCCACATTTGCATGTAATACTTTCCTACACGTCCACGTAACGTATTTTTCTTAATTATTTTCCCGACGCAAAATCATTAGCTCTCGTTAAACGAGCATCCTCGAGAACATCGATTATTTTTTATATAATAGCGCCATCTGCTTGGCTCTGCTAATTCGGCTTTGGTTATTCGTTGCTGTTCCTTATTTATGCCAAGGGCTGAGTCTTATTAAACGCGAGTCAATTCAGAATGCGCATAGCGAAAGCTGCGCCTGATTTTGGATGCTGTCAAACAAACCGTTTGGGCCCGAGAAGTCTCGTTAACGACGATCAAGCATGTGTCCCTTTAAAATTTGCGGGCCGCGTCGAGCTTTTGCATTATTTTAAATCCTAATTGCAGTTCGCAACCCGACCCCGGCACCACCGCAACCAACAACGCTTCGTGAATCAACTTCCCGATCCGCTACGGAACACGTGCGCGCGTACGAATCGCTGTCCGTTATGGAAGCGCGGCGTTCGATTATTAAAGCGGAATTATCTTTCCGCGAAAAGTACAATGCGCTCTTAACATTCGTCGGCGTCTTCGGACTTCTCGACTTGCCGGCGGCGTCTTCTTCAAAGCCGAGGAGAAAAAAGAATTAGATTCGAGCGAAACTGCGCTTTATCGCGCTTATTTAAGATTATAAAAGGAAGGCAGGCAGACGGACTGTCGTAAATAAAAGCATCGCGCGCGAGCAGAGGGACAATCGTCCCAAAGGGAACATAACGCCGCCGTTATATCACGCGATTGCGTGACAAGGACATTCGAAACGATGATACGAGGAAAGAAACAATAATGATCCGGTGTGGCTCGGAATTATCGAGCGAAGATGATTATTAGCCGTAAATGGCGTGATTGTCTCTTGCGCGGCTCTTACAATAATTGCGTCCAGAAATACGGGCGAGTTTCCGAGTCTCCGGCCTCTGTGTGTGAATGAAATTCTTTATTCCTCGCAAGGGTCACGGCCTTGACTCGCTCGCTCTTTATGTGCTTAGGTAAATCAAAGCCGCCGCGGACGGTGTTTTATGCAACCTCGTGTGACTCATAAAGGCACAAGGATAATTTTTGGGAGTAATTGCAGCATTGGGAATAAAAAGACTTGAAAAATAATCTGCGAAATTTATTTTCACTTAATGCTCTCGTGCAACCGTAGCGCGTGACTACCTTTTACGTTAAAATTGCTCCGAAATACTTTTCGGGGATACTCTTCGAGCGCGTTGCATCTACTTTAGTGCACATTCAAAAAGTTTCTCTTAAAATCGGACGCTTCGCTCGATTCGCAATAACCGAACTCGGCGGTACAACTCAGTTTCGCTGGCCGCCTCGGACAAATTATTGTTTCAGTGCTGGCGCGACAAATTCAGGCAGAGCTTTAGGATGAAAAGCCCATCACAAGTTTTACCAAAAATCCGTCGAGTGTTTCGTTGGCGCACTTCTAAATTCGAAGAAGCAAAAGACTTATGGAAATTACCGTCGCGCTCGCCAAGGAGGCGCAATCACGAGTATAAATACGGGAATAGATATCTGAAATGGACGGCTGTGCGAATACACGCGAGGCGCAAAAAATCCCGTCCGAAAGCGAGAGAAGGACTTCCCAAAAATATCCGCTCCTCGGCTAAACCAACACAAGCATTCTTCCTCGAGTTCGTTCGCATCTCTCGTCTCGCGTTCCAAACAAATAATGCGCGCGGACCTTTTGCACGTCTCGCCTTCCTTAACCAGAAGTGCACGAGCGTTGAATTAAGGCTTGAGCCACGTCCCGCGCACGCGCATAAAAACGAACGCCCGCGATTCCGTGCACGAACGGACCCGCGGACGAACGAGCAAATTTCCCAAGTCCGGCGCAACGGCGCTCAACGGGCTGCGCGTTAAAAGTGGCCCGCGACGAGCGGGGGTGGCCGATTTAAAGATCGAGGGCCGCTATGGGAAAGCCTCCGGCCTCTCGTCTACTCTTATGGGGGACGTTTACGTGCCCGTGGTGCTCATCCTCGTACGCGCTGGAGAAAAGCCTCGCCCGCGAGCCCAGCGCCGATCTCATTTTTATTAGCCGGAAAAGGCTCGAAGGAAGGGGAATGCGTTTTGGTGGCGCGGCTTGTTGCACGTTTCGGCGAAAGAGGGAACGCGTGTCCCTGAAATGCTTCGTTTCGCGAAGATGCGCGCTCGGGATGTCCGAGAACGATTTCCGAGGCGCTTGGAAGGGAGGAGACTCGAGAATCACCGCGAGACGCTGATAAATCAATCAGACCCCCCGAATCGGTAATTAACTCATTCGATCTTAATCAGCGGTTATTATCCTAATTATGTTACTTGAAAAGCACCTTCTTAATTAAATGTAGTCGTTAATTCGAGTTGTTTACCTGGCGAAACACGCGAGCTACACCTGCGCCGTGCTCGGCCGCTTTTATGGACACAAGGCGCGTTCTACGATAATTAGAGATACTTAATACCGACGGCAAAGATGCGAAAATGACATTAACTCTTGGTTGCCTGCGTACGCGCGAAGATCGCGTGCCGCTCAGGCGCGTTTCGAATTTCACTCCCGAGAGCGCCAATTAGTTATTTGCTGCGAATTTCGCGAACAAATGTTAGACACACACGAGCGCGTATTGCGTGGGCTGGCGCAGGGAGAAATGGCCGGATGAGTATGGGGGCACTTTGTTGCGCGAGAAGATGACGAGGAAGGATAATATCGCTTGTCGACAAAAGTCAGCGCGCAGCCTGCCTTCTTTTTCCCTTTGTTTTATTGTTTTTATTGCTTTTGTTGCTTTTATTACTTTTATTGCGCCTCCTTGTTTTTGGTAGCAGTACGAGGTGATGATGAGCTCCGCCGAAAAAATGGAAAGAACATTAATCACGGAATCTTTATTCGCGCGCGATACACGAGTGACGAATCGACCGACAAATTCTAACTCACGTGCAAATTCTATTTATTTTTTGCAGCTTTAATAACGTAATGTTCTTATCAAAGAATTAGACTTATCGTGGTTTAAAGAAGCTAAATTTACATTTCGTTTTAAATCGGTTTTTATCCGGTAAATTATAAATCAGATATTCTGCAAATATTGCATTCGAGGGAATGATTTAAAAACAAAAATTGTTTGCCGAACAAAATGTCGTACTCGGTGAGATTTGGTTTCTTAACGTATTTATTCGATATTAAATAGTTTTATATTTGCTCTTTGGTGCATAATTAGTTGCAATATATTTATGGCGTATAATTAAACTATTTGCGATAGATTTTTGTGCGATAAAAATTAATTTGGTTGTTAAAATAATTTAGCAGAGAATATTTAACGAGAAAAAACTTTGAACCTGAAAAAGGATAGTTCTTTTTATCTTCAAGGTTATATTTAAAAACTAACACTGGGGTATAAAAATTTTTTTCCAAAAACGTGAATATGGTAGCATAAACTAAGAAAATATGTGCATTTTTCAAAAAATTTGTTAAACGAATTGAAAAACAGCCAAGACATAAAAATATGGAAAGACTGCAATTTTAATTGACGGCATATGTTTAAAGAGTAAATTATCAAATGTATTTTTGCAAAACTTAGTTAACACGCGTATTTTTCAGTTCTCGATTCGAGCTTTGGGTGTTTCAGTGAATTGTTAATTATTGGCTTTGATTACATTTAGACTCTTTAAAAAAATAACGATAACGCGTAAAAGTTCCATTTTGCGAAAAATTTTACCGCATAATCTAGTCGCGGTAGTTTGGCATTATTGAACATCCATTATAAGTTGAGCGGAGAACTGGTTGACAAAAAAGAAATTACTATTTAAAAATTTCAGCTGCTTTAGAACAAAGAGTGTTTCCGAGCTTCAACGAAAAAACCGTTAACAGATTAGAAGCCTCATCAGTGAGACTTAATGGTAACTCAATTTCACTTCTGATGATTATAAATTTTGTCAGATTTATTGAAACTTGATTAAATTTAATCGGTAAATGCTCTTGGCCGTTATTTAAATTGGTCGTTATTTCATTACAGAGGTAAGTTTTCAGTAATTGGGAGCAACGACGATCGGGTATAAAGAGCAGCTGAGCCAAATAACTCAGGAAAATAGAATTTCGCCTGCGGATCTTTAAAACGGAAAGAGATGCCGAAATAATAAACAGAATTTTCTTCGGTGAAATCGCTTTCGCACGTGGCAACGTCTTGTTTTTTCTCTGCCGTTACAGCGACGTATGACTTTGGCGCGAGTCTTCGAAAACTGGTGCGCGACACGTTCTACAGCAACTCCAGCTCGTGCTGTTGCTCTTGCAGCCAAGTTGATTGCAATCGATACGTGGAATACGTTCGTTCGGTTTCCGGAGCGTAGGAGAGAGGAGTGGACTGCCATCGGAGTCAGAATAGATAAAGCGAGACAACTGCTCTACGGACAAGGTACGAAAAGAGAGGAAAAGGACGTATATTGCTGCGCTCTGACAGATATATAGAGAGACTGAGAGAGGGGAACGAAATGTACATCAGACAAAATCTAGGTTCTGCGAAAGGTACCGATTGGAAACTGGCGACAGCTTTTGTTACGAGAAGAAATCGACACCTTTCCTTTGTTTGTCCAACCTTTTTCTTAGCTTTGAATGATTAATTTTTATTATTCTGCATTACATTCGATGCATGTTCCGCGCTTCGAAAGCCTAATGATTTTCACAAATAAATCCGGTTGTGAGAACCCCGTCGCAGCCAATCGACATTCGTCAAATCCAACTGCGCAGATAAATAAAATCTCGCGTCCACGTGTGAAACGGTAAAGATAAGATTGAATTATTAAAATTTGAGTCGCGGGATGATTAGTTGCCCTGGTATTGTTCCAGTAATTTATAGAACAAACGTAGTTACGCGCGTGTTTGAAATTAAATTATTTTAAGGCGAAAAATGAGAAAGGGAGTGTTACCCAGGAGTACCGAGAACTTATCGGTGTTTAAATTGAGGAAAGATGGTGCGTCGAGCGCCGATCGATATCTCGAGAGGAGCGGAGCAAACACGAGCCAAGCTTTTTCAGAAGTGCGAGAGAGAGAGAGAGAGAGAGAGAAATAAGCACAAGCGGAACAAGGGCCAGCTCCCGCCCTCTGCGAGCAAGAGCGAGTGTTAATATACCGCGAAGGATAGCGGAATTAAAGCTGGGTGACAAAGTGTCACCGGATCGAGGCGTCTGAGTTGATGTGTAAAACTGCGACTGTATTCTCTCGTATTTCGCGCTCGCGTAAATAATGTTCGACGCGTCCGTTAATGTGAAATTTCAAATGTCGCGATACGTTCACTCGCTGTATTGCGTTAAAAACTATTTTCTATTATTCTCAGACTGCGTTGCCCTCGCGAACGTAATTTTAATAATCACCAGCGGCCACAGCTTTTTCAAAATAGATATTTTAATTACAGAGCCGAAGAGAACTGAAAGCAGTTACATTGTAAAATTGTATTCGATTAGATTGCTAGCTCTTAGTGACTTTTAATTAACTTATTAGGATACGGCAGCTTACGAAGCGAATTCGAGCTAAAGGGCCGCGCGTGCTAATGGAAATGTAACGCATTTCTCAGTTGTTGGTATCTTTATTACATTTCAGCAACTTCGGATCTTGGCGCGAGAACGTGCACTGGTGTTTAGAAAAAACTGCACCTCGGATGAACGTACAAATTATACGCCCATTCTAGATCTACAAGCGTACGCGTGCGCTTGCTATTTCAGTTTGCCGCACGGCTGAAAAACCTCTAATTGCATATTATCGGCACTCCGCACAATGTCTGCTATAGTGTAATTTACTGAATCAAGGAAAAATAAAAAGCAGCTCGTTTCGCTACGCACTCGCGCGTAATGCAAAGTTCTGCCAATAAACTTTCGAGCAAGCGATGATTATCCGTCCTAAAAGCCAAAGCATCTGCAAAAAAGTATTGTTCTCGCGCCTGGCAGCACGAAAAGCAATTTTTCGTCCTCGTCTCGGGAAAAAAGAACCAAGCGCAACCTAGATTTTTTAGCTTCCAGGCCATAGTACAGCGTTACGCACTTTGGCATAACTCGTTTCGCACGATAAGCTCTCGTGCGCAGTGATCGGACACGCACACGTAGCGCGGAACAAAAAGAGGGTGGAGTAGGAGCTTGTGTTCCAGATGGCTCGGCTTATATTTATAGACCTATCGAGTGTCCATTTTCTAATCACTCGCGCCTCCGTCGACGCGAGGAAAAAGGTTCGCGAGTACCTAAGGTCTACATCTGCGGCCAAGGGCCCGAGTGCAGGAGGGGAGCTGTTAATTACCTCGGTATGAAATTATGCCTTCCGGTCTGCCCCCCCCCCTTCACCCGCAGTCGCTTGCTTGGCAAAACTTGCGCGTAAACACAGAGCCGAAGATTCTGAGAAACGAGCTCTTGAGGTCTATGCCATTGCAAAATAAATACGGTAGTATTCGCATGTATGTTTCCGCGAAAGAGTTGCCGAAATTCCAAGGGATCGTTTACGAAACGTCTTCGCCGCGCAATTCTGATTGTCTTTGCTATTATTGTAATCGTAATAACAACGATAACAGCGATAGCAACTATGACAGCAACAACAACGGTGATAATAATAATCACTGTAATAATAGCAATGATCTTGCAATTTTCGGATTTTCGTGGTTTAAGTAAATACGATGCAAAAGCTAAAAAGTACCGCTGCCTGAGCCTCGTTTGTATTTCTTGAGTAATGTAACTTTGCATAAGTTGGTTTTTAAGTCTTTGAAAACATTTTCTTGTGAATAGGTTTTTTTTTAACAAAAAAATGGAATTAATTTTTATCTCTATTGATACGAAACTTCGCTAATGAATACCTGTACTTCTTTTTACTCGATTGCTTTGCTTGTATCGCTCTTATTCATAGCCTATAATTTGACGAAGTAGACAATTTTCATTTACGAACGAAAAGGAAACTAAAAAGCGCGACTTAGATGGATGAGAAAATAAAAAAATTTTACAGAAATTTCAAAAGATGCGCATCGGTCATGATAAATAATTTAAAGTACCGTGGCTAAAATTTGATTATGCAAACATCGAGGATAGGCAGCGTAAACAAGATTAAATAGAAAATATACACCAACCAGTAACAGAGATTTACCACCAGATGGCTGTTTTATCACGCGTTTCCCCAAGCGACTACCACGAGGCTAAATTAATACTAAAACAATATCCTCTGTTTGCTCTTTGGAAATATAAATGAGATAGAGTGTGGTTTACTAGAGGTTCACCGGACCTTCCAGTAGCGGTGCAGACCTGCGACGAAATGTCGCGTGCGTTTTAGAAAATCCTCTTTTAGCATTTTTTGCACGCCTTAGTTTACAATAAATCTCCACATTGCTCGAACTGATAATTATCGAACATACATCATCGCGGTTCATCAAGTTACGCATATTTTACACTCCAAGCTGGGCGTACTTTTTTTCAAACGCTGTAAAAAAACCAAAAAAATTTCGCGCTTCAATTTGGTAAAAAGTAATCACGGAACTAGAAGAAAGAAATTTCACGCGTATCGAATAAATCAAAATAATACGTACGATACAAGCACCCGCTTCATTGTCCTTGCGCTTGCAACGAGCAAAATCTGCGTACAGAATGCGAATTGTTTTTACTAGTTGCTTCCTGATACTCGCGTCGGCAGAATTGTTCCAAGGATAAAGATCGCTAACTTGGCTATTCGCTCACGCTTATGCTTACGCTTGCGCTTGCGCTTTCTCAGCTGGGCATAAGCTTTGTCGGCAGCAAACTTACATCACGGTAGAGAGAAGCGGCCTGTTTTTAATGTACATAATGCACAGGTACGGCTTCTGCAAATTCGACGTTAACGCGAAATATTACCAAGCATCTCGAAACTTCCCCACGTTGTATTAACTAATTGCGTAATTACGCGCACTTTCGAGCGCGACGAGTCGATAATGATTGGCAAACACTTGTTTTAATCAACAGACCATGGCAGTGAATAATTCTCGCTCGTAATACGGAAATCACTTGTTTTTAAATAGTTTCTGCTCGAAAATGGACCGCGATTTATCTCGCCTTTTAAGATTCGATAAATTTCTCGGCGCTAACAACGCAACGCGGTTCGCGCGTTAAATCCGGCGTTATTTCATGTCGAGAGCGCGCACACCTCCAGCAAATTGGGAATGTCAGATATCAAAATAAACGAGCCAACAGTTCAAGGCGCAACTTTGGTAGTAAAGCTGTGTGCGTGAAAACGAACATTTTTGGGAAACAGTTACAAGATACGGTTGCTCCGAGGCGTCGTTACATCACCATAACCGAACACAAGAGGAGAAGTCCGAGTCGAGAACAGCTGCTGAACAACGCGACAGCTACGGCAAAAAGCAGAAAGCGATATTGACGATTCAATCGGGAGGCGAAAAAGGACTAATCTATTTACGCGGAAGCGTCTTGTAAAAAGGTCTTGTCAAAAGGAATTTCTCGACGCAGCGCACCTTTGCCGGCAGCGCGTAAAAACACGGAGTCGACAAAACGACGACACGCGTATTGCTGGGGACGAAAAAATGAAAAGGCGGCGCGGACCGAGCGAGTGCGGCGGCATTGGCGAATCTTTGTCGCGAAGCTGATACAAATGCAAACGAGAATAGCGAGTGACGCAAGGCGTTCGCCGCCTCGACGTAAAGTGCGAGTTCGACGGCTAGGTTGCGAGGGGCGAGGGGCGAGGGGCGCGCCTTTCGACGGAAATAACGCGCTTGTTTGGATTCACGCACGAGGAGGCGGTGCATGCGAAAGCGCCCCTAAGCAGAGCTTTGCTGCACCAGACCACTGCTTTTTATTTTCCACTCCTCTGCCGCGCCCCGGGCTTTTATTTATCCACCCGTAATTGTTGCAGCTTTAATTACTAGTTTAATTACTCCAGCTAAGTATCCCTTCTTCTCTCCTACTGGGCTCTAAATAAACGTGGGCAGGACTTTTTACGCTCGCGCGTTAGTTTCGCTCGGGCGGTCAACTGTCTTAATGACGAAAACCGTCCGCTTTCGCAAGTTCCAGCTTCGGGAAGTAAACGAGCGCCTCTCGGCCCGATCGATCGCCGAGGCTTTTCCAGCTCGACCGCGAAACTGCTATAAACGCGAATTTTTCGCGGTTACGAGGAGCAGCTTTTGTCGATTAACCTTCGACAATCCTAGGGACGGTGATGCGGAGAGATAATCGACGCGTATCTGGGCAAAACTGCACACACGTACACGACGAGAGCTTAATGGGCTTCGGAAGACTAAAATCGCGCTGGTGTTTTGTTTTGCGACTCGAAGCTAAAACCTCGAGTACACTACTAATTGTAACGATCACTGGCTCTTGGGATTGTTGATTAGCTATCGGCTACCAAGCTATTGTTCAAAATCCCTTCAACGATACCTACGCGACAACGTCGGCGCCGTCCGGGCTCTAGGAAACGTATCAAAATGTACGATACGACATTTCGGGATAAAGGCAAGGACAAGTATTTAATATTGTACTCGTACTCCTCGCCTTACGACGCCGCTGCCGCCGCCAACGCCTCGAACGTTCAGTTATTTCTAGTTAACGTTCTACACTCGGAACATTAGGAATACGAAAGGAGGAAAAATGACGTGTCACCGTTTTCCAGTCATTGAGCCAATGTTTCTATACACGTTGATTGATGGTAGCGGGACGCTAAGAGATAACGATAGCGCACGAATGCGCTACTGCCGTTCGGCTACTATAACGCACAATTAGCACGGTTTTGCGACAATTTTACGAGCCTTTCTTGGCGTATAACGTTATTTTTTTCGAGCAATAACTACACGCTCGCATTTAGTCTGCTTTACTTTTCTTACAGAATTTGTCGAGCGCTTATTAAACCTCGAATCGATGATAATTCAAGCCACGATCCTCTTTAACGATCGTTTTTTGCCGTACGCTATCCCAGATTATGGAACGAAAGCCAATTATTCAATTATCGAATTGCTCGAAATTTATTATTTTTACGTTGGAAAAATAACGATAACCCGAGAATTTCACAACAGCTTCGGGTTATTATAACGAATACAATCTTAACTCAATAGAAAATTAATGGTCGAGATATCCAAAATAAATTAACGCTTAGTATTCGTATTCTTCAAATTTAATTTCTTAAAGCATCGGCGGTCACGCAGCTCGACAAATGTCTACGTTAATTATAATTTTTAGTTTTTTTTCGCGGAATCGCAGTTGTAACATCTGTTCTCTTATCAAAGTTTAAGGTATCAATAGAACGAGTTCGTAAGATGCAAACACTTACTATTTTGTTTCTTTTGTAATAATTTATGCAGAGCCGTTGAAGGCCACTGAATTCTTCGTTAAAAATTTTACGACAGCATTAGTATTTTATGTTTTCTCGACTCTCTCTCTCTCTCTCTCTCTCTCTCTATGCTACAATGCACCTAGTGCTGGCGACTTCAAATCTCTCGAAATTCAAAAACTTTTCTAGTTCAGAGTCACCGATGCATTAATAATCCGGAAAAACTCGGTTCGTTTCACGCGACACTGTATCGCTAATTTATCGCTGCGTTAAATTGACAGCAAGAGCGAAAAAAATGCAGGCGATAAAAAAATTAATGAAAAACGAAACTAACGCTCGGTCTAGTTTTTAAAAATACGCTAAAATTATTTGCTCCCTCCCACGATCTTCGTGACACTCCGTACTTCATTATCCGTGACTCTACGCTGGAGAAACACGGCAAGAGTGATTAATTAACTAGTACGAATGCAGCAATTTCGATGACTTCGGTCACCACCACACGGCCTAAGGAGCGTGTCGCGGTGGCGGATGGCATACCTGCCCGCGGGAATCGCAATCGCTCCAACGACTCTTGGAATTCCTGTCACCCATCAGAGTCCACACGCGAGTTGATTTCGGCATTGGTCGGTCTTGTGCTCCTCGCGCGTCGCGACGAGCAAACGCACAAGCAAAAAGGTAGGCAAGATAGCAATCGACTCACCGTGCGTCGCGCGTCATACTTCTCACAAACCCTGTCAGCGGTACCGTTCTGGTAATTGCTGACGGTCTGCAGCATCTTCGGTGCGCCTCTCGATCCCACCGGGCGCCAGCTGCCGCCGAATCTCTCGGCGTGCATATATTTACGAGTCCGAGGAACGTCGCCACCGCTCAATGACTCGAGGCGGTCCGATGTGCAGCCGCACTCCGGACTCGGAGACGGAGCTCGTCCCCGAGCATGTCGAGACGCTCGTAAAGGAGCGACCGAAACGCGTCGATGAGCCGAGACAGCCGACGAGGAACTCGCGCGCTGCACCGCCTCGGAACGCACGAGGAATCGAGGATGTCGCGCTGCTCTCCGCGCGTTAGAGCTGGGGAGAATCCAAGGGTTCCCGCGCATGCGCGCGCTCTTGTCTCCCGTTCTCCCCTTCCTCCGGCTCCTCCGCCCCCTCCGCCGCTGGCCGAGCGCTGTTCCTTTTTTCCCCTCGGGAGGAGAATGTCTTCACTCTCGAAGGCTCCTTCGCGCTCGGATCCGCTGACACATTGCTAATCTTCGGCTCCAGTTGCGAAAAGATCAAAAGTGAGCGGGTGCGCGTCTTCTCGAGAAGAGGAAGGAGGCCGGTGGTTATTTAACGAGAGCTTCCGCGGGACAGAACGATGCGCCAGCCAACCGCTAGTCCTTCCTTGTGCTGGGCGCGACGCAAGGCGATTGCTTTTTGCACCTTTTTCGTCCCACTTTGCCGAGGCAATTGCTAGATAGCGCTTATTTTCCTTTTCTCGGTTGCGCCGCCGCCGCCGCCGCCGACACTTGCAGTCGTTTAATTATTACGTATCAGCCGAAAGCGATAACTACGTTTGCTGTAATTATTAACGCAATTGTGAGAAAACTGACTGGTGTCTTTTTGCAAATTTTTCGCACGCGAGCGACTCTTTTTTACGCGATTCGCGATTGCGAGCGACTCTACTCCGCCTCCGAGTGAAAACTTTGACGAGCCCCGTTTCGATTTAACGAATACGTTGCGTCAGGGGTAATTAAAATTAATCACGCTCATCGTCGCCGAGGAGATGATAAAAACTGATAAGGAGTCTGCGTTTTATCGAGGTAACATTTTGCGCGCACTGTCTCGTCGCGGCTCGTTTGCACCGGAGCACATCCATTTGGCTTATACTTGCCAAACTCAAACAAGCGCTCGGACAACGGACGGAACGGGAGTTGCTTGGAGTCGTCGTCGGGGGCCACTTACGAGCGTTCGTATCGCGACGCGAATTATTGGATTATATTACGATACCTTGAATAATATCCATCGGACATTGCACTCGAAGAGCATCGCGATCTCGCCAAGTATTACAAAGTCCCTTCTAAATACCGCGACTACCACCACCACCACACCAGTTGGCCAATTCCATCATATTTCCAGGGAGAATATAATTTTCGCAGCGATTCTCGGCCATCGAGCCTGAATCTTAATTAAAATCGCAATACTCCCACGAGTCCAATCAGCGTTGAACCTCAAGGGGGAGAGAAAGAGTGCATCCGGAAATGCAGTCGCAGCCGCAGCCGCAGACGAGTAGAAGCACACAATGAAAAGTCATCGAGTTGGAGGTTATACGCGGAGGAATATGTTGTATTAGAGGCTCTCCGCCGAGGCAGAGACGATATGCGCTCGGTTAATTTTTTAGCGCCCGAACCGGTTGTTCGCCGTGGAGCCGAGCAATCATTTGTCCCGATCCGTATCTCGATCGCATGGCGCTCTCGTGCCCGCGTCCTTGATCCCCGATCGCCATTTGATTGGCCGCGATTGGCTAATTTGCAAGGGAGCGAGACGCTGCTTCTTCTCCAGCTGAGGGAACAGCGGGCATGCGACTCTTTTTGCGCCGCGCGATCTGCGTCTCTTTGCACACTGTGATCGACTAGAACCTGTCGAGCGTTTTGAGCGCTTCGAGTGCAGCTTATGCCCCAGGCGGTTTCGAGTTTGCTCGTTAAATAACGAGGATGCGAACTCGAGCAGGGATTTTTCTCGTCTGGGGAGGCGTTCTTGGAAGTACCCGAGCTCGGCCTGTCAAAATAACGTTTGGCGTATTTTCGCGAGGCTCTTGCCCGGAGTGCGGACCCGTCGACGCGCGCTCTCCCGGTCTTGCCCATCGAAGGTAGCAAACTGTAACGCGCATTTAAATACAACAACTCCGGAAGCAGAAGCTTACGACGCGACGGCGAAGACGACGGCAGTAGCTGTTCCCGTTCCAAATCATTTATCTCTCCGAGTGACAACTCACGCTGTAATGGTGATCGATTACCAGATCTTGCTCCGTTAATCACCTCTAATCGCACTCCTAGCCTTCTATTTAATGCCTCTTAAACGCGCTTTAACCGTAATTCGTGGTCTCTTTTCGTTGGGGGGACGCGAACTTATTTGCGACGAGTTTTAACGCGATTACGGACTGCGCTGAATCGCGGAATCGAAATCGAGGCGAAATAAGGATTCGAAAAGGAGGCGAGGCGATTTCGAGCGAACACCATCCGCCGTCTTGTTCGCGAATCCCCGCGTGCTTTTATCGGTGGTATATGTTTGGGGTCGTATTGGCGTCGCCTCGCTTCTCTCGCTCGATCGATCGGCGAACGCAAAATAAGAGAAGGGGAGGAGGTGGAGATTCGCAATAAGTTTACGGTCGCGCAAGCAACGCTAAATAAGAATTTGATTGGGCCGACGTGCAAGTCATCCGAGGCTCTCCTCTTCTCGGCGCGATAAACGAGTCCGCGGACAATAACGTCGAGCAGAGAGACGCGCGCGGCGCATCCTCTTGGCCTCTCGTCCGCGTCTAGCGCTGCACTTATCCTCGGGAATCCGGTGCGTAAACACTATTTACTTTCACACGGAAGAGCACGGGGGCATTAACAAGGCCGAGGACTGATCCTAATCTATACACGAGGAGGCGATAAAGCATGCCCGCGAGGATTTAATTTTAGACGGAAATGCAGATGCTGTTGGGGGGGGGGGTGCGCGCGGAGCACTTTAATTTTTACCCCCTTCTTCCGGTGGCGAGCGGTGAGCGGCGCTCGGCGTATGCCGCGCTTTTTCCCTTCGTTCCAGAAATAGCTGCCACTGTAGACAGCCAGGCAGGCACACACGACGCGTGTCTGGCGCGTGGCCTCACCGATAAAATTCCATGTGGGTTTGGGCTTGTTTCGGCTCTTTCCGAAGATGCGTCGCCGCGTCTGTCTTTATGGTGGTCCCGGGGATGCCGCGCACATTTTTCGAATACTCTCAAGCCGAGGTTGTGCGACTCTCCGAGACTTTGTAGCTGACTGCTTTATAACTATCGTGCGCGAGACCGATTCGGTTGACAAAGTGACTTGTCCTCCTGGAAGAACACAGTATATATTTTTCCATCACTGCGCTTTCTTAATGTTTTTCATTTTTCAATCTCGACTGCTCTGGATCCGAATCCACGTTCGTCCCTGGCTAGGCCGATACGGAGTCGGCGTTTGCGACTGTGTTTTGGTTCGTTTCGTAATTTTTTACACTTTTAACTTACCGAATACTGTGTTCTCTAAAGTCACGTGCTCTTTTTAAGCGTTGATCGTCAAATTTTACACTCTTTAGGGACTTGTTTTAACGATTGTTGAACAGCCCTTATTATTCGTGATAAAAAAAATACAATTTCCCAAGATATTTCTTAAGAATGATAGAATTTCACAAATTTACGAGCATTTTTTAATTTTTTTAATAAAAAACTAATTAGATTTTAATTATTTTTTTACTTCTCGTTACACTTTCGAATTCACCATTCGATTCGAGTATTTTCCATAGAAGAGCATTTATTTCTATTCTTTAATTGCAGGATGTTAAGTCTGACGCGCTTCTGTAAATATTTATTTTAAAGCTAATTTTTAATAATCCGGCAAGTTTCTTTTCCGATGCTGACAAGATGTCCCTCGAGCTTCTCGATTTATAACTCTGCATTTGTCAGAACGAAACAAGCATTCGAACAACCTTTACGGAAAATCGTCCAACTAACGAGGCGCGCGAAGAACGTTCCGCAAGCTCGAAACAAGGACACATGCTTTCGCTTAAATATCCATTCATAATCCAGTCGCAATAAGTTTGGTCGATGAAACTAGCGATTTTCGAGGGTTCACATGTTCACCAGCGATAAGATGGCGATTATATCATCTCTTCCTCGAAGGTAATTGCGAGGCGACGGTAGGAAAAGAGCGTGGGAAAGACAACGCCGACAAAGACGCGTGCCGGCCATCAACAAGCCTTGCATTGACAAATACTCGTGTCTCGTGTCCTCCGCGTCAAAAACAAAGCGTCGTTATTGTGCGTAGCGCGAGAGCGAGAGCGAGTCGACGATAGATTTCGCCCAATTCTCCTAAACTGCCTATTTCTTCAAAGAGCGTCGGGCGTGTCGTATTAACGCCGCAGGATGTCGTGCACGAGAGGAAGAGCAGCACGTGTTTCCAGTTAACGGCGGAACGGAGACGCGAGATGTGACGTGCCGCCGCACCTCTTTGTCGATCGAACACTGCCACTTTCGCCTCGGGAGATGTTTGCTTCGTGAAATTATTTCATTATCGTTGTCCGTGACTTTCACGGACCTGCCGACAATTTCAATCGAAATGAGAATGCCCTCGCTAATTTCGGCCATACGCTTGATTAATCCAGCGGGCCACTCGGCAATACTGTTAATCAAATTATCGTCAGTTTTATCGCCGCTGCGTTTGTTTCGTGGACTCGGGAGCTCGTGTCGATTCGTGCTTCTTACGCAATTTATGCAATTCAAGACGACATCGGAACAGTAAAATGTATCCCAGCTTGCGATACAAGCGCATTTTATCAAAGCAGTCCATTTGTCTCGTTCCGCGAGTACAACCTTGATGAGAGCATCGCCGAATAACTCGACTTAGCCTCGTCCGATTGAAATAAACGAAGCGAACAATAGTTGCGGGTATAATAACGATAGTCGATGCTGCATACATTTTTAATGGAAGCTCTAGTCAGAAGGGGAGGAAACAAATAAAAGGAGCGGGAGGGGTACGACGAAAGCAGCATTGTCCGCGGACTCGAACGAATGTGCAAGTAAATAACTCGGTAGATAATCCTTTCAATAATCTTTTTAATTATATTGTTACGAAGCCGTTCGCAAATTAAATCGATCGCGTTGACATTTCCCTGAATCCGTCAGTGCGCAAACTCGTCTCCAACTCGTTCGCGCGCGTCTGGCTTGCTGGAAATAGTTTTCCAAATTACTTTAATCGATTGCAATCCCCAGGTTCGTTTTTCATCGCGAGCCTACGAGGAAGTGTCACTCGTTTCGAAAGATTTGAATATTTTTGCCTGTTATTTATGAAAATTTTGAGACTTCCGAGGTCCTTTCTTCTACCATTCGATTCAACTGCGAATGGTCGATCCAATTCGTGCGTTGGCTAAACTTGGAAAAGACGCGTGATCTTATGGCGAACAATCTACGTTGGGTGCTCGAATGAAAAATTTGGACTAAGCCAAGCAAGTGTCGCCGAACGAGGAAGAAATCCTTCCACGGGCTCGATTAACGCAAGTGGAAAATTGAAATCCTACGCTGACGCCGTGTATCATTTTCAAGATCCAATTACATATATCTGCCGGTCCTGAAGCAAGACAATCGGACGAGAAGCGGACGAAAGGCAAAAAAGAAAGCTCGAGCCGAGCGCGCAAAATCAAACGCCGCGCCGCGCCGAATCATCGAAACATGAGACGGTAAAAAATTTTCACGAGCTCATCCAATTCAAATTCACGTTGAAACTATTTTGCTGACGAGCGTATCGTGTACAAGCTATCGAGCTATCAGCAACAACTCGTTGCTGACTGGAGGCGCGTGCAGAAGCAACAGTCGAAATTCTATCGGCCGGGGTGACTGACTGCGCGCGCGACCACCGCGATCGAGTTCAATAATTCATATCGGAGCAAATCCGCGCGAAGCCTTTACGACTGCGTAATTTATAAGTGGACGTTGCGACGGCGAATTAAAAATGCTCCAACAGATGCGACAGGTAACAAAAGTGGAGCGCTCGCTGTACTTTGAAAAATCTGTAAAATGTCGGTACGACGTAAGCAAATACGCAGAGCGACGTTTGTCTGATCCGGATGGCGATGTTTTCAATGTTCGACTGCGATGACTAGACAACCGCATCTTTGTGTTTACGCGAGAATCTTGTATTACATTGTCATACTTTAAATCAATCTTTACGAGACGTTTGCGGCTCAACATAATCGAATTACTCGAAGCCCGAATTGGAAAACAGATGACGCGATAAAAAGTACACGAATTTCGATGGTAATTATCGGATTCGGAACGATCGATCCGCGTCGGCGTCGGTCCACTCCAAATATTACTTTCGCAATTACGGGATTAAAATTTCAGAGAAGCTCTTCTGATGCTGGATCTACACCGAGAGGCAAAGAAGTGAAGAGGAAGAGATGAAACCTTTGACCTGAGTTTGCATAACCTTCAAGGTTTGAATGCGGCCGCCCATTTGCCATTTACCTTCGCGCACATCCATATTCCAATCAATTTTGCTTGGCTCCATTTTCCACGCCGAGCCACTTTCAGCTCTTCTCCGTTCTACTTTCTTTCATCGGGCGCAGAGAAGAAAATAGAAACGTGATTAACTATCGTTAATGTCGTCGAAACTTTAAGCAATCGTTAAATTGAAATATCTCGGGGCTTGTTAAATTTGTAAGGTTTCAGCATCGGTTTATTGAACTTCTTTGTGGATGCTTAGCAGAGAATTGTAACGTTTGCAAGCCGCCGACGAGAAATTCGTGTAAACGCAGTCCAAGATTGTTTGTTGTCGAATAAAACTTTACTTTTACTTCGCGTTCCGTCCAGCTTCTGAGAACGTCAAAACACTCCTCTTTTCAGGGGCCAAAGTTGGAAAATAATTAAAAGAGAGAAATACAAATGTTTGGACAGAGTATTTCACATTTGATCGAAACAGTTGCCGTCGTCGATGAGATTTG
Source organism: Platyscapa corneri (assembly GCA_018907185.1). Taxonomy (NCBI): domain Eukaryota; kingdom Metazoa; phylum Arthropoda; class Insecta; order Hymenoptera; family Agaonidae; genus Platyscapa; species Platyscapa corneri. The sequence continues at coordinate 3,472,699 of JACCHW010000026.1, read as the reverse complement.
TTTTTTTGTTTTTTTTTTGCTGCGGAGGAGATATAAATAATGCGGGCTTGTTCGGTATTAAATCGCGAATCGATAAATGACGCACAGATGGCTACAGCAGCTTCCAGCGAACTTTTAAGCTCGCAAAATGAAGTTGCGCGTAAAGCCGATTTTAATTAATTACCTTAACCGGATTGGCTGGTGGAATAAGAGAATCGTCGTCGCGTTGCATCGATTCCCTAGCTTTTCGAGAGCAAAAGCCGCTAAGCGCCTATTAAATGTACGTGGACATTGCATTTTTTAAGTACTAGTACGGCGTAGAAGCACAAAGGACGCAGAGCAACAACTTTATTCTCTCCCGACATCGATCTGTCAGGTACGGCTGCGTTAAACATTCCTCGCGGACGGAGTGACTACGTCAGTGTACAAAGTATCGAACGGCCTGGCGTATTCGAATGCGGCGCTGAAATAATAAGCCAAACGTGCCCCCGAAGACTGCGCAAACACTCACCGTGACACTCTGACTGCTGGTGGGACTCGGGCTGGGGCTCGGCGTCAAGTTGGGCGAGCAGGAAACCGCGTCACCTGTTATCGAGGCCGGCACACCGATGCTGGCGACATTGCCGACCGTTGGAAAGGCCCTCGCCGGGTCCGCCTGCCATTGTTTATGGATCTGCTGCGATGTGTCCCGAAATCTGGCGCCCTGCAACACAAAATCCAAAAATTCATCACGAGCACCGCTTCGTTTCCCCTCTACAAATTCTCGTAAGAATTTGTTATTCCGTTAATTTCTTTGCTCGCGGGTAATCTTGGAGCTATAGCGAGAACTGAGAGCTGAATAACAGCTGAGCAAACAAATAGCCTGGCCTGCTCGTTTGTTTATTCAAGGGAAACAGGTAGTGAAAGTCCGATTTTTTATCGCACTTTTAGAAAACGAAACTCATCGGTGTACAATGCTGTTGCGTTTGTTCTCAAAATTGTTGATTTAGTGGTCAAAAAGGTGAAGCGGCGCGAGGATTTAAAATCGCGTTTTCCTGGAACTTTTTTTCTTACTCCTACGTTATAGCACTCGAATGGAGGCTTATGAGAATATGTAAAACTCGCGTCGTTGTCTATTTGTGCTGCTATGCCGGCTGCTAAAATTTGCCTTTTTCCGCGAAACATTCAAAGCATTCAAAAGTGCAAAGCCTGTACTTTGCAACTTGTACTTTTCCTCTCTGCTTAGCTGTCTATAATTATGGATTCCCATCTAAATTATTAATTTTGTTAAATTAAAAACCGAAACGGACACCGAGGGCGTTTAGCGTTATAAAAACCGAACGCGCACTTGTGCAAGTGCGCACATAGAATTTTTACAATTTTCAACGCTGTCTGTAATGATAACGACGACTATTGGGTGCGCACGTGCATCCATATTTACTCCAGTGCTTTTAAAATTGAGTTTACAGGATAATTATCTTAATCGCCGTTTTTCCACGCATCGCTTCACTTTTGCGATTAATTTTATCGTCGAATTTTCAAATTTTTCTACAACACTAAGTGAGATCGTCTGCTCGAGAAAGACATTAATATTCGAAAGTAGGAGAATAATTAATTTCTGAATAAAAGGCACGACATCGATGTTCTTACAATCGAGTTAGAGCTTAATAATTGCATTAATGCACGTCCAGTGGTAAGTGCAACAATTCCAAGAAGAAAGCATCTTTGCAATATCCTACCGCCTAGGCCTCGAAAAATTACTAAGAGCAGCGTAATTTCAGGAAGTAACTTGGGATCGTTATAATCTTTCGATCAAAATGCTCGAAAAAGTTTTTAATCAAATGTAATTCGCCCACTCGATTACACGTCTGCGAAATTGCCGAGAATACGGAGAAAAATCATTTTCCCAGGCACTGGCCGTCATCTATAATTTCCATCGCGTTGCACTGGGCCAAAGGGTAAATATTAGGAGACGCCACTGGCGCACTCGAGCGTTTCATTAACAGCCGAGCCAACCGAGCCAGCGGAGCTAAGGATAGAGGAATTACGGATCCGACGCGCGGCGGCAGTGGCGGCCAATCCCCGGGCCCATTGGAGGAGGCTGGCCGAGCGGATAAACGCGCTTGCACAACCATCACCCATAATGACAATTAGTGGCGTTTTGCGCGAGTAAATAGCGAGTGCGCGCGCGTATGGGTGTCGGGCGCCCGATCGCGATTACCCGCCGTCCGGGCCGGTGCCGCATGTAACACGGGATCCGCCTCGAGTGCTGCCTCCTCGGGTGCGCGCACGTCATAATTTGACTGCGATTTACTCGGACCGCGCGCTCGGCTAAGTGCCCCGCTGTGATTTTCGCCGGCGCAACATGAAAAGCGTCAAACGCGGGATACTTTCTTTATTTGCTTCGCGAGCCGGCGGGACTCGCTTGTGCACACCGAGTGCAGTGGCGAGATGCTAAGTGTGCGAAAGACACTTTAAACGAGGCTTTGCGAGGCGCGAGTCTTCGCTCCTCGTGTCATTAAGTTGTAAGCGCAGCCGAGCGTCGGCTGCAACGAAGGCCGCGCGCGCGCAGAGGCTTCCGCCGACGCGACTGGATTCGTTCGGTTCCCGTTTGTTTGAATTAATAAATTAAATACGCGCGGCTGGGAATGACGTCGCTCGCGCCGGACAATTGACGATTTCGAAAGGAGCGAATCCTTCACGGGCAATGAGAATTATTTGGGAGACTCGAAATTGTAGCATTAGCTTGATTTATCGCGCGCTTAGACTATCGGCGATAAATAATCCACACGCGAATTTTTCGAGCTATTAGGGCACGTTGCGAGAGATTCCACGTAGGCGCATAAACACTCCCAGACATAAATAATGCTTCTGCCAGGCTGGAGCGCATCGGGCCAGACGCAGGCGTTAATTCGCCAAGCTAATGGATTAGTTTTAAACTCGCGATAATCGCCCGTAAAAATTCGCAATCTTCGGACTCTTTGGCAGGATGCGCTCGCAGCAGGGCCCTCGAGTTTAGCGATAAGCGAACTGCTCTAAATAAGTGGCCGCGATACGAGTCTAATCTGCCGGCGCACTGCTAACAAAATTTATCCGCGAGTCTTCGCGAGCAGACAATGAGGATGAAGTAATAAGCCGAGGGGCCGATTGCATTATTCATTCGCATTAATCAGTGGCCAGCATTGATAGTTTATCGACGTGCCGTGCAAATAGAACCGGAGCCTAAACAATAGACCCGCCGCTGCCGCTCTCGATTTCCTCTCGTTCGCTTCAATTTCAATTTTTGCACCCGTCGGCTCGCGGCGCTCTTTGTTCGAATCGAGCTCGCGGGTAAATATAGATCGATTAATAAATAGAACCCGGGGGCTCGGTGTTCGAAATCGTTCCCCGATACTTCGCGCAACGCTCGAGTGCGGCATCCTCGAGCACTTGGACTGGCTGGCTCCCTCCTCCCCTGACCCCACCCCCTCTCTCGCGCAGCCTGGCAATAAAATTCATCTAGAGGCGCGCGGTGGAAAAAAGTCGTCTTTCCATCGCGCCGCGCCAGTCCTGCGGCCTGCAAAGGCGCGCGCGCGACCGCCGTAGAAGGCGGTGAGAAAATTAAAACGGTATAAGACCATCTCTTTCCCCGTCGCGAAACCGTAGCGCTCGCGCGACCCACGCGATCTCGATGCCTCGATCGCTCGATCGATCGCTCGCTCGTTCGCTTTTAACATCCGCGGCCTTTCGTCCAAAGGCCGCGGCTCCTATTCGCGATTCGCGATTCACGATCCGCGGGCCCACGCGCGGGGCATCAACTTACTTTCGCACGAGACGCGCGGACGTTACATTTGCGCGTGTCCCGGACGTTCTCGGGGGCCCAGGATCTCGGAGCCTCGACCACCTCCGCCTCTTGGCTCTCCTATTTTAGAGCCTCTCTCTCTCTCTCTCGACCCAACTCGAGCGAATTCCTGCGTTTGCTCGTGGAAACGCAGACGCCGCTTCTCCAAATGCTTCGGCAAACGTCCACTGAGACGGGCCTTGCCGAAACGTCCGGCTCGAGCAGTCGCGGCGAACAAAGTGCAAAGATGGGCTTCGTCTTTGTTCTCCGCGTGTCGACTGCGCGCTAGTGCCACGAGGAACGAGAACAGGCGCTGAGTTAATATGCAGCGCGCACTGTGCACTGGGCAGTCGCTCGACGTCGTTCAATTAGATACGTGCTTTTTTGTTTAAAAACTAGAACGTTTATCGCGTATGACTCGCGAGCTGTAGCTGCTCTTTATCGATGCACATACGCATTACATATTATGTACCTTGGCAATACAATTTTACGACTTTCATCGATGATCTGCGCGCTTGCCGTCGCAATTTGCTAAGGGTATCTGGTTCTCTTTTTTACCAGCCGAGCACACGAGCGGCATCAGTTTCCATCCATTCCATTTATTTCACGACATCTCCGCTCGCATTTATCTTTACTGGCGATCTTTGCAGCGTAAAGATAACAAGTACAGATGTTTTGAAAAAAGCGATGAATAATGGCACTTTGCATTGACGTTCGTTATTTATTAATGTAAATAAAATTAAATTCGAGGAGTGAGCTGCGCCGTAAAAATAGAAACCGTAATGGCAGCGTTGCATCGGTGCGGGAGTTTTTAATAAACTCGCTCGCTCCTTTATTGCGTAACGCTTTTAAACGCGCGCGCGCGCGTTTGTGCTCTCGGAGGAAACGCGTCTCTGATGGTCGAGCGCGATATCGATATCTTATCGATGCCGCGATTCGGCTGCAAATGACGCGAAACGTCTCTCTCTCTCTCTCTCTCTCTCTCTATCGATGTAAACGCGGCATGTAACGAAAGAGGAACCGCATCCCGCGCCAAACTCCAAAGAGGCACCAGCTGGAGAAAAAGTAAGGAATAGGAAAGGAGCACAGCCTACCTCGTCGAAAAGTTCGTCCAGTTCTTTCTTGGGGATCTTCGTCCTCATCCCGCCGACATGCCTCCCGAAAGCCCGTAGAGTCTTTCAAGGAGGTGGCAGTGACAGTCGAATGAGATGCAAGGGACGACGCGCGTTCAACGGAGCGCGAAGCTCCTGCTGCCTGAGTCTTTGCGAGGCTTTGCGCCTTCTTTTCTTCTCTTTTTCCTTTTGTCTTTTTAGACTCTTTTTGCGCTATCTATCGGTTTTTTGTCACCGCAGGCGTATAAATAGTGGATGACGCCGCCAGCGAAGGTCGCTAGTCTCACTCGCGTCACGCCTAGGTTGCGCACTTTCGGCCAAATGGCCAACTGCTCGCACTCTTTTTTCTTTCTCACTTTGTCACCGGGGCCCTTTCAGCAGCGCCCAACTAAAACTCCAGTCCCAATCGTCTCGTTATTTCTTCAAAGCTGCTGCTCGACATTTGCCTATCGGTAGCCTTTTTGCCTTGTTTATGGTTACGATGCAGCGGCGGCGTTCAACCAGTATCTTTTAGTAGCATTTGCGGTCGCAAATTCGCCTTTACGCTTATACTAGTCGCAAGTTTTAGCACTTTATCTGTATCTGAAAATGGGCCCATTCGTTTTTATGAACAAGCCGTGTAGATTAGAGGCTCCGCGTTTTACCGGGAACTAAAGGATCGATAATAAATTTAGTTTTGACGGTTACTCAGATGCGCATACATTATGTGAGATATTCAAATTACGAAACGCTTAAATCGCGAAAACCATTCGCAAGCCGTTTAAAGTATACTTAGCTGCCTAAACGACTAGGCGTAAAATCTAAAGTTAGCGTTACACAGGTTTATAGATTTATCCCTGTATTTCCGGAGATTGATTTGTGCATTCGTAAAGATTGTGTACAATGCAACAATCGCGGGGAATTTCGACGAAATTTTAAGCATCGTACGAGCGGTAAATTTCGATCAAAAGCAAAAAACACATCGATTACTCCTCGGGGACTCGATAAGACACTCGAATTACTGGAAGTGATTTCCGATCGGAAAAGCCGCCTCCACCGCTAACTCCGAGAGTTTGCTAATGTATTCTGATAATTAATAAGGTTTCCGCCTTACTTTGTAACCGGTGTATTTATTTTGATTATTTATCGAGGTTTAAAAGCTATTTATATTAGTCGGAATGAAATAATTAAGTCAAAATAGAGAAAATTCAAGGAACTCCATTCGTCGCAGCACAAGCGCAAACAAATCTGCATACATTGACGTATCTTTTTAGAAAGTTCGCTTTTAAATTATGGCTTCGTGCTTATTTTTACATTCCATCAGCGCGTCGTTGAAACTCTACCTGAAAAAGCTTCGATAGGACTTATCCGCGAGTAATTAATTGATAAATACGAGCAAAGTAGCCGACGTAAATGATTTATAAAACTCCGGTATCGGCTAAGGTTTCCTCGGAAATAGATCAAAATATTATGCCGTTTACAGGCGATCGTTTCGAGATCGTCTCGATGTTGTTTCGGAAAAAAGCTACGAGATAAGTCGAGAAGGTAAAAAACCCTCGTTCGCCTCAATCCCAACTGCGAGGAGCGCAAACAGCCCTACATTTGCATTATTTCCGGGGCCAGGAGCATTAATTTCGCGAGCTTTCTATCCTCTGAGAAGATTAGCTCCGTCGGTTTAGTGGCTCTTGACTAGGCAAACTTGGAAATGGAGCAATATTTACAATTTATTCTCGTCAACGTTTGCATTTATAACGGCCAAATGAAAGATGCATGCGCTGCGATCTCGAGTGATAAATTAAATTTACCAAGTTTTTTCGATGATTATTAATTGCATTTTACCGGTGGCTTCGCTTCGCTTCGCTTTGCTTGGCGCTTTGAGTAAAGAGAAAGCCAAGCGAAGCCGCAAGATTGTTGACGTATCCTTTAGGCACTCGTTGCTACGATTCACAAACTTCGAATTAAAGGAAACTCGAGAAGCGAACGCAAAGGCTGCAGCTCGCGATACCCGATTCAATCTATTAATCCAGCGACAAATGTGCATCAGCCGATCGCAGGGTTTTTCGAATTCGCTGAAAGGCGAATAATTTAAGTCATCGTTCAATCGCCGTACGAGAGCAATTTTCGCTTCGAAATAAAACTGTATTTTTGAGTGGAAAATGCGCGCCGTCTATTTTCCTTTCGTCTTGGGTGAAAGTGCAAAAAGGAAGCGATTAGAGTCTGCGAGAAAACGAAAGAGCTCGACACGAATCAGTAGCAGTACGAGGAGAAATAATTAAATAATACTCGTTGTTTTATTTGTCCATTGATGTTTATTAATTATCGCTATCATTATTCAATCAATTTGTAGTACAAGCCGCGAAGAAACAACTGAAGCCTCCCCTTATGATACTGTTAAAGCTGATTTATGCCCGGAGATAAATCATACGATTTCCCGATCTTTATCCGCGATGTCTTAAATCTTTTCGCGAACTAACGCTGTCGTTTTATAGTCGTTTAGCTTTTCACTCTCGGCACTTTTGCTTTCGCCTCCCGCGCGAACACACTTTTGTCCCTATCGGTTAGTAAAAATCGGGAATGAGCCGAGTTGGTTTCGGTCGAGCGGAGCTACCGCCCACGCGCGTCTGCATTCGCCGAACAAGGAGCCGAGTTCATTTCTTCATTCGCGATCTGCCTCAAAGTAGACGACCATATTCCGCGCTCGCAAAGCCAGTCGTTTTGGTAACATCTGGGCGACACTTTGATTGCGAGATACAAGGCCGAACAGTCGATAAGCTCGTCGGCGCAGAGGAAGAACGCGCGAGAAATATTAAGAAAACGAACAATGGAGGCGCGAAGGTGCGTTCGCGCAATCCATCTCCTCGCGCGGCCTTAGACGACTTTCCTGCGAACTGCTTGTGTCGCATCAGAGTGTCTTTGGGAGCGCGTCGCGATTCGTATTTCGCGGGCGTCCCGCGTCGGCGCCGGCGCCCCTGCCGCGACTCCGGCCGAGCGCACGCGCCAACAAAAGCTCCACTGTACCACGAAAAGCACGCGAAACTGCTCCTATCAGTTCTATGAATAACTATATTTACTACATTCGCTGTATTAACTTACTCACGCGTCCGCTTACGCAATCGCGGCCTGATCTCGAGACGCGCAGGCGAAGGCGAGTCTCCCGTACGTGAGCGCTTCGCGTCCACTCGGCGATGTGTGCGCACGCGTGTATCGCTTTACGCGCGTGACTTTGCGCGCATTTGTTGACCGAGCCCCGAGTCCACGTGTTTTTAACGCACCGAATCGAGGGCGGGGCCTTTGCACGGTTTATTAAGATAAACGCAAATAGGTATCGCGCGCACTAGCGCTCGGAGTTATGCGGAACAGCGCGAACTTGAAAATTGCGCGGCCGATGCCTCGCGCCTTTTCCCGAAACGAGCGCTAAGACGATACTTTCGTCCCCTGGTTTTCTTTTGTTCGGCGAAGCTCGAGTCTGCCGAGCTTGTAAAATTGATTCGGGCGTTCTTGGCACGCATCCGGAAACGCTCTTGTTTCCGGTAACGAGTCACGCTCGGATGCGAGATGCAATTACGAAGGATGTAGTAGTAGCGAAATTTCGAATTTCGTAGAGTCGCGAGTGAAATGTTATTGAGTTCGCCTAATTGCTTTTCATCGGATTTTCCCGAACGCCGAGCGCACGGCGCTCGTTATCGAGGTTGCATTATACGCGTTTATCAGAGTTTGCCGTTCGTCGACTAGTCGTGGAGAAACTTTGTTCACGAAGCGTTGCAAATACCCGGAAAATTCGATATCTCGCGCGAAAAAGTAAATGTTAATTTTCCTCTTTGAAGGAATCCTCTATTTGTTTCAGCGTTATCTTTTTCAGCGATATTTCGAAGCTTCTTCGAAACGACCGAAACTCTACGGACATTTCGAATAAACGTCCATTGCGAAGTAAAAATTCGTAAACGAGCTATTGTCTAGGCTAAGCAGCGAACTTATTAAACAAATTTTTCATCGGAGAAATTCGAAAATTCTTACGTAATAGTTAATCGCTCAACTTCGACGAGCAGTCGGTAAATTGACCAATTAGCCTGACAGTTACTTCTTAGGCTCATCGTAAACATTGGAAAAATACATAAGCTTCAATTTTCTGTCATTATAATACTATTATCTTAATACTTTTATTAAAGTTTGTATTTTTAAAAGGGGTACTTGAAATTTTTTCCATTTTTGCTTCAAGTTTCGAGCTGATCGACCAATTTATTGGCGTGGAAAACACCTCGTGCGCTAATAATGCATCGCGATAAAAATTCGAGGGTCAAACGCAATGTCTATAAAGTGCATTTAGCGTAACTCGTCGCCTTACGAACAACAGAGCAGACGTACAATCCGCATTCAAGCTTCAACCTTTATTCGTCGCAACACTCGAAATCGTAATTTAAAATACAAAAGGCCAAGTTAAGGTTTTCGGAAAAGACCTCGCTTGACCCGGGGCGCGGATTAATTAAACGCGAAAAAGGGTTACGGCGCGCCAGTCGCATTATAATTTCGCATCGTAAAAGAGCACACACTCCCGTGAGATCTCAGCGCGGCGATCTCGAAGGCGAAAGAAGTGGAAAGACGCCGGTAGGAAAATAAAGAACGGAGCGGGAGGAAGAAGAGGAGGAAGTCCGCGGCGCGGTCCGGCGATTGTTTCGATATCCTCCTCAATGACGAGCGCGTTCTTTATTATCCGCTCTCCTCTCTTTTAATAACTAACGCTGCAGTTGAACAGCAACGAAAAATTGCGGCTGCAAGGCGCAATTTGGATCTCGAGTCTCGGCGACGTTCTCGCCGCTCTCACGCGCTCGCCACGGATCGACAAAAATCCCTACGATACGCCTAATCGAGAGAATAAAATCGCGCGCTGTTCTCGGCCGCGAAACGCGCGAGTTTCACTCTGCGAATGAAATAATGCGAAAATCGCTGCTCGGGATCCTCGGCTACAGCTGGCAACTGGCAACCAGCGAGCCAACCTCCTTTTTTATCATTTTCTTAGCCAAGTTTTCGCTCGAAAGCTTATCGAATCGCGAGATCTTCAATTAGACGAATCGGCCCGGCCCCTCGGAGCCTCGTGAATCGCGCTATTCATTTATCGATCTCTAAGGAAACTTGGATAAGAGAATGACTCGGACCGACTCTGGGGAGCAAGATTTCAAAGGTCGCTTTTTCAAAAGCCGCACAAAGCGACCGTTTGCACGAGCGAGGCTCGAAACTAAAGTGCAAATATTGTCCTTTGGAGCGTCGAGCGTCGAGCAGCTTTCCGCGTTGCAACAATTTCACGTTAATGCACACATTTGCGTAGAAGCCAAGAGCCAATTTGCATTCCCACACGCGGAGGATAGACGAGATTAGGCAACAATTACATAAGCCCGCATCCTCGAGAGCACGACACACCGCTGCCCTTGGGGCCTAATTTGCCGAGCCCAAAACGCACGACTCGGCGGGAGGAGGAACACGCAACTCGCCACTCGCGCTCACTAAAACGAGGCTCGGCCGAGGGATCGAGCGGGAAAGCGGGAGTTAGCGCATCTTAGCGCCGACAGACCCTGTACGTGCACGTAGTAGATCCACTGTTTTCCCGAGGCGCGACTCCGACTCGGGCGCGCGCGCGTGTCTTGTGAGTGCTGCCGCACGGGCACACGTACGTATCGCGACTGCAGCGAGTTCGCCTCGACCGGTCGTCCGCTCCTACACTTTCGTGTGCACGACGTGTACGACGTGTACATGTTCGCCGGCTTTGTGCCCCCTCTCCCCTCCCCGTTCTCTCTCTCCCCCTCTCGCGCGGCCTCCCCCACGCTCGGTGCACGCGTTTTTACTCTCTCGCCGCGGCGCTCTTCCGGAGACGCGCGCGGGCCCCGTGTGTGTGCGTGTGCGTGCGCGAGTGTGCGCGGCCCAGCTTCCGATCGGGATCGGCCGGCCGGGGCTCCGGAGCCTCGGGAGGACCTTCGGCTCTCGCCGCTCGATACTGGCGACACGTCTTTAACGCGCACAAGTGCCGCCGCGCTTGGCTTCTCGGCGTCGACGTCGGCGTCGGCGTCGGCATCTCGCGAGTATCAGCTGCCGTGCTTCCTCGCCCTCGACTCTCCTCCCTCTCTCCCGCCCTTCCTTCCTTCCTTCGACTGCTGCCCCCCGCTCCGAATCTCGAGCGCAAACACATTAGCGCTCGCGTCAACACTTAGGCCGTCTCGCGGCGCACCTAATCGAAATGACCGCGCGAGCGCAGGTACGCAAAAAGCGACGAGGAGATAATGCAATATTTACGTTCTCCCGACGATAAAGTTTACGGCTCGCAGCGATTTATGACGTATCGCGCGGTGCATCTGGTTGGAAAGCGCTCAAAGCTCCCATTGCTAAAGGCGGACTAATCTCGAGTTTGGCGAGCGTTGCGCGACGGTCTCGCTCTCGCTCTTATCAATTAGACCCAAGTGCCAGGAGTGAAGCAGGCAGCTTTTTGTCGGACGACTCGCCCCCTCGGCGCATCATCCGAGTATCCGTGTTCGAGTGCTTGTAATTCTTACGCAGAACTCACGTTTCCTCTCCGCGTGCGCCGCAGCGTGTCTGGGGAGAAGAGGGAGCGGAAGATGGGCTGCTCTCGAGAGGGTCTGCGTGCGCGTCTCTCCCTCTCTCCTCGCTTATTCCAGCTTCCTCCTTGGCGTCTCTCGAGAGAGGGAAACAAGAGATTATCGTGCATGGCCGAGATTAAGGATGTGAATATATCTGCGGGTCTGTTACTGCTGCAACGTCAATTGGAAGGGCTTGTGCGTCTTCGAGGGGACTGTTGTTACGAGCTCCGAGTTGAAGGCTGTATTAAGTGATCGTGATGTATGAGCGTGAGAGGGACGAGGTTCGCTACGCCGCTCGCTCCTCCGTTGTTGGGAGCAATTTTTAAATATATCCTTCGCGTCTTCTCGGATCCGTCCTGCGAAAACGCACGCGCTTTCTAACTTAATGCGTTTGATGAGTTATCACCCACGCATTTTTATTTCGCAACACGTACGTTGGCGCGCGAGACGTGGTCTAGTCATTTTGCTTTTGCGAGCCGAGGGACGGATCGACTCGGCGGCAAACGGCTTTGCTTTGACGAGAAAGACTTTGGCAGCTTTGGCTGGTTTGCCAACCTAATACACCTTTTTCATTCGCAAACGTTTTATCCGTTTCTACGGGAAAAAGAAAAAATGCGCCAACCTTATTCGACGTTAAGTGAATTTTGATTTTGTCTCTGGTCAGCCGCACAGCAAGTATTTGAACTTGAAATGATAAGAGTCAAAAAAATTACATATTAACCGTTATTATTCTTATTTAAGCCGGCACCGCCGCAGCTGCCTTTGTAGCTGGCACGACTCACACTTTGCAAATATTTATTTTTTATCGTCCGCCGGCTGATTTTTGGCATTTGAATCTCGTACGCGCGCATCGAGCACTTGTACTTTTTCTACGCTTCTCTCGCGAATGTTAAAAATTCACCGTTACTCCGAATTATTTGCATAACGAGTAGGCGTCGCGCAAAAAGCCGAAATGCTGGCAATAGATACACAATGAGCACACGCGCGCGTGTGTGTCTTTAAGTGTGCAGTACCGTCGGGTGCGATCGAGGATCGATATCGAGCGAGACATCTTTCGCCAGTTTGCAATAATGCGATTGTAAATTTCCTGTTGATCGCAACACGTATCTGCTATTATTTGCGCAGCCCCGGCTCCTCCTCGCGAGATCGACGCTTTTTAATCAACAATACTAAAAAGTGATGCATAATTTAATGGCTGAAACGCAGAACTGCAGAACTGCAAAGGAAATCTTAGTGCGTCCTTTTTGTGCGATCAAAACGACAATCACGTATTCGCATCGCGTCGATGTTTATTTTTTTCGTGCGATCGATCGGCTGGAAGCGAATGCAGAGTCGAAAAAATTCCCGACTCGTATTACGGGGTGACTTCCATAATTTCGATACTTTGCATGGTCAAGAATGAGAAAGCAACATCATCGGTCGGATCGCGAATAAAAACGACGCGCTAATACATATTATAAAAAGTGCGGCCAAAAGCGGTACGAGCTACTCTCGAGTAAATTAATCGAGTGCAGTCGCGGAGTGCACAGCCCGGGCTACGAAAAATTGAATTAACGACGGCAAACTATTGCGTGTGAGGATGTGCGAGTGGATGCGGGGGAGTTCGTTTGGATATCGCGTCTTCGCAAAAGCAATCGAGCGCAGCGCGACAGGACGCAGCAATTCGACTAGGCACTTCCGCAGCTTATAACCATAAAATTTGAATCTTACGGCATGGCAATCTCGGCACGATCCGTCCGCCTTATTTCTCATTACAAACGCAACCCCGCGAGGTTCGGTCTCCGCTTAAGACACGAGATTGCAAAAACGATAGCGCCGACTGCGAGTGTAACACGTACGAGCTTGTACACTCGTCGTGCATCGAGGATAATAAGTGAATTGATAAAGATAAGGAGAGAGAGAGGGAGAGGGAGAGAGAGGATCTTGGCACTTTCTCTCGATACTCGGGCAGCATCGCGTCACGTGCCCCCGCGATCCGACTCAACTCGCCGCGAGTTCGCATCCGTTGTGCAACGAATCGAGCGAACCGCGGCGGGGGTGGGAAAAGTGGAGCCTGCGCTCGCGTACCCTCCTATTCCCTCCATTTATGTCGACCTTTTTCTATTCCGCAGTCCCATTGAAAGACACCCCCTCGTTATTGTTCTCTAACCGCAGCTATTGTTTTCACCTATGGAAATTTCGAACGTGACCTCGTAGATCCAACAATGATGTTTGGCTCTGACTGGGACCGGAGTTATTTATTATTGCGCCTGGCTTTGTAAAATCCTCGATCAGCGAATCTAATAGCGCGCGTAAAAAAATAAAACGGGGACGTGTCCGGTGACGAATTCGTGCGGTGGAGGAAAACGGCATTATTGCGATTGAAGGAAGGAAAGAATTTTCGCACGTTTGCGCGTGGTAGCCGTCAAACGCGGAAAGAGTCCGGCCGTTACTGTACTTTGATCGCGCGAATGAAAACGCAAAAACTAGGCGTCGAGTTGAAAGGACGTACGAACCTCGGCTGCTGTATGCGTTCCATTGGCTACGTCCATAAACTCAGACTCGCACTGTGCTAAAAATCTGTTACCCAACAGCTTTGCGAGATAAATTCAAGATCATGTGCAAAGACGCAAAGTATACAAATAGCAAGAGCATCGATCATCTCCTTCTTACTTTCTCGGTATTTCTCCGTTTTCTCCCCGCCGTCTCCCCCCCCCCCACTCTCTCGGTGGCTCGATCCAACAATCTATCAGTTTATCCGTGTATCTGCTGTGGAGAGAAAAAGTGCATACGATGATTAATCTCCCCGAGGAGCTTACAGATGTACACTATGAGTACGAGGGTAACGCGTTAGCGCACTGCACTCATTGATGAGCGGATCAAGTTTTTCCGCGCGAGATCTTCATCTCTCGCGTTCCTTTGGATTTTATTGGCATAATGCGCGCGGACGAGGTTAGATTCTGGAAAAATTAAAACTGGTTGATGGAAAATGACTAAGTTAAAAGCAATAAACGAGATTGTAATGAGTGATAGTGTTACGAGGGGTTATATGCTTCGCGTCAAATTTCATCGCAAACATTGTAATTTGTAGTCTACTGCTGTTGGAATTGTTAATATTGTATGCGATCTGTGCTATGCGTGCAAAAGTTGAAAATAGGAAGTTTCCTTTTTTCTTTCTTCCAGGAATTTTTAAATATTGGTCGCGTAACTTTTTCTTCGAATTCTTCCTGCTTGCGCGTAAATAATCCACCGGACTTTTAAAGATTGGAAAAACTTTTATAATTCCAGCAAAATTTATTAATTTTACGCGTGTTTTTCAAAAGCTTTAGATTTTTTCAGCTTTTTTAGATCAAGGTTTTAGTTTGCATGATTAAACATTATATAATATGCCTGTGTAATAAAATGTATTAAAATGCATTAGATTTTAATATGTATGTCGAAGCATTAATGCATGATTCGCTTGACACGCTCGTAATTTTTCCTGTCAACCCATGTTTATTTTTAAATTGAAATAAAAGTTCGTTAAAAAAAAAGGTTAGGCATATATATTCGATTTAGATGTTGTCTATTATGAATAGAATAAAATAATATTTGAATAACATTAATTTCTCATTTTCTCTCGTAACGAAAATTAACTTTAAACAACGTTTAGACTTTCTTACGAAGATGAAGATAAAACCAAAACTTAGTTTATTAAAAGTTATTGTTTACAAACACAACTTGATGAATCAATTTTCACTTATAAATTTGATACATTATATTTCAAGCTGATTCTAAGTTTTTTAATTCAAGTATTAATTTTATTTTGGAGCCGTAGCCGTTTTTAATTTATCGCCAGCTTCTTGGATCTGCTGAAATTAATTTTTCTCAATATCCATCGAAGCGGGACAAAATTAATGACAATCAATCAATCGAACGAACGAATCAGCACTTGGGTGAGTCGAGATCATTTTACACTATTTTCAACTCGAATCATCTCGTGCATAAGGATTTTCCAGATTTCACGCATGCACAACACACGTATGATTCAGAAAAAGGCAATTTTTTCCAATTTTAATGTCCCGATCAAATTTAGAATGTGCGTTACTTACACGAGTATAAATCTCGAGCTGATCTCTTTTAATACCTTCTAAAACACATTTTGCCCGCACAGGCGTATAAAATAACTCATTTGCAACAAAATTAATTTCGCCAACAAATAATTCTTAACTCCTTTAATACCGAGGGTTTCTCGAAGAAATTGCATACCGAGATAATGGCTACCCCCATGTTTTCAAATAACTTTAGTATTTAATTTTAATCATATACATTATGTATCTGGCATTGACTGTCGGTAAAAGTATTGGTATCTTACTCCTAACAAACACCGAGCTCGCTGTTAAAAATAAACCGAACATTTATTATAAGTAGATTTTTTAAACCAAAATATTCTAATAATAATTAATGCCAGATAGGCTCGGATTATTGAATATACTCTTGCATTCCGTTACACAAGTCTTTGTAAAATTTTTCACTCCAAGAGACGCAAAAAAGTTTTCAAATATTTGCTAATAAAAGTATCGTTGAATTATTCGAGGATAGAATGTTTTCTAAAATTACAGTTAGAAAGCCCGTGAATGACTAAGTTGCTTAAATTTATTAGCTTTATTGCCTATCATTTTGAGGATTATATTCGCGCAAATTTATTTTGCAAGAGAATGTAAACATTCAATTTTTCTCCCCTTCCAAAGAGTCGAATTAAATTGAATTATTGCGCCGTCTGGTTTTGTATCAAGAAGCAGATCATCCGAGCAAATTGTTCCACGAACGTCTGCTTTTTATAACGCGCGAAATTTCTGTAAACGTAAACACTTTCGCGCTGTGTAACTCACTTTGGAGCAGTTTTATCGAAGAGAGCTAAAACTAGTAGTTACACTTTATTCGACTGAAATAATGTGCGCAATTAAACGAAAATCTTTACTTTCTTTCTTAAATTGCTTTTATTTCGTTTGCAAAACTAAAGCAAACAAGCACTAAATCACTTGTTTAAAACTCAATTATTTTAATCGTAGACGAAATGAAATCTGGCGCAATAAAAAAGCGGGATAAAATTTATCTCTCGCGAAGCAAATTGATATTCCGAGACTAAACAATATTGGTATAAAAACTCGAATAACTGCGCGCGCGCACCTGCGATGTACGGCGACGTATAAATACGAGAATAATTACATCGGCGATATTTTATTCTCGAATTATTCCGCAAAGGTAAAGCCCGAAGTGGTCGAGGTAAAGAAGTCGGAAAGAATTTGCCTTAAAAATGAGGCTCGCGTCAAATTTTACGTACACGTTATACGTTATGTCGCTTACTTTTACTCGCGCGCGCAGACTCGAATTCCCATGAGATAGGCACCGGAGCGCAGAATGGCTTTATCATAATTTATTCGAAGCGTAATTTATCACCTTTGCAGGAAGATCGACAGTGCAAGTTTGATTTATTATTATTTACTTCCCGTTCGACTGATTAAAAATGATAGTGCGATGATTATGCGAATCTAGCGGAAGAATTAGCGTTAATTGTGCTTTTATAAGAGGAGAGAAGGATGTGATGCAACTTATTAATTGTATCTACAATGTCGTCCGTTTAATTCCTTATTTCAAACAACGAACACGTGCAGTTTCTAAACAATTATTTATCAACAGGTGGGAAATGTTTTCCTCCTTGCGCAATTGCTTATTTCTAGTTGTAAAATAGATTAGAGCAGGATGTTATTAAGATTTATCGCTATATGGATCTTTTAACTCGTTTTTTAACTTATGAAATTATTCCACCGCGTGCAAAGATTACCAACGACTAAATGACTTTTTACGGAGATACTGCACAGCCATAAACGCGTGCATAGGTGTTATCTCTTCAAAAAGAATTAGCAGCGCTCGTCCGGAATAGCGAGAGGAGCTTGCAATCCATTAAATAGAAACTGCGTAAATTACACGGCCCCGCGTAAAACTGATAGACACTCGTCGTCCTTTGACGTAATGTACAAGATTAGTCGGGGGGGGGGGGGAAACGCTTCGTAAGCTGGAGGCTTGCTTTTATTGGCTCGGACGAGACTCCGAAAATCGTAGTTCCCGTAGTGCGCCGTGAGAATTGGCTAAGCAATGCGGATTCGCAGTGTCGATGTTTGCATTCGCGGTCGCATCGTAAAATGCGAGCATCGAACAAGCGCCTCGGGTTCGGCTCTGGCACTCATGAGTCGCGAGGTAGAAAGAAACTCGGTGGTCCGCGCACGAGTCGTCTCGTCAACAACAGCGACAACGGCAACAACTCGGGCGTGCGCTACCAGTGGAAACGACGACGCGCGTTTCTGCATACGAGTAACGTATTTTTTCCCTCGATCATAAACGGAGAAAGTCCCATCGCACGCACACGAGTGGAGACGAGGGCGCCCACACGCGAATGCATCGCACAGGCCTCGGAGCGAAAGAAGAAGAAGAAGAAGAAGAAGAAGAAGAAGAAGAGAGGGAATAGGGAGAGACGTCCCACGCCCTGCCAAGGTACAGTTTTGCGCGGCCTTTTTAAGAGAGAGAGAGAGAGAGAGAGAGCCGCCGACGCCGACGCCAACGCCGCCGACATGCAAACACGAAAGATCCATGAGCCAGTGCCGGCAGTCGGGGTCTTTGGGCTTTGTCCTCGCAGGGGCGACCCGACTCCGACGCTCTCGCGGAAGCACGTGATGTCGGCGAGAAAACGCTTTAGCCGAGATTAGCGAACAGTCCAAGAGAGAAATAGAGAGGAGGCTTGTTCGCTCGGATCGAACATTCCCCCGAGCCTTGCTTTTTGCTCAAAGGAGTTTACGTTTTGGCTCACTTTGCTCGCTTTCAGCTTGTAGCGAATCTCGAAATCTCCCGCTCGGCGAGAACGCGCAAGTTGACCCTTTGAAGATTTAACCGGAACACAGTTGCCTCGGCCTCGTCAATCCCCGGCCGCTTTGTTCGCTCTAATTGATAGGAAAACAATGCTCTCTCTCCTCCGATCGGGAGTGAAATCTTACTCGCAAACACCGGCCCGAGCACCGTTTTTAATCTCGTCGCGGCTGTCCTCCTGCTCTCCCGGGCACTCGGGCTGACTTTTCAGCGCTGCTCCTCCGAGGAAAAACAGGCGACGCCGACTCTCCGAGCGCGCCACGAGCCCCGAACAAAGGAAGAAGAGAGTGCGTACGCACGCGACTCTCTCTCGTTAGCGCGTGTCGTGCGTCGCGTCGCGAGCTTCGAAGCTCGCCGAGGGCAATCGAGGCTATCGGGGGAAACCGGTCAGCCCGAAAGAATGAGAAATGCAAACTCCGGAACGGTAAAAGCCAGAGTCCGAAATGACCTCGATACGCCGCCTATATATTTTCCCAAAAGCGCGTAATTGCGACTTAAAGCTCGTTCCCGGTCGGCACGTACGCGGGGGCACAGACGCCCGGAAAGCTATCAACGTGTAAAATTCCGACTCCGAGGCAATAACAGCCCGAGCGGGAGGAGGAGGAAAAAAGCCTTTGCTTTTAGTTGAAAAGTCGGTCATCCTTGCAAAGTCGACAAAGCCGTAACGAGCAG
Organism: Platyscapa corneri; assembly: GCA_018907185.1. Taxonomy (NCBI): domain Eukaryota; kingdom Metazoa; phylum Arthropoda; class Insecta; order Hymenoptera; family Agaonidae; genus Platyscapa; species Platyscapa corneri. Next base: position 3,453,698 of record JACCHW010000026.1, on the reverse strand, counting down.
GCGCTCATAAAATCCGGCGGAGCGCTGCAGTGCTTTTGCGAGCGTTATAGTTAAAACTAAAGTTAAGGCTGCCGCGCGCCGAGCTTCGTAAGCGCACGCACACGCGCTCTCGGGAGGTGTACGCGAATTCGCATTATTGCACTTCAAGATTTAACGCTCGCGGTCGTGCGCTCGAAAAAGTGCGAGACCGAACGCTCGCAAGATGAAAATAAGGATTTATCGCGCGTATAAGCAGGTACGGGCTGCTGTCTCGTGAATTATATCGTCAGGCGTTAAGAAATGCTCCGCTTGCTCGATCTGGCTCGAGTTTTTTTTTTTTTTTTTTTGAAATTAGGCTGCACTTTGTGGACCCAACGAGCGTTAGCGCACTCTGGCGCGTTTTGCACGGCTGATTTTGGAAAATGTTGCGAAAAACGAGCTGCGAAGGCAAGTTTAGCGACTGCTATTGGAATTACATCACAGTTTCGTGGCTGCGTTATCTTGAGGTGCGAAGCAGCTAATCGCGTCGAGATTAAACATCGATCACTGCTCCTGCGCTACGCCGCGGCGTTCCACTCGTTAAACGGCGCGAGAAACATATCGGATTCGCGCGATTAGATCTCCGCGTTGTTGTGCACTATTATTATCATCCGAGTGCGAACGAGGAGAGGTCTGTTTGTTGCAGTTCGACTCGCCCCGTAATAGATCGAGACTCGAGAGCGTCGTCTCTGGGGGCAACCGAGGATATCGAAAGCGAAGCGAGTTGGCCGTGAAATTTGCGATAGAGATTTTCTGGAAGTCGGAACGTCGTCGGGAAGCCCGAGGATGGCACTGGCGATAAAGTTGCCACTATTTGCTCGGAATACAACGACACTCGTGCAGCGGCTCTGTCTCGAGAACGCGCCAGCTGATAACGATGTTCCCCAGTGTCCGAGAGTTTTTCACTCCCACGGCGCCTCCAGGTTCCGTTGACAAGCTCTGTGCGGGGGCGGGGGCGTCGGCTGTTGCGGTCCAGCAAGGACATCATCGGCACAGCTCGAACAAGGAGCGAGCCCAGCTGATAAGGAGGAGGCGAGACGAGTGTAATTGCCGATAAAATTTCATCTTTCCGTCGTCCGGTCGTTTCGCCGCTTGAACAAAGACAACTTCCAAATAGAAGAGCAGCTAATAGAATTCAGGTAAAAAGCCGAGGACGGCGCACGGCGCTAGAACGTAGGACGCTACCGCGTGCCGAGTAAATATTAATGGACACGATTCGTTTATCGAAGCCGATCGGCCGTCTGACCAAGTATGCGGTAGGTAAAGCTGGGGTAGCGCAACGAGAGATTACCATCTCCGCAGAGACGAGACGCTGGATGCAGCGGCGACGGCGGCGGCGAGCGCACGTTGCCCCGGCCTATACTTATGAAAGTTTATATGCCCATAAATTCGCGAAAGTCCCTTCCATTGGGAAAACGATGACGACGAAAATGGCCTATTGTGTAATGCGCTATTTGAATAACTAAAAATAAATCGGCCTGCCATGCTGTCCTATCCCATTGTTCCCGTTCCTTTTATTACTTTTTAACTAGGCGTTTCAGAGGAGGAATTTCACGCCCGAGCCGCGACTTTTCGCTGAATCGCCATTGTGATAACTCTATAAATAATTCATTTTCCAGGACGAAACATTTTGTCTCAATAAAGGGATCCTAGTTTTCTTAATCGCATTAGCGAGCCATGTGATATACGGCGCTTCCTAATAGCCAATTTTTCATCTTATTTCCTTGTTCCGCGCCTCCGCGATTACGCGGGCCTTAAATTTCAGGAAAAGAGCTGCGATCGAACGCGTAATGGCAGCGAATCAAGCTCGTAATCAACTCGAGTATCGTAAACGCTCGAGTAATTTTCCATTACCCATTACGGGAAGTGCATAACTGCGCGCAATAGGCACGCACACATTTTAAGATCGCTCGTTTTTATTATACTTGACCTGGGAACGACGAGCAAAATTTACCGTCTTGCGGTATAGTGGTGTAGTGGTCACTTTCGGTACTCACCTGAAACAGAAAAATAATGAAAATTAAATAATGAAAAATTCGGCGTAAATAATCAAGGATAATCAAGCTTAAATGTGTTTAGCCCGACGTCGGTAATAAATTCCGAAAAATCATTCGAATTCGCAAAAACGCACTTTGCAACCGGTCCGCGTTAAAAATAAACATTTGAGTACCAAGTTTAAAAATGTGTCGCGTTTAGTGGACCTGGATAAATAGAGGATGCAGCCGCCCCTCGCGAGAAGGGAAAATTTTTTGTTTCCATTCCGAAAACTTCCACTCGAAAATCTCCAAGAATAATAAGCTCCAATCGCGCCTTTTTACGATTATATTTCATCCACTGCTCCGTTTGCCTTTTGCGTTTCATCGTGTTTGAATAAAACGAGCGAGGCTTTCGACTGTGCATCGATTTTAAAAAAACAAAGCGGCACGATAAAAAGCCAAGCTTCTCGGTGGCGTTCCTCGACACTCCAGCATCCCGACTATTTGCTTAGCCAATGTATACACTCGTGTGAGTACGTACAATTAGGAAAAACATCTCCACGAAAGTTATTCAAATTTATGCACTCGCCGAAGATTCCCAAGACCCTGTGCCGTGCGTGCGTATGCTCCGTGCGGCGAGCAGACGAACCTTACGAACGTTGCGCACGTAGGTCGGCGTAATCGAGGGTCAAAGTCCCCGCAGAAAGAAGACGACTAATTAAAACGAATCGAGGCCTCGACGAGGAATAAAGTATGCCGGCAAAAAGTCGCGCTCGCGTCGGAAGCGACTCGTCGTCTTCTTCATAATAGAAGCTGCCTCTTATCCGCCGAATGCGAGCGAAGGCGGAAATCGACGAAGTCGGCGTGGATCCAGATACGACGTGCTAGCGCCGCCTGACCATTTGACCCTTTGACGCACCGCCGAAAACAAGACTATCTGCCCGCTTAATGGCTTGGCCGGGCTGCTTTTTCTCTCGCGCGTCTTCGGAACAGACGTCGCCGAGACTCGTACTCGTAAATTCGAGCGTCGTGGCGCAGTTATTACCGCAGAGGTGGAAATAGTCGTATTTCTGCAAATTCTTTTCGAGCAAAGGCTGGGGATACGCTGGAGCAAATGCCCCGCTTGTGAAAATCCCAGGAAAAGCAGCGCGCGCGTGCGCATTTAACAAATGCAGCGATGAAAATAAATATCGGGAGACAAGGAGGAGCGAATGAGCGAACCATCTTTAAAAATGTGACGATAACTCGATGTCGATTCCAATTTCAACTAATTAGACAATTTTGTGCTCGAAGCTTAAAATCAGGCGTCGTAATCGGCTGCATTGTTAGGAAAGGCCGATAAGCTAATAGAAAGTTACGCGCCTCATTCTTCGATAAATGCGCTGACAGGAAAATGAAATTATGAATTATAAATTATAAATTACTGTCTCGGAATAAATCGAGCGTCGCGCGACTCGAAAACTAAATTACCAACTGCATTAGAGACGTGTTTTTAGGGGAAAAGCGTTCTCCGATCGCAGCTTCCAATCGGAGAAAAGGAAAAGGAACTGCGTGAAACGATTTCATCAAAACGCCAATAATGCGACTTCGGAACGCGATCCAAATTATTACTCGTAAATGCAGGAATAACCGCAATCCGAGAAGATTCTTTGGTCCGCGGATAAATAGAATGCGCATTTCAAGCAGTTGCGCCGAGGCCCCCGCGCAGCACCGACATTCCGATGAAACTGCGAAACTATATAAAATGTATGTCATTATTGTATTTCACGTTAGCTAATTAAGACGTAAAGAATAAAATAAGGAGAAAAGATGGCTCGGCAATTCTAAAGAGTTTTTAAATTTAAATGACGAGCCAGCAACCGATCGAAAAAGTGTCGCCGCGTAATTTAGGTATTTTCGAAAGATGTCGAAGCGAACGCGCGGATACACCACAGCCACGAACGACGAACGACGAGCGAGTGATAATAATGGCAACGATCAGGTTGGACGCGCTATGGTTTTCAGGAGATCGTTCCAGTAACGGTAATAAATGTTACGAAGATCTTCGAACGAGTGCAGGACGACTCCACGAGTGTAAAGCCACGCAAACGAGAAGACGTAGTTGAATAGGCGAGGCCAAGCCATAAAGCCCGAGTACAAATACACATCGCGTCCCAGTCCCATTCCCTCGGCCGTCTCATTTTTTCTCGTTGGGAAAAGACATACGGCCGAGGAGGGAGGGAGGGAGGAGGAGGAGGAGGAGGAGGAGGAGGAGAAGGACGAGGAGGAGTAGAGAAACATGATGAAAGAGAAGAAGGATCAGAGCGTGGAGAGCGAAGAGTCGTTCGCCAGCCGCCGTCGATGTTGTGGTAGCTGCTGCCGGTCTCTTTCAGCTTTTTCAAGGTCGTCAGGGTTGCCCACGAGGACGTATACCGAGCGCTCAATGAACCAATCCGGGGCTCGATGATGCAAGTTCTCGACGCGACGCTGCAAAAATGCGCGCTCGAAATATTGCGGATTTATGAGGCCCGAAGAAAGGGAAAGAAGGAAAAGAAGGAAAGATAGACGAAGAAGGAATGCGCGCCTGCATTTTTTGCACTGTTATTAGTGCGGGGAATATCCGAGCGCAGAGGAGGAGGCGGCCGAGCATGTTTTTTGACAATAACCTCTTTATCTTACTTGGCGCATGCGTGCATTTTTATTGGTGGATGTCATACGATGTTTTTAGCATTGCGAGGCTTTCGCCGGGGCCCTTTTGCACACGAGGCCTGTGCGATCTTTTTACGCGATAAATGCGAGTGTAGCAAATTGCGAAACTCGCGGTCGAGCGTTTCATCTTTTGCAAATAGGCGATACTTGAGAAATTACAGGAGTTGGGCTTTCGCGTGCTTTTTCAGGGCTCTTCTCCCTCCTCGTTATAACAAATTTGATAAAACAACGTGCAAACAGTTGAAATATATTTATATACACGTCTAGTCGTATTGTGACTCCAGTATCCCAGTTTCAAAGCAAAAACGCTCCGTCGTTTTTTGCAACGCTTAAAAAAACTCGACCAAGAAGTTTACAATAGGCATAAACATATGTGCGCACGTATATAAATATTTATTCTCGATTGAATTTATCACGTTGCGAAAAATGTAAAAATGAATATTCAGCGAGAGTTTTGCGAGACTTTGATAAATAGTAAATGTCATAAATGTTTATCGCTTGCTCGTTAATGAAAATAAACATTTTCGTAACAGTTTCCTTACCCGAAGTAATTTCAATTTATTATCCGCTGTGTTTTCTACGATTCATCTCCACCTCGTTGGTTTTAAAATTGAAACGGTAATGGTCAGGTCTTTGTAAGAAAAAAGCGTAACCGTTTCGTCATTTCTAAGCGTTCGCATTCTCCAAAAATAAAAAAACACGCGATTAAGATTATAAAGTTATTCGACTTATTTCAGAAGAGGAATTTCATTTTATCACCTAACAAAACACAGCTGCGTTTAAACTATTTGGAGATGCGATTCCACGGCGCGGAATTGTCAATAAAAATGAATTGAAATATTCATTTGGCAATGAACTCGTCGAGTGGAAAGAAAATTACAGGTCAAATGCTTTTACCCGATCCTTTATATCACAGGAATGTCTCTGGCATACCGAACAGCTCCAACAGAAGCCAAGAAAGTATTTTACCAACTCTTTTAACATATTCCAGCGATTATTTGTTTCGATTTAAGTACTGCTTTGCTCGCCATTTCTTGATAACCAAGCCAAGAATTTGGTAAGTTGGTACGAATAATGCAAAGTAAGCCGGCACCAACGGCCGACAAATTTCGAACTAAGCGAAAAGAAAATAAGCCTGAAAAACCTTTAGCACCGTTCGCGCTTACGACCTTTCCAACTTTTTGCGATTATTGCATAACTCGCCTTTTCCCGAGCGACCGTCGACTCGGGCTTTTAGCGAACGCTCAAGCGCGACGTCGCGATTACGATTCGCAATTAGCGCCGCGTCGCTGAAAATTAGTAATTACCGAGGCGGACGAGCACGCGAGGAGGGCCGACGTTCGGCTGCCGCTTCTCCAACGAAATCTCTATGGCTTTGGACGCGTATTGGCGATAAGCGACGAAACATTACTCGTTTTACTCGCTTCTTCACTCGCTTTACCCGTTTTACTCGTTTGTAGGCGAGGCGCGCGAATAAACATACGCCAAAGATTTATGTTCGCATTTCGCATTAGACTAATTGCTTCGCGGGCTTCTTTTGTTGCCGAGCGCATAATGAATTTATATATCGAGCATCGAAACGAACGACGCAGCGCAAAGAGACTCGTGCGAGATCTCGGTGAAGGGGAGGGGGGGGGGGCAACGAGAACGGGTAGGAAATCGGGCGATAAATCATAAAACCTTTTTTCACGCACGCGAAGCTAATTTTACAAGATTTGTCATTCCATAAATACGTTATCGAGGCGTGCGTCCGTCCAGGCGTCCCGAGCGAAGACGCCACTCGTTATTAAGCTTTTTAACGTTTTTAACGTTCTCGCAGCTAAAATGATAATATTTACGAGCGCGATGCCAATTACGAATGATGGAGGACCCGGAGAAAGCGGATGGTAAGATGCCTCGCGATATTATTTCGCCACGCGCACCAACAACGGTAAATTACGTTTATTTTAAATAAATGACGTGCTATTTCCGATTACGATGCGCAATGTCAATAATTTCCGATAGGCGCGCCTCCAACTAGGAATCCAGTTGCGCAAAGCTCCTCGTTCGCGCATAATGTCACCGACGCGAGCGCTATTTTCAAAGTACGTGCTCCCGCAGTTTATAAAAATAATAGAGTCGCGCGCTCGGAAGATCGATGTGTCGTGGTGGGGGGGGGCGGGGGAGTACCGCTCGGCTCGCTAAAGAGAGACTTTCACACCCACTTAAAGGAAATGTCATCGGTTAATAGCGCCCGTCAAGAGGAAAGCATAAAAAGGGTCGGATTACGCGAGAAAAGTAGAACGAGGGTTAATTAATCTATCCGCTGCCACCGAGCCGAGGTGCATCGGAAGAAACCTCGGAGCAGGAGCCACGAAAATTCGGGGGCAGGGGCTGCCCCTTGTCTTCGTGCCAGTTTCAGCTATTTTTTAAGGCGCCTACGAAGGTAGCCACGAGATAAAACTCTGCGCGAAGATTTACGTCGCCGCTCTAGTCGTCCTCGTCGTGCGGCCTTCGCGCCAGAGGCACTTTCAGCTCTCCTGCACGTGGAACATTCCGTGCCAAATGGGACGACCGATATTTTTGTTTTTTAATATTCCGCTGAAATATTAGAGGGGAGAGAGGCGTGTTTTACAACTCGGCTGCAGGAGTTTCGTCCTGGAGTTGCAATTAAAACTGTCTGCGGATCATTCGAAGGCTCGGTCGACTCTCGCCTCGACGAATACGATTGTCGCCAGCTATTTTGCGGGAGCATAGATTTTCACCGGCATTTTTTCGCCAAAAGCTCCGGCGAACTCGAGAGCTTCGTTAAGACGAGTCGTCGTCGTCGTCGTCGGCTCGAGCCAAGCAGCGGCCGATAAATAATTAGGCGCGGGCATAAATCGTAACTCATTTGAAATGCTGATCGGCCGCGGAACGTTCCATATGCAAAAACATTTTTTCGTTTTCTCGCTTTTTCGTTTTCTCGTTCCCTTACCCCCCCCCCCCCCCGCCGCGCTCCCCCTCATCAACTGGCCCGCAGCTCATTACGCAAGCTCTAAATAAAAGGCGGTACGAGCAGCGGAGTTACCGACCGTTCGTTTCTTACGTGCCTCGCTCGTGCGTTTTTTCTTTACGGAGCTATAAATTGAGCGCGAACAGAGGCCCTCGAGAGAAATACAGCGCGAGATGTGCTCCGACAATTCGAAAATCTCTGGCATCTTCTCAAACACCTATAACTGTTGGGTATTGAAACGATAACTTCGCCTCCTGGACGTTACATAAAATTTGGCCGCGCTCTTGGGCGGAATTCGCCTCTGCTCCTCGCACCCACTTTCAATTTGACAAAAATATCGTCGGAGTTATTTATCGCCAGTTGTTGTTGCGGCACTCGTGGATGCGACCGAGACAACTAACAGCAACAATTCCATTTAGAGAGACAAATTTTAGTTAAAAAAATAAACGAGAATGACCGACGGCGACGGCGACGCCGACTGCTGAGTTGTTTTATATTTACGCACGGTTTTAACGGCTGCGCTCGAGCGCGAGTCGCGCGACCTCACGAGCCAACCAATCGACGAATTATTGAAAAACAAAGCCCGTAAAAAATGCGGCTGCTTAACCGTAATATCTATTCGTTAAGGTCGCTCGGGGGGAGTAAAAAACTGGGAGTGAAAATGTAATACGTGAAGTTAATGTATAGTACACTTAATTGAGCCTCGGCGGTGTACGTACGCGGCAACTGTGAGAGCGAGCGGCGAGTACCGGCGCCGTGCGACCTTCGCTGCTCGCAATGTCGATAGAAAAATAGGCTCAATTAAAGGCGGCGGCGGCGGCGGCGGCGGCGGGTACTGAAATCGTATCGACGATTCGCTTCTCGCGCGCAGAGCTCCGGTGGCTGGCTCGAGAGCAACGCGCGCAACAAGGCACAATCGTAGCGGCGGCCCGCGGTATCGGGTTTCGAACAATTACGCGTGCGATTCGCTCCGCGATAACGCCGATGCTCGATATAATTTCCAATCCGTTAGTCGAAAAGCGGCATTTTTCCGGGGATCTTGGGATATTATTTGTTCCGCTGGGAGCTGCGAGCGCCGCCGAGTGGCCGGAGTAGCGCAGGGCTTAAGCTGCAAGACTCGCGAGTCATGCGACTATTAAAGCCTCCTGAATTATCGTCCACGATTTAACGCTTTAATTTAAATATATAAGACGACGCGCCGCAGTTGGAGGCACGAGAGGAGTCGAGGACCGTTAGGCCAAATGCGACCAATGAGCTCTGGGCGCAACAAAACAATTTAATACGATTAGGGCTGCGTCGCGGAGACGCGCGGCAGTGGTGGCAGCGAGCGGGAGGGCCGAGGAGGAGCGGCGCACTGTCTGTTCGCTGTCAAATTTTCTTTGCCCGCAGAGAATGGAGCCACGAATCGAGACGAACAACAATCCGACGCAATTTCTCTCGCTTTTTGTTCTCTCTCTCTCTCTCTCTCTCGAGAAGTTGCTTTGTGCGCGTGACGCGCGCCTCTCTTTGGCCGCTCCGAGAATACGCCCATTTTTCTCGCCTCTAACATCGCCGTGATTAAAACAAATTCTTTCCCTCCCCCCGGCAGCGCCGCGGCGAGATGCTCTATTGATTGGAAAGGCCGCTCGCCGAGAGTCTCTTGCCTGCTCCGCGAGTGTTTATTGGGAACTAATAAAATCGCCTACTTCTTACTACCTCCTGCAGTCGGAGCGAGCGGCGAATAATTAGTCTCGGTTTTCCGATAAAATCAACTGTTCGCTTGAAATTATGGACCAAGCGGCGCATTGGTTTCGCACGCTTTCCGGTTAAATTGCATTTATTTGCTCGCGAAATTAAAGAGGCCTGCGATGAACTCGAGAGAATCGTTCGGATTTCTAGTCGCTCCTTGTACTCGGGGAATGTGGTTCGTTATTCTTTATTTAGCGGACGACAAACTCTGCGAAGGCGACGACAGCGCGCTGGAAACATCTTGAAGAAGTCGAGAAAGCGATTTTGGTATCCTAGATTTATCCCGGATCGGAGTCCTCTGTCGGTAAAGTTTATGTCCCAGCAACACTGACAGTTGCTTTAACCGGTTTACGCGCGCAGAGGCGATAATGTTTTTAAATGAGCGTTAGAATCAAAATTAAATTCAGAGGCAAATAAGAAATGGACTCTTTCTGCGTTAGCGCGCAGCAGTTCTAGGAACCATGGGCTTCTTCGACTTTTGAATAACGTCAACTTTTAAAATACGTGCAAAACTATAAATAACCAATTTTATTCGACCCCTAAATTTTATTTTCAAATTTGACGGATGCGCTTTATTAGTCACCTTAATTAAACCGTTATTAAAGCGAATTATTCGTATTTGCATCATTAATAACTGCTTTATTCGACTCCTCGACTTTTCTAATCCAAAGTTATTTATCTCTCGAGCAAAAGTTCGAGCGCAAGAAAGAGTAATAAATAAAATAAATATAAAAATTGGATAGAATAGGAGCAGGGGGGGTTTAATGGCCTAATTCCCGAAATCAATGTATCAACGATGCGAGTTCGTTAGATTCGAGTCAAAAAATTGTTTCAACGAACACAATTTGCTTGCCAAGATAAAGTAAACCTTCGCAGATGCATTTTTAAATTTCACAAATTTGCTCGAATGAGATGATTTTGAGGCGGAGTATGAAGAAAACAGCGACACCGCAACTCGCGTTAGGAGTAACAGGAGTCTTCAAATCGAAACTTTTAAGAGAAAGACTGCAATGATCCGCCAGTTCTTATGGTGAAAACTTGCGACAGAGTGTTAGCTAAGTGAAAGCTGTTACTTAATTTTCGCGAGTTATCGTATGCGAAAATTGCGTGCTTCTAATAAAACAAAGCGAGCAAAACGAGCAAAAGTGCACTGTTTCAGCGTTTTTGCCGAGCGGAGAATGAGGGCAGCGATGCCTCGAGAGACGTGCCAACACACACACACACCCGGCAAAATTGATCTATCCTTTCTTCTCTCCGGAACGCAATTTTCTCTTTTTCATCATAACTCATTCTCAATAAGGGCAGTCTTTATTTGCGAAGAGACGTCTGATTAAATAACATTGCTAATAAACGGAATTAAGACCATCGATAGCTGTACCAGCGGACTTTTTAGGTTAGCGTTTCAACATTGCCGACGGCGCAAAACTAACAATTACCCGTGCACTTTAAGAAATTACAATTTAAATTATCATTGAATTCGAGGTTACTGCGCTTATTCCGAATCTTAAAAACATATTCAGCTCCAACAATTTATCGAAAAGGTATTTTCGAGGCCCGCTAAATCCGTATTTTATCAGTCGAGACTTGCACTCGACTCCCCGTGTGAGTCTACGATTAGCTCGATTACGTCTTATGTCGGTTTGTCAAAATGAGACTGTTCGAGCTTCACCGAAAATGATCCAACCGAATCTTCTCAAATGCTTTTTCGCTTTTTCTTAGGTCAACCTCTGCGTCACACCCCAGCCCCACGATCCAATATTGCACGGCTCTGTAATTTTCTTCTATCCGTTGCGATAAAAAAGACTGGTGCCGTTGTCAGCAGGCCACAATTTAAAAATTCCTTCCTATTATTATCTCCCTTCAAATAAATTATCAAGGAAGCATATCTTCCCGTGGGCGGTAAGAAAAAAAGAGCGAGAATCGCCGTATTGATCGGCCAAGTAGCGCGGCATACATTTTCTCGGCTTATCTCCACGTGACGTGAACTTTATTAATTTTAGCCATAAACGCGTCGTTGATTGAGAACCTAAAGAGTAAGATATTGCAAATCTGAATATCATAATCCATATTCTGCGCTGGGATTCGCAAAAATAGCCAATATCGGCTAAGAGTGAACGCGCGAAAATAAGCTCCTATCTTTTTTGTAATATTAATTCTGTAATTGCAGATCTACTCGACAGCAGCCATTAACGGCACTATTGAATCAACACTTCCTTTTCAATACTCCAATATTCCAATAGAACTAGCATATACTTTAAGATATAATTGAAAGATTATTCGACTGAACTCGACTACTTAAAACTATGTATCTGAGAATATGCATTTTTCATTGTAAAATAATTTAATGAAGAAACGGACGTTTCGATAATTAGTAATAATAATAATGTGTTAATTTCCTTTATTCGCCTTTAAAAGTCCTTTGTCAATAAATTATCCATCGATCATTTTATCCTTCAAACGAAAACCGAAAACTTAGCGATTACGTAAAAGAGCTCGAGTCGAAAGGATCGGATTATACGCGTCGAAATAGAAAGCCTGAAAATTGCAGGTATAACTTTAACGACCAAAGCAAAGATATTTGAAATAAAAAGATCGAACGGCAATCGGCGTCGGACGCGTGCAACATCTCTGAAAGAAAATCCGATGCGTCTAGTCGCGATTTGCAATTCCGGGAAAAGTTAAGACGTCGAGGATTGTGAAAGGCTTCGAAAACCGAATGGGGGAGACAGCCAGACTGATTACGCAGAGAGAGAGAGAGAGAGAGAGAGACTGTTTCCTGCGATTCAATAATGCTAATGGCTTGACTTCGAACGTCCGATACACGGCTCGGTTGCATCTCAGGGTAGTGCAGCCTCGGCGGCGGTAATATTTATTAGCATTTTTCTACTTAGCCTCCTTTTATCCCTTCCTCTCTGTCCTGCTTTCCGCGTCTCGCTCCCTTTTCCGTCGAGCAGCGCGCCATTTTTCCCATGCAGCGCGACGCGACAGATCCACGTGGTGTACATATAATTCACGACTCGCTCGGTAAATAGAATCGTAAAAGACGACATCGATGATCTCGCGCAACGACCAATAAGCGCGAGAGGCTTTAAACAAGGCAGCATTTTGCCCCGATGATTTATTTTACTCTTCCGGCGCGATCGCGCATGCGCTCCTACGGTCCTGTCGCTCTGTCTCTCGCGACGATGATTGCTTGTCGCTTTGCCGTTAATTTATGCCCTATAGCACTATTTAAAATTTTTACGACTACTCCTCCTCTTCGTCTTTTCTAGATATCTCGCGATGAGAAAGCGAGGCTGGTGCGTTTAAGTAGTGGCAAGACATTTGGAATGCTTTCAGGAAAAATATTTCACTCGACCGGGGGCTCCGATACGAGCTTCAATTATACACGAAATTCGTCGTTTCTCCAAAGCAATCTCGTACTCGCGCAAACGAGTTTTACGATCCTAGACATATATATTTGTCGAGTGCTACACGCTTTTTTCATCTTCCTCTCCTCGATTAAAGCCGCTTTACACGAATTTATAAAATCGGTTGCCATTCAGCAGCGGCCGGAGATCGCGGATAAGGTTCGCATTAAAAGCCGCAGCTCGAATAAATAATTCATTTGCTCTATGATTAAGCATTCCACGATCCGAGTCGCTGATTCGGCGAGTCGCAAGCAGAACGAGAGAGAGAGAGAAAAGGAAATTCGCATTCGCTCTCGAGCCAGTGGAAAATCTCGCGCGCACTCGCACAAGTGTTGATTCAATCGGGAGGATCGAAGCGCCACGCGAGTACTAAACCCACGACGTCTAAATTAACGAAGAACATAAATGTTGGCGCGTGCACCGAAGCCGCCTTCCGTGCGCACTCGCGCACATACACAGAGAGGAGAAGAATCGTGACGTCCGCGGCTGCATGGCGAATCAATTCTATGCAGGTCGTTTACGATCCTCCAGTCCCTCTCTACTGTCTCGGCAGTCTCTTCGCACTAATGCCGGGGCCGAGAGCTTTCGGGGCAAGGATTAACGCGGATCTCAAACCGGAAGCGAAGCCAAAACCACTCTGTTACGGCCCACGCTTCCAAAAGTCTCTCGAGTTTTCCACAAATTCCCGCCGGCGAGTCCTTGTCAAATGCTCGTTTGCGGAAAACGCACCTTTTCGTGCGCATACTCGGAGAATCTGTTGATATTTGCGCGACCTCGTCATGCGAAGAGCAGCAGCTGCGAAATGAAAAACGAAATTCGCGATTCTCAATGGTTTGCCGAAAAAATTATTTCCGCCCGATCGATATAAGAATGGAGGAGACGATGTCCTTCTCCAAATTTCACCAACGCAATAATGAGCATTTTGAAGTTTTAAGAATTTTTCTGCACGGAGATTTTCGCAAACTTGTAGCGGCGCTGATCAAGGCGATCTTTCTTTTTTCTTTTTTCTATAAAAAGCCTTCGCGTACACTGCAATTGCAAGCAGTAGATTCCCGTTTCTTTTAATGAGTCGAAATTGCATTTGTAGAGCCATCGTACGATCAACGATCACTTTCACCGTCAAGCCCGAGTACGTAATTTTTGAAAAGACCGTCTGTAATTTCTGAAGCTACAATTAGTTTTCTACGGCCTTAAATTTCTATTCGCAAAGGATATCTCGCGATATTTCAAAAATAATTAATAAGATATTAGCGCGTATTATCAAATATATCTGTTGCGTAACCGCTTGATTAGCGCGAGTCTATTACTTACGTTTCACGTTTATGGAACAACTGTCGGCTTAAAATTGAAATTTCATTATTATTCGTAATTGTAAATTTCGTTACACATCAAGGCGATGAAAGCTTTTTAAACGACTCGTTTCGCAATGAGAAATTTTATTATCGCGTCGACAAATCGAATAATTCAAATTATAGATGTTATTTATCGCGCGTGTCAATGTTTTTACTTTCAAGTATAAATTAATTTTACTCGTTTGTAGAAACTTGGGCGAACGATAAATAAAAGTTTAATAACTCAAGAGTGATATTTTACGTAAATGTTTTATGCAAAAGCCGTTGCTTTCAAATGTAAAAAACGTTGAAACGTTAAATTTTATCCAACGAACAGTGCTAACTTGGATAAATTTTCTTTAATCTGCGAAATTATTAGTTTATCTCGTCTTAACTTTTCGTGCACGAGTGCAGATGCAGGCACGCGCACGCGCACGCGCACGCGCGCACGCACGGTTATTAAGGTAAATTAAAGGGAAAGAGACTAAATGCGAGCGCGCGTGTCATTATCACTCGCATAAATTGAAACCGAACTCGCGGTGTCATAAATTTTGAGCTCGACGATATAAATAGGAAATACAGATATAGGCCGTGAAATTTGACTAACGACTCGAGCCGAACTCTTCGAATCCACGCCGCTCGCCTATCCAGACAAGGCACCGGCAAATTCTAATTTTATCGCGCATATTTTTGCAGTCGCTCAGCTGCAGCGGTTTTGTTATCACACGCTTTGAGTTTGAACAATCGACGAATTTAGCAGGGCCAGTTTCAATCGATCACGAGGAGCCGCACGACAACGCCAATCGATCCAGTTTTTTTACGCGACGCTGCCCACCAGTGCATCGGTTGTAAATTTAATCCGTTGCATCGGCGAGCCGATGTGGCTGTTTTATAAATTACGGATCGAGACTGCCGCTCGAGCAAATGATTTCCACTAATATTTAGTATCCCAGCCCCGTTCCGACGTTTTATCTCGAGCAAATAGGTGCGCTACACCGACCTTCCCCCCGCCTTTGATTTGCCTCGCCTATTTTCAGGGAAAAAATAAGTTCGAGAGTCGCATCGTCACCGCCGCGTCCGACAAATATCATTGCGAACGATTTCGAGGACGAGATTAGACGCTGCCAGGTTGCCAAAAAGAAATTACGGGTTTTTATAAAATTATGCATACAATAACTTTGAAAGTGTCATTGTTGTGTTTACTGTTACCATTGTACAATGATATATTACAACGACACAAAGGACAATGTTGTTGTAGCTGTGCATAAATCAAGTCGCTTTTTAATTAGAACTATTTATTGATCCATGATTGGTGGTGTAAGGGGCGATGCATTCAGCGGTGAAAGTCGCTGTTTGCGCACAATTTACATTTCAGCTCGGAATAAAAGCTCGAATACGAGTTCTTTCGAAAAGTAAATTGTCGATTGTAATTTGTAAGTTGCAAGTTGTTGCCGATTGGAATGCTTTAATCGTTGGGCGCACGCAGCGAGCGGAAGGTACAAATTACGCGATTCATTAATCTATTTAGCTCGGAAAAATGACGGCAAGCAAGAGGTCGCGAGGCCAGCGCTTCGCTCGGAAAACGAAGCCATTCGTTTGCGTTTATTTAATTTTAATACTTCCTGGAAAAATTAGTCCCGGCGAACGTGTAAAAAACATCGAACGAAGACGCGCGCGCGCGTAAGATTAGCCGTTTAGAGTTTTGCTCGACCGAGGTTTCAACATTCAGTAAACACAGGTAAGTTAAACGCGATATCCGAATCTGATTGTAGACGACTATTACAAATAAATCAATACGCGCAGCTCAACTTTTACCAAAGGCTTTCATGCGAGCGCCTCGAATGGTATCACGCGTTATCTTGTTGCACTTCCGGCCCCCCGGTCACGCGTACAGGCAGTTGCACCTTCTAATGGATTCGTCTTGGCTTTCATTCTCGACGATTCTATATGCTAATGCACGAGTACACGCGAGCGTAAAAGTTTAAATCACGGATCACTTTTTGCGATCGATCGAAAAGCATCGGCGCGTATTGGTTTCAACGAGTGTTTCTTAATCCCTGCTGCTGTCGAGCGATCGAGATGACCGCCGGTTGTTTTCCTCGGGAACTGCGCAACAGCTCCTCTTCCGAGTTCGAATAAATACCGAAGAACTCGGAGAACAATTTCCGAGCCGCACTGGAGACCTAATAATTCGAGCGATATTTTGATGAAATGATGACAAAAATCGTGCATCGCTTCCGTAGATGAGAAAACGAGGCGATAATAACAATGCGACTGCTAGAAAGCTATCGATGCAAATGCGAGCCTAAGAATCTAGCCGCTCGCTTAATCATTGCTCGCATTTTAAAACGCTCGATTCGCGATTAAAAAACCAATCGCGATTACTTACCGACACTCCAGATAACAACATAATTATTTGTACGAATTAAAGCGTTTGGCCTCTAATGGCGAGCGGGTCGCTTTAATAAGCAGAACAATGTGAAGTATATATAATAAGGCTCGAAGCGACGAGTAAAAGATTGCTTTGGAAATATTTCCTCGAGATGAATCGAATAGAATTTTGCATATGCAACGGCGAACAACCGATTAGTTCGGAAAAGCTAAATATTAAACTTTATACCGATGAAGATGCGCGCATGCGGGTAACAGAATACATCTGGGTTGATGCCGTACAGCCTCGTGTTTTGCATAAAAATCGGCAACGATGTACCGGGAGAAATCGCAGTGAAATTAAAGGCTCGAGTTAACGTACTGCCGAGAGATTTCCGCGAATCAAGGATTCGATTAAATTGTCAGCTAATGCCGATTTTAATACACCAGCAGCAGTATCGACACAATTTTCACGATTGCTATCAAAATCTCTTACTAAGTATACTCCCCGAGTATAATAAATTAGCTTAATGGCCGGCATTAATTTTTCTCCTCTGGATAAATAATTTTTCTAAAAAATGAAATTTGATGAAAAGTCTAGATTACCGGTGGCCGTTGAAAAAAAAATATCGACGGCGCGCGGCAAGGCATTTTTCCGGCAAAGCGCTTTCATAGCGTGTCGATTTACTTATGCAACCGTAATCCAATATAAAATATTTACTGGATGTGCACCATTAAGATATTAAAATCTCGCCAATACACAGTTTAATAATTTACATACATTTTAATTGCACGCCACTGTCTATAAATTTTGCCCGCGCGTTCCTACCCGTTGCTCGATCGAGACAATCATTTTTCTGTCAAAGCTCTTTTCTCCAAAAAAATATTTTGTTTCCACGTGCAAAATTGTCGGGTATTATTTAGCCCGCGGCAAGAGCACGTATAATCCACCCCGCCCCGCGAACGATAGATAATCACCAACTGGACGGAGGACAAAGAGAAATGCGCGCCGCGATAACGACAGAGGAAATAAATCTGTGCACCTATAAATTAGCGATAATTGCCGCTTAATTAATTGACATTCGAGGAGCTGCGCACGAGGTGAAACGAAAATAATCTCGCGCCGCTTGCTTTGTACGTCTCCGCGCCTTCCCCGATCTCTGCTCGGGTTCGTTTTCAAAACCTGCAGATCCCACTTGCGTGTTTAAGAGCATTGCGAGCAGCAAGTGTATCTCGAGGAGGAAACGCGCGAACGCGAAGCAGCTGATTCCATTTTGTCTTTTGTCTTCCGTCACTCGCTCCTTTAGCATTTTAAATTCTCAATCGATACGAGCGAAGCTATCGAGCGCTGGCCGGCCGATTCTTCTCGCAGTAATCATACGCTCCTTTGATCGCGTTCTTTAATAACAATTTGAGCTGCTGGACAGTCAAAAGCACAGATGCACGTACGTGCGGCGCATTTGTCATGGAGTTTAGCTGCATTTGCGAATCGATGGTCGCTTTACGATTCGGTATTTACAATTTTCAGCGGAGACCCATGCCGCCGCTTTGCGCGCTCAACTCGGTGGTAAGTTGTTTGCCGCCGGTGGGAAAAGCGCAAGAAGAATGCAATTGAAAAAGGAAACTGCAGTTGGGAAAAGGCGAACCGCTAGGCGCTGATTTTCCCGAGACGCGATGCTTGGTGCTTTAAACGAATCCTACCGATGTATTTTCAGAACGAACTCGGGCATGCGCGTGGGCTTGTCAATTCGACGAGGAGCTTAACCTCGAGCTAAATTAAATCTCACTGATTGTAATTAATTTTCCTCGTGTTACAATAAAATACGGTATCTACGATCGCGGTGTTAACAGAGCACAGAGCAGCCGTGCGCGGATAAGACGAGCCTAAAATTACCATTAGAATGCATTAGAATGCGGAGAACGCAAACTGCAAACTGCAGACTGCAAACTACAAGAGGAAATTAAACAACGCGAAGAGCGGCTGCGCACGTTATTATTTCCATAAACTGTAAATACCGAAGAGCCGTGGAATTAAAAGGGAATTAGCAGCGGTTAGTACGTGCGAAATATGCACGTCGTGCATCGAGATAAGCTCGTGCCATCCGCGCCGAAGCCCTTCGCCTCGCCGGCGACTCGTGCGTGCCGTACGTGTATTCTCCCCCCAACCCCCCCCCCTCCCATCGCCGCCCGCACACATGTAGATGCGTGTACAGCAATCGGATCCGGATGCGTAGGTACGACACGGATTCCCGGCAGTAGCTCCGACACCCGTGCGCTCGCAAAATCTTCCCTCTCTCTCTCTCTTATCGGAGCTCGCGCGCGCCTCCGATTTTTGACTCGGCAGCGGTGCTTTACGAGCCTAACAATGTGCGCCGCAGTCGGGGTGCGGGGGCAGTTTAAAAGGCGCGAATTCTGTCGCCCACCTCTGGTCTCGACGCGCGTGCAGAAGCAAAGGCGTGCAGCAGCCCAGCGCAGTGGCTATTATGTCTCTAAAAGCGAACTGCTCCTCCGCTCGCTCTTATCTAATCGCTCGTCTTATCGCAATGCCGCGAGCCCCGCGTCATTCGTGTACGTGGGTGAGTGCTCGCACATGCACGTATCTGTGCTTCGAAAAATGTCAAACTTAAATTTCTCGGCTCAATTTGCGCGCGCTTAAAGCGTTGTACCTAGGCTCGCAAGGGAAGTGTAAACAAATGCGCCGCGATCCGCTTACTGCGTTTCCTGAAAATAAGCGTTTCCTTGTCCCCTGACAGGTTGTGCTGCTGCTGCTGCTGCTGCTGCAGTCGTACGTAAGTCGCTGTTTGTGAACTTGCCTTGCCAAAGAATTACGCGCATACTTTCCGACACTAATGCAATCTTCGAACGAATGTAAATCTTTTACAACAGCATCGATCGATCAGGAGCGACTTCAAGCCTGAAATACGATTACTGGCGACAAAAATTTTTAATATAAACTCACCTCGAGTTTACATCGGGATTATTAAGAAAATGCTCGATGCGTCGATTAAATCGAATGATTCCTTAAAACTTTTTATCGGCACTGCAATTCTAATAAGCTTTAATCGCATATTCAGCTACGGAGTGGACTTTTTTGTTTCCTATAATTCACTAAAGTGACTGCTATTTTGCAGGAGAGCGTATCCGAATCGAAATGGAACGCAGCAGCCTTATAAGCGGGTAGTCGGGACTTGAAAAATTTTCCGATCAACTGTCGCGCGAGACAACGGCCGAATAAAAATCACAGCGCAACTGTTGGCAAAGTTCAAAATGGGCCATTTCAAAGTCTCGTTGCAATAAATCAATGACGCATTTGTATTTCGCGCTATCGAGTATGATATTCACATTTATTTTGTAGAAAGGAAAATAATCAATGGAGGTGAAATGTCCCGCTGAGCGGTGGGTAAATTTATAATAACTCGAGTAACGAAAGAAGAACAGCTTAGAAAAGGGCGACCCGCGTAAACGTAAACGAAGCTGCAAAGAAGTCGCGCACTTGGAATTTCGCTTAATTATTGCGATCGCTCCATTTGTAAAACTCGGCTGAAAATAAGCTAAGCTTTCAGGGAGAAATGCAGTAGCTTTTAAAATAATGGCGCCACAATATCTGTCTAATGCGCGTACGTACGTTCCAAAAGTTCTTTTGAGAACTTTGCTGTCCCGTGTATCGGGAGGTGAATCACTCTAAACAAATGCTGCTCTCGGGGAGAAATTAGATCCATCGAGCGCAAAGTTGGGAAAATAACAGCGAGAAGATTATTCCTATCATCGTCGTCATCGCGGGAGGAGCAGGAGGAGGAGCAGGAGGAGGAGGAAAGGAAAAAGGGAAAAAAGAGTAAGAGGATTCTGTGGAGAAGGGAATATGTACGAGTATGTACCTCGGTAGAAGCGCGGTGACCGTTCATCTTGCCGTCACCTCCGGGATCCCATTACTGGTCCTCCTCGCGAATCTTCTTCCGTAAACTCTTCCTCTTCTCGGAGGACGATCACGAGGACAAGGTCGTCGGCTTGCAGCGATTCCCCTCGGCCCGATCGGGCTCTTATTCAGCAGGTCTTGCCCGTACATTTACTAGTTATTCGCCCGTGCATTAGAGCAACTCCGAATTGTAAATTCCAAGTTATAAAATGAAAACTGCACTCGCGCCGTTGAAAGTCAGATCCCGGATCGAGTCAAGGACCAAAATCCGAGTTGAATGCGAATTTCGTTTTTCACTCGAATCGCTCAAGACGTTTTCATCGAAATAACACTTCCAAAGTGAAGAGCGCGAGCCGAATTAGCAACTTTTACCTTACTTAGTAAAAAACGGGGGGGGGGCGGGGGTACGAGGGGGGAAAGCAAAGAGGCGCTGCTCCTCGACTCGTGTTCTCAACTCGTACACTCGCGCGACTCGCGACACACACTTAACTTAAACTCTGTCTTCCGTCCCGGCGATACGTTATTCGCCGAATAATAATCTCGCGAATGAATATTTATTACTCCGAGTGAATTAACGAGCGCTGCGTTGCCAAGATTACGTAAAAGTAAAAACTGTGGAATATGCATGGGCCTTAGGAGTGGGTCAGCCTCAGCCAGCGACGACGTAGCTGCACTCGCAACACGAATCTTGCGATTCAAAATCGATTCGCGATGCGTCGTCTTGCCGCTCCTCCGTCGGGCCGCGAAAAAACGGAAGTGTGTTTGGCTTGGTTTTAGCGGTCACACGTGGTTAGCCGCGAGAGCCTTGGACTGTTAGTCGCGCGTTGCTCAAGAGCCGTACGTACGATCAAAGCTATCGGCCGGCTTCGATCGCACACCAACTGCAGCTTCTTCTTCTTCTTCTTCTTCTCCTCCTCCTCCTCCTCCTCCTCCTCCTTCTTCTTCTTCTTCTTCTTGGTTCGTTCGCCTCTTCTTCTCGCGCCTTATACGCACGACGTCGAGAGAGTGCTTTACGTGTATCGTGTCGTATGTGCGTTCGCTTTTTCTTTATTCTTGCGTTATCTGCATTTCTTCCCTCTGATCTTGGCTCTCCGTTCCACCGTCTGACCTTTCGCACTGACCTACACGCACACACCGCCCCGTCCCGTCACGAATTAGACGTAACACAGCAGTCGCTCGAGCCGAGGGAGTGCGAAAACGAAAATGCTGAACAATGCCGAAGAACGTTGAACAAAACCGAACGTCGCGCGGGGGGCGCGTCGACGGACGTCTGATTTCCACGGTGCACTCGGTTACTCGCGCTATCGCTGCTCCAAGGCCTTGAGGATTCGTATCAAGTTCAACGTAAGCGGATATTTCATTCGCATCGAGTAATTATCAGCGACGGCTCAGTAGGTCATTCATATCTAGAGATTTCCTTTTCAATCGACTCGAATATTCTGCAACCGAATACATTGGAGTTACCATACGTGGTTACCAGAGTCCGTTGGCGATGCAGCAGTCCACTTTGGAACGATAAATTTAATCGGTGTTGGCTCTCGCGGTACCTCGGGGAGCCGGCCAAAACTGCCGAAAAACGCGTTGAAGTTCGGTCGCGACTCGGAGCTCCGAACTCCAAACTCAAAACTCCCGAATATTTGCACGCGAAAGATGGTGGTAGTCGGAGTGGCTCGCCGCCGCCGCCGCCGCCGCCGCCGCCACCGCCTGCTGCTGCGCCTCGATCCATGAATGAACCCGAAAAATGCTGAAACACGCATACACACTAGAAGCGGTTATGGGTAACATACACGACCTCCGGCGCGGAGCGCTGCCCGCGGACTGAATTTGCCGGCTCCGTCGTAGCCTACGCGAGGCCTGCGGTCGCACACACAGCTCGCACGTGCTGGTGTGTGTACCCGCGACCGCAGGTAGGCACCCGAGCAACGAGCGACGACGAGTAGCCCCCTTGCAGAGCGAGCGAGACGGAGCTAGACCGCCTCGGACCGACTGCCTTCGGCTTCCTCTTGTCTTTCGTGCGCCCCATTTACGCTGAAGGATTAATCCTACGAGGGGGACGTGGCCGCGATGAATATCGACTTTCGACGAGCCCAGGTCCTCGGCGCGCGGTGGGAGCCGAGCCAGCAGCTTTTGGATTTCGCTTTTCCTCCGACTTTGTGATGTCCGCGCACGCACTTGGTGCAGACTTTTTGTCGGCGCTCGGATTGTTCTACCAGGAGCGCGAACTGCGGTGAAAATAGACGCGCGCTCGATGCTTTTGTTCCTATTGGGAGGGGCTTTTATTCTCGTAGTCGCAGGCGCTCGCGAGCGACATCGACGCACCGAGAGTCGCCTAACGCTTCCGCTGTAGTGGCGAGCGATTAGCCGTCGAAATTAATTTCGAACTTGTGCCGCACGCAAGGAAATGGCGCGAAACCGGACCGAGGCCCGCAAAACGAAGTGCGTCTCCAGTGGGCCGATTTGGGGCGCTCGCCTATCAGAGGGAAACTAAGCAAAAGTATTTGGATTGAAAGCTCGAGGTTGAGCGCCAGAACGGAGAAATAATTGATTAAAAAGCTTTTCAATGTTCGTGCTGCGCGCAGCTTACGGAAAGAGCTTCTGATTGATAAAGCATCCGGCGCTGATGCTTATCGCCGCCGCTCGGAAAATTGCTTCGAACTAATATCGCGTCGAACCAGAAATTAGCGTTATTTGCTTTGCTTATGCTTCCAAGGCGCGCGATCCTATCTGCTCTCCGGACTCGTCGGTACACTCCAATACTCCGCGGGCCAGTCCGTCTCCACTCGTGAAGCTTAATCAATTCCCGAGGACTGAATTAAAGCTGCGCAGCTCCGTTGTCGGCAGTTTCTCGGCCGAAGCGAGGAGTAGCCCGAGTTGTTAATGTTAAGTTTGCATCGGGCCCTGGCTAAATAAGCTCCGGCTCTTGATAATCGTAGCTTGAGGGAAAGGAGACGAGGAGAGGATATCGCGGCGTGCAAAAAAGCGGGCGAGTATCGGGGAGTCCATTCGACGGCAGCATTTATAAAGATCTAAATGGCCGTGGCACAAGCTGCCGGAGCAGTTGGTGCAGTTTTTGCCAGGGGAAGACGTCCAGCTCCCGATAGCTCCTCGATACGGAGAGCGGAAAAGGCCGCCCCTCGAAAGTTTGCTTAGCCGGCGAAGCAGCGATAAGCCGCCGTGGGCCTCGGAATTTCGAGAGGGCAAAGAGCAGCGTCTCTCTCTCTCTCTCTCTCTCTCTCTCGATTGGAGCGCACGAGTTGCGGGGACCGGCAACGTATAAGGGGCGGCGGCGCTCCTCGCAGGTCGTAGCCGCCTCTCGAGCGAGTCGCCAGCCCTGCCGCGTAGGCGCTCGCGCGGCTCTAACCCTCCTTTTACCGCTTCCTCTCCTCCCCTGCGCGTCCCTGCCGCGGCTCGAGCCCGAAGCCTGTCGATTCCCCGGATTAGCCAAGAGGAAGTCATCGGCGCGGTTCGTATATAGGCTCGAGGCGCGCGCGCCCACTTTTTCTCTCGTGCACGAGCTGAAGGCTGGATTTCTTGCGCGCACACACCTTGGGGTCGGGAGTGTTGGGTTGGCCGCAGAAATTGCGACCCCGCGAGAGTCCCGTTACATCCCCCGACGCACGCGATAGCATCGATTTTCCTTCCGCCTTTCCGAAGGCGCGCGTCACGCAGTCATTTTTCCTCTTTCCTCTCCGCCGCCGACGACGACGACGACCAATCCCTTGGCTCGGCGCGTGTCCGTGTGCTGGTCGGGCGCGCGCGGGCACGCGTCTGCGAAGCCTCGAGCACGCAAACGCTAATTTGCGTGCAGCGGCTGCCGATGCCAGTTACACCTCCTACGTGACTCGGTCGTCTCGTCGCGACGGTGTTGTATTGCCGACCGTTTACCCTCCGCTCCTCCTGATCGCAGATCGAGTCGACTTTTCGACTCGGCCAGTGCGCATCGCCGCCTGCGTTCCGGCGCTCGAAATTTCGATCCACGAGGGCTCGGGCGATCGTTCCAGTCCTCGGCAACTGTTGCTCGGCGTCGACGCGTCCCTCCCGTTTAAAGCCGCTCTGCCTCTTAATAATCTCGTTGCGCGGCTTTATTGCTTGCAACACGCGCGACAATTAAATCGTCGTCTCCCGTTTCTCGTCGCTCGCCGCGCCTAATGAAATTAGTTGCTCGTGCACGAAATCAAAGTGTCTAGGAAGCGTGTCTACGGGATGATTTAACTATTCGCGTTTAACGTAATTTGTACTCCTCCATTCGCGTCGCCGCGTACGACAGTTGCAGCGGCGCCGCCGACTGTCTCCGATTAACTCGCGATGAACTTGTCCCAACGTTACTCATCGAAATAAACGTCTCTCGCGGCAATCGCGCGCAACTTTTAGCTTGACTTTTGTTTCATCGAGTCTCGCCGAGTCTCGCTGAGTTTCCGCGACTTAAGTCATTTCCTCGGCTCTATAAAACATTCGACACGCGCGGAATAGCCACGAGCGAACCGTAAAACAGTCAAAAACGTCGCCGTAAAAGTTAACGTCCAGTACGAGAAGTGCTCTATCGAACTTTGGAACAACCGCGTTCCCTCGACTCCTGGCTCCGAGCGATTTATTCGCCGGTAAAATTACCCAGTAATAAACGCCGGTAATCGCGATTTAAAGCCTCTCGACACCGTGAGATTAAGAGTCATCAGCTTCTTGGCTCGTATTAAGTTCTCCTTTGCTGTGCGCGCGGCGGCGGCGGCGGCATTTCAATTTCTTCCTTTTCCTCGTGACCCGTTGCGCGATTTAGTCATCAATCGTGCAGGACGCGGCCAGAACGGGAGGAAATACGTAGACACCGTCCATTCCATCCGTCCGGAATGGAAAATACTCGCGAGGCTCTGCTTATCATTAGCGTGGAAATATAAGGCATTTGGCAGAATGGCCATTATCAGGGCTATAGTGTCTCATTAGCGAAAGTTTCCTCCGTACGTGTGCGCCGGTGTACTGGTGTGCGGGTGTGCACGCGCGCCTGTATTTGCGGAAAGTACGGGTTGCCTTGGCTTTAATTTGCGGTCATGCGAGAGCGAGGAGAAACTTTATGCGCGAACGGGGCCCGAGATGGGCGGCGGAGGAGGAGCAGGAGGAGGAAGAGGATGTAAATAGTAGTGGGAGGAGAGTCGTTTTCTTTTCTCGACGAGCTTGAGAAGACGAAGAGCACCGCGGAACTGATTATGCGAGACCCGGAGGCGCTCCTTTATTTGAACGGAGAGAGACACATTCGTTGTCCGAGCGGGATTCGACGGATGAATCGGATTCGTTGTTGGCGAAAAAACCCCCAAGCTGGATATCTTTGAAATTTTTCAACGAATATCTCGCGTCGAAGAAGAAATAATTACCTCGGACCAACTTGCCTTTCGTTCCTCGCTTCGCCAATTCCCACGTTTGCACGCTAATCAAGCCAAAGTAAAACATCGAACAAGTTGAAAAAGGCGAGTTTTCAACTTCGAATGGGGAAGGCGAGCAGCGACGTTGCTCTTGAATTTTGCCGATCGGTTCGAGCGTTATTTTTTCGCGTAATCCTCCCTCCTCGAATTCAAGTGCGACACGGATAGTTTCCGTTGCAGTGCGAAGTGCAATGTTGTAAATATGTAGGTGAACGATCGAGCCTCCCCGACTCCCCCTCGCCTTCCTCTGCCCCGACCAGTCTTTTAAAGCGCGTGCGCCGCAGTCCCAGTTCCGACGTGTGCCCAGAAGCGAATAAACGCGAGGGACAAGTGTTGTCGTGTGCAAAACGTTGGATCGGCGTAACGAGCGGAGACAAGCTCGCGAAACTTCGCACGCTGCAGCTCGCGAGCGCGACTCGCGGCTCCGAGCGCTGCTCGCGAACAATAAGCCATCGCCCGAAAAAATGCCGAGGCCAACATCCAGGAAACAATGTCACCTCATCCCCGATAGGCCGCGGGCTCGCGCGCGCGCACTGCAGTCTCGTGCAGTCGGCGCGGTGCATCGACCGTTCGCACAAGCCCGTCCTCGCCAAGTACGAAAGCCGTGCTTACCATAGCGGAGGTTCCTCGGCGTAACCGCCTCTGCTTCTGTCCTTCTCTCTTACGCGCTCTTCGGGTTTTGTAAACAGGCGGCAAGAACCGGGGAAACCAGACGTCCTATAGTCGCGACCAGGTGCGTTGGTTCGCATTAACCCACGCTGCTTTCCTTATGAGCGCGCGATATAGAGAAAGAGGGAGAGAGAGAGAGAGAGAGGAGAGGTAAACCCGAGATAAGGATAGATAGATAGATAGATCGAGCGCGTGCACGGCGTGTAATGGTCGCGCGTGCGATTGTACGGTTGCTTCGCTCTCCGTCCCACTCTATCATACCTGGGAAGGATAGCGAAAAAAGGAGCGGGTACAAGACGGTTGTATGTGCATACAACGCGACGGCGCGAGGTCACGAAGAAACCTGGAATTGCGCTATCTCTCGGTTCTCCGCTGCTCTTGGAAGCGTCTCCGCAAGAGGCAGGAATTTGCCCTCGTCTCTCTCTCCCTCTCTCTGCTTTTGCTGCCGCTGCTCCTCTCTTAGACTAGGCTGGTAGCGACGTGCACTTGGATGACGTCGAGACGCGTACCGTCGCTGCCGAGGCTGAAGTTGGCTCTTTATCGGACGATCTGTGCTATACGAACGAAGGTCACACGTGCGCTCGATAATAAGATCGCGCCAGGGTGATTTCGTACGCGGCTTCCAGATTCCTAATTGGTTTCTTCCGACTGATCGGAAACTATTTTTTTTACGCTCCAGCCAAGAGTAAAAGTCTTCCCTAGCCAAGAGTCTTATCGAAGCCGCACCTGGAAGACAACAATCTGCGTTGATAAAGAGCGTCCGTCCATCCGACCATTCGGGATCGGCGTTCGGCGATTTGGTAATCGGGAAACTGTCGGGCCAAGAGTGGCGGCGGCCAGCAGTTGATGGAACAGATGGAGAAGCGGCGACCCGATATTTGGGCGGACAAATGAGAAAAACAATGGATCCACCCCGGCGGAGATGCACGTAGAGGTCCCAAGTTTATTGAACCAGATCGAAGGGAGCGACGCGGGACGGGCGGCGACGGGACCAGTGACGTTTAAAATTAGCCGTTGTTTTGCAAAATGGCACTTTGCCCAGCCAAAGTCGCGCCGGCCGCGGCTCCTACTCCACCACGCGGAGTCGAGAGGAGGGAGGGAGAGATATCGGCTCTCTCTCTCTCGGACTCCTCCCTCTCTCGCGGAGTCTCGCGCGGAGGCATCCAGTGCACGACCATCTTCGAGAAAAACAAGGACGTATACCGGATTTTTCGACGTGTCGCCGTTGCCGTCGCCATGCTCGTGTGCCCCATGGCTACCTGGAACTAAAGAGCGACGGAGGCTGCAGTCTTTCTTTCTCCCCGTCTGCCCGGCTGGTATCTTGATGCGAATGGCACGCCAAGCGATTCATGCTCGCTCGCTCGTTCGCTCGCTCGCTCAAAAGCGCGCGACGTCGTTTCGCGCACGGGTTTGTCTTTTGTAAACACGATCGCTGGCACGACTCCGGTGATCGCTCTTTGAGAGAGAGGGAGTGCCGAAATTTATGCGCATAACGACGCCGAGGGCTTGTGTACGGCCTCCCGGTTCTGCTCTTTCGATAGAGATGTCAAAGTGCACTGCGCAGAGGCCGACGACGATCCGTTAATTTTGCTTGGCTAATTTCCTCCTCTCCCCCGCCCCGGCAGCTGAGAACCTTTAAAATCGTGCAAACCTGCTGCTTCTTGTTCGCATTTTACTCGCTGCTTTCCCCTTGGCTCCCAGTGCTGGGAAATCGAGTTGGGAAACTGTCCCCTTGTTGCTCGCAGCGCTGCGAATATTGATTATAATCCTGCACGAAATTAATCGGGAACGTGTGTTCGGTGCGCGCGAGTAGCAAATCTGAGGAAAACGCTGCTAAACAAAAATCCGGAGTAACGTCGTTCCGCTTTGGCTTTTGTCATTTTTAAATTCATATTTCTAGTCCGAACACTCCGAACAAGGAGGTGGAATAATCAAATTTCTCCGTTTGGGCCAATATCGCGCTTAACTGCTGCTGGCGGCGTCCGTGCAAAAAATATCTCGTTACAACTTTATGCGAACGCGATTAGTAATTATGCGTTTGCGCCCGAAACGCTTAATAACATTAGTTGTTTTGCTTTCGCATGAGTTCGTACGGGTAAAACTAAAGTTACACGTTGAATTACTCTTTCTATTTGTTCCGAGTTTAAATTTCATATTCCTCGCCGAGCTTTGCTCGTTTGTAAATCCGTCCGACTGAAAAACTCTGCGCAGAAAAATCTTTGCACGTGTGTGCGCGCGCGCGTGTGGGAAGACACGGACACCGGAGGGTAGTGGGTTAAGTTAAGTTAAAATGTGCGGACAGAGTGATTTATTGCAGCAGCATCTCCGTTGTTTGCTCGCCGCAAAAAGTAAAGCCATTGTTATGACACGGTAGCCAAGTTAGCAAGTGGCTTCCTGCGAGATTCCGCGAGTTGCTGAAAACCCCAGTGCGATCCAGGACGAGTACGAGTCGCAGTGGCGTTTTCGGAAGGCGTGCGAGAATTAGTAGAGCCAAGGGACAGGGCCGTTTTCGTTATCGACACGGCACTCGGTTATCATCGATCGTCGCTTTTGCGGAATAACGATGACGGAAAAGGAAAAGGGTTGCGGAAGACGGATCGGAGAGCGAGCCCTCGGAACGGTACAAATGGCGCACGGTGATGATTTATGGTGGCAGCGGTTAAATTATTCGAGAGATAAGACGATGAGGAGGTTAAAGGAGGAGGCGCCCCCCCCCGTGCGCAACGAGCGATCCAACTTATACCCCTGGATTCGAAGTCCATCTATCGCAGGAGCTGGAGGCCAATGTATCTACAATAAAAGGAAAAAAGTGGCTTTCCAAAAAGAGCGCTCGAGACGACGTCCTCGCCGATAATACACACATACTTGTTCCCGGCTCTCACGTTCCACTATATCACGCTTGGAGTTCTCAACGCGCGACAGCGCCCTTATAACGGCTCTTGCGCGGAACGAGTCTCGCGCTCTCTTTTTAGCTCTAGTCTTTTATCGCGAATCGGTATGCTACCGTTCGGCCGGCTTCCACATATGTATCGCGACGAGTG
This sequence comes from Platyscapa corneri, assembly GCA_018907185.1. Lineage (NCBI taxonomy): Eukaryota > Metazoa > Arthropoda > Insecta > Hymenoptera > Agaonidae > Platyscapa > Platyscapa corneri. The sequence goes on along the minus strand of JACCHW010000026.1, from coordinate 3,424,172 downwards.
CCCAACACACGTGCACACGCGCTCGCGCGCCTCCAGAATGCACTCGGTCCGTGGGTACATAAAGAGCGTGGTGGACAAGATATTAAGAGTCGAGCTTTGCATTCTTGTTCGCAGATTGTGTATCGCAGATTGTGCCTCGATTCGAGAATATTATTCCGACGTTGGAGATTTGACGTCTGCTAACTATGCTGCGATTTGCGAACGATTTCTCGTTTTTTTAATTTATTTTAGGGCTTTTTCCTTCCTCGCGGGGCACTCTAATGGATTTCGTCGAGAGCGCACGAAAGAACGTGTACGAATTCGTACGAGCGATGCCTGTGCACGCGGACGCGCGTGCGTGTGTGTGTGCGCCGATCGCAATCATCGATTATTCATAAACTTTTCAAGTTCGTGCAGCGCGCGACTCTCGGTACATTTTTCATCGAGTGAAGGTTATCACCGAATCGCTCGCCAATGCACGAATAATCTCCAACAGTTTTGTAAAATTTCAATACGTTTAGATTGTTTAGAAATTCCTTGGAAATGCCGAGAATCTTGGTGGGACGCGACACTCGAACCGAATACTACCGATCGCGTTCAGTCACAATTCAATATCCATTAGTTCGTCCTGTTTACGAAAAACGCCAAACTCGTAAAAAGCCGCCGCGGTTAATATTCCGCGCAAACGTTATTGCACAAACATCATTTCCCTATCATCCGTGAATCCTGACTTTGCGTATTATTTGGCCAGCGACAAATGCGAAAGGATGCGTTACGCGCGAACAAGGAGTTAAGTAATTGTCGGCGACGCATATTTTTCTAAAGATAACTCCTAGGGATGAGCTTACCGACTATTCGTATAAGGAATAACACAAAGTAGCTTAAAATTAATCATCCGGATTAAAGAGGAAGCGCGTCCGACACACGGTTATACAACGTTATATCAGCTCTGGCATTCGCGTTTCTTAAAAAATAATTACATACGAGCTCGAGACATCCATTACCCCTAGAATACCCTAAGATTTCATTGTTAATTATTTCCTGGCGTAGGGCTCGACCGATAAATAAAGTCGCAGACCAACCTCTTCCTGCCCGCTTACACTCGGTTGGCTTCGCTTTGGCTCGCTTCGCCTCTCCCGATTCTCTTCCTATTTGCTTGCAAATCTCGACGATCCTTCTCCTCGTCGTGCGCATTACATCATCTAGCGAGTGCTGCGCTCGCGCTCGCCCGAGTGCACCAATGGGCTATCAGCTCTCGGAAGAGCGGGAGAGAGATAAATGGCGAGAGGGGAAAAGAGACGGAGAGAGACAAGAATCGGAATACATAAATTCATGTGTACTAGTCGGGCGGGCGACTTTTGTTGCACGTCAAGGTGAAGGACGTTTCTTATTGAAGATTTTATTGCATTACATACTCGGTACTCGTACATGGGGGATTTGGATGTCCTTGCGAGTCGCAGCTCCTTATCGCGCGACTTCTATTGGCGCCTTTGCCGCGACACAACGTACGCCATTTATGCGAGAGACGAGCGTCTTAATGCGTTTCCATAACGCATAAATTAGCCGGAGCGGAGGTTCGCAAACTCGAGCTTCCGAATTTTTTCATCCTTCGTTCCGCATTACACATATTCCGCGTTCGGTGATAACGATATTAATATTTGAGTTTAGTTTTCGAATAACGAGTGGCCCTTTGCGTTTCGACAATAACTGCTTCGCCAACACCTTTTCAGGACGCGTAGTTTTATTTTTAAAAGGTTCGAGCTCAAAGCTTAATCTCCGTTAAAACCACGCGGAATTTAAAGTTTTTCAATCTGGATCTGTTGCCGGAAGAATCGATGTCGCAATTTTTATGGATTGCTAGCCATTTTTCATTATTCGCTAACTGTCAGTCGTAACGAATTTACAAACTTAAAGCGCAATCTATAAAGTTAATTTAGCGCCTTTGAAGATTGAAAGCGACGCGCATCGGGTTATCGATAAGACTTTGATCGGTGAATTTTTTACTTCATCCTGACGCGATCCCTTTGCGAAAAAGTATTATTAGTATTATTTATCTCGACTGGTACATAACGTATAATTGTTAACGTAATTGTCACTTATTGCGCGCAAACTTCTTAATTGCAGATGCGCTAATTCAGGGCCCCCCCCATCGCAGATATTTATTTTCTTAAAATAAACATTTCACAAATGATTGTTGATAAATAATAAAATTCTCCGATCGAGCTAATAAAAAGCATTCGAGGATCGTGGGCCAACACAAAAAAATATAATGAAACAAGCAGGGAATTTAAAAGGATCTCTTATGTATTCTGAAACATCGAATAACTCTTTGGGGCTTAAATTAATTCTTTTTGGCGCGCTGCGTCCTTAAGCTCGTACACGACACATTTAAGCGTTTGCAGCGACGCCGTCCCCGATGCATTTCCCCCCTTAACCTCTCTCACCGCTAATTATGCTCGAAAATCGTATGAATAATTATTCAAACTAGTTCCGTAGCATACCGCACATGCTTAATAGGAAAAACAGAGACGGAGGAGGAGGAGGAGAAACAAAAGAAGCGCCTTCGATGCGTAGGTCTTTAAAGTGGCCACGGCGGTTGCACACGCCGCAAATCAAGAAACTCTTATCAAAATTTTTAAAAAAATCGTAAACTAACTTTTGTTTAAATTTACAATTTCTTCTGCTAATAATGTCGCTCTTAAAACAAGATAACTGTTCCTCTGGAAATAATTATTAGCGATAAGGCTTTTTATCGAGAATTGAATAAGCTGATTTATCACGTGGTTACGCGTAATCTAATTGATTATCCTTAACATAAAGTAATGATTTACAGAGATCTATTAAAACTTATCCTGAGAATCTTAATTTAACGGGCATGCGTAAGATGATATTTTTACGCGGAATTACAACCGGCGACATGATTCATTACGAATATTAGTTTAATATCGTTTTTATATTTTCTATTAGAAATACTTTACATTCAGAACTGGTCTCGGCGCTGGAATCGCTCGATCTCGTTCATTCGGAACGTTCAAAGTGTAATTTCAGTCTCGTTCAATTATCACTCGTGTGTTACTTGTACTTGAATTCGCGAATTAATTTAATTGCGCGCATTATTCGAAACTGCGCCCCGATTACGCTAATTATAGATCGTTCTTTTTACGTTGGCAAATGATCTATTTTCCCAAGGTACGCCGAGGGGCTTCGAAGCGCTTTTCGCGAAAACGTCTCCTATCGATTTCATTCTCCCGCGTGCGACTGCGCGACTTCCCATTCGCGCCGATACACTTTTGTGCGAAAAGTCGAATTATCGGGCATAGAAAGCGAAGCCCGGCCGATAATGCACGATGCATTGTTACGCTCTCGTTCCGAATCCTAAATTCACCTGTACGAAACTGCGTCCAGGCTCGACTATTATTTTCGACTCGCTATATTTAGGCAAAAGCCAGGAAAAACGGAATCGAACCTTAACCGGCCAATTTGTTGAGCGTTCTCCAATTAATGTACTTCGACTCGTGGAATGTATCCGGGTCGAACCGAAGGGAACCTCCTCTGTAACGAACCTTCTTCTCTTGCCATATCGCGCACACAAATAGTCACTCATACATTGGTCGCTTTCTCATTTCTAAACGTCGAGTGCGTGTAAAACTCGAGACGACGGCGATTGCGCCGCGAGCTTTGCGTCTATATACGCGTACACAGTTGCATACTGGCAGCTTCTATACTCGGCGAACGTAAAAAAGGAAGCCAGAAAATAGAGGAGGAAGAACAAGAAGAAGAAGAAGGGACAAAGAAGAGGCCGAAGAAGAATCAGGCTTTACGCGCTTCGGTTTCTAGTGCGGGCTCCGAGGCACGTTTTCTCGAGTCCCTCTCCTGACGTCCGCCAGTCATCATCCTCTCGCGCGCTCTTGCTTTTCCGAGGTGGCAGCCAAACTACGCCTTTCAAAGAACGAAACATCCGATGGGCTCGAGATGAGGAGCGATCGAGCTATACATAGGCACTTTTCGAGCCACGATATTTGCTTTTCTCTCATTCATGATCAATGACCCGATCTCTCTCGAGTGTCTTTGCTGTCCCCCCTCCGCCCCTTTGTATACCTGAGTTTTGCGAGTTCAATACAGATCTCCAGAAGCTAGCCAACGCTTTCGATTGATGCACGGGGTGCGTAAAAATACCGAAATCCGCTCCGCCGGTAAATTTCTTAAATTCCGAATCCAAAGTCGAATTTACGCTGTCGGCTGGTCGAAAGCAAGGATGAAACTTTTTTAAAGTACTGCTAATGGAAGGAATGGACTTTGCGATGCGACAATCTTCATTTACGGCGAGCGTTTCCCTTTTAACGCGCACATCGGCCGCGATTTTGTCACTATTGCGATCGAGCGGAGCTTGTGATCGAGCTTTCGAGTCCATTAAGCCGTAATCTCTCTTGCGAGTAGCTAATAAGTACTGTTACATTGGCGGACGCAAACGCACGAGCAGACGCGGTTTGCAAGAATAAAGACAAGAGCCTGACGGAACACGCGCGTGCACTTTTTAAGAATGCACGCTGAACGCTTGCGAAGAGTTCCGTTAATCTTCCTTTCGAGCTGCGCAATCTCGAATTCGAAAAAATTCGCCAATGCCAATAACCAGTTACGGTGAAAGAGGAGCTCGAAAAATTTCCAGAAGCTTAGAAACTCTAGCCGGACATCTAATGTTCCTTGACATTTCACTAGCCACGTCAAAAAGTATCTCGAAGGGTCGTTCGGTAATCGAATCTTCCGTCCGCGCATTACGCACGTTGCGCACGTTAGGCGCGTCCGCAGACCGCGAGCGGATCGGTGTCGTCGTACGTACGTCAGCGTTATATTGCAACGAAGATCATGCGCCAATGACTTCGCACTGTAAACCGAGCGCGATTAAAAGCTTACCAACTTTTTCCAATTGGCCTGCCAATTTCTTTAAGCGCTCGTGCGGAGCCTTCGAGCGGTTCGTTATCAAGACGAATTGGCTCGGATTTAGCTGGATTCGAACATCGGCATCGGGCCGACGTTGTTTCGCTTTTCTCGGCGCGTGAAGCGTTACATTGTAGCGCGAGAAACGCGGATGCTGATTTTAAACTGCCGGAGCGTTGAGTTTCGCTTGAAACAAAGTTTACTCCTTCGCGTGCGAATCGCGTTTTACTTATTTGCGCGAGACTAATAAGCGACACAACTCGTCTAACCACATTAAGATCGTGGCTTAGTTAACGCACTCTATTAACTTGGAATGACATGCTCCCGTAAATACTAATTATAGTCGCATATTTGTGTATTTACTTGTATTTAATAAAATTAGAAATCACATTGTCGATCTCGATTAAATTCTCAACTGCGAGGCGCAATGAAGATTTCCACGCGTGACTCTAAGAATTTCGTAAACTTCATAATCTCTAATCTAATATCTCAATGGGATGCACGAAGAATATTGTTTTGAATTACGAGTTGTTTATGTAACAGCATTAAAACACTCTCTCAATTGCTTTTGGTAAAAAACGGTTTCTGTAAGTATTTTCATTTGCGAATTAATATTGTAAAAGTGGTGTGATGCAGGTTCGTAGAAAAGACGCAAAAAATGCACGTTTACATGCGATACTCGCCTAAATGTTTTCGTTAATTTTTTGTAACCCCAAAAAGTTTATCGGATTCGGAAGAACCATGATATTAATAATACTTTTAAAAAAACTATTTGCATACAACGTCTATTGCGGATTGTTAAATTTGAATAAAAAGAACGGTTCGAGAGATTTTATTCGTTGCGACGAATAAAATTGTAACTCGCGTAAAATATTGAAACTAAAATGAATATCACAGTCAGATTTACTCACCTTCTCCTCGCAGCCCTTGTGGCAGATGTATTTGCAAACTGGAAACAGAAAATAACAGTTTGTTTATTTAACTATTCTGAATTGCTCTCAAAGAAATATAGAAAAAAATTGATCGCGCGCGATATTAAACGTTAAAAACATTAGGGGCGAAATAAGCGAGATAAGCGAAAAATGTACGATCGACTTCCGGTTACTTAAATTTCTACTTTATCGACGCTCGGTATATTTACCTCGACAGCAAGATGCCTGTTTTACCACAGCCTGATGACACAGCTGACACGGTCGTGGCTTGCGCAATTGTTTCGTTCGAAATACGTGACATTGAGGCTCAAACTCGTTCTGGAAATCAATCATAACAAGGAATTAATTAACTGTTTTTTGCCCGCGTACATGTATTAATTTTAATAAAGATTAATTATTTCGTAATAATGGTCTCGCATAATATGAACGTTAAAACTAATTTTATGTGTGTTCTTTTTACAATTTGTGCAAGATGAAAGGGTTATTATTGCGGATACAAGATTGTCGTCTAGTAATAATTCGTTTTACTTACTCTATTAAAACACGCGGAATATCAAATGTCGAGCGCACACTACGAGTTTATTCGTTTATAAATTAAGCGCAACTATTAACGCAAGCTCATCTTACGCAACGTATACACATGTTATTTAAATATTCATATAAATTAAGTGTTTATAATTGCGAAGAATAGGATTATGTATCGAGGATGGTTACACAATTCATAATATATTGCATAAATTAAATTCGCTGGAAACGAGTGTCAAACGTGAGGCGACGCGCGCAGTACCTTTCGATGCGCTCTTTTTATTCGTCGCTTTTTTATAAGTACGCGTGTCAATGGCGACGGATCTATCGAGAGGGAAAGGCAAAACTTATTAGCATCGTTTAATTAGAAATTCTCGCAGGAAGAGAAATCGACCGGAAAAAATTATTATTTACGACGTTGGAATGCCGAGGACGTGCTTGTTTATTTTCAAATATCAGAGTAATTATAGAAACGCTTGCGAGATGTGGCTACGGCTAGGAAAATGACACGTACTTCCAGCGTAACGACTGAAACAGTGAAATAGTAAAATAGTAAAATAGCAAATTTTATTATACAATTGCCTTTGGTCCACCGCAGGCTCCGAGCGCGATTCTTTTATTTCTTCTGGAAAAAGAGCGTCTCGCACTGCACGATCGCCGTAAAGCACACCAATAAAGCGCTTTTTATCTCGCGTTAAAGGCTTGAAGATCGCCGCGGCTCGAATCGCGCAGCGAGTCGGCGGTATTTAAAAAAGGCAACTGCGATAATGCCTCCTACCAAGGAACGTGCGAAGACACGTCGCACGCGGGCGAACAGTCGCTCGAGTCGGGGATCGCGAGAAAATTGGCGGATTAGCCTCGGGTGCGGCGATTAAACTCACGCGATCGGAATTGCATTGGACTGGATTGGGGGCGCGAGTGGAACGTGTAATTCGAGGTGGCCAGGCGCCACGTTGCCGATTGTCAAAGCCGAGCCCACAGCTGGCACGTGGAAAAAAGCCGAATCGCCCGCGGACGCGGATGATGCAACGGAATAATCCCTCGTTGACCTTTAATCTCGGTTAAAGATCGACAAGATCGATCGAACCGCTGCGAATCGAGCGGCACCGACCCGACCGACGGACAGTCATTCGCGTTATCTTTCAATCGTCCGCACACTGTTGCGAGGATAATTTCACGCTTCGAACCAACTTCATTGATTTCTTTTCGGTTAAGTAAATGCGCGAGCGGCGGACGAGTCGAGCTGGTCGTTACCTGGATATTCGGTTGCACCCTGAGCCGAGATTCGCGCGTCCTGCCCTCGGCTGCGCGTTGCAACTTCAATTGGACAACTGTAATTGACTGCCGCGGCGGGGGAATTTTTTAAAGTCCAGCCGATGCTCGTGGCGACCAACGGAATCCGGCTGGTATTGCGATACGACGACGCGGGGAGAAATTCAGTCCTCGGAAGCCAACAGATCGGCAAAAAGTTTTACCGGTGGTAGACGTGGAAAATTGAGATATGACGGGGGTGCCGAAGGTCTTTTGCTCGAGCTGTCAAAGCTTGCGGCAGGAGCGGGGACCGCAACTCATAACCGTTACGTGCCCGGGGGGGGGGGGAAAGGAGGAGGCCTACGTGGCTCGTCTTACGTCTCACAGCAGATCCACGCATGATACGCACATTCTCGAATTATGCGTATCGTCACGCGTCACGCCTGCTTTTTGCGATCGCGCGGAGAAGTCCGTCTGTAAAAAGGCGACGCCGGTCTCGCCGCAGAGAGCAGCGCAATAAGATATTTTTTGCGCGGTGGCGGCGGCAATCGAAGGATTTCTATGGGCCGTCGCGTGAACTTGACTCGCCCGCGCCCTCCGCTCCGCATGACGCCCAAGTTAAACGGGTTCAAAGCACGCCCAGGCATTTCGAGTGGGATCAAGTGCATTTCGAATCGTTGCCCTAGTGGCTTTGGCTGCATCGGAACTCGCAGTCTAGACAGGCGCTTCTGCTTCGCCGGAGAGGAAGAGCGTCCTCGAACGATTGTCCGCTCGGAATTTTTGTCCTTCTTCCTCCGAAGCCCTTTAAGTTTCTGGTCTTGCATTTTTTCCCGCGATTTTCTAAAACTGCGGTAACTTTTGCTTGGATCGGACCGTGAAATCACTTCGCTCCAACGATTTTTACGTTCGAAAATTACTGCCACTGCGCGCTACATTTGGTTTAAGAAATTTAGAAAATGGCGGATAAGGAGTTGAAGAATTTAGGTTACAAAAATCAACTCGAAACTGCACGAACAATTTTTCCATTTACATCGCGCTTCGCGTTCACTTGCGGCTATTGTAATTTTAATCGAATAATTTTTCTGAAAATAAAGATCTATTCAAGCATGGGAATTGCACTGTCCGCTATACTTTTGTAAATAATGGCTTATTTGTAGAATTCATTATTTGAACTTGTGAATAGACCGTAAGTTATCCATTGGCGTGAAAAATTTCGTATAAATAATCGTGTCCTGAACAAAGTGCATTTTACGTTTATGAAGGAGGAAACATCAAAGTAGAATGTACGTGACTGCGAAAGCAAATATTTATTAAAGTTTCGATGTTTGCGTCTAATTTTTAAATGCCTTGCAATGTTGATCAATAAACAAAATATTTTTGAGTAATATTTTGAATTTGCTTTCAGACTCTTTTAATGACTTTTTTAATGAAAAGTTTTGACTAAAAATTTAGTTTCCCAATGATCTTTTCTTGTATAAAGTTTGATCTTTGGATGTCTTATAATTTAAAATATCAATTTAACCTCATTTCTGCTGCATAATTGCGCAACTATTATTAGTTTTCACGTGTCTCGATTAACGAGTAAAAATTTCGCATTTAAAAATCCGTTCACGGCTAAGTCGATTAGTAGTAACTGGGAAATTACTACTCGAGGAAATTCCTTTGATTTTACCTGAGCAATTAAGAGCAATTTTAATACGAACCTTATAAGACACTCGCATACTTCAATCATAACTAAAATAAAATTCGAGGTCTCTAACACAATAAATAATTAAGAACAGTAATAGACTAGGGCTTGTGATTACATCACAAGCGGTATGATTTTTCTCAGCCATATAAATTTTTTATTTTATAAAATAAGCTGCGCAATGGGATTGCATTTTATTCAAGAATATTGGAAAAATTTAACCTTACATACCTAAAATTGTATTCACTTATTGTTTGAAGTTTCGACAAGCAGACACTTTTATTTAATATTAATCATTTGGAATACGTAATTTCTGATTAAATCAACGTTGTTTGCGTAAAAGGTAAAATGCAACCTCTAATCAGATTACGAAACTTGATAAAAAAGTTTGATCGTAACCGCATTTACGTTCGATTGAAAATTTTCCAAATTAAATTTGTGCGCAGCATTCAAATCTAACGAATTCTTAGTAGTTTCAACAATTGATATTTTGCTCATTCTCATCATTATATCTATAAAGAGTCGCATAATAAGCTATTTTATTAATTTTTAAAAAAACTCGACGAGTTTTTAAAAGCGAACAACCGTCATTGGGTTGAATAACCCAAAAAGTAATATCGTATTGGTGCAACATCAAAAGATGTTTGACTCGGAGGTATATCGAAGTTAACGATTCACGCGTACGAATAAGTTACAAGCCACATCTCGGAGACAGAAATAACTGGCAACGGAAGTCAAACGTCAAGTTTCAATTTTGAGCATCGCGTTCGCAATCGATACGACTTCAATATTTGCGTCGGCGCTCAAGTGCAAGCAGTCGCTCTACCATCGAGACAATGCCTTTGCTCGAGCCACGCGCACACGCGCACAGGCACGCACACACGCGCCATCATTTTTCGAGCGAAAGCCTGGGAGCAGAGGATGAAAGGCAAAAGCTCCATCCGCGAAAAGAGGTCGACTTTGCATTTAAGTGCCGAGTAGCGAAAACAGCAGCCGTACTCGAAGTGCATCCAATGCATCATTCACGCTGCACTTTTGATGCGATCGAAGTGCATCAGCGCTGCGGCAGAAGCGGAACAAGGTTGCGCTCCCAGCTTGGCTGCTTAAACTCACTCGCTTACTCCCGAAATCCTTTTCAGCGCTCCTCAACCTCGTCGCTTAACCATTCGCAAAGTTTCGCCGCTTTTCTTTCTCGATTAGGAGGAGCTTTCAAAGGGCCAACTTTCAGCGGAACTTGCAGCCAAAACTACGCCGCGAGAGTAAGTTAAGAATAAAAAACGAGGAACGTTTGCGCACCTACGCGAGAGAGTCGAATCGGGTGGAAGTTTCCCTAAAATTCCCGGCGAGGCGTGGGTGAAATTTCAAATTTCACTGCGACTTCAATGCGAGCAGATTTGCCAGTAGAAGACGTTCGGTTCCACCCGACGGGCTTCTCGTACAATTCGGGCCGCGTTTCAATAAGACCTTTGACAGACTCGGCCGAGTTTACGGCCGCAGCGCCTCGAGAAAAAGCGAGCCACTTTTGCACACACGCGTAAAGTACACGAGCGACTTTACGGTAAACTCAAGACTTAACGTTCGACGAAAATATCGCACGGATCCTCTCGAGATCTCTGCAGACCTCGGGAGATCGCGTTACCACGAGCTTCATTACTCGCAGCACTTAATTGCACACCAGGTTGCGCGGGGCTGAGAAACTGGCGCAACTCCGATGTCCGTCGTGCAGGATTTGCCGGATCCGATTTGTATTTCATCGTAAGCCTGGCCACGAAATGCGCGCGAATCTCGCTACGTTCTATTCACCGTCGCTGGATCGTCGCTTAATAACAAGCGCATCCTACGTCGCTGCACTTTACTCACTGGGACAACTGCTCTCTGGTTACCGATAAAATATTGCGAGCAATCTCGAGTGGAGGACTTTTATTTTAGGCGCGCAGTAAAATGCAACGCTTTACGACGAGGGATGTTGCACAATTGGCCCACCCCAAATTTAAATCTAATTATATCGTAAAAATGAAATTTTGCGCCTGTTGTGCGTGTTTTGGACGGAAGCGTAACTTACATTTCGTTAGAGACGCGACGTAAATCATTGTTGACGTCTTAAATTCTTTGCGAAAGCTGTTGTTTACTTGTGAAAACCATTCGTTTCTGTAAAAGCTGCGCACGGAAAATTTAGTAATCCACGCGAGGGATGGCTCGGCTTGAAAAGCAGAATAGTTTCTCAACTGTTGCGCGCATAGCGAGTAACCAACCATGTCGCTACCGTTCGTTCCAAATTTTAATCTCACGTTCATCTTGAGTTTTCTATTAAAACCAGCGCCGGAAATTGTGAAATTCACGATTAACTTTACGCGTGTACGGATCCATAAATCCCGGATGACCATAATTTTGCAGCGGGCAGTCAGTTTTGTCGGCACTTTAACGCACTTTACGTGCTTTGCGTATTTCACTGTGACGCGCTAAAGCGACGAGCATTGCGTAAATTCAGTATTAACGAAAGATACAGAGACTGCCAGCTAACAAATCTCCTTTCACCTGCAGCGGCGGTCCTCGCGCGTTTCAGCCGCAGCTCGAAAAGTCCGCTGATAGAGCAGAAAGGCCGAGCCGAATCAGGGCGGAGGAGGACAAGGATCGTGCAAACAAACGTCGCTCCCTCGGGTTGTCTCTCTCTCTCTCTCTCTCTGTTGCCTAGCGATGGGTCATAGAGCAATCGTTCAAAGTCAGTCGAACGCGCCAAGAGCCGGCGACTGCAAGGCGCACGAGATAAGTGCTCCGTTTTTACGTCACGCCCGTCACGTAGGTGCTGCGATTGCGAGTTAAATGCGCCGCGTGCTCTTAACGAGTCCACTGATAAACGGCCCTGTAAATCGGCGAATCCGCTGGGAGAGCCGGAGACCGATCGGGAGCGCGTGATTCCGCCGCTCGTGTCTTTCCTCGCGGTCTGGGAGTCGCTCCGAGAGGAGAGCCGAGCCGTCGGGGGAAGCTGGACTTAAACTTCGAGAGGAACTTCTGTCAGGCGCGTAGCTGCGAAAAAGCGCAGCTGGTAACAGTCGTGCGTTGCCGCCGAGTCTCGGGCGCTCAATTTCGACAATTGCGTTTTAATTCAGGAAAAGAAGTTGGCGCTGAAACGCGCGTCGGTCGAAGGAGCATCAGCATCACTTGGTTTCTGCCGAGATTTCTAGCTAAAGCTTAAAAATTGATAGGCCGCGAACTTTCTAGCGGCCACTTGGCGGCGCTTAAGCAAACACACGAGCCTGACTCGTAAAAGAGTTTCGCGCACTTCCAAGAGAAAACGTCGGCGCGATGAATACACTCGTAAATTTGAATGAGTCATCATTGGGAAGCGTTCGCGCGTCCGCGTTTATGAATTCGCGAAATTTTCCCTTGGCTCGCGCCTCCGGCAGAGGGAAGACGCGCCGTTCGTCCTCCTCTGCTCGAATGCCTCCAAAGCCGCTCGACGCTCGCTCGCGTGCAGTTGCGCGGCTTTCGTACTCTCGCGCGCTGAGTTATAGTTATGGTCGCACTCCCGCTTTCGAATAAAAACGAGCGGGACGTGCGAGCGCAGGAGGGCGGGGGAAACTGAAAAGAGTTACGCGGAATTTCTTTCGGAGTCCGGAGCGGTTTGCTTTGTAACGCGCATCGATGATCGGCTCGAGCAGCTAATAGGCAGCCTTAATGACAACGCATTGCTGAAGTTAAGTTGTTGCCGAGAGAGAGAGAGAGAGAGAAGGGACGACGAATCGTAAAAGAAGCGCGAAAGAGGAAGAAAAGGTCCCTCTTGTTGGTAGTTGCGCCTTGAGCTACGGCCTTTCCTCGCTGGGCTCCTGTAATCGGAAACGCACTTTTCGCATTTTTTAAGCTCGCGGCAGAAATGCAGGTTGAGTTGGTAGTAACCGTCGACCACACAGAATCAATCGCTTATTCGTTTTCGGCGCCTCCTTTTTTAAGCATTCGTATTTCACCTGCGAGAAGAGCACGGGTATTTACCGATAATTGTATACGGCTGAGCACACACACACACACACACACACACACACCTGTAAACTGTCGATAGCTTGTAAATTATAAAACTTTTGCTCCTTTGGAATAGTAGACGAGTGCTCGGCGTTGGAAAACCGTATGATTACTACTTGCGCGCGTATAGGCAACTGGCATCTGCCTTCGATAATTGTGGCAACGAGCACATGTCCAAACTAATAACGATTCTTAAAAATAATATTCCAGCACTGGACGCGCCACTTGCCATTCGGCGGAAACGCGTTTACAGCTTTCCGATTTTTAAATTTCCGAAAGTGCCTCGTTGATGTGTGTGGAATTAAAGCCGTTCTGCTTTTTACGATGATATTTAATTCCGAGTGCGTTGTGCTTTCAATGTATATTGCAGCGTAAAATAATACAATTGGTGAAGAGCGGCCCTCCGATCGATGGGAACGCGTTTATGTACACTTCGCCGTTTAAAATACGATCGACTCGGCCGAAAAAGCAATATAATCCAACGAGGGCTTTTCGGGTTATGCGCGGTCGAATTGAAGTTGACGGACTAATTAGCTTAATAAACACGGCTAATCTCGAACAGGTAAAACAAAAAGCGGCAAGGAGCTCGTGAAATTGTCTTAATTGTCTGAATTAATTATCGAAATAAAAACTCGACCGTTCAAATATTTTCATTTCCCGTTTGCACGAGACGTCGTTTGCCGAAACGTCACCTCGACATTTTGCAAGGAAGATGGAAGAGAAATTGATAAATAAACGAGCTGCTGTTCATTATCGGTTGCGGAGCAACGAGTGTACGTACAAAATCAAGAATCGGCGGATCTACGCGAACGAAGACCCGAGTTCAAGTAGTCGTTCCTCTTTCGGAATAAATCAAAGGTTCACTCATTCGGATTTGAACTTTCAAACGCCCCCGACAAATGCCCGGAATATTGATTAGGCGTTGCTCCCGTAAATCGAGGCTACGTTAAACTCGAGCTCTTCTCGATTCGAATAAACAAAATTAATCAATGGAACTCGTTATTTTTCATTTGCATCGCGCGGATGTAGAGTGAAAGATTTTGAGCTGCGACGGCTTGCTTTGGATTCTTGTATTTAATTATCAACGCAAGATGCGTGCCGATTATATTCGAGTAACAAAAGCATTCAAATTTAAATAAGATAAGAATAGAGTTTTTCCGAGAGCTTCGGCTCCATCGAGTCGGAGTGTTTTGACGCGCCGCTTTATTCATTCGTATTTCGACGATAGAAAACAAACGTTTCTTGGAGTGATTTGTATAACTGCTCGTGCGCTCCTAACGACAAATCCGTTAAAAATTCTGATTCAATTTACTTTAACGAACGGTAATGTTTTTGACTAATTAATGCAAATCCACGTGGACTAAAATAGATTACTTCCCGCTGAGTTGTATTTTTATTCTACTCCATTGTTTCACATGTTTGATAAGAATAATTGTTTTAATCGATCCAACGCTTACTTGTGCGTCTCTTGTGAATTTCGGATTTTCAAGGTAGGGAAACCGAAAACTAGACGCGCGCACTTTGGCCTTTGGAATTACAGCACCTGGACTCGCATGTCGGACTATATTTAGAGTCGAGATCTGCAATAGTGAATTCGAGCTCGGATAAACTCTGTTTAATAAATTTGGCGACGAAAAAAACCGCAGACGCAGTCTCTCTCTCTCTCTCTATATATATATTCGTGTTACATTTTCTGAGTGACATTGTATAACGGAGCGATGATTACCAGGGTGACGTCAAGTTATGCGCTCTAAAGTGTTGCGCCGTCGCATAAATGCCTATCAATAAACTCCTTGTACCGTTTTTGTACATATTTATCATGCGCACGTGGTGCTGTCGAGAGCGAGGGGGGAGGGGGGCCGAGTTTCACTTTTGTTGAAAGACGAAGCTTTTTTAAGGCACGCGCTGTTTCCCCGTGAGCGTCATTTGGAAAAAAGCAAACCCAGATACTTCAAATTTAACTCTGCAATAGTGAGGGGCTCCAATCAATTGCGATGCGTTTGAAAAAAGTCTGTTATCAGCACACGGATGTAAAACAGAAAGAAGGCACTCGGACCGAACGGC
The DNA here is from genome assembly GCA_018907185.1 of Platyscapa corneri. Classification (NCBI taxonomy): domain Eukaryota; kingdom Metazoa; phylum Arthropoda; class Insecta; order Hymenoptera; family Agaonidae; genus Platyscapa; species Platyscapa corneri. Next base: position 3,408,785 of record JACCHW010000026.1, on the reverse strand, counting down.
ATCGGTTGCAATTAATGTAAAATTAATTGAAACATCGCGCGGGAAAGAAATTTCACGCGCGTAAATTGTAAATAAACATCCGTTATTGGTAATAGCAATTTATTTCTGAGTAGCGTTTGTTCGCGAAATAATGGAGCGGATATTTTTTCTTGCACCGCCGGTATTCATAACGTTCAAGCCCCACTCGCGCGCGCATTTTTCAATCTTTAAACATGATTTTAGTCGAGCGCAACTTTTTTCTTTTTTTATTTCAATCCCGAAGCATTTCTTTTCCGAGCCGATAAGATCTAAACTCTCGATCTACGTCTTTGCACGAAGGATCCGCGTGATGAATGATTCTATGTGATTGCATTCATTAGTCTTCGCAGCGGAGTGTGCGCTTTTTTAAAACAGAGAAGAACAAAGATCCGTGCAATCAAAGCAAACGTAAGTACGAAACAAGAGATATTCTTGTTGACAAGCGGCGCTCGGCAAACTACAACTCGATTGAAGCTGCGTTAATTATTGGTCTGCGCTTTTCCAAAAGGAAAAAAAACCACCAACGAGCAAAGTAGCGAACGCGCCCCTGCGAGCAATAACAAACTGCAACTACGCGTAGTTTAAGCTCCTGCTTTGCAATTTGTCGGGAAATTCGTTGTGCACTTCCGGCAAGATGGGCGTGTGACGCGAGACCAGTATGCACTCGATATAATTCAATATACTTGTAGTAAATTGTTGTTTGTACAAGACGATGCGTCTCGAGCGGCCAATAAAAATTAATTGAGTAATTAAATAGTCGTTGGCAGTCTTAGAGGATAGCAGAAGGTCACAATTAGTCCGGAGCTGCAATATTCTCAACGCAAAAAAATATCTTGGCCATATTATCGCATCAGCGATTAATCTTCGCAAGTCCATTTGGCGCTTCTTCGATTTCTCGATAAAAAAGCAGTAAACGCAGCAGTTGCACAGCACGTCGAATCGTCTTCCATTACTTTTGAATAAAAGAATTAGGCATCTTCTCATTGTGTGTGTGTGCATGCGCGGCTTGCGTTGCTACGAAAAAGAGAGATGCGAAAGAATAATATTCTATCGGTCGTAATATTCAATCAGCTAATTTTACGAGATGCCCAAAACCAGAGAATAAACAAATGAATCCCGTTTGCGTTTGAGGATTGCGCCTTCGAATTCTATTAACACATTGATAAAATTTTGCCGAGTTCGCGCGAACGGCCAATATTTTTCATATCCCACATATTTGCGTGGATCGAGCAAAAATGCTCGGTCTCGAGTGTACGCGTTCATTCGCTCGTGTCGTTACGAGCGGGAGGAGGAGGAGGAAGAACGAGGAAAGGAAGAGGGACGAGGCGTGTGTTACTCAGAAATGTCATAATCCTAGTTTAGTGTACGTGCAAAATTTATACATGTGTACGCGCGTATTGAATACGTACGCGCGTGCATGCATGCATGCGTACGTAAAAATATAAATTTGTAGACGGATAAAGAGAGAGAGAGAGAGGGGAGGGGGGATATGCGGAATGCCTGGGATATAAATCTTGCGGTGTTCGACTCGACTCATGGATCTGCATGTGTTGGTACGCGCCTCCTCTTAACACAACATATTCGAACTTTTTAAATGCAACCTTCAACGCCATTATCGTTGGGAGCGCGACGCGAGAAAAGCAGTAAAGGGTTTTTACTTTTTCGCCACTATCCCATCAACTGGCCGTAAGGCGTCCAAAGGGCAGGACCGTATTTCATTTACGCGCGCGAATACTTGCAAAATCGTAGTTAAAAGTATACGCGTGACTCGGGTTGGGACGCCGATGTCGATGTCAATGACGATGAAACGAAATAGTTTTTCATCCGCGCGAACACCAGCGATCGATACCATCCTGCGAATGTAATTATTTTAAGAACGCGGCAACGAGAACACGATGGCTCGCCTCTTTTCCCCCCGGAGACCTTGTGTGTGGGGGAGGGGCAAACAGATGTGCCCGAGCCATGTCTGGCTGTTATTTTAAGGAAAATTCCGCCTCTACCGAAAAAAAAATCAACGTCTTTGTTATTATGTTAATAACAGCCTTGACAGCTCGCGAGTTTCTTCTCGGATTCGTTCCTCTTTGAGCGAGAGACGTTCGATATATTTCAAAGGCATTAGAGTAAAATGTACATCGCCACGCGTATTCCATTTACTACAAAGGTAAACTCCAGCAACAGGGACGAGTTGACACGTCGTACAAAAGTCGACGCAGAAACGGCGTCGCGCGTCAGCGTACCAAAGTGCCGGAGCAAAAATCCAGGCGGCCCCGGTGAAAATTAAATTCAACCGTCGAGGCGCTCCAAATCGTAAAGCTGGTTATCGCCTTGCTGATATTGCGACATTCCATTAGCTCCTTAATCCAGGGCCCGCGTAACCTTTTCCCGTTAAGAAGCCCAGGTATGCGACTTCGTAAGTGGCTCTATAAATCGCGCACCCCGCCCCGCCGCCGGAAAACAATAGCGAAACGCCGAGAACGAGCGAGAAAAGAAAACTTATCGCCGAGCGCGCAAATATTTATAACGGAGTGGCGGTCCAGGTTCGGCGTGACCTTACACGCCTACGCCTCCGCGGCGGTCGTTTTCGCGAGCGTTCCTCGGCGGGCCCCGAGCGACTAGTTCGTTGTCCTCGCCGAGAGCGGCCAATTCACGTAATCCGTGGCTAAGTGGCGCATTGTTTGGGCCCGACGCGCGTGTCGCCGAGTCGTCCGCGATCGCTTTTCAATTCTTAATCGAGCGGCACCTTGACTAATAAAAAGGGCCTGCAAACGGCCCTGCAACGCCCGAGAGCAATTTCATTTTATCGGGCGCGACGCGATGCTTTCGCGAGATTCTGCGGAAGACAGGAGGAGTCAGCGAAAAAAGCCCGGGCCCAGCGGCTCGCGTGGATGCGACGAGCTGTTTAATTCACCAACACTGCGAGACGTCCGCGTGTTGATACTTTAAGCGATCGACGAGCTAATTACGGCGACGTTCGCGAAACGGGCGAAACCACGAGCCCGTCTGGCAGGATTTTTGCAAATTCCCGCGAGCCTCGTCGTCTCTTGATTAAGTTGCTCGATAAAGCAGCAAAATAAAAGAGACCGACAGAGCAAATAAAGGCGCAAAAGCTTTAATAACTATAAAGTGCACGCGCGTTCTCTCTAATGATAAATTGGCAATCTCAGCGGGAAATCTCGGGAAAAATGCGACTTTCATCGTTCGAATCTCGCAGTAATTTACGAGTTATCGTGTTTATACCGGGCACTCGACGCTATTACCTACGCATGGGAAAGTTTAACTTTTCGAGAAGCACGATCTTAATGTAAAAGTCAGTCGATCGAGTTGGCGGGCTCACGGGGGCCTCATTGAATGCAAACGAACTCTCGATAATTAAACGACTTTGACGTATGCGCGCGAACGCGTAGCTTCGTCTCGCCAAAAGCTGTCCATTTTTTCCCGCCCGAGCGCTGGAGCGTCTGTCTGCGCTCGGCCTTTTTTACAAAATCAGAGCGGTAAACGTTATCGGCGATCAACTGGGAAATAAGTTGTTGATGCTTTTACGAGTGCGCGTAAAACATTTTATACCTTAAAACAAGGGTAAAGACGATACAAGTTATTGCTTTTTGCAACGACGAATAAAATTTATTAATAACTACTGCAGCGCCGTTGCGTTGCAGTTGGATCGCAGCTCGGAGCGGACAATATAACGGTGCTTTTGGCGTAATTGTCGCAGGAGCGTTGGCTGCGCTCGTATTTTATTAGACATTACGCTTCGATCGGTATAAACGAGCGAATGCATTTGTTCGGTGCTTTCGTATTCGTCGTCTGCTTTTTATCGCGCATTCGTGATGCAATGTACAGCTATTCGGGCTGTCGGTGCTATTCTGTAATGAAATATCCGGGTTACGGCGCAAATTCGTTACGTGCACGTTCACGCGCGCGAATAAGAGACCATCGAGTAGTGAATCGCGAAATTTGAGATACATCGTGGTACTAATTTCGCTAGTCACCGTTTGAGCGATCGGTGGTCATAATCGAGTATCGACACGACCAGGGACTGCTCGCAATAACGCGCGGAAACGTTTTAATGTTTCGAGCTCGCGTGCACGCGAACAAAATATCTCTTCCGATCAACTTAATCAGCGAAATCAAGGAAGAAATACTTGAAAGTTGGGGAACGGGGCAAAAAAGCATTCACGTGCACGGCAACGCGTACGTGTGTGCAGTAATTAACGCTCGAGTTGCGCAAAAATGTTCTCGGAAGTGGTTAAGTTTAAAGAGGAGACGTCGGCGTGGGCAGTGTACCGATGATTGATAATAATTCTTTCACAACGCTCTCGAGGCTTTTAAAAATATCGTAAAAGATCGCTCTTAATACGTGAAATAGGAAAAAGTGCTCTCCGAACTGCTGTCGCTCAGCTGGAATAGGAGGTTAAAAGCCGAGCTCGACTCGCCAAAGTGGCACTCGCGCGATAGTTGGCGAAACCGAAAGTGTCGGGGAAGGCCGAGGGAAGATAAATGGCCACGCCCCTTGCGAGCGCGGGAAAAGGACCGAGCAGAAGTAATGCGGAGGTGGCGAGGGGCGAGAGGCTGCGAGCGCTTGTAATAACCAGTCATTTATCGCTACTTTGAAACGAAGCAGCGACCGAGGGCTTCTTCGAAGAAGCGCGAGCACTCCAAAGCAGACGAGTGCCCGCTTTTCCAAGAGCCGCGAGTGCGCAAGGGTGCATTAACGGCGCTGCATCGATTCGCGTGCATCAATTTCGAGAGTAAAAACGGGTAATGCTCCTCTCCTCGGAGAACGGCTCTGCGCTCTTCGCTTTCCTTCCAATTCTCCTGCCGGGCTAGCGACGCTTGCTTTTTCGCAGAACCAGGAACATTAACCTCGCGCGGTTCGTTCCTCCTCGAACTTGGTATTTTAGGATTTCGCGCTCGTTCTGCGTTCATCCGCGGAAAGAGCTTTTAAGGGAAAACCTTTCGAGAATTCGAACCTTTTTTATCGGATGCGTGTGTATTGGCTCGCGGGCCAGGATTCGGCGTTGTTTGCTCGTTCCCGAGTGCACCCGAGAGAGATGGATCGAGTCTCGCTTCAGCTTTCGAGGACGAGACTGCGGGTTGGCACAAGCGCCGAGTCGCGAGGCATTAGTGGCATAATTGACAAAATTACGGCTAAACTGTTGGCAGCGCTTTATCGAACGCTTCTTCGTCCAAGCACGCGCTCTCATTATTGATATTCCAGAGGATGAAAATGTGAATAATTTTCACGAAGCGTTCAGCCGCGCTTTTTATTTGCTCGTCGTGTTTTAACGACCTTTTAACTGTGTTGCGCGTATTTGTCTTGGGTGGCGAATACTCGCGAGTTTAATGAATAACCGCGCCAGTTGTTAAAAATTGCGTAATAATGAAAACGGTTATAAAGAAATTATATCTCCATTGCCTTTATATTACGGCGAAGCTCTTACGTAGAACGACTATTATTACTTTATTCAAAGTTCATTGCTAAATTTAACTTGATGTTCACGCGCGCTATATCGAAATTATACGACGGTGTGAAAATGCAGTCTCGGTGCGCAAGTATCGCATTAAAATAATTCCATACACGATGTCGTTAAGAAAGTAATAGTGCGCGTAAATAGAACTCAATTCCTTAGTTTGCGCGAATAAAAAGTACGCGGAATTATGTTTATATGCGCGCCCGCGCGTGTTTGTGTTTGTGTGCATATGTGCGTCATTATTAAAACATTGCTTTGCACTTTTGGTTGCGAATAAAATAAAGAAAATTTATTTGCACATTTTTACGAAGAATCAAAGCGATCCGAGGATAAAAATTGGTAATTTACCAATTTGGAACGCAGGTCCGAGTATACATTTTCCGCAACAATCATCGTTTGACGTCTACCACACATTTACTGCACTAACAAGTCAACAAATCGGTGTTGTCGTAATTGATTAATTAAATTGAAAGGTTTAATAGACGGTGAGAACTAGGATCGCGGATGTGGGAATGACGATCCCTCCACTTTCCATTTTGAAAATGTCCGACGGCTAAAAAATGCGGACGACGGAGCCGGAGTTGTAATTTTGCAGCGTCAATAATCGCTAAAGCGAATAAGATAACGAAATAGCGACTGAAGATGAGCGATGCGAGCTCACGCAAATAAACGAAACATTGATCGATGTAAATAGTTGAAACGGAATAGAATTATTGTTGCTCGCGGAGCACAACAATAGCAAGCATTTATACGACAGATTTGCGCCGTGAATTTTCTATCGAGAGAGAAACAACGATATAATGGAGTTGGAAGAAATAAACATTAAATAGAACATTTATTTTCTCGAATTGCTATGCGAAAAACGACGTTGCAATAATCTTCGCCGCGAGTCCTAAGAATTAATAAGCTTTGTTATAAATAACCTTAAGAGAGCTTTAGAGAGCAAATAATGACTCAAAAATGACCCTAATTATTTGCCATTACATAAAGCGATCAATTTTCCCATAAACAGCTTTAAATCAAGTCTTTTTTTAATTTACGCGCGCCACGTCGATAACGTCTCGTGTAAAATATCCCCAGTCGGTGCACAGAGTGCGCAACAAGTTTAGCATCGATCCGCGAGAGATACAAGGAAAAGCCGACCGACGAGATCTCGAGATAAGCGATATGCGCGCGCGCGTGTAGGGCAAACCCGGAGATTATTGGGCGTAGGTGTCAAACGAGAAAACTAGAGAGTCAGCTGGGAATCTTGCGTAGGCGCGGAGAAAAATGAGATCGGCGCAGGGGCTGTTGACCACGGCACGGAAGATCCCACACTGTGCAAAACTACACAGCACTACTACACGCGAGCCTCGTGAACAAGTTGTGCGCACGCAGTGTTACTGCGATCTCACACCTGCAGCGCATAATTAGACTCGTGCAGCTATTTTTTTAATCTGGTTTTCACTCGCGCCAAACGTTACGTCTCCCGTGCCAATTATTGCCGTTAGAGAAAATTCAACAGTTTTAGCAAGATTTCCGATAGATACCAAAGAAGGCGTCCACCCAACTATCGAAAAATTCGTTTAGCTTCGTTCTTAAGTGCTGATTTATAGCAATTAATCGCGCAGTTACAAACACTCGATCAATATCGCGACTTTAATTTATCGAATATTAAGTTTCACAGCGCTCGCGCAATACAAAGTAATTACGAGATACTTTATGATGCGGCGCGGACGTTAAATATTAACTCTTGCACGAGGCGGCCGTGGTGAGGTTTTTTGAAATCGCCTCTTTTAAAGAAACGACGCGAAGAGACTGTTACGGCGAGCTCAGCCGTAAGCAGTTGCGTCTGGATGATTTGCTTGTCGCTTTTCGGGAATTGCGAGACGCGACAACGAGTCGCTCCTCTGCCGACGGATTCCTTACAATCGTGTACAATAACGAGCGTTGCATTTGCAGGGCGCAAGGCTCGAGGAGCAAGTTGAACGACCCTGTCCGGGAACGTTTTATAGATCAGGGGCATCGGTGGCGGATCGTCCGAGCATTGGGCGCAACATTTTTAACGAGGACAATTGGTTGTTGCTAAAAGGCACTGCTCCGCTCGGACGAGACGAGCGCCGCTTTCAGCTTAAAAGGTTAGTGCACCGCGCGTCGACTATGAGAACGCAATCGGCCGACTAATTTTATTCGACACTCGAATGAGCGTCGATTCGGAAGCGACGACGTCACGATGCACCCGACGACTGCTTCTTACGACCTGAACGAAAGCTGCGGTAGTAAGAGAAAAAGCAGTAGTTGGAAGCGTCGCTATTTTTCTTACGGCGAAACGTCGTAAAGGTCAGGCGCAAGTGTAACTTTCACAATTCGCGTTTTGGAAAGATCCGTGGCTGCACTGGAGGTGCGCGAGCGACACAATACGTCTGCTCTTTGAATCATGATATTTATCATTATCGTAGGTGAATAGACGCTTGCCGGTATGCCCGGGTATCCCATATATATATATATATATATATATGTATGTATATAGACATTAGCATTTCGATGAATGCAGAAATTTATCGTCACTTTAATTACGCCATGGAGAAAGCTTCAGTGTTGTTATTTATTGCTAATTGTAGTCTGGAAGGCTTTATTGAGAAAACAGCAAACGCGCATCGAGGAGGGAAAAATTTAAGGCGGCCTTAGTACGACAGCAGTGGAATTATAGGAACTCGAAAATCTTTGCACCGATGCGCCCATCCGTGGCTTGATAATGCAGTACTAGAGCCGAGCTTTTTTTCACGCACCGACAAAATCTCTGGCGTAACAATTTTCTCGCCTCGGCGATACGCGTGATTAAAAGTAACGCGGGTGCGGTAACGCGTTAAAAGCGAATATCGAAGCCGAATAGCGAGTAGCGAGCGATTCGATCGGCTAAATCTATTAAAAAAAGCCTTAGTAATAATTCACAGAAGGTTCACGGATTGTTTTAACGCAGAAAGCGCGTCAATCGATCGATAAAGGGTTTATCAAGCGTAACCAGTGGAAAACCCGTGTCATCGTCATTTCCTCTCGGTCATCTGCCTGTCAACCTTTTCGTCGGATCGTCTCTTTAATTTATCTCTCTTTCGTTATCTTGGTTCTTAGCAAAGATAATTAGCGTTGCAATCAGTGTAATTCACGTCAATTCAATAATTTCCTTATTAACTTAATCGTCCGGCGGACTCCTCGCATTAATAAAACTTAATATCTCCATATAAATACATTTCAATTTGTTGAGGAATTATCTGTTAATTTTTTTTATTCGACTCGATCCTCGACTTTCCATATCGATCAATATTTTACCGCGGTACTTTTTCATTTTAAATTAAATAATTATTTTTGAATAGGATAATTTGTATTTTTCCCGAAGCGAAGATTAACATTGTAATTTTTAGAGCCGCAATGTTTTCGCTGCAGCTCGTAAGTTGCCCCGAGGCTAAACGTTGACGCTCGTCGGTACATTTTACCGCCTCCGTAGTTTATTAACGGTAAGATTTTGAAATCCGATATTTACTCCATTTAAATCTACATATGTTTATGTATATTCGTGTCGGTCGTGTAAGACTGTATTCTAACAAAGATGCAGCCTCAAAAGACTCGTAACTAATTCGCGTTATTTTAATCGAACGGCAACGCGTATGTAATTGGTGAAATAGAAAATTATCGCAATATTTCACGACGACATGGTGTAAACTAACTGTTAAGTATACTATCCGTTATTTCAGTTAACGAGTCTACATTAATTGATACTCTCGCGTTTGAGTTTGCAATATTTACATACTTAAAAACAAGAGTCAGAAGCGGTTGATGTATGCGCGTAATGTCATTAACGCGTTCGACGTTATTTGCGAGTCTACAGTCGTTATTCTGTCAAATGGGGGGTATCCCTAAGCGCTAAGCGAGTGTCGAGAAAACTAATGAGATTTTTTGTTTTGTCCGATAGAGGAACTCGAGCGTTGTTTTCGGAACTTTTTGTCGCTGTAACGAAAAGAAAGAGAATGCGGTTGAGCCAAAAAATGCTCCTCCGTCGGTAATCACTTCGCTTACGCGCAGACTGCGAGCGAAATCATAAAATATGCGCGTCGCGGAACCTGGAAGCAGCCGGAAATTTCTTCGAATATTAGATAAAATATCCCCAGATTCCGAAACGCTACTCCATACACTTATTAAAAGAAATAGCCATGAATTTAATTCGCGCACCCAATGAAAACTGATTCGCTCGTTTCCATCGCTAGTGACTCATTAGCCTCGAAAGTTCGAGTCAAATGCTCTAATTTCCTAAGTTCATCTGGCGCGCGTGTAATCGAAAGTATAAATAACAAGTGCGCCTAATTGTGCGCGATTAATATTATGGAAAATTATTAAACCGAAGCAGCGTTTAGTCGGAGCGACTCGCCGGCGCTCTATTTTGAGTTTGGAGCAACTGACGAAGCTCCTCTACCTTAGATGCTTTCCACGATTTGCACTCCCGACCGCAGGCCAATGCGCGGTTTAATTTTATTTCTTTGGCACCTACACGCTCTAGCACTGGCACATAACGCGCGTATCTCCGGGAGCTCAGTCTGAGAAAGGGGCTTAGAGGCTGCATAATTAGAGAAGTAATTACTCGCGCAACTCGCTCCCGACACGGGCGCTGCTCTCTCTCTCTCTCTCTCTCTCTCTCTCGCTCTCTCTCTTTCCACCTTGCGGTATTCGCTGGAAACTCGCGTTTCGGTCGCTTCCATTTTCCGCGGATTCTCTCGCGACTCGAAAACACCGGGGACGATACTCTCGCCGGGTGCGGCTTTATGATCGTAAATTAGCTGCAACAACGCGTGACGCTTTTTAGCGAGTAACTTTTCAGCTTCCAGCAGCGACAGTGTATTTATATCGATCGATCGATCGAGCAAGTCTTGCAATTCTATTCGCGGCGCGCATTGTTTAACGTGCGATAAAATACAATATAATTAAGCTGTGATTGCTTAATTAATCACAGGTGTGTGCGCGCGCGCATTAATCGCGAACAAAAGAACGTGAAATTGTTTGCGCTCCTCGGCTCTGGGCTCGTCTCAATCCCCATGCAAAGCCCTCGCTTGCTTTACACGTCGAATTATCACCAGATATTGTCGCGATACGTGCACGGCCCTGGAGTCGCACTCCGAGAATTCATAAGTATCAAACAATACGAATATTAGAAGCTGCCTCCAGTGCCTCGACTGCAATTTACAATTTACAACTTACAACTTACAATTTACACAATAGAGCGCGCGCTCCGACAGCAAATATAACTCAGAGCCATTGTGCGGCCTTTATTCCACAATTCCTCCGTACCAGGGAGAAGTTAAACTCGAGTTGAGAGAAAGGAGCCAGTTTATTTTGAATATCATCAAATTGCGATCTGCGTTGCGGGTACGCGCGCGCAGCTACCGGAATCTCTCGCTGACTCACGAGCTTCGCCCCGAAATTCGTCCTCTCGAGTGAAATAGTTCTGTGGTTATGCTAATCGAGGCCAATGGGTTTGCTCGAGCGAACTTGTATCATTTCTACGCGGCGCTACTCCTCGTGCTAGACTCCGAGATAAACCGAGTGTGCACTCTTTCGCATCGTGGTGCGGATTCATTACCAATCACTGACCCCAATATTATAGGCGCGAGGAGCTTCTGCCGGGAAGAGGGACGCGACACGCACACGCGCAACCTAGAACAGCGACAAGAACAAGCTCTTGCGACGCCTCGGGATGATAATCGATGCTCAGAGATTACAAAGCGAGACCGGCTCCGACTCTCCCCAGATTTCGGCTCCCTGTAAATTATAGTAATATTTAAAGGTTGGCACGAGTCCAGCTCCGAGTCGTTTACCCAGTGTCTGTAGCATTGAAAGTTGGTATTTTTAACCTACGCGCTCTACCAAACCTCGAATTCGGCTCTATTTATCTATTTTTATTATTCCGCGCTAAGGAAACAAAGATGCTCGAGTAACTTTCGGGCTTCGTTTTGAAAATTCAAATTCAAAATACACGCGAAAGCTTTTGAGAGTGCACCGAATCTTTTTTAATAATTCCCTCGAGTCTCGTGCATGCAAATCGGCGAGCGCGCTGCCTTCGACCCCCCCCCTCGCGGCCGCATCTTCTCTATTTATCCTTACGTTCCAACAGAGGAATAATAATTGTACGGGAAAAGTCGGAGCTGAATAGTATTGTAATCGAGTATTAGATTTTTTAGATGCCGGATAGTTTTTCTAGTAGCTATTACATTGCTTGTAATAGTTTTGGGAGAAGCGGAATACTTTTATGCATACCTTACAATAGAGAATTCAGCCTTCGTTTAAGAAGCTCGGGTGTTTTTGTTCGAACTACTCGGGTAGTTTCGATCAACGCTCAAAAATGCAATTAACTGTGTTATTACAATGTGCTCACTACCAAAGCTATTTTATAATCGATCGGCCAAATTTATTATCCCCTTAAATCGAAACTACCTGCAATCAAGACACTCGGCTCGTTGAACATTACGGCGATACGAATTTTGATTACAATTAACATATTGCCGATGTTCGCTTGCCAAAATAAAACATCGAACGAAATTTCGATACGGCGTTGGTTGCAGTACAATGTCGGAAAAGTTACATTCCAAATTAACACTCGTGCATTTTTGGAACCAGGACTAGAGTTCTTTTAGTAGACGCCTCTGTACAATTGATTCGCGCGATTAAAAACGCGATAACCCAATTCTAGGAAATGACGCTTAATCTTCTCGAGCTTCCATACGAGTGAACAATTTTGAACGCACACACAGGTGCTGTAAATGCACTGGAGGGGCTGTAAAAGAATTGATAAACGAACCAAACGAGCGGAAATAGACTTTCAAAAAGGTGCATAAACTCGCGATTGTTTCACTGCTAAGAGGGTGGATATAAGTTCAAACATTGAATTACCCAACAAAGACGAGGCTTTGAAGAAGCGCCATTTAAGCTTATTTACAGTATCGCAAGAATTTAGGGTCCGAACAATTTGAAAAGCTCGTGCGCTTTCAAACAATTACATTTTAAAGACGCAATTTTTTAAAATTTTATAGCGATAAATAACCTTTGACCAAGCTTCGTTTTTACAAATTTCAATTACTCCTGCTCCTCCTTCTCCTCCCTCTCGATCGATGAATTCATTCAACGAATGTATTAGAACGTTTTTACCCGTGCATCGATAATTTCGCGAATTTAAAGTTCTTCTGACAAATTAAAAAGGCCATTTGTTCGCATCGTATTGTTTTACATTCTTTATCGCGTCTACCGCAAAGCTCGGTATCGTTGTATTTACTTTCGAGATTCCACGCGTTGATTATCAATCAATTAGATTAGAATATCACAGAAACTTCGAGACCAACCATAAACAACGCGAATAAGTTTACGAAAGCGATCACGAAACGAGAGGCGACGATAAAGCAACGCTCGTCCTGCGATTTGAAAACGAGATTTTTCCCAAATTTTTTTAGCGTCAACAAGAGAGAAAGTATAAATAAACGAGTGAGCGGTCTAAGCGCATCTCGGCGGCCTCGAGTCGCGTAACCCCCTTGTCGAGTATTAAAACGCACGAGTGCACGAAGGCGTCGGTTGAGAACAAAAATCCCAAGCGAAATTGATATCTTAAAAATTTGCAAAGACGGCCGACCGAGTGGAGCTTCAGCTGGCGCACACGTGTTGAACAATCAGTCATTCCGAGCAGCGGGAGATATAATTAAGCACGACTACTCGATCGAAAAATAAAATCGAGTTGCTTATTGCGATGCTCGACCACTTTTTCGCATTAAACGCCGCGAATTATTACACAATGCAAATTTAAACGCGCCAAGTCAAATACACGATTACAGATGAATTTATCGTTGTCTTTAGCCGGCATTTGTTAAGCGACGAATTTATCAAACGACAGATCTCTAATTTTAATTGGCGCGAGCACGAGGTTTTATGTAAATTTAACGATAATGTCACTGGGAGTATCGCGCGCGATCAGTTAGAACAGTACGCGGGGAATATGAAATTATTCCGAGCATTGCATCCTCCTCGTGCGAGCGTCGAAAAATAAGCAGAGAGCAAAAACCAGCTCCCAAACTAAATTCGATTCGTAGCAGCAGCATTCACGATCTCGTTTCCCGTCTCCGTCTCCGTCTCCATCTCCATCCCCATCTCCATCTCATTTCCATTGATATTCTTCAAGTGTACGTACGGATGTAATGCCATCATTCGCATACGTACTAAAGAGATGCGTGGGCTCGGTTTATTTCGAGCAGCGGCCCCGGGGGGGGGGGACGGCAGGCAGACACACGGAAAGACAAACAAAGGCAGATAGGAGGAGGGAGAGGGAAGATCGGAACGCTCGTCCTGTGTACGAGCAACGCTTGCGGCAGCGCTAACGCGAGCAAAGACACGAGTCATCCAACCCTAGAATGTCCGAGCGAGAAGCTCATAATTTAAACGTAAAGAAAAACCCGGACCAGAGGGAGAGAGGAGAAAGCTGGCCGCCTATCCAAACAGCCGGATTCCTATTAACTGCAACAAACTCGTCTTGGTACAAAAACCACGAATTCTGGGTCAGTGCCAGTTAGGCGGACGAAGCGCTGCCGGAGGTGTCCAAATGGGCACCGACCGCTCGAGCTTTGAGCAAACATTGCATTAATAACATCCGCGTTACTTTCTTCGGCGTTGCCCGGCGTAAACTGTCGCGTGACTTTCGTTTTTTGACGAACGATCCGTTGCTTTTCAAAATCAAACCTCGGCTCGACGTGTCCATTTGTTGACCCAAGATATTGAAATTGAAATTAGCCCTGGCTCTAAACGCGTTTTTCCCAATCTGGCTTTTGGAAAATGTTGCGTGACGCGTGCGCATTCGAGACTCGTGTCCTGGACTTTTACCACTGATTCGGCGATATATTTTAGCGCTACTCGTAACCCGACTATTCTTATGTTAAATGCGCGCGCGCGCGCGATAAGCTATAAAATGTAGAATATAAAATGTAAAATATATAATATAATGCAGCTAACGTCTAAACGTCACGGTGAGTCGCTGTTTCAAGATGTAAAACTGCTCGAATGCGTTTATCTAAGGCTGTTTATTGGATTATTGCCTGCCTTGACGTCTCGAACGCGCGTTCAGTCGTGAAAAGGGCTTTCCTTTTATCCGAAACTCCCAATGCGAAAAATGCGCATTCGCTGTTTGCAACTGCAAGCATCGTAAATTCGGTATAAAAGTTTAACAAAAATTCGTTGACGATGCAAAAGTGTTTTCTGGTATTTCTTCACTTTTCGTCAACTACGCTCGAATACTGACGCGTTGAAAATGCAAATAAATGTTTATGGTTTAGGAATTTCACTCGGCTTATCCGAGCATTTTTCCCAACGACTCCATGGATTGTCCTTCAACGTAACATTGGCGTACGTGAAGTACGCGCGAATTCTAGCACCGCTGCGCCCTTGTCACAGAAGATAGTCCCTCCCAAGCGCACAGGTTTACAAGTACTTTCCCAGTACAATCGTAACCATATAATCTATATTCAAATACGTTTCTTATCAAGAACAAGGAGAAGAACTTGGATCGGCGCTCGAGTTTACCCAACTAAGTTATGACTTTAATCGTTAATCAGTCGCTGTGATTATCGAACGGCTAAAGAGCGAAAGCAGCATTTGCCGAGTCGAGCGTTCGGATGCGCTCCCGCCCCCCCCCCCGTAAATTGCCGTTGTAAGTGAACTTTGAGGAAACGCTGGCAGGGTCAGTGATTACGCGGCCGGCAGATTCAGCAAACTGCTAATAGTCGGGCAGTCGTTGATACGCAATCCTGCGCATGTAGCGTTTAACGACTTAATGACGGGAATTCGCCACTTACCGACTCCTGCTCAGCTCCTCTTCTAATCTACCTCCTTCCGCGCTTCCTTATTGTTATTTCGCTCTTACGCATCGGCGTTTCCCCTTCCTCCCCATCAGCGCCTAATGCCAAACTAATTATGATTATCGGCGATGGTTCCTCTCAAATAACGACTCGAGATGCGACGACAATCGAAGCGATTATCTTTGCGGCGACGACTCGTATCGAAACGCTGCCTCTCCCTTCGTCGGGTCGACGCTTTGCCAGCCCTTGTAAAGAGGAACACACGCACGCAACTCGAACCCAAAGTCCGTTGCGATGAAAGTATCAAATCGAGTGGGGCGCGCCCGAATCGCCGAATAAACAATTTTCGCATCTCGCGTGGAGGGACTTATACAATGTCTTTCTTTTATCCAGTCGCGGTAACGACGCGCACGTGGTTTACTATTCGAAATGCTGAGCCATCATTTATGTAACAACAAAACGATAAATCCTAGTGCATTCGCTTGGGAAAAATGCTGCAGCGGCAGACGCGCGCCGAACGTCGACTCGCACACGTTCAAACAGCACGGATTTATCGTTGCTCATCTTTCAAAATTCGCAGATCCTACAATTAAGCGCGCGACAAGTTAATAGACGGCGATTGCAGTGGAGTGAAAAGTACGGATATTCCGGGGAGAAATTTTCTTATCTCCTTCGTGTTTTAAGGACAAGTCGAGAAATTCGGCACAAAATGGAGGTTAGTGCAGTTTCCTTCGTTAAAACTTGACTCCGATAATTTTCGAGTGCCGCGCGCGAGTCTTGCAAAATGCGCTGCGAGAGAATCTTCGTAGATCCGTGGGCAAATTTATCGATTCGAGGACAAAATTATTTCACGGCAACGGACGTTTAAAAAGTCGAATAATAATTTATTTCGGAGTTTGTAACTAATTACGTAATGCGAATTGGTTTATTTTTAAGCACACAAAGGTATTCACGGGTGACAGAGAATGCTGAATTTAGTTTCTGTTTGGTCACGTAAGTCAAAATCAGATAACATTCGTTGCACAATAATCACGTTTAATTATTGTTATTATATTCTTTACGGGAATAATCGTCGCTTATGACAATTTGTCGCTATGATTTTCCCAAGATGACTTTAAATGCCTCGAACGTTTCGTCCAGCGTCCCGCAACTTTTAGTATCAATTATTTTCCCTTGGATGATATTTCTTGCTCAATGATTATGCATTTTACGACTTTTCAAGCGAATGCATTGTCTCTAGGAAAAGGCTTTAATGCAAACGCGACGATTTGAATTTATTCTGCAAAATAGTTTGAGAAACAAATGCAACTCTAAACAGGTTGTATTTAAGATGCACTGCTTGCACCTATTTACAAATGCAAATAAAACTAATTCGGCGATTTTGTGTTTTCGGTACGAGGAGACATCGTCGCTTAATTGGCCGGATTACGCCGTCATCGGCATCGTCCTGTTCATCTCGGCAGGCATTGGCGTCTATTACCGATTCACCGGCAATAGACAGAAGACGGCCGAAGTGAGTATTACGGAGAAAAGCCAAGACTCTTGTCCGTCAATCGGCTGTCCTCCAGAGTAAAGAGTTAATTGCCAAAACGAAGATGCACTGATAAACGGAAAATGTACCAACCCACGCGTTTTTTGCGTAGTCACGAGTCTCGATCCACCGGAACGACAATTGCGAGTCATCGGATACTTGATTGCAACTGACGTTAGCTGCATCCTAATCTCGCGGTGCGCGCGTTAAATCTGGCAAGATTAAAAACGAATCGATTCGGGGTTGTAATTTCTAATTTCAAGTTGCCGAAGCTCGGCTCGAGCCCGTGAAGTAATTACCATAAATGTGCATTACTCCTGCATCCGGTGGAGAGTCTCGCGAAATGGCGCGAAACGGCGTGTCGTCGAGTCGCATGAATTCCAGTAAACTGCACATTGTCTCGATACTTGCACCGTAATTTACAAGCGCTGCTGGCGCGGTTGCCTGGTCTAGGCTGACGCGATGCACCTACATTTCAAATACGCCGATCGGGGGCGGGGGCGGGGGAGGGGGGGGGAATCCTTGGGGAGGAGACGAACGCGCACGGCGGCTGCAAAACGGAAACAACGTTTCACAGTTGAATATTTAATTTCTTGCGGAATAGGAGTATTTCTCGGCCAATAAGTCGATGGGCATCGTTCCACTTGGAATAGCCTTGATGGTCTCCTTCGTCTCCGCGATATCCATACTGGGCATCAGCGCTGAGATTTACACCTATGGTTCGCAATTCGTCGTCCATTACATTGGCATTATCGTCTCGATGTTCGTCGTCGCTTTCTTCTACCTGCCGGTGTTCTTCAACCTTAACAACATGAGCGTCTACGAGGTAAGTAATTGGTGTTGCTATCGTTACGTGGGAGCAGACAGAGTGCGCGTGCGCGTCACTTTTCAAATGCGCACTCGATCTTGCGAATCACGCGTAATTACTGTATTTTAATGCGGTTGCTGGTGCAATGGTGCCGATGAGTCGGCGGAGAATCATCGGCCAGTGTTTTCAAGAGTTGAAAATAGCGAAGTTACAGGCCCCCGAACGTTTGCAAAAAATACATTTTAAGGAAAAATGAAAGAGCATAAACAGACGCTTGGAAAACAAATCTCTGTATTTAAATTTCAATTACACGCTTTTCGGATCTTGTCGCATCAACTGCATTCGAAAATAGTAGGAAGATCTGGCCCGTTAAAAAGTCAACGGTCATTAAGGCATTATAAAACAGCTATTAAGTACGTCCGAGCCATTAATTAATATACTATAAGTAATGTACAAGCAATAGCTTGCTTTTTCGTCTTCGAATTTTTAAAAAAAAGCCTCGGTTGGACAAGCGAGTGACGCGCTAAAACGAGACGACTCTAATCGCTTCGTGGGGGCGCACGCTCTGACCCGCGCCTCCTGGAACGCGGAAATCTAGTAGAGATTTGAACAAAGCCGCGTGTTTAACCAATTGCGTTACTGTATTTTGCGCGCAGTACCTCGAGAGAAGATTCGGAGTCGTGGCGCGACTGATAACGAGTGTCGCCAATTACCTCCAACTGACTCTCTACACGGGTATTGTCCTGTACGCGCCGTCCCTGGCCATCGAGGCGACCACGGGACTCTCCAGCAAGGCCAGCATCATCCTTATTGCCGTAATCTGCGCGTTTTATTCGACGATCGGCGGCATAAAGGCCGTCCTGGTGACCGACATCTTCCAAGCTGCGCTGATGGTGTGCTCCCTCATCTGCATCTTGATAGTGGCGTCGGGGGAGATCGAAGGGGGTCTCCCGGCTGTTTGGGAGATCGCGCGACAGAATAATCATTTCGACTTGTTCGAGTGAGTACTTTTGCATTTTCCCCGCATTTTCCGACCTGTCCTCGTTACTCTAATTATCGTTACCTAATTAACACCGTCGTTGCGATATTAGTTTCGTGCGTCCGAGTTGTAAATTCACTGGCACAGAGCAGATGTTGTTAATGTCCTACTTTAACTTGCAATACTCGAAACAGTTTTGGATTGTTCCAGTGCCTACTGTTTTCCAATTTTTACACAGACTTAGTTCAATCGCCTGAGTAGCTTATTTATTTATTTATTTATTCATTTGCTTATATAGAGTACGTATAGGCAGAGGTTATATAAATTCTTCAGATCCGTATTTTTTACTTATGTGCCCAGACCCGGAGCTCCAAATTGACTCTACTAAAGAGATTTTAAATAAGATTCGCGTCAGAATTCAGATCTAAGATTTACTTTTTTTATCGAGGTCTTTTTTCTAGGAGGTAGCAATTTAAAGGGGCTTGGGGGTCATTAATGTTATTAATTTTTTATAAACTGCCATCTCTTTCGGAGTGTATAATGTCTTGTATCGTTTCAGCTTCCGAATAGATCCAACGATACGTCAAACCTTTTGGTCTTTAGTATTGGGTGGTTTTTTCATGTGTTGCTCGTTGTATGGTGTCAATCAAGTCGAAGTTCAAAGGCTCATGACCGTGAAGTGAGTTGGCTGCTGCTTATCCGACTATTAAAATTCAATCTTTACAAATGCCTCGCTCATTATTGTCACTGGGATTTCTAATTAAATAAAGTTGATACGAATTCGTCGTAAAGACCGCAACCGCTCATTACAAATGTAAAAGGCAAAAAATATCCGTTCAAGATTGCATTCACGTCTTACGTGTAAGAATGTAAAAATACTCTTTCGCAAAACTGCATTTTTATTAATTTTATCGGTAGGGGTTAAGAGTGAGACCGTTTCACTTGCACTTGAGGCCGATCGCGAGGGCCGGATTATCTTTCTACGCCGATTAACACTGTTATCCCGCACTTACAGGTCCCTAAAATCGGCTCGTCTGGCCTTGTTCCTGAACATGCCGCTGCTGGTGGGCTTCGGACTGATGACGTCGTTCTGCGGCCTAGTGTTCTTGGCCGTTTACAAGGACTGCGACCCCGTGCGATCCGGAAAAATTGCCTCCTACGACCGCATCATGCCCTACTTCGCCGCCACCAAGATGTCCGCCTACCCGGGGCTCACGGGCCTCTTCATCGCGGGCATTTTCAGCGCCAGCCTCAGCACGATATCAGCCCTCCTGAATTCCCTGGCCGCGGTCTTCATCGAGGATTACGTTAAGCGCGCCTACACTAAGCTAGGAAAGCCCTATCCGGCCGAAAAGTCGGCTTTGCTCGGAAAAGTGTTGGTAGCTGTGAACGGTGGTGTTTCCATGAGCTTGGCCTTTCTAGCCGGAAGTTTGGGGACTTTGGTGCAGCTGACTATTTCCATCACAGGATCAATTAGCGGTCCTGTCTTGGGCATCTTTACACTGGGCCTCTTCTTCGAGGGGGCCAACGAAAAGGGGGCGGTTGTTGGAATAGTTACGGCTTTAGTTACGTGTCTGTGGGCAAGCTTTGGCACACCCCGACCGCCGACTCAACCACTTCCGACTCGTGTCGATGCTTGTAATTACACAGTCCTGCATACGACTCCCCTGCTCCCCACTATGTGAGTATTTTTTAAAGAATTTTTCAGGAACTTCTCGGAGGTGGGGGATCGAGCTCTTTCGTTCGCTTTTCCCGACCGATAACACAGCAAACTCAGAGCTGGCGAATATTACTTCCGGTCATAGAAAGCGATTTTGTAATTTATACGCTGCAAGGACTTCGCAATTGCGTTATGATTCTTAAAGTAACATTTTAATACGCGCGAGTAGTTGATAAGATGGCGAGCTGCAACGAGTCAGAGTCGACTATTCGAGCTCCTGATTTCGACGTTTTTAATTATTGAATATCAAGGGCCGAAGAGTGAAAACTGTTTATCAAAGCACAACTCCACGTTTAGATTTACGGACAATTGGCGCGAGTCGTCGAACTGTCAAATGCAAATCCCGTAAAATCGCGTAGCACCTTCCCCGCTATTCGGAATTTTGCAACTTTACAATTTTGCAAATAGGCTAATTGCGAACTTCCGAGTTGCGAATAATGCAAGTGCCGGCGAAAGGGCCACGTCGAGTCCGACGAGCATTGTTGAGCTATTATTCGCACTAATTCGAGTGCTTTTCACATCTACACAATCAAAGCACTGGGCGGCGTGTAAAAAAGAGCGCCGACCCGGAAATCCGGAACTCTTTTGAGCGATGTAAATTTTTGTGCACAGCAGCGCTAGCGCTGCCTTCCTAGAGTAATTTGGCGTTTAAATTTACAATTTACAACCTGCAATCCGCGATCGACGGTCCGAGTTCACCCGAGAACTCGTTGAGCATCAGCTGCGGCTCGTGTTTTAAAAAATTATAGCCAAAGACGTCCAACGGGTTGTTTTCGTTTTGCTGTGCTGTTAATCGTAACTGCACCCTTAGTCGGCGCGCAAGTCAAAATATGTTGAATTATCAAACGGAATACAAATTTTAATCGCGGCCTCCTACGAGATCAGCGTGGCTGGGGTTAATCGCGCTCGTCGTTATCTCGAAACCGCGCAGCGCACGCCCCGAGCTCTGATTGTTTTTCCTCGACGTCACTCGTGCGGCCGTGTTTAGGAGTCGAGGCCTCAAACGCCGTCCGTCCGGACAGAGCGGCTGTGCTTCTCACTTTCGAGACCGATAACTCGAGTCATTTATCATCGTCGGATCTTCGTCGAGAGAGAAAAAAAGGTGATTATCGGTGAAACAGGTATCAATAAGCTCGGCGGTCATGGACGAGGATAATCGAAGGGGCGATTCGGAGCTAACAAGCCGTTAAAAACTATAGGTCTATGGTTGCAGCGCCCCGAAGGAGCCCAACTCCTACTTCTACCTATACCGGATCTCGTACATGTGGTACAGCACGATGGGAGTGATGATCACGCTGGTGGTGGGCTACGCGGCCAGTCTCCTCTTCCGCAAGTTGTCGAGTCGGCCGGCCGTCGAGCCTGACCCCGAGCTGTTCACGCCCTTGGTGGCCGCGCGGATAAGGCGCCGACGCGCCGATATCACCAAGGTGACCAACAGCCAGTTGTTCGTGCTGGAGGAGTCGAACCAGAAGTCCGGGCAATGACTACGGCGTGACGAAGGTGCGCCAGGGGAGATCGAGATCGGTAAGCTGGCCCACGGCAAGCCGCCCGTCGATCTCTGGCAGACGGACACTTCGTTTAACGCTTTTTCCGATTTCGGCGCTGACGGGGAGTAACCCCGCATTCTTCGACCTATTCCTTTCCCCTCCTCCCACCTCCATTCCGCGACGTTCCGGCTTTAATTTGGCTCCGATCTTTAAAGAGCGAACGGCCGGCCACCCGCCATTGACGTTTTCTAAACGGACCGCGGTAAAATGCCGCTCTGTGCTCCTAAGGCGTTTTTCGATACGGCGCTGTCGTTGTTGCTGTTCGCTCCGAGGAGGAATGACATCTTTCAAGAAAATCGCCCTCTTTGGCTACTCACTGTAAGATGAATAGCTGCAACAACTACAATGTTATTGCAGTTTAATCGTTTTACCGATTCACAAAATACTAGGGACTATTGATACACGATGCGAGTCTACTAATACTGTGCGAGTAATTTTACGCTATTTTTACAATATCGGTATTTGCTTGTAGCATGAAAATTGTGAATTTTGGTTAGTGCGTCTTATTGTCACGAGATGTCAATGTTTGCCCTCTACTCGCGGGGATCAAAAAAATTTCGACTTTTCGAACGTAAAGATTTTTTTGCAATTTTTATTTTTATAACTCCTAGTTTAATCAGCGCTTTTAGCAGCTCTAGCACATAAATACCGATATCGAATGTAACCTTTTCTTTTATCGTGCGATGAAAAATATGGACAACTAACTTGGAGAGAAACACCAATGATTCCGATGAATGAATACCCGAATTGAAATTTGTTTAAATCTATTACTCACGGATCAAAGAAACACGTAGCAGCAGTCGCGCGAGTCGCAAAGACGACTTACCTGGAACAAAAAGAAAATCGATTCAGTACGACCAATTTAATTGTACATACACGGTTAATTATAAATTGTAAAAATTGTAAAAATTGTAAAATGGTACGAGCTGAAAATGTAAAAACCTAACTAACGATTGTAATTAATCGAATTAAAGTAATTGTAGGATAGTGTCGATTCTAATAAACATTGCGTCACTAAAAAACTGAAGATGCTTAAGAGAAAAAACGTTTAAAGCATTTTCCATCCTTTTTGACTTAATCTTTTCCCCGAACAGTCTCTGCTTACATAATGCGGTTCATTAGCATAAAAAAGGAGATTCGAAGCTTTGCGCGATATCCCTAACTCGAGTTATTTTCATTCAAAGCGAAGACCACAGCCTTCCGGAATCCGAGGCGGTTACGACTTTCCCGCGAGCGAGTACAATAACTCAGGAGGCGAATGAAATCCCGTCGGAAGAGCACAAGTCCGTCGGGACACTCGTGCGAAGAGCCCAAACGATTCCCAACATTATCTCCGAGCAGTCCACCAGTCTGTCTTGTCGGCAATCGATCGATCGTCGAACGGCGAAGACACGCCGCTGACTCGCCAGCCACTCGCGCCAATAGGAAGTGGCGGGGGACGGTGTCGGTATATTAAGAAGGAGCGCGGGTTATTAAGCGAGTGATTCCCGAGGGGCGACGGAGAAAAAGTTGATTTAGTGCGCTGCCCTTGGCGAAAATGTCAATCGATGGCCACGGCTCGGCGCGCACACGATCGGAGAGGTGGCGTGGGTGGGTGCGGCGGCGGCGGCGGCGGCAGCCACGGGGAAAGAAAGCTCGCACGCACAAAAGCGAGCCGCGGAAACTAGAAAAGAGAGGTTGGCTACGGAGCGCATAAAGTCACGTGCGTCTCGAATTATTGCCGACGCATTAGGCACGAATGCGCTCGTCGTAAAGCCCGCGCCTCGAGGAGGGGGGCCGCCCCAGGTAAGGTGGCAAGCGGCCAGGTACACACGGAAGGCCTGTCGGTCGACGGCGCGTAGGTGTGGCCCACCCTCCTGGGTGTGCGTGCGGCCACCATTAAAATAATTACGCTCTCGGGGCTCGTTTTCGATTTCGTTTTCACGGGGACAGCCTTGAGCTGCCCGGCCGGTCATTTAATTAGGCCCGGCATCGAGATCGCGAGGGGCGCTTATCGCTCGTCGCGTTCGCAAAAAGTAGAGACGACATTTTCGGCAATTGGCTCTCGCTTCGATCTCGGTTCCAAAACTCGGAGACGATTCCGATTGGCGAAATGCCCGTTAAATAAACACTCGTCGCCGGGGCTCGCGAACAGTCGAAAAAATTATATTTTATTCTCCGATCGCTGATTTTGACCAGAATCGAAATTTGCCCGAAAATTAGGGGGAACTTGCTACGACGCTCCTGTAGCGTTTTAATACTGCTTATTCGAGGTGGAAAAAATGTTGACGAGCACGTCTCGACCGACTTTTATCGCGCGATTCAATTGTGCAGGGCGTATCGAGGATTGTCGACCTTCGGTCTTTACGAGTAAATCGCATTTTCATCGTACAATGAACAGGCATATTAACAGGGGAGATAAGTCATAATTATGGCGCACAAGGGCTTAAACGGAATTAACGGTTATCCGAAAATCATTATTAAGGATAATGAAACCCAGGCTCGTTATTTTTAGTACTCGAACTCAAACATACGTGATGTATCGTTTTAAAGGCGCCTTAAGATAATTTTATATCGCCATTTTAAAAGAACGAGATTTGCAAAATACCGCGCACCACTGATAAATTATGCATTATTGTATCGGAACCGGGTACCCGGTCCGCTAAGTGCTAGCCTTCTAACAACTATTGTACAATATTTTCACCCGTCAACGATCCGCGCGCAATAATGTTTATGCGTACGAGAGAGAATATTTTATCGAGACGAACTATCGTCGATCCGAAGCGTTTAACTTTTACTCGAAAAATGCCAGACCTCCACCTATTTTTAATTTTAAATATATTAAAAAGTTCATCGTGCAACGACTTGCTGTTCTTCGCTGAAAGCGTGCATTTTCGACTCCATGACGTCGCAAACGGTTACATTAGCAACATTGATCGAGATAAATTTACGAAATTTCTCAGTTCGAGGGCTTTTTACCGCGGGAGACAAGTTTTACAGCCGACGCGCCCACGCCCTTGCAAACATTACAAGCCACACAGGAAAAGTGACGTTCAACTGCTCCCTCCGAGTCGAATGGAAATCGATCCGTACACTCAAGCTGATTGAGTGTGTGTCCCGCTACGTTCGGCTGCAATAACAATGTCCTTCGCGTTGTGTCGCGTCCAGCAAAACAGGGCGAAACGACTCGAACGAACCTCGGCTGCAATTTAGGGGACTGACGGCTGTACCGAGGAACTCGAATCGTCTGGGCCCTGCGAACCACCGACACGACAATTCTTTGCCCAGTTTATCGACAGTGACGTTGCTTCGTTCAATAATCGCACTCGCGTCCTCTTGCGCACCTACTCCTCCTCCTCCTCCTCGGTTAGCATTATTTTCGTAATTTTCAACTTGTTTTCGGAATTTAATTTGTAGCTCGCAGTTACGCCAGAGTCGGCGTAAATTTGAACACCATTTTACTGGATTTTACGGGCCCCAGTCTGGTAGGTCTAGGCTTTAAAGGCCTCGGCTCGATCGGTACGTTGGATCTGTTTGTCCAGCTGCTCAAGATAAGCACGTATTGTAAGATAATTACACGGAATCGCGTGTCTGACACGAGGCAGCTGCGCTTCTAAATTTATAAGTGTAATACTAGATTTCAGAGGATAGTTTTGTAATCGAGAGGGATATTTTTAATTAAACGTTGGCGACGATCCGATTTTTTATCGCCCCGATGATTCACGTGTTATTATCTGCGCAAACATTTTCGAGTCGTACGTGTCAAATGCAATTACATTATTACAAATAACAGACCGGGTTTTAACAATAGTTCGTCATAATCGACGAGCCCATCGGTGCCATCACGGTAATTAGCATAATGTCATTAGCGCGCAGAATTCGCGCGCAGTCGGACAACTGAATAATGATACGTACATCTTCATCGAGATAATTCCATTGTCTTCCCGGGCGTAATTTATGCAAATACAAACTCGGCACGTATCAGCGTCATAACTGTTATTTATTCGTCGCGGGCCAACCACTCGTTTTTATCATCCACGTAAAATCGATTGCATTATCCTGCAACGAGAGAAGGGGGCGGGAGAGGGAAGAGGTTTATCGGTGTGCACTCGAGGAGGGAATCGATGCACATCTCTCCCGAGGAAGAATGGACCGACGCACGGGAGGAAGAGAGAGACGCGCGATCTTCATGAATGGTACGTTGACCATCGGGGGCCCCCTTGCCTCGATACACCGCCCCTCCCCCCCCCAACCCCGACATCTTCCTCTGAACCACGACTTTGCCAGGAAGCCGCGCTACCAGCCGATGTTCAACGCTAAACATTCCGGCAGTCGAAGCTCACGGTTATCCCCTTCTGTTGCTACCGACTACGCGGCCAGAACTCCGCGAACGTGTACTTCGGTCCGGCCTTCCCTTTTTCTCGTTTTAATGAAAAATAGAGGATGAAGACGCGACGCGGAATGACTCTATCCCCTTCGAAGTCCTTCCTCGAGCTTGTTATATTCGGTCGCTCCTTTTTCCTTCGTTCGTTTAATCTCCGTATAAGCGGATTCTTGCAGACGATCTTTGCGCTTCTCGTGCTTCCCTCTTTTTTCTCACTTTAGTCTTAATTTCACGAGTGACGATTGGGTAGCGAGCAAAAGCCTCAATCGCGGAAGGAGATGCAGTCGTTGGACACTTCGCCTCGTAAGGGAACTCGAACGATCATCTTGTTTACACCAATTCGTGACGTTACAAAAGTGGATACTCCGTTCTCAACTTATTATTATTATTATCAACAATCTTACGGCCTGCATTTCCGATTGTCTCTAAAAGTACATCGAAGCGTGTCTTCGTTGCGCGTGCATTAGTTTTTCGAGCGAAATGTTGCTCCCCAAACTACAAAGTAACGGAAAATACGTTATTTTATCGGATAGAGTTATCGAAAGGTAGGCCAAGTAAAATTATTTTGTGGCGCGCGTTTCACGAACCCCCTCCCCCATTACGTACTTACCGTCGTTGTTCAATTAAGCTCTCGATACGCAGCGAATCTTTGCACTTTTAAGTCGAGCGCGAGCGTTTCCAGGCATTTTTCGCGAAAAAAGCAGCTTGTAGAGGCTGGGGATAAGATTACATTGTCCGGTCGAGTGTTTTTCGCAATTAAACGTCGAGATTCAATTGTGTGTACGCGTCCCACAGAGTCGGAATAGCAACACCTAGGTTTTTTAATTGGACAAACAATAAACATAAATCGGCGCAAAGCCGATTAGATAAACGCGTTAAGCGTAATCTTGCCTCGATTTACGGAAAGAAACATTATCGCTCTCGTAAAAAGATAGCCGAGCCACGAGATTACCGCATTCCTAAGCATATTTGCCGTGAGTACAGGGCCTTTTTATTATGAGTTGAAAATGGAGGTGGTCGACGCGAGAAACAATAACAGAAACTCAAATTACAGCTGGAATCCGATTATCAACCAAATAGCGGAACGCGCGTCGATGCTCGGCTGACTAACCCAAGTTGCTGCTGCTGCTGCTCTCGTGGATGTGGTTTCAGCGCGGCGCGAATCTAAACACTGGATCGGCGCAAAAACGACAGTCCCAGCCTTTGCGCTTTCCGTCCGAGCACAGGCGTCCGCGTTTCCGAGCGCGCTGCGGCCCAAGGCGCTGACGGCGGCGAAATCGACGAACAATAACATTGCGGAGGAGGGCGCGGAGTTGCGGGGGTGCCGCCGCCGCCGCCGCCGCCGACTCGGAGCAGATGGGAAGCATCAGCTGCGCCAGTTTTTCGTGTCTCGAACTCCGAAACTCCGCTCGGAAGTTTCTCCGCGTCCACAAGCTCCTGTCAGCTGGTTGGCCGCGTGACGCCCGCTATGCCGGTCAATAGCTACCATCGTAAATCCTGCGATTTATGATTCCTCTACTCCGTGCATATGCCAAGATTTCGAAGACGTTTAGGCGCACGTGGCCGCGCTTTCACAACTCGGGCCCCCGTTCCAGCTCGGAAAAATACAAGTAGCTCTGGCCGCACGAATGTTATTATCCAGCGAAATCGTTTCCTGGAATTACAATGATTCAATGTCGCCCGTTTACTCGCGACTCTTAATTTGCCGCTTAATTTTCAGGAGTGCACTTCCTTATCCCGTTAAATCGGTGCACGGCGCTCGGCTGAAAATTCGGATGAAAGTGCGCGCGAAAACGTAATCGCTTTTTTAATAAAGAAATATCGTCTAGCTCGAACACTGCGAGTGGCTTTCGCAGTAGCCGTGAGCAGCGAATGTAGCGCGAATTTCGATGGAAATCTTTTGCGATAAGCGGTAATTTATTGGGTACTTAGCCCGAATACTTGTTAATGTTTTTTGCTACTCACTTATGACCAGCTGTGCCGGGTTGCCGAAAAACGCCATGTTAATTAACTTTCGTGTCCAGCAGCGAGCAAAGTACTGCTGCTTTGCGCGAGGGATGCAGAGGTGAAAGATTATCGCGAAATAAGCCGCGATCCAAGTGCAAAGCTGCACTTGCGAACACTTGTAAATACGTTATGGATTCGTGGAATTTCTGAATTTAGTAATCGCAAGCACTAAGATTGTTGTCGCGTATATTTTTTAAAAGGTGGCCGATGGAGGAGATTCGCATCGGTTTCGTCGCTCGGAGGTTGCAAACTTTTTTAATTTCCAAAACGAAATCGGCTACTTCGTATCCGGCGAGTCGCGCGTAATCATCGATCGACCGAAAATACGCAGACAGAGAACTACGAGTTTTTGCAGCTTCCCGTCCGAGATCTCGCGTCTCGAGCAGCCGGCTGAGGTGCATTGCAACTAACTCTTGTATTAATGTGGTTGTCAATTATTCTATCGGTTGCACCGTTACATCGGACCAAGGACGTTCGTTACGAATTAAAAAGCTGTAATAAGCTGCTGCGCTGCTCTGTGATTGCAAAATTCAAAAACAATTTCAGTCGCGATAGCAAACGTAAAAT
Organism: Platyscapa corneri; assembly: GCA_018907185.1. Taxonomy (NCBI): domain Eukaryota; kingdom Metazoa; phylum Arthropoda; class Insecta; order Hymenoptera; family Agaonidae; genus Platyscapa; species Platyscapa corneri. Next base: position 3,379,923 of record JACCHW010000026.1, on the reverse strand, counting down.
TATCCGCATCGAGTGTCTGTTCCTGCAACGAGCGACGTCTGTAATTTCAAAGACACGCATCCGACATTTTTATAGATAAACGAAGCGTATTCTTAGACTCGCGGTTTGCCCCGAGGAGTGTATTCAAGGAGCTCGGGCACTCGAAGCAAAAGCAAAGCAGACGCGTATCGAGCGAACGGATCATCGGTAGCAGCTACGAAAATAACCGCGCGACCGTGCAAAAGGTTGCTAAGCTGGACGCGGACGCGATCGTCGACTCCCCCCGCTCATCCGCGTAGTCCCTTGAAAATGCACGCACTGGCGCGCGTCAACGTGTTATTCCAAGCGACAGAGCACGAGGTATGAATCAGAGGCAAAAATTACGTCCGCGCAATAACGCGTAATGCTTCCAGAGTCGAAGTAACGCAATCCTTCGCAGCCCTTACGCAGGCTTTTGCTGCTCTTTTCCAGCTACGTTTAATGCATCTCTCGCCTGTTCTCCCGTCGTTTATTGTTTAAAACAATTCGCTTGAGTAATACGATACATAGGAATAATCGCCGGAGGGATGGGGGCAGGGAGAGAAGCCTTAATCGCGGCTTTCAAGCGCATTCCTGCAGCAACAGCCCGCGTATAAATAAAAGAGCGCTAAACGTGTTAATCTTCAAAGTCGCGCTACGAATAACAGATAATTAGCAGGAGATAGAGCGCGGGCCGAGCGTTTGCTCGGTCTCCATCTCGATCCGCGTCGCTCGATCCGAGCCGATCCGACCCAGTTGCGCGCGCGCGCAGAGGAGCGCGGAAATTAAAGTAAATAACTGGCTCTCGCGGCCAGATATCGCCGGCAACGCACTGTCAGGGACTGCCCCCTTCCCCGCAGTCCGCGCCGACCAACGCTCGGCTTCGAGCACATCAAGGATCCCTATAATAGAAAGACAGCGAGGCTCGCCAAAGTGAATTCTATGATTTAACAGGCATGCGCGAAAGAATTTTACAGCGTCCCGAGTGGTACAAGCGTTCCTCGTCGGCTCTACATAATGTATGCGAGTACAGGAATACCCGGGCTCCGGTGCATCGTCGTGACCGGCGACGTACGTACGTGGGTACTTTCGGAACGCAGGGAGGGATACCTCGGAGGATTCCCGTATCGGAAACCGCGGCCGCGCGCTCCCTTTGTGGCGTTATTTGCCGACGCGAGTGCATTCGCCCCCCTCCCACACAACTGTCCCCTCGAGTTCTTATGCAGACATGCGCACTCGAGAGATGAATATCGTAGACAAGACCGGGAGCGGCGCGAAGAAGAGGCATCGCCGCTCTGCTCGTAAAACCGCAGAGGAGGCGAAAAAACCCGGACTCTAGGCGTCTCCTCCGCGGCCTCGTGCTGCCGGTCAACTTTGCCTCCCCGCAATTACGTCCAATGCGGTGTTAAGGTTCAATTACGCTTTTTACAATGGCGAGCAGAACTCGGATGTAATTGAATAATCTGAGCAGTGATTCAGCGACATGCGCTTTTACGAGGCCTCCGGGCGATCCGCCGACGACTCCGTTTTTATCGTCGGACGCCGGTAATCCCGCGTCGTGTAAACGTCGCAATTTAATGATTTTCGAATACGCGCGTCGTGTCTTCGAGTTGCCTCCCGGACGTCTGCCGGACGCCTCCCCCGGACGCACACCACCCAAGGCCGCAGTTTACTTTGACAGCTGGAAATATGTTCGGCTCCGCTCCGAGGTCGCCAGTTAAACTTAATTAGCAAAGCGAAATTTCAGGCCATACGTCAACATTGTCCGCAATAATTGTAACATTAATCATTGGACACAATAGGTGCGTTTTCAATAGCCGAGTTGTTGCTGCTCCGAGAGAAACGCGACGGCTACAGTGCGAGGATGCGACGAAACACTTTAAGAATTAACAGTGCATATTATGTAGAATCGTGCGCAAAACTCTTAAATTATTCATTACGACTTATAAAATATACATGTGTCCGTGATGTAAAAGTTGGTAATTTAACGGATGTGCGTTTAGACACTCGACGCTCGAGATTAATAGCGCGCGTCTTATAAGCCGTAGCGAACAAAAGCAGAGGCTTCGAAATTAATTCCGGGTTGGAAACGTTGCGCGTGTTTGTTTTCGAGTGGCGCTTTTCACTCCAGCGAACGGGGAAATGAGAAAATGAGAAAATGAGCTTCGAGCGGTGGATCGGCAAATCCCTTCAGAGTCGCAATCGCAAGGACGGAGCTCGCCCATTTTTTCCCGCGAACCTATTGATTTTCGCGTTTTTAGCTACTCGTTCGAGTCGTCGACTCGGTGCTCGCAAGCGACTCGCGAATGCTGCAACGCCGCACACGTTATAAATATTATAAATATTACAAACATTATTCGATAAGGCGTAAGCGCGTGTTGAGAAAACAATCTCGGCTCTTACGTACTGTATTAATGTCTGCAGGCCGCGGACGCCGGCCTCGAGGGAGTCGACGGTCTCTCCTCTGCGTTGCACACGCGCGCAGTCGCCGACGTTACGCGGACAAAATCCACGGAGCCTTAAATCCGACGGGACACGGGGATAAATAACGCGCGGCCTTCTCCTGACCATACGCAAGCTCGAGGCGAAGCAGGCGCACCGACGCTCCGACGAATCACGGAATTAAAATTAAATACGTAATCTGTCGGTCGGCTGCCAAGGGTCGTAGCTCGTGTGCGCCTCCTGCGCCTCTACCTGACTCCGAAGGCCTCCGCCGAGGTCCTTTGTTGCGAGGAAAGTCAGGATTCAATGCTGACGGGACGCCTCCTCGGCCATAAATATTTGAGCCGTGAAAAAGAGTCAAGGGTCGGAAAGTTCGTTGTAAAGCGAGCCGAAATTTCTTCTTTACGATAAACAACTTCGCGCCAGTCTTGCGCAGCGATCCTTGAAGATCCGTAAATAAATTGTAAATAAATCGTTATTTTAACGCGCGGGGACAGGACGCGTGGCTGCGTCGCGTGAAAATAAAAATCTCGTCGCGGCATTTAAATCCGAACGCCGGAGCTGCTTCGTGACCGCAAATGCACTTGGGTACGAGGTGTGCGCGCGCGCGCCTGTGGATGGAGAGCAGGCGAACGCGCACACCTCGGAGTTTATCTCGCGAAGATTGAAGAGAAGACGAGGCTGATGCAGGCCTCGGGTATAGTTTACCTCGAGCTCACCTTAACAACGTTTACTTAGCGCCACGTCGAATCGGCGCCGACTGTAATTTCGCACTCGCAAAGTGGATCGAAAAATGAACAAATAATCGGCAATCGCCCTTCCGTCTGGCGCACGCTCCCACGTGCACACACGTACGAGGCGGATCTCCCGATGCCGCCGATAAAGCCGATCGATCGCCTTGGATTTAGCACCAACTGCTCGCTCTCGAACGGCGGCGCGATCCCCGCATCCCCGGCGCATCGTGATCGCCGCTACCAGCACTCGGAGCGCCGCACGCACGTAGACAGATTTCGAGTCGATTGATCGCGATGGTGGCTCGTCAAGCATCCCGATCACCCGTGGTTACGAGAGAGCACCGGCTGATTTATAAGGACGATTCCGATCCTCGTGGTGGGCGATCCTCTGTGCTTTCCTTTAGCGACCAACGGATAAGGGGACTGACTGCGGCCCTACGGCGAAAAAATGAGAGTGGGGCCGGGCCTGTTTAGATGGATAGTCCTGCTGCTGTCCGAGTCGCTTAAACGTACGAGCTGCTCTTTTTCACGACCGATTGTCATGCTAATAGATTTATGAGGACACGTCACAGCGGAATATCTCGACGCGAGTCAACTCCGTCTCGAAAGTAGCGTCGCTCTCACGGTCCATTATTCGTCGCTCTAAATTCTGCATCTATCGCGTCGGTATTGCGAAGAGGATGGGCTAATTGAAACTCCGTTTGTGGAATATCATTTGAATATCTGCAGCTTGGATGAGAAATTGGTTTCGTTGCTATTACCGACAGTCGATAGACACGCGAGTACTTTTAATTTAAACGACACGTTTGCTGTACCTTTGAAAATCCAAAATCGAATGCTTCTTCGTTGTCCTTTTTATTTTCAACCGAGCCCCCCTCTGCTATCTCCAAATGAATAATATATTTCTAATGGACAAGGAATGGGGAAGATCGGTTTTCAATTTCGCGCATTAGGAATGGAACAATCATAGTTGGTCGTTTATTTAATTGGCCGAGTAGCCGCTACGGCTGCGGAAAATTAATCGGCTATTTTGAATTTTTGTTTACACCAGTCCTCCATCTACGCACACTTGTTAATCCGCAACTTGAGAGGCAACGATTTTTTCCGCGTGCCTCGCCCATAACAACAACAACGATCGTGCTTGTGCCGAGGCTCTCCTGTCTCCGTAGACGATGTAGATGCTGTCAAAGAAGCCGCAGCTTTTCAAAGACTACGCAGAGTGGGTCACGCCATTGGAATTCTCACGCGCAATTATTACCGCAGCGAATCATTATCTCGTTAACACATGCGAGGATTTTTAGAATTGTTCCATGCGCGAAGTGACGGTAATGTGCTTCTTGTGTTGCACATGGTTCGGTGCACTCGACGAAAAATTTTCTCTTACCTTTTCAGACGCAACCGTCGTCCCCTCCACTGTAAGCTATTCCTATTCCTATTGCTATTCCCATTACGTAGATTCAAAGATAATGCCCGGAGCGATGATGGCCAGTTCCGCGTTAAAAGCTCATCCACTGAATGCTGCCCATTTGGAAAACATTTAGAAATTTGCCTTTTTAATAAGAAAAGTTAGCGCATATCGCTTTTTGCAGTTTTCGCGTGCAATCTTTATCGATACTGTAATGCGAAAAGCTCGACATTTAACAACGCAAACATACTTAGCTTTAAGAGAACCGTACTTTGCGTTTGATGTCGTTGAATAACTTTCAATTAGCAGTGTTTGTGGAATTTAGAAAACTGCTTTTGCACTGATTCATTATTTGTGAAAAAAGCTGCAGAGTTTGTTTACGGTCTTCTACTGGTTTACAAGGGCAACGCGAAAAGCAAAAAAATGCCGTCGTTTTCTTTTCCATTTTCGGCAGTGTCGCCCAATAAGCAGAATTATACGTGAAATTATTACATCGATTGCACTGCTATCCGTGCAATGAATCCCCCATCGTTGTTTTAAAAATCCCGACAATTCGAGTAGAATTCCAGCAGTTTTGCGAGAATAAAAAAAGTTGTTTTTGGCGAGCGATTTTGTTAAAGGGTTAATCGACGACCTCTTAATTTCGTCGCCGAATGAAAGGATGCAATTATTTTCGGCCCCAGAAGGCAGTTTGAAGAATTCGAAATCCGCGAGTTCGCAGTGCATAAATTTTGCTTTTGGCACTGGCATGCGCGAGCGTTGTAAAACGCTCTTTTATGCTCCGAGTGATGAGAGCAGATGCCACAACAAAGAGAAATATTTTCGTTAAGCTGCGTTTCCATCAGATACTGCGTAAAAATGATTTACCATTTCATAAATAAAAATTGTGTTCCCAGTCGAACATTCGGCTCGCCGGCGAATTTCATTAAAAAGTGTTTTACGAGGCATTCGCAAATGCTCAAATTCGTTCGTCGAATAAAAATGTTTACGAAAAGTGTGGGGGAGTTGCGAGGTAAGCGAAAATTGATTTATAATACGCTAGAGCAGACGCGCTCCGGGAGTCGAGCCGGCCGTCGCCTAAGAGGATGCGCTCCGTTAAACCGTTAAACCGTTAAACCGTTAAACCTTTAATCTTAACGTCTTTGTTTTGACTCGTTGCTTCGGCGAATGCGGCGAGTGCGGCTAGCGCGAATCGGAGCCTTCGCAGCGTTGACGATGGAAATAAAAATTTCGCGAGTGCGCGAGTTGCAATCGACTCGTAAGAAACGGATTACTAATTCGAAAGCAATCAACGTCGGCCGTTTATTAAAAGTAATGGTAAACATCGACAGGATCGAGCGCTCGCCGTTAAACTCTGATTAGCAAATTTCAATCCCTTTGCTCTTGACTCGCCAATTGAAATTCGCGTACGCGACAACAAGGAGTTTGTTCCACGGGAAATATGATTCCGCGGCTACGGCATTCCAGATGCTGTGTACATTCCTACACACGCGCGCACCCTATTATGCCGAACACGAAAAAAGTACGCGCACGCGGCGGAAGGATAAGCGCGCGGGGCTCGAGGTAATCGGATACCATTAATACCTTTTTGCCGTGTTAAATGTCTCGGCGCTGCGGCATCAACGCGCGTGCGCCCAAGTGCCCGGGTTGCACCGTAACGCACCTACACGCGCGCCACGACAGCTCGTTCAGCGCGCTCTCCTCGAAAATTCCACCATTTTTATTTGGTCGTGGGCACAAAAATTAAATGCCGTCCGAATGATGGGAGGAGAGATGTGTTGGTATTACGCCGGATTAACTACACTCGGCTCGATTTGCATTTACAGCCTGAGGTTTCGGGATTCAATTCAGGATTGAGTTTAATTCGATTGTGATCCGATTCGACGAGATGTCTGGATAACGTTAACGATTCGCTTCAAATTTTCCCCTCTCCCCTTTAGCCCCTTTCTTCGCTCTTGCTTTACAGTCGATTGGAAAACCAGAAAGTGGGGTTGCGCTACGGACTCGAGGACCAGGGCAAACGTTCTTGTCGTTGCGTTTTCTCGGCGAGCATGTCCGACTACGAATGTCGATGACGAAAAATATCGGGCTGACCTATAAGCATAATTATTTACTGATTTAACGAAAAACCGGAATCCGCTCGCGGATATTACGAGATGCGCTAAACGGGTCGGGCTGCGATATTTTATCCGCATAGCCGGGGATTCCAGGATAATTGACCTGTAGTTCCGATGAGATAACATGGATCCCTTCGTTATGGCCCTTTTAGCGGTGTGTGTCTTCTCGAAGGGACGTTGGTCTCTGCCGTTGGATCGCGCGCGTAGGGCGAACTCTAGGAATAACAAGCCCGAGCAATTTTATCCAATGAAGAGGATCGGTATTCCAGGAGCTCGCGAGCCCCCGAAATTCGTGCCAATCCGGGGAGGCTCGCAAATTGTACCGCCGGTCGCAAAAGTAAAAAGACCTAAATTGTTGTTGCTGTTACGTTGAAGGGATTACAAAATTATTTAAGGGACGGGTTTTTGAATATTCGTGAGAAGCGCAAGGGTTTTTTCTGTACGGAATCTCAAGTTACGCTGAAAAATCAGAAAACCTTTGTTTCAGGCGGTCCAACCGAGCGTCGAGTTGCCTTTCTCCTTAAGAAGGTTGATCTTCTGGGAACGAGAAATATAACACCAGTCGGACCATCCTTTACTTTTGCGCCCCCTCCCCGCGACAGTTCATCGTTGAAATTGTTCGCGCGTTGGAAAATGGGTTACGTTTGGAAGCGATAGCGGCGATAAATAATTTTCGAGTGCCGATTAAACAAAGCCGATCCAGTATTAATTTTTAATGCTTTCAGGGAATATAGTTACACGAAAGGTGTATTTGCTATAGAATGTAAAAAGTAGATTATTTATAAGAGAAGCTACGAGTCGTTAGGCTTTCGACGAAATTCAAGTGCACAACTTGCCGGCCTTGATTTTTCAATTTTTCATTATTTTATTTTAGCCTTTCGTCTCGCGCTTAATGTTCCCGCAACAAAATCCTTGGAAATAAAACGAGTCATATTGGGAATGATTTACAGGTAAGTAAATGCCGCATGTGATTTTACAAAAATTTTAATTAGTTGCAGTTTTAATTAATCGGAGCCGCGCGATCGCGTCATTTGAAATTATTCGTTTTACGCGTGCCTTCGCACAGAATTCAATTACAAGCAAATTCTGTCGAACGTGTTGATTCTTGCACTTGGGTCGTTGCGCTCTCGTTCATTTTTCTTTTCGCGCCAACGGCTATAAAAAATTCCCGAGAATAAGATTAAACATCTCGCAGAAGAGAAAGTGCTTGTAAATCTTTTGATCCGCGCGTCGAGCACTGGAAAATGCAAAATGTAGTTGTTCAGTCTCGAAGGCCAATAAATTTTTTCCTCGATCTCTTAATAACGAGCGATCGGTGCGAAGGCAAAAGTTTTGCAGTCAGCGAAGCCTGACCACCAACTTGGCGCTCGTATTGAGATTAGTTTTTGTTTACAAACCGACGCGACGCGGCCACCCGTGAAAATATTTTGCATAATCGTCGGGTTAAGTGGGTTTTATCTCTGTATGCGGCGTGCGAAAGATACGCGCTCCTTCATCTTTCCCTTAACAAAATCACGCGATCACGACATCTTCGAATTCTCTAACGCTTTCGCCCTTTTCCTTTGGCAAATTAAAAATTATCGACTTCGAATCTTAGCGTGTGTGAACAAAATATACAGCGAATGTAATAAGTTACTGTTACAATTTGATACGCTTTTTAATTGGACAATAACTTATAGATACGATCGGTTTGGGCTTTTAAATTGTTTAGGCTCAGTTGCTGGCTTAGATTAGTTTTGCGGATAATAATTTGGCGCGTTAATTTTAAATGCGCAATATAATTGACTGGAGAAAAATTAGTGTAAAGGAATTTTCAAAATACGGAACAGCAGCGACGATAAACGATATCGAGAAAATTTTTCTCGTAAGCTATGCGGGTTTTGTCTTTTATTTCATAGGACACTTTACATAACAGGCGCTTAGAGTCTTTCAAAATTAGTTCTCACACACTCGAATATTTTCCCAATTCGATATGTAGGAAATTCCGCTTGAAAACGAACGCGTGTCGGCCCTAAAAACGCGTAAAAAGGGAATCTAGAAACCCGAACGTACCGAGCCCTTTTTTCGATAGAAGCGCGATTTTCAGAGCTCGAATGGCTGCGCGGGAGCTGCTTAAAACGTTACGAATACTCGCAACGTATAATCCTTGCAAAGTATAATCGCGTATGCGGATGAAAAAACTAAATATAAATAACAAAGCGCGCGGTTATAAAAGGGCGTCGTGCAAAGAACGATCCCAGAGTAATAAAGAGAAAACAGATAAAAAGAGACTCGGAAGTTGGAGAACTGGGTCGAAGCGTTCGATCGTAATCTCGAGGCTGGCTAACCATACATCCACGGGATGCACATGCAGAGGCGCATGATGCAAGCACATGCAGTCGCGTCCGTAAACTCGTACAAAGTTGGCATTGTCGCAGAGTAGTGCTGGCGCCGGCCGCACCATCGCTTGGAGGCGACTGCGCGGGTTATGCGCGTCATAAATAATCAGTGCCGCGCCCCAGGCAGGCAGCCAGGCAGGCCTCGGGATTTTCCGAGAGAGGTTTTTCTCCTCGGCAAGGGAAACGCAGCACGCCGCCCGTTGAATTCCGTGAAATCCTTTCTCGAGAGTGGAGGCGCTCGACATCCGGTAATCGCGATGCGGCGCGTGACCCGGGAAGCGCCACGGCCTTTAGGTGCCCACCCGTCCCTCTCCTCCTCCTCTTCCACGCTTTCTCATTCCGTCCGCGTGGGGCTCCTTTTCCGATTTTCATCTCTCGGACGGAAGCTCGGGAGACGTCGACAACGCCGCGACGATTTCCATCAGCCTTTCGACGTTTACACGCCGCCCAAATGCGTTTTTCCTCATCCTGGAGCGCGCCCCCGATCATCGGTGCAGCCTTTTACGATGAGAACTCGAGTTGCCGATAAAAAAGCGAAATGCCATTCTGTAGGAGCGGTATTTCTTCTTCGTCCTTCGTAGGCGGATTATGGTTCGCGGCTCGTGATTCACGGCGAAGAGCCACCGCAAGGCTGCGAGAGCAGGACCTCGAGGAAAATTTGAATACCGCCAACGACGGCTGGGAAAACCACAAGTGCGCACTTTTAACTGTTGCACTTTGCGCGTTTACACGCCCGAGAAGCGTTTGTTCTCCTTGACAAGTGAGTGGAAATAAAATATTCGCGTCATAAAGTCGAGTGCGCGTAATACGGAATAATTAATTAGCGATCCGCTGCCGCGCATTACTCACCGCTGCAAATGATTTTCAGCGCGAACGCGAATCCCGCGAGCTCGGGCACGTGCGCACACGCACACACACCGGAGCGGAAGCAGCCGACGAATTCCCCGATGCTCGGCTCGATAGAAAACAGGCGTAATTTGTATCGCAAGCGCGAGACAGCGCTCGAGGAAATTTCAATATCAATTCGCACCGGCGTTGCAGCGCCTTATCAGCTACAACGCGCTGCAACGCGTTCGTGTTCAACACAATGGGACAGTTAATCATCAACAAAGTGCGAGCAGTTGCAGTATTTCAGATCGCAGCCCGAGATTGCATCCTTGCGAAGCAAAGGTGGATGATGCGTACCACCGCGTTACTTCGCGCCTTCCCGGGCCCCTCCCCTCGCTCCCCACCTCTACTAACGAGGCTCGCGGTCGTGGCGAGGGCTGGGTTCACCCTGGAACCGAGCTTTTTCCCCCTTTAGCGACCCGATCACGCGCTGCATTAGTGACGCGGACAAAGCAGGGACGAGATCGAGACGATGGAGCGATCTTGGTTTGCGAGCTTCTGTCCGCGGTAGGTCGTGAAACGCGAGATCCTCGAGACAGGCGGTTGCTCGTTCGTCCGCTGCGTCAGGCCACGAGATTAGTTGGCGCGCGTCCTTCCTCCAGTTCCGAGTACGAAGGCGAGTTTCCGCCGCAGGATTTTCTTTCCACGAAATTTCCACCCTCGAACCCTGCCAAATCGAAAAGTCATCGATCTCCCGCAACTTTTCGTTATAAACTTGTGACGCGTGGGCCGCTTCCGAGACGAAGCCGGAGTGTGAGAAAGAGCTACGAAAAATGACATTGCAAAGTATATTACAGGCTTCCAACGAAGCTCAGACTGCATTGACGTTTACTCACAGCGGCGCAATCCAATAATTCCCTATTTTACATGAACTTAATCGAACGTAATCGAACGCGCCCATCTTGCGCTTCTTACACGTATATATCACCAGGTGAATCGCTTCGAATCCATTAACCGCATTCTTTTAGAGATTCTGAGCGGTCGCCGGGTGTGCGCGTGCATATTAATAAATTAAAAATCGATGCTCGAAGCCGGGCTTGGAGTTCTGGAAAATTCGCTGCAAGCCATTACTCGCGTCAACTATTCTCTGCCGGAAAAGGAGGCAAAGGGTTGCCTGCGAGGAGAAAAATGTCAGCAGCCCCTCTGCGCGATATTCTGTGTCCCCGCCGGCGTCGCTTTTGTTGGCATTAAAATTCCTCTGTATGCATAAAATAGCGGAAGTAGGAATATCGGGATCGAGCAGCTAATGATCGTTAAAACGTGCCAGTGCGAGGCGAAACCACATTATCGGCATTAGTGGGGGATACAGGATCTTAAAAAATACACAGCCCCTGTGCTGCAGTTTATTCAGATTGCAGAGAAGCAACATTGTGCACGCGCGTGCACTCGCTTCTATCGCGGCATGAATATATTTTTACAGAACCGGCATTCCGTCTCGAGTTATCGTGACTTTGCGAATGTCTCTGGCGTTTTTAAACTGTTGTCTGCCGGTTTCACGGCCGAATCGTTTATTCGATTGATCAAGGCTAGCGTGTGCACATTTTCAATAATGTTGTTGTTAAGCTCTACTCGATCCGCGATGGGCAGCCGGCGAACATCGTTATGAATAAATCGTGTCGCGAAACGCTAATAAAACGAAGATCGTTGTAAACCGATCGCCTTTTAAAAACGCGATCGCGTGAAGTGGCGTTCGCGCGGCGCCTCCTTTGCCTCATCCTTTCAGAACGATAAACGTTGGCGACGAAACCACCGAGTCTCTTAGAGGCCCTTGATTAGGGAACTTTTAGAAAGAATCGTCACCGATCGCTAATCGAAATTTGCGCAACTTTAATCACGCCAACATCGTCGGAGCCATTAAATTAGCCTAAGCTCCTCCTCGCCCGACTCGTACATTTGTAGGCTCAAGCTTATTGCTTATCCCCGTTTATTTTAGTCGACGCAAAGGCTAAATAATCTTACGCGAGAAATTGCAAATACGATAAAAATTTACTTTCATCGTAACATTGAACAATCGTAAAAAGTAAGAAGCGCTAAGAAGTTTGGCGCGAATCGTTGAGCGAAGCCGCAGGAGCGCTCGGCTCCCGGTGCACGAGCGTAAACGTGCAAAAAGCAGAAATTGCATTGTCGAGGACTGCAACGGCCTTAACCCGACACCTCGTGCCTCGTGACCCAGCCCTCGAGGATTTTCCTTTCTTCTCCTTACTCTGCTCCTCTTCCTCGAGCCTGTCACCACAGCACTCCTCGCGCTTTTCTGCTCCGGGCGCAAACTCCGTTTCGAATTTTGCATTCGGTAGCGTCGCGGGCAGTTTGGCGCATCCAAACTTTTCGACACCGACGCAAACAATCGCATCGCGTTCGTTCCAACAGCGAGGAACGCTATTATTACGTGCTCCGACAATTAGGCGCTGTTCGCCGTCCGTTTCGCCGGGCGCGTGTAATGGTAGCTGGAAAATATCAATAGCAAGACGGTTGTAGCGCTCGAGACAGTTTATGACGACAGCGTAATTTAAGGCGGCTATTCGATACAGTGTGTAAAGATAATAAAACAATCTCGTTAAGAGACAATTGTGTTTGGTTTGATTTTCGCGATCGTCTTTTCGCGACGCGAGAGCAGCGGGTGGCGACCTGAAACTGCTCGCGATAACGACGATACGCAGCTGCCAGCAGACTTCGATAAAGCCATAAATTGAGCGACGAGTTGGGAGCGCGAGTCAGAGCTGATCCGAGCGTTTGCGACGGTATTTTCCTGATTTGCAAGCCGTCGCTCCGATGCTTGGCTTCGAGAACGGAATTCGCGAGCGCGAATCCTAACGGGGCGAGGCGCTAAAAATGACGCACTCGCTCGGGGGAACAAAGGTGAGTTAGAAATGTGACCCTCCCACCTCCAGCTTGATAACTCCAGAATGCATTGTTACTGCTTCGGTATGCGGGGGGCGACTATTCCCGCGATGGTCGCTATAACGCGTATCGGGCAAATCGATTCTCGATTTCCCATACCCGGACGGGGAGTCGCGTCCCTCCCGCCATTGCAGTTGAATAACTCGCGGTGCGACCGATAAAGCGCCAAGCGCGTACGAGTGCACGCGTTTGTTTATCAAAGGTCGCGCGCGACGCTTCGGAACGGACTGTGCGGCGTTTCTAAAGAAGCGCGAGTGTGTAATTTTCGAGGCCAAATATTTGTACTGCGCCGTCGTAGTCCTTCCTCCCTCTTTCTCCTCCTCGTTTCAGCTCCATTCGCATGCAGCGGCGACGGCGGCGCTTTTTGACCGGCGATCGTGAATTTCCCCCGTTTCTCCTTCTCTTGCGGCGAAACCTTTGAGAAGCGCAGCCTCCGCGGCAAGCAGCGCCGAAAGTTACGTTTTCATTATTATTCCGCTGAATTTCCTTATCGAGATGGAATATATCGTACGTGCGTTTGAGTGGATTTCGGACGGAGTTTATAATGGGCTGGAGATGGGAATCGGCCCGACCGATTCCAGATTCCACATTCCAGATTCCGGTCTCGGATGCAACTCCGGCATATTCTTTTTAACGATAGCCCTTTACAACGTCTAATCTCGAGTTCATCAACGAGGAAAGCAGTGAAATATGAACGCAGTTTGGCGCGTCGCTCGCATATTCCACGAGCCCGCGTGTGGTTTCTGCGAGGCATTTCGAGGCGGTTTTCGTACGACGATAGAGCCCGAGCAGTTTGGAAATATCGTTTGGCAGCGCTGCCTCGAAGAATCGCGTCGAAACTTACGTGGTGACGAGCGACGCGTTTCGTGACTCAGCTGCAACACACCGGGCAAAAGCAACGGAGTAGAGTGATTTGGAAAATCTATCTTCGAGATTAATGCGCTTTTCGATATTCAAAACTTGGAGGCCTTGAAAAGTGGGGGGGGGGCGGCGGCTTCGGTGAAAAGAGCGCCATTAGCGATGGTTGCGTTTCTGCCTGGAGGCTGGAGGCGCATTCCGCGTGTCGTAGAGCCGACTACCCTTGTCCCCCGAGTACTTCCTAATGAGTAAAAACGTCAGCATGACCATAAGCACTTTTGGCCGGTCGCGTAACGGCGGAAAACTTTTGTCGCTCGAAAACGGCCCCTCGCTCGCCGCTGCGAATGAAAAATTGCTCCAGGTACGGGACAGTGGAGAGCGGCAGCCTGTCACCGCATTATATTTAGTGAGACGATTCACTGAGCCAAGTGCATTTTTAACTGTGTCCGGTGGCCGTCGCTCAGCGCGAGAGAAAGAGAGAGAGAGAGAGAGCGCACGAGTTGCGAGACGAGCATCGACGGGCGCGTCTGCAATTTACGATCGGAATCGGCTGTAAATCACTTTGCGATACTCGTAAAATACGTACGCAGCAGCGCACGGCCGCGGAAGGCAACGCTACTTTCCTCCGAGTAGTTGCGCGCACGATTTGTACTCGATTTTAGCAACGTAAGCTGCGCCGCTGTGGATGACACTTAACGTGCTTTAATGACGGTTATTCTCTTGGAATTTTGTGAAAAAACGAGGATAATTTCGCTCGTGTCGAGCCTTCAACCATCGCGTTACTTTGAATGCGACTGCCACTATGACAATGAAATGCTAATAATAACAATCACGCGCTGTGTAAATTTTCCTTACAGTCAGCTGTCCGGTCTTATTTATAGATATTTATTTTTTATCCTGAAAAATCATCGGAAGAATCACGAACCGATATCTCGAGTTCATCGCGCGTTTGCCGGGCGGCTCGAGCTTTTCCACTTGTTTAAGGCCGTTCCAGGGTTGGCTCGTCAAATTTGCAAACGTGCGATGAATGCATTGCACAATGCTCGAGAAGATGCCAAGGTTCCGAAAAGATACTTTTGAACGCGCTATGTCGACGGAAATCGTAGAAAACGCTCGCGGTGACGCTTCCTTCCGCCTCCAGCCTTTCAGTGTCTCACATTTGTCGCCGAAACGGCTTTACGGGGCCAGTATCTCTCCTGAGGACGTAACAGTCGCAGACGGGGTTTCATGCGGGGAACACGCGTGGCTCCTCCTCCTCACTCTGTTCACGGGCCCTCGCAGATCTGAAATTCGTGCTCCCGAACGAAGGGACGTCTTTTTAGTGCAGCGCTAACTACGCCGCGCTGCGTTCCGTTCGAAGCGGAGAGTCCATCATGGTTGCGCAACTCGAACAATGCACGAGGAGCCGCAAAATTTGGAAACGTTTGCGAGAACCCGAGCGGTTTGCTTAAATCCGAAAGTGGCGTTTGCGCTCTCAGCATTATTGCGCCAACGCGACGGTTATTTTAATACGCGAAATGCGAAATAGCGAAACGGTGGTTGTTGGTTGCTGGTCTTTCCGAGCTCTTCGATTGCGCCGCGTGATTCGAGATAATTTATCCACTTGATCGTTATTTATCAAATTAAAGCGAACTGCCGGCGCATAATGGGGAACGAGCCGTTTAACGGACGTTGCGTCGGCTCCTCGAATTTCTGGATTCGCAACAGCGGGGATTAGGCATCCGATGGAGGCGTCCGCCGGCTGTCGCCTCGATACGTAAACACATCCCCGAGTGCCCGAGCTCGAAAATGTTTGTTCGTTGTTGGTGCCGGATCGTCGTTGCTGCGCGAACAACGACCGATAATTTTGTAGGGGGGCGCGCGCTCGCTCGCACGCACTTCCCGAGGCCTAAATTTACGCCTTTCGCCATCCATTTTCTATTTTCGATCGCGGGAGCGCGCGAAACCCACCGACTAGATTCGAACGCGCGAATAGATCTTTTTACGCACCGCGACAGGCTTCGACGAATGCTGTATTTTTGTTTACTTTCTATTATGCGCGCGCAACTCTGCGGGCCTTTGTAACTTGTAAAGTTTTAATTAGCTTCGCTTCTATTGATTAATGGTTTACCGGGAAAATTTACTGCCGATGCTCGCCGCCGCATGGCTCGAATGGCCGGCCCCGGACGTTTCGAAAATACCGCGGCTTTTACACACATTCGAGGCAGTCATGAACCTACAAATGCTTGAATTAGCATAATATTGATTTTCGAGCAAAGAAACATCGTTAAAATCGCTGCTGTGTGCCCGACGCTAATAGAATTCCCCTCTCGCCGCCGCCGCCGCCGCCGTTCCAATGCTTCTCTTTCGCTAACGCCGCTGATTGCTGGTAAATTTAGACGACTTTATTACCCAGCGTCTCCGCGTTTATTCGTTCGTTTTTCCATTTACTTTTCCATTTATTTCTTCGTCCGATCGTTGCGCGGTCGCTTTCGGCTGATTTCGCCTAAATCCCGATCGAGTCAAGCCTCTAGCTCCGCAAAGTCCAGGTGCATCCGCCGCTCGCTCGACACAATTCAACGAGACTACACAAAGGACCTTGAAAGTAAGATCGAACTCCGTATTCGGTCTAACGACCTCGGGATCGGCTCGAGCCGATACTCCGTCCAGCGACCGGATGTCGATACGACACAATGGACAAGGAAGGCAATTGTAGTCGAAGCTCGAGCAGCGATACACCGGACCGGTTGCGTGCCATCATCTCCTCCTCGTGAATACACGCTGCGACTGATCGAACGCGAAAAAGCACGCGGTCCCCGGGGGGTGCTCTAGTAATCTAATAATAACAATAACGAGGAGGACGCGGTTCGGGTTGGAGGGAAGCAACGCGGATATTAAGCGCCTCGGCGGCCCTTGTTCCCGCTTCGTCGATGTCTACGTCCGCGTTTCTCGCCCTCGAGTGCGGCAGTTATTTTCGTCCTTCTTACTGGAGCTTCTGTTCGCAGCTTTTATCTTAGTTTGCCGTTTTAAGATTGCGAGTTCGGCTGCGCGTCTGCAGCTTTTGCTCGCGGCTGATCGAACGGAAGTTACGACCTCCCGTCCGAATGTGAAAAATAATACTCCGCGGGAGGAATAAAATTAACACGTTACGTATCAATTGTTCGAGGAAAACGGATAGTTATAATTTATCGCTCTCGCGCTTAAAAAATTGAATGGCATCGTAAAAATAGATTTATTGGCTTTACAGTGGCGAGGCATTTCCCTCGGCGAACGCTCTTCGTAATCCACTTACAAACATTAGGCGAACGGCGAACGGCGAACGGCAAACACAAGATTCATAAATGACGTCAATAAGCATTATTTAAAGTTTAAAGTAAGTTTAAGGCGCATTTCACATCGGCTGGAATCGGGAGGCAGGCTTTTCTTAGTTCGCGTATAAAGTAGTGCGCGATAAATCTAGTTCCTCCGAAATAGATTTCAGTACATTTGTTAAGGCGGTTCGGACTGTAAAATGTAGTAAAAGTGACAAAACTATCGTCGAAGATAAAAGATAAAGAAACATTGGACACGTCGACTCGAATTCGAACCCGAACCCGAATTCCCGCTCTCCTGATAAAATAAAACACTCGGTTTGTCACTGTCTTGCGAAAGCTACCGAAAGAAATGGCTTCCTGAAAATTCTTTTCCTCTTTGCCTCTCTTGGTGGCGTGACCCGACGGGGTTGTGCCGCCAGACTAAAATATGTCGAGCAAAGGAGACAGAGTCTGCAGACGCGCCACGAGCTTCGCTTGGCTTTCTCGACTAATTCCGGGCGAGCCGGGGAGGAATTTTTACTCCGGCCGCGGGATATCGAGCGCCGCCCGGGCGCCCGCTGCCAAACTCCGCTCGCTCGACCACTTTCGTGACTCCGCGAGGCTCTTTTGTCGACGAGCACAACTTTGCGGACACAACTTTTTTTTCCTAATGCCCGTGCAGGAGAAAGTAATCAAAAGATTCGTTAAACCGGGAAAAGTTCCAAGTTCCTTTACACAAAGGACGCCATCTCTATTTAACCATTTTTTAATTTGTCCAACTATTCGAGCAATTCCCGACTATCGCGATTGCGATTCATGTCCGTCCTCGACGACGTTTAAAGTCAACTCTTCTCACAAACCTCGATGAATCCACAATTTTCTTAAAATTGAGTCAATTAATAACGCGAGTCTTAATAAATCTAGAGGAGATGGATAATTGCGACACCGCGAGGCAAACGCAACTCGGCGATCCATTCATTTACTTGTCCCCGTAAATAAATAAATAAATAAATAAATAAATAAATAAATATATAATATATGCATAAGCACACGTATGTGTTTTCAAATAAGTGCACTCGGCCTTAAGCAAACAGATGCATCTCGTTAATCTTTCCCAAAGGACGTTTCTGCTCGTTCTGCATAGTTCCGACGGAAAAGGGAAATATTCCAGTTCTTATAAATTATCGGAACGGAATAATAGTCGTGACAGCCGAGGAGTTTTTTCTTCTCGAATGAGACATACGCACATTGCGCGCTCGAGAGCTGAGAGAGACTAAACCACAATCCGGCTTAATTGAAAAGTAAAATGAAAACTACGCGGTGCATAGCGCGGAGCTTAGGCTCGGGAACACCGCGAATTTCCAAGTCCAGACGTGCGTTTTCCTCGGCGAAACAGTGCGACTCTTTGCTGCGTGCAGACGTTCTCTTGCACGCACCGACTTTGCACGGCTAATGCATTAACACCGTCGATTAAAGTAGCCGCGCGATTTATATCTGCGCACGCAGCCAATTACTCAATACGAGTGGAGCGTTGCAGCGCCGGGACAGATAAGCGCTAGGCACGGTTGGAGCTTAATACAATAAAGAGTGAGAAAAATTCGATAAGCGCGGCGGCGACTTGCGTTAGAAAGGTACGCGACATCCATTGTCCTTGGCTGAAAATAGTTTCATTAAGACGCATTATTGGAGTTTGATAAATGAAGCGTAAAGCGTTAAATGCGCAACCCAAGTATAAATAGGAGGAAGAGTTGCGAGTTGTTGCGAATTGTTGCGATAACTTGAGCGCGCGTGGACGAAACTAACTGCACTCCTCCGTCCGCGGATTCAGTTGTCTTCGAAATATTCTCCAATATATATTTGTGTGTTAATGGCGATGAATAATGTTGCGAAAGGCAATAAAGTTGCTCGCTCGGATAGCGAATTCTATTAGCGAGAGCGGCTGTCGGAATAAATATGAGAAGCCCGAGCCTTTGAAATTGTTATTATTCCAGGTAGTAATACCGAGTAATACGTGGGATAATAAAAATTGCAGCACGTGATGAAAAAAGAGCGAGAAGTCTCGGACACTTGCACTTTGCATTTGGAGCTCGATCTTATAATAAAAGAGGCTTTAGCCGCGATAAATTCGGGAGGCTTGTATACTAAACGTGGCAGGATTATATCGCTCGGAGAGCCTAATGCGCTTATGGAAGTCGTTAAATATGATTAAACTCGGTTATTAAATTGTGCCTCGCACAGTTTTGGCAAAACGAAAACGGATTAGGCTGAATTATAATGTAAGCGCACGCGTTTTGTACCGCTTGTGACGGCAATTGCTAAGTACTGCGGAATTGATTTGCGAACGGAAAATGCAGTTGTAAACATTTCCAATTATCGTCTTTTCGCGACTCGAAAAATAAATACAATTGTAGACCGAGAGAACGATTGGAGTTACTTTTATTCGACGATCAACGGATGCGTCTTAATGACGTTATCTTCTATTGAGACTTTTCGAATATTTTCCGTTGAAAGTAGAGTGAATACGATTCTACATCTGTAACTGTTCGAAATTTACGACCAAACTATAGCTAATCTTAATAAATTATTGTTAAAAGCTTAATTACGAGAAAACATAAATTCGTAAGTTTAAGAATTAACTAGCGAAGATAATGCGGGAGGAGAGAGAGAGAGAGAGAGAGAGTGAGATTGAAAAAGAGATGGATGGACACAGAGAAAAAGAGAATTTTGTAGTCGGTTCGATTTTTTATTTTTATTTCTTGGAATTAGTCTCTTGGTTCTCTTCCCTTTCCTTTATCTTGTTCACTTATTTAGTCTCTTTTCTATTCAACTTTTTCCGAGCACACGACGAGAGTAACGAAGCGCGAGGCTTAACTTCAAAAGCTTCAGCTCTCATTCTGGTTTGCTCGCTTGTCTCTCTGTAATGTTTTTAATCATTTTTAATATAAAATATCGACATTCACATTTATCAATTCGAGCACTCGTAATAAATTATCGCGGTAAATTTGAATCACAACGAGGATGGACTCTTTTGTGTAAGGTGTGAAGCGATGATACGAATTTGTAGAGAATCAATTTAAAAGCAAAGGCCGTTGAATTTATCATCGCTCGATTATTATCCGCCCATGTGTTTGTAAGGTACTCGAATATGAAATCCAACTTAAAAGCCTCTGTATCTATCCCTTCACTCGCTCGCTCGCTGCTTCTTCCCACCCCCCCCTCTCTCTCTCTCTCTCTCACTCCCCGTGCGGCCGTCAGTCCGTTACTCCTTCTCCCGCTTTTATCTCCCATCCCACAGCAGGACTCAAGGACGTTTTTAATTAACTCGAGCGTGCGAGATTAGAGAGAGAAATGTGCAGACTCTCGTGCTCGCCGCTTTTACTTTCTTCTTTGCTCCTCGTCTTCGCTTTGCTCTCTAAAATCAAGAGCGTCTCGAGTCGCGCGCACGGGAACCGGGATGTGGGCCAACAACAACCACATGCCACTGCGCGCATCTGCTCGTGCGTGTGGCCTGAACTTTAAACGAGTAATAGTTCCTCGTTACTAGGGACTGCGCGCACCGAACAGGTTCCACTTTTGCAAGTTCGCATCGCCGAAGCGGCACTCGGGCAGCAACTTGGACGCGCAAAATCCTCGCTTTATTGATAATCGCTTTCGTCGCAGCGCGAAACAGCCTTAACGGTTCTATCAAATTCGGCGCCCTGAGGAATAATTTGTAAATCCAGTGCTCGCTACTCCTCCTTCACCAAAATTGCAATCTGTGCAAAGGCTTGGCGCGAGAAGTTTCGGATCCCCCGTACTTATGCTAAAAATTAAATCGACCCTACGAAATTTGATAAAAGTATCGCAGAAACCTCCGTGATGCTCTAAAATACTTATTGCCAAGAATATCGATTCCAATCACACCTAAGAACTCGAAGCAACTTTCCGTAAGATAAAGAGGTTCGATTAATTTCAAAAGGCCTCTCTTTAATAATATTTAATAGTATACAATTATTGTTTAATTCTTAATTTTAGACGCTCAAAAACTCGTTTGCATTTCGAAACTAAACATTATGAAAGGAACGTCGATTCGCTCATCTCTGAAAATTACTAATAGACTGCTGCGTTATTACTAAATTAGCGTAATGATTTTAATGCGGACGAGGTAAGATTGAGACTCGTTCGTTAGCTCGTGGATCAATTGAGGAAGATGGAGGTACACTTTCAGTGCGCGCGAGGCGAATTTAAAACGATTTTATTATATCGCTAAATTAGACTAACAATCGCCAGCATCCGCCATTTTAGAAGTTTAATATAAGATCCTTACGAAACGCACGCCCACGCGAAATCGCGCTCGGGATCCCTCGAAACCTCTCACATCTGTCTTATTAAAGCATCGAAGACGGAAATTTCAGCCGCGATACAATTGCTTTTGTGTGCTGCTGCGCTTGAGGCAAATTTCAGTGAACGCCAGTTAATTGTTCTCCACTGCAATTATTAAATATAAAGAAATTTTTCAATGGGAGACGAGTGTTTGCGGCGTTGAAACATTTGTTCGTGTGCAAATAAATTGACAAACAACGTGATCGCTACGATCGATATCGATTTCGTTAGCATAACAAATGTAGCGGCTGAATGGTCAAATTTCAAGAAAGAAACGCATAAAATTTTACGTCCTGTAAGCTGAACGAGTGTGTCCGTTCTTTAAATTTTCGTCACGAATTCGATGACAACGGTTACCATTCGCACAGTTCAATTCAACAATTTTTTAACTCGAACGTTTTCTTCTGCATTAGTTAAAAATGCATCCCTCGCCATCGCACGTAAAGCAATTTATAGTCTTTCATTGGAAAAATGGGCCATTACAAGTGCCTTCGGGGACATTTAAAATTATATCCAGTCATTTTTCAATTACATTAGATGTTTTTTAACAATCGCGTGTAACTGCGGGCACGAAGAAACAGATTTCCCAGTGCGTTTAATTTGACTTTAGCAGATAAAAATGTAATGTTTCCTCTTAAATATCGCGCTGTTCGAGTGTAATTTACGAGAAATTGTCTTTCTCGAGTTAATTTTTCGATGGTTAGTCTTGCTGGAAGGAGTCGGCATTTAGAGAAGTACTCTCGTCGAGATAAAAATGCCCAACTAACCACTCGTATAAGTCAATCGGCACGAGCGTATCGAATGTCCATTTGGTGCAACACAATCACATTTTGGACTAGAATGTAAAAATACTGGCTCTATCTTCGGCAAGTGTCGGATCGTCGGATTGTTCGATGTAAACTTGGTATCGAGAAAAACGGAGAAGTTTAAGAATCAAGTCAACCGAGGCCAGCGCAACGGTTAATTCGAGGAAACGCACAGCCATAAAAAAGTCGAAAAAAAGTAAATAAGTAAAAATCGGAAAGCTTTCGTTCGAGCGCAAGATCAAACGTTTTTTAAACGAAAGGAGTTCTTAAAAACATTCCAGGAAACGATCGACGAGTCGTAAATAAATAAAATAGCAGCCAATGACCGATATTTTTCCGACGATCGCGATTCGTAATAAAACACCCGCACGAAACTCGCTTATCTCGGGGATCACTTTTTCGCTGGAATTTACTCAACAATAACCAGGGCCTCTCCTATTAACTCGATAAGCTCAACCACAGCTTCCCCAAAATATGGCTGTGATAAAATTTATAAACTCGCAAACGAAAATCCCATCCAGCCGACACATTTCTGCCCGGGTTTCGGTTAAATCCGATTGCCCGAGATGCCCAATCGACGCCAGACGGCCATTAACCACAAGTATTCCGACGAAGCCACCGGTGCAGATGCAACGAGCTTCGAACGCTTAATGTTGCGCGCCAAAAGATGCAGAGGAATCGCTCGCGCGAATCAAAGAGAAGGACGGGCTGAAAAAACCGCACTCGATTGTAACTAATTGTAAAAAAGGCTACGCCGCGGCCGGCGTGGGTGTCGGAAAAACTGGCGGCGCAAACGGAGGCCCTATCCGATCGGTTCAACCGAACGCCCGCGCTACTTCATCCTTAACTGCTGATTGGCACCTCTTGAGCTCGCCTCGCTGCCCCCTTGCCCCTCTTTGCAGTGCAGCCGCTTCTTTCCGCGTATTACGTATATGCGCGGGTAGTAACCCACTGCGCGACCCGGGCAATCCATAAATGCGGCGTCTCTCCGTCGTTACGCGAGAGCAGCAGTTTGGGAAGTCCAAAGAAATTACCGTTCGCGTACGACTCGAGAAAGCGCATTAGCGTAGTAAAGCTTCTCGAAATTCGTATTCGCATTCCTCTTTCGTCCCTTGGCGCGTATTCTTCTTCCTGCCGTCTTGCAACTTTTCAGATTGGATCAGTTTTCTCAACTTCCTAGTCTGGGATTTCTGCTCTATGATTGAAATACGGTGGCGGCGTTTTACTCTATTAGGGCGAAGCTTTCAGTTACAAACTGTCGACTAGAGAAATCAGCTTTAAAATTGTCTTGCGTGGCAAATTGAATTCTCCGATTCGCAGTTGCGATTGCGGATGAAATTTACCCGGCGACTAATGTTGATAAATAAACGCTATTAATAGGGCGCTATTAATTCCAATGACGTTTTTGACAAGCAGAATCATTCGCACTGACAAGCAGCTGGCGACGATAATAAAAAAGTGTCGCGGATCACAGGCGTTTCGGTTTAAAGACAGAATTGACTCTAGTCGAAGTAAGAAATAAAATGGTGAAAGGTATGAATTGTAACTCTTCGCCTTTGCGAAACATTCCGAAAGGTTCAAAGGGCAAAAAGTGCAGTTTTATCAAACGAATAATAATTAATAAATAGTCGGTTTCTCGTATGTCTAAAATTTACCGCGATCTTTATTGAAATGATTCTAATACGTCGCGAGAAATTGGTTTAGGGAATTCTTGGCTACGTAATAACCCGAACGAACCAATTATTCTCTTGAACTATACGGTATAATGTGAGATGCGCGCGCACGAATCATTCGGTTAAGTTGAAATAATCAAGGCCAAGTGCGTGAGTCTAATTTTTTAAACGAATTTCGCTGAACGCACGCTGTGAATGGAAATTTATTTCTCTTCGGAAAACCTGACTGGAAAAAGCGTTGGAAATAATAAACCGTTTCGCGACTGCGCTGTGCTCCGATTTATACGGTACAACTTCTTGAGCCCGCCTACCGAGAATCATAATTGTAAACGAACGCACTTTTCATACGGACAGCAAAAAAAAAAAAATGGCCCGAGAAAGCTTAGCGCGGTAATTTATTTGCTTTTGAATAGCTTAAAACAGAATTATCGCTGCACGAGGACCATAAAGATTGCGCTCGGTAGGCTTTAGTCTCTTGTTTATAACAATTACGCGGAGTTAATGCCGCTTAGGTTATATTACTTTCACTTTCGGTAAAATACGTCTTTACTTTGACACAACTGTTTGCTTTGTTTGTTTACGGAGAACGCGTGAAACGACGTCGACTGCTTTTAACGCAAAAACTGCGCGAATCGTTGTATTTGTAAATTACGGTTAAGCCAACATTGCTAAACTGATTTCATCCGCTATCGAGTACTTTAAGAGGGGACGATAATTTTTTGGAATATTTTCCTTTCGCTGTAATTAAGACTAAATTTCGAGTCCGAATAATCTGTAAGCTGTGATAATCGGGTCGATTTTGCAACCAGCACATTTATCTCCGTCGAACGGCGACTGGAGCAATAGCAATAGCCTAGGCGTGAAAAATAATAATTTCAAAACGTGCACTCGAGTATTTTACCGCCATAACTCTGTAAAAAACTTCAATTACAATCATAAGCAATAACGAATCAAATTAAAATCCTGCCTCGTCATTAGGGCCGAAACGAACACACGCGAGTCTAAAGGTATGACATCAGTCTTTTTTAATCGCGCGCATCTGCTGTGATACTTAAATAAGAGATTAGCTGTTACAGCCACCACGATTCCTTAACTAATAAGTCGCTACTTCGCTCGCTTCGTTTCGTCGCTCGATTCTCCATTTTCAAGGGTCGTCGTCTATTTTGATGCCAACGTTTTTTTTTCTTTTTTTTTTTTATCGATCTTCGGAAGAACCGTCGAGCGACGACGAGGCGCCTTTGTCCGAATTCGTCTATCGAAACGATTGGCGATAAATTAGCGCGCGCAATCGTCCAGTTGCAGCCCCGCGTTCATTCGAATCTGAAATCGTGCGAATGGCCGGCGGGAGCATCGCGTCACTCGTGACTGGAAATAAAAATGCTGTCTCCCGCTGCCCAACCACAACCATAGCCGAGCAAAGCCATACGGACAATTTCCGCGTAATTTCTGGCACAAAGAGGATAATATCGTAATATTGTTGTGGGATTGACTCAGCGTGTTTCTCCGCCACCTGGTAAGTGCCGTTATTGCGCCGAAAGAGAAAGAACGGGCGTTTGTCGATAATTCAAGCGTTTTAACGCGGCGATAAGCGAGATGCGTAAAGATTCTTCTTATTGCCCTGCGCACCCTAGCCCTTTCGCGCTCAATTCAAGGTTAAAATATTGAAAGCGAATTGCACTGCCTGGAAGACGCCGAGGTATTTTATTAAGCGAAGTGTGGAAAGTCCGTTTACGTTAACCGTTTACTCGGTAACATTACAATGCCGCGGTCGCTCAAAAACCGCGCGTTGCACGTTTCCGTTAACGAGCGAACGATCCGCGAATCGAGCAAAGCCGAAAATCCCTAATAATGTTATAGGGCGTGATAAAACTGCTGTCTCTTTTGGGGCCAACTTGTTCGCTTCACTTCAGCGGTGGCTTTTCGACGCAATCGGCTACGATCGCGCCAAAACTTTACTCGCTCGAGTACTCGTGTAACATCCCTTAATAATGCCATTAAAGTGGCTCGCTTGGAACGACGCGCCAAGGTATCGCCTCGAAGCTTCCTATGCAAATCAGCGACGCGCGCGCGCCTGATCTGCAGATTTAAGAACGTGTGTGCGCGTGTGTGTTTGTCGTTGGAGACGCTGTGAAAAGTAAGTGCTGGAAAAGACGAGCAGTCCGCGTCGACTTATCCTCGCGTCCCGCGAATGATTTACATTCCAACATTCGTGTTGCCGCGTGCACGAAAAAGAGGCACAAGACTCGCAGGTGCGCGTGCCGCGTGTAAACCTATCGGCAGTTCGGGGCGAGAGCGAGAGCTTCGTGATAAACTTGTGATAAGTCCGTGTGCGTACGTTCGTCGCTCTGAAGAGCGAAACGGTATTAACGCCGATTTTATGAATCGATCGATCCTCCGCCGTCCGTTTCTATTTATCTACGAAACGAAGCGAAGCGAGCGGCAAGTGCTCGTCGTTACTATCCGCCGAAATTGGGTCACCCGGAGCTTCTCCACCGCGTTACAGCCTAATGGTGCTTCTATTTTTGACGAGTAAATAAACGTAATCGCATTTTTCGTAATCTTATCGCTGTATTAAGTAAGCAGTAGCATCGGAGTAAACGTGATTCGTGTACCTGCGAGTGCCATCTTTCTCAAACTGTTTTCGACTTTTATTTGGCTTTTGCAATCGCAATTAAGTGCGAGCGCCGGTCTCTTGGCCGCCAATAATGCAGCGCGCGCGCGCGGTTTATCAAAAACTTTGCTCATAATAGAGCTGTTCCTTCGAAAATGCGACACGGCGGCACAGATAGCAAGGACTGATAACGGAGCGCGCAAAGTTTTGCGTAACGCCGAGTATCTGAGAGTTGGCCGCCGCCGCCGCCGCCGCCCCGCAATATTTTCGAGGCTTATGCGAATGAGCAAATGAAGCAGTCGTTATACCGATAAGAAAACTCGTCTTCTGACTTTTATACGCGTACGCGCGCCGCTAAAAATCCGGACGTAAAGTCGTGTTCGAAATCTAGATACAGGCGACATCGTCGAACGGGAAAGGCATAAGCGATAATCTTGATTTTACTTTATAAGCGAATCCAGACTAAACTCGACGTACGCAGTCTTGCGACGCGAGTGGGGATGACAATTTTCGTCTATACGCCTTTAAGCGAACCTCCTCGATAACGCGATTGTGCGGAGGAAAAGGAGCTGCCCGCCTCGAGAGAACGAGCAAAGTCTGATTTTTAAAAGATTTTAACGAATCGCAAGGTTGCGCAGCTGCACGATAGGTTTGGAAATTTTGTTTTCCGCCTAAAGCGACACGCCCCTTTCCCTGTCCGTCCGAATAACGTCATTTTTTACCAGATCCTTGCTTAGGATTATCGTCTTAAAATTTTGGGCTATTGACTTCCGTGTGATAAAAATCCATTCGCCCGTTTATTGTTGAGCGGCTGATCGGTGCATCGATGGGACGATTGCGTCGTAATCGTTCCCAATTGAAAGAACCCGTGACCGAATAACTAGTCCGCGTCCAATTATTTTGCCGCTTTTACTCGACGAATTTAAACGCGCATTCGAGAAAATTGAGCAATTATTCGAACGCGCATCGAGGAGAAAAGTTGGGCTATTGTTGTTTTGCTGTTGAAACAAAGCAATAATCCACCGAGTATTAAAGCCTAAAAATAGTTGCCTCCGGAGCGCGTAGATCCAGATCCATTGGCCGAAAATTCGCTCCGCTAGATCGCTGTTGCATTACAATAATATCGGCCGATTTAGGTACGCCTCTGCAAACAGTCGGTTATTTATAAGCGAGCGATAAAAGCAGACCGCCTGCAACAGAAGAGAGCGTGAGCAGGGGCAGGAAAAGCTAAGACAAGGGACCGCGTCTTCGTGGCAACTGGAGCGGCCGCGAGCTGCCCATCGACTTTTCCCTCGAACAGTGAGAGCTTTTGTGGCTCGCGAGATGACGGCTTGGCGATTTTGCGATTTAACGATTCGACGATTTTACGGGAACGCCCGAACGGGACGTGCGAGGCTGAATTGAAACAAGGACGAGGACTTGTAGCGCGTACCTAGACGGCGAGCCGCGTAATTGGCTCTCGGCTCCTCCAAATCTCATTAGGGCGATTCGCCGATGGATTTCGCCATGGTTAGCGTCAATCACCGGCTATTGCCCGCAGCGCCACTGACTTTTAGGGTGCGATTCTCCGCGTTGTTTATTCTGGGCGGCGGGCCAGACCTTCGCGAGCTGTAAAAGCGCGGCAATGGCTATGAAAACAGCCGTGAACACTAGCCTTTTTCGAGGCGATGCGTCCGCACGCGTCTCGGCGCGCTCTCGCTTTACGATTGCCCGCCGCCATGTGGCTAACTTTTATAGCGTATCATCGTCGTCGCTTCTAAGAAAAGCTGCTGCGTCGAAGACAATGTAAAAGTCTGCGGCGCGCGGAGCCCCTAAAATTAGGCGAGGCAAATAAAAACCAAACTGCGTACGGGTGTATCGCAAACGTTGTAGCGCATTTCACGCAAATATAATTTACGCAGGGGGAGAGTCTCTTTAAGACGGGAATCGGGGGCCTTTAAAGGACGGGCGCGAATAACAAACGTTAAACCGGAGGACGATTAAGTACGAGCCTCGAAAACGAACGTCGCGCCTCGCGACTACGACACGGAACGCGGCTCACAAAAATTCGAGATGCCAAGAGGCTAATCTCGAGGAATGAGATCATCGCGATGCCTTTGAGAATAATTTATTCTTCGAGGAGTCGGCGTTATCAATCACGCTTTCACTCGTTTAATATGCGTTCGCGTTCCGAAAGAGATTAGACCGTAAGTCTCGATTGTGTTGCAACTCTGGCCCGATACATTTTGACGAATATTCATACGGCGAACTTTTATCAAAACTCGTCTGCCTTTTCCTTGTTTTTCGAGCGCGAGAACGAAACGCTTTGCAGCCGATTGCAGCCAAATGAATAATTACGTTTACGGGCCTCGGGAATTATTCAACGACGTTCCCGATGACGTATTTAATATCGGGACGTCGATGGAACGACCGCCAGTCCGCTAACGAGTTTACGACTATTTCCAGAACTCGTAGATTTTTTACGCGTCGTTTACTCGTATTTCGGCCGACCATTGCCGCCGACGGGCATTTGCATAATTTCGAAATCGTTTGTGTTGTCGAGTTGATCGCGCATAAGACATCGAATTAGTCGTAGTCCAAAGGTCGACGCGTTCGCAGGAATTTCAAAATGAAAACATCACGAGGAGGCCGCCGTTTCGATTGCTTCGCGCGCCTATTCCTACAAATTACAGGCAGCACGCGAAAGTTGTAAAAATTAAAATACTCGGAGAGCAGCCAGGGACGAGTTTTTTGTCAAGCGATTCGCGACTCGTGTAAGCCGTGTGACCCTCGACCGAAAAATTGGCGATAGGTTCCGGTTCCGACACCTGCCGTCCCCCCACTGCCTATCTCGACAAAAGCTCCGCGTCGATTCTTCTCGCGCGCGATGCTGGCTGCCGATAACAGTTTCGAAGAATTAAATTCCGACGCCGAGATCACCGGTAACACCTCCGAATTTATAATCCGTAACCTTCGTCTTCGTTATACGCCGACTTTTCCCTTAATTGCCGGCCATAAAACCTAAGCGGATCAAAACAAATACCGCGAGCGAGATTACAGGTTCGTCGGAGAAAATTACGGCCGGCGTCGATTAATTTATACGTCGATGCAGTAGCGCGACGAGTCATCCGCAGTCCCCCTGCCTCTGGGACAACACTTTGACGGGGGTTTTTTGGAGGCGCGCAGACTCGACCGGGACGGCATGGCGCTGTAAATTAATAAATCAGCCGCATGGGAAAGGAAACGAGAGTCGGTCCCTATTTACGTGCCTATTTCGTACGGGCCCAGGAGCCCAGAAGAGCGACTATGGCGACTTTGAACGAACCTCCCGAGATTCCGTATCTTCGGCGTCTTTATGGCACGTCCGAGGAAAGTTTGTTCTTCTGGTTGCCTTTCTTCTGTCCTCGTCCTCCTCCTCCTCCTCCTCGTTCTCGGCATGTTAAAAACGCTTCTTCTTCTACATCTGGTGGTGTCGCGCGATGAGATCATTAGTTTATCTCGTGCGGCGTTTCTCCGCGAAGGCGGCACTTTTCTGCCAGTAATCCGCTTCGTTTTCGTTGGTTAGCTGCACTTGCAGCAACGCAATGCGCGCGCTTACGCACCTCGGCCGGCCAGCAGAAAAAGCGCACGCGCATTAGAATGATTTGCCGAGGAGCTGGTGATGTTCGGGAGACAAATTCGAGCGATCGTCGAGAGCGAGTGTGCGCTTCGCACGCGCGTTCGCCCGATGCAAACTCGTTTGCAATTAGCGGACAAAAAATGCTCAAAAAACTGATTTTGTTATGGACATTGGTTGCGTCGGATAAGTCCCAGACGCAGGCTGGCTGGCGTTGTAAATAATGTACTAAATTTAACTTTTTTACGAGCTACTAAATTATGCTAATAAGACCAAACATTCGAGTTGTAGTTTCGCGGTTATAAATTTTGTCAATAGATCCCGGAGACTCGCAAACGCCAAACTCTAAGTCTATAAAATACCCATCCTCGTCTGTAATCGGAGAAGCCCCCGCCCCGCCCCCTTTACGCGCGAAGCGTGAGATCGCGCTTATTAATGAAACGAAAAAATAAAGAGAATCAGCGTCCAAGTGTAGCGCGTACGAGCTTTTCTTGCGCAACCCAACCTCGGCACAATGTGTGTGTGTGTGCACAGCGCAGCGTTTCACCTTGAGTCCGCCACTAGAATCTTGTTTTCCTCCTTTTTTCAATAAACAATTGGCGCGTTATCGCGAGCGCGTCGGCTAAAAAATATTCAAATGAGATCGCATTTCGATGGAAATTGTCAAAAGGAGAAAAAATTAACGAACGGCGCATCGCGTCGAGCGAAAAGGATAAATAAGCGCGTAATCGAGTAATTAATTAATTGATTAATTTTAAAATCGGCCTTGTTTCGCTCGCTTTTCAAGTTTATGATATATATTTTTCGCCTTCGATATCTTAATCGGCAGTTCAAATTTACAAGTCGAGGCTCGAACGAGCGAAGCGCAGCGCTACGTACGCAACGTAAAAATAAGTCACTCGCGCGCATTAATAACGGAGTTTATTTTAAAAATATTACAGCTCGCGATCTAAGATTTGTGGCTCTACGTCTGCGCGTAACGATCAAACTGAATGGGGGAAAAATAAAAGTTTTGGGCATGCGTTGCCGAGTTGGCATAAATTCGCGAGTCGTAAATCCTCGAAAATATGCAAAGCCCCGCTCGGGCGTAAAAAGCCAGGGCTTCTATTATAATTTCGTCGATATTTGCACCAAAGTTGGGACCAGCGGTGGTTATTGCGCGACTCCTCTCTCGAGTCCGGATAAAAAATGTCGAGCCTTGGAAACTGTACGACGTCTAGCCGAGTTGCCAGGGCTGCTGGGCACACGGCCGCTTCTCCCGAGGAGAATTAATCATCGGCAACGGCAACGAGTCGCCGATAAAAGATCGGGGAAGGCTAATAAAAATTAATTGCCTCTATTATTACTAAGGCTCGCTCGCCCGCATACGTGATAGCGAGTGGGAGGGAACCGACCCTTCGCCGCGGATCTCCGTTTATTGTTCTCAAAAGAGCGCTCGCGCGATAAAGAGGTACTCGCTCGGCTGGTTGGGCAATCCGCGCCGATAATAATGTCGAGTACGCACTGGGTACGCAAAGATCGACTCGGCGAACCCGAGGGAACGCGCCTTTTGCTTTTCCGAAAGGAGGTTTGCGCAGAGCTTAGTTTGTTTGCAGCAGCTAATTGGGCGCTTGATAACGAGTCTTAAGTATCTCATTTTATACAACTTGTTCAGTCGTAAAGATCAACTACTGTTACCAAAGTAGATACGGTTCTTTTTCGCTATTGGCTCGCCTCTTCCCGATCTCCGTTTTCAATAATTTCCCAGTATGAAGTCATTACGCGCAACAATGCCGATCGCCCTCGTCGGATCGTCGATAGCGGGCGAATTCTGTTGTGCGCCGGTGCACCGGGGCATTAAATTAAATCTGCGCAATTATTCGAGTTGAAAAATGGTCCGAGAGCCGAATCGCGCCTCGCAATCTCAACTTTCCAAATTGATAAATCGCTCGAAACAATGCCAAATATCAGACTATAATAAATAATTACTCGAGCTGGACGCGAGGCTGCGCTCGAGCTCGAGCAGCGCTTTCTCGGCCAAAATCTGCGGCCCGGAACTGCGTCTGGAGCATTTAATTAAAGAGCGAAGAAGAAGAAGCCTCCCAGAGTACTGTATTAAATTCCGTCGTCTTTGGGTCGCGTGAAATGAATTCGAGCGTCACCGTTTCGGCCCGAACTGATAAATCCGGCCGCATTTTTCTTCACGCCAGCAGTGGTCCCCGTCGCTCCTCGCCCCCCCCCGCGCGGCTTCCACAACGAGCACAATAAAAGAATTCGAGTTAACTCACCTTCACCAGCAAATGAATCGGTTGACTGACACTGAGTGGCTTGCCTCTCCTGGTCTTGGCGCCTCCGCCGTCCAAACACTTTATCCACGGCATGCCTCGGGCCTTTCTCCGCTACTTTTTCCCGTCTTGCCGCGCTGCCCGCTATCCTAGTGCGTTACTCGGGGACGACTTCACCCTCTCCGCACCAGGGGAAATCCCTCGCTTCCTCTTGAGGGCCCTGTGCGCTCGAAAAGACACTTGGCGAGTTCGCAGCTCGATCCGAGAGTTGGCGCTTTTCTTCACTCGTCCTTCGAGGGAGGAGGAGGGCCACAGGACGGCATCCCCGCGATTCGATAATTGCAGCTGGAAGAAGTTGGCCGGGAACCAATTGAGTTTGACGCGCGATGATGTAGCGGGATTAATTGAATTATCCCGCGAACATTTTTCGCGGTCATGAGGCTACAACATCTTAGCTCCTCCTCGTTGCTCGGGCCGCTGCTCTTGACTTTGTTTCTTTGACGGTCGGAGCGTCGCCGCGGGCCGATTGACTCCGAATCAACGTCATCGGCATGGCATCGCTTCCTCTCGACGCCGAGTACTTGGCATTTATTTCAGCAGCACTGCGTATCGGTATCTGGAATTCTTATCGGCCCTCAACGCTCGGCTCGATCGTGTAATTATACGTATCGCTCGATTACGGGCGCGTTAATTTATTTTCTTAGTCGTTTGTCAGCGCATTGTTATTGATGTGCCGTATTGTGCCGTCCGATTAAAGATCGGCTGCACTCGTTACAGTTAATAACGCACCAGGCCAGTTGTGTTATAGTCGCAGTCGTTCAAAGACCGAGCACGAACGAGGAACGCTGTCACTGCACTTCGCGCCCGCTGACGTCGATAATTGCTCGTCGACGTTCCCCAGGACGTCGGGGTCGGCGGCAGTCCTCCCTCCTAGGTCTTAGTTTGCTCGGGCGCACAATCCACAAAAACAAAGCGAACTCTCACTCGGGCTACGGTGGCGGTGGTGGCGGTGGTGGAGGTGGTCACCCCGGCCTCCCGGTTCATGCTCCCCAAGTTGGCACGCGCGCTCGTCGCTCGAGACTAGAATTTAGACTCCTGCGACTGATCGCGGAGACGGTGCGCCGATACCGGCGGCTTCCCGCGCATGCTCCTCAATATTTATGAGTCGAGCCAAGGTGCGGGAGGGCATTTAAACGTTCCCCCCGGGTTGTGCAATCGCGCGGCTCCGCTGCGGTGTCGTCATCGACGCTAATACGTGCTAATGCGTGCTAACGCGAGCCAATCCGAGCCAATGGGAGCTTCCTCTGGTCGCGCGGCCCGCGGCGACTGGAGCTGCCGCCCAAGCGCGAGGAGATCGGCAGGGTGAGGGAGAAGGAGAATGAACGGGCTCGGCGAGCTGCTCGTGCCACGGTCTAGCGTCGACTGGTCGGCGGCCGACGGAAAATACCGGCGGGAAGTTGCCGGTGGCGGTGGTGGTGGCGGCAGCGGCGGTGGCGCCGTTTGCTCTCTCTCCCGTGGAGAAGAACCAGCCAGCCTCGGTCCTCCGGGCGGAATAAATGCGCGCGCCTCCGCTGCTTTCGTCGAAGCCGCTCCGCGTCGTTTAAAGGGACGGACGTGCCGCCGTCCATTTGTGCTTTTAGCGCACTGGCTGAGCGCGCCGCGTATTCGTGCGCAATGGGGTGTTAAAGCGGGGTTGGCTTTTTGCTCGGCCGGACCGTCGCGTTAATGCCATTGACTGACGGCGCAGCTCGAGTCGTTGAGATTTGATGCTCGGCAATTCGGACACGTTGCACTGTTGCTTATTAGGCCAGCCGACGTCGAGACACGACGAGCAGCCCTGCGATTCGCGCTCGGCTTTTTAGGAAAAGGGACGTGATTTCACGAAGGGACCTTGCACCCTTGCAACTGCCAGAGCCAACTTTTAGCGACGCTGCGGAAACTATGTTTCTGCCGCCTTTTTTATGCGAACTTTAGCTTTTGGAGTTGACAAAAATTTTCGACATTTTCTCCGTGTTTCTGATGATTATTCTAGTAATTATTTTAATTGAATATTGAATAAGAGAAACGTTCCAGATGTTAAGATTAGAGAAATTTTTAGGAAGTGGAAATAATGCACTCGAAGCAAAAATTCGCAAAAAATACGCGTTACCTTTTGCACTTGCTTGAATGCAGGCATTTTCTCTTTGTATAATGTGCAATTGTAAATTACTGCGTCATAGGTGCGCGAGAAGTTCTTAATTCCACTAGATTCAATTTCAAGTTTCCCGCATTATTGTGCTGCACATCATGAAATATTTAATTTCCGTCTGACGTAAGATAATCATCTAAGAAGTCTTCGGAAAATATTACTATTAGCCGTTAGCTGCGTTTTCGACAAATGAATACTCCGACGAAAAGGTCTTCCAGCGCCAAATATGTGATAACATTTTTCACGAGTACGATTTTTCCGAAAATGTGTCGCAACAAGAAGCAAAAGGCATATTCCGTTGCATTGACGTGGACGTATTATTTTGCACATCGGGCTTTTAATGGTGTTGCGTCCGTGGATCTGCCTTTCATATCTGATACAAGTGACGTGTCGTGATATAAAAAAGTCTTTTAGGATCATGCGATCGACCGACTGGAGGGTATTCGCAAAATTTTACTTTAATGCGCGCACGTTTGCGCGTATCAAGGATAGCAATCAACTGTCAAAGAGCTAAGATGTTTCAAGTTTTTATTTCACTCTTTGCTAACATCAATAAATAATTTTCTTTTAAATGCAAGTTAACCGCTTATTTTATGCATTACGGTTGAAAAAAGAGAAGCTCTTAATGCGCGCGATAGAATATTTTAGGAACGCTAGTTTAATTAATAGGTAAACAAAATTTATACATCGAATATGCTTACACGCGTGGTCGTTAATCGAATGTAGAGTGTGCGTAATTAAAAAATTGTTTCCTCGAAAGAGTAAAGTACTTTTCTCGATATCAAAAACATTACGCGGAAAGAGTAACATTTCCTCCACAACTCACTAATTAGGTGTAGGCAGCCTAGGAATTACGAGCAGGTAGACCAATAACTTTAGCAGAATTTCTCGAAGTAATCCCAGTTGATGGCGTATCCGTGAAGAAAATGTTCGACTCGATAATTATAACGCTATAGAAAATATTTTCAAACGAAAAACAATAATTATCGTGGTTGTTATTGAGTTTTGTGAAAATTAAGCTGCCGCTAAACCTTGCACTTTCCTCCTTGCTTTTTCTGTTTTTTTCGCTGTTCGAGCAAATCCGCGATTGATCGACTCGTCGAATCAAATCTAGGTACGCGTGTAAAGTGCGCAAAGCAACGACATGGGAGGGGGAAACGCACATTCCGTCTCATACGAACAATCGGATCGCGCACGCCATCCTCGTCTTATAAGGAAAACGAAGATTGCACTTTGCTATCCGATAAGAGACCGCAATCGATGGAAAGCGCAGAAAATTATCGTGCGTCGGGAAAGGGCAGAAACTGTACGATCAGCCCTTGGACTGGAACCCTAAGCCCAGCACTTTGCGCGGCACATGCCAAACCGATTCCAGGACGAAGAGCGCGTCGAATCCACTATTTTCAAAGTGTAGAGAGAGAGAGAGATAAAAGCGCGCCTTGAAATATTCCGGATTTTTCCGCCGACAGCGAATACGCGCTCCGAGGCTGCGCATTTGCACACTGCAAACTGAAATCGCAGGCGGAATTATATCGGTCGTATCGCGCCGAGGCGAAAGCGAGTCACTGCGGCCACACGCACGTTCAACCCTCCTGGTGCACGGCCGAAGGGTCCGCCGTCGTCCAAGAGTGCGTCGGAAGATGCCAACTTTGAAGGGTGTTTGAGAAACGCTGAGGTGTCTGGAACTGGAACAATCCCTCGCTGTGCTTACAAATGTCGGTCCGGAGATGCTCCGGAATCGCGCGTCGGGCACCAGTTGTAGTAAATCGCCGGAATCGCGATTTCGACGATTGCCCGAGCGCGAGTCGCGGATCGAAGCAGCCGACGCGATTCAGGGCTGCCCGCGAGGCAAATCTACTAATAATGAATGAGATGACGCCAGCAACGAATACGATGGCCAATATTATCTCCTAACGCGATTGCGTTATGTAAATGATAAGTTTTACCGACTCGTACGTTTATCGTCCAATTTAACGATCCGCCGTCTCGAAATAAGCGGAGTCTTAGAGTCGAACGAAGAAAGGGGCTCTTCGAATCGAAGATAATGCCTCTATCGCTTATACGGTTCCGAATGAAAAATCGGAGCGAGGCGTTGAGCGGGCGACGCACGTCCATCTGACGCGTAAAGATGCTAATGGCGAATAGGAGTGCATAATTGAATTTAATCGTAATATATATTCGTAAAAGTTTGTCGGGTTTGCATAACGATTTAAATGGGATTCGCTCGGCGGAACAATTATATGCAGATTAATGAGGTGCGCGGCTCTCCTATTGAATCGCTCGGTAATATTAAACGCGCGACGTGCATTGTCGTACGAGATTCAATTAATCGAAGACACGATGCGATAATCGATCGCATAATCAAAAGCGTCTTTTCCCATCTAAATAAATTAAACGCGCGCAATCTCATTGTTAATCGTCAATTACGCCCGATAAAAACATGTAATAGACATTTTAGTTTACATAAAGCAATTAATATATTATAGGAGCAGCTCCGTTGCCGTTGCCGTTGCCGTTGCCGTTTATCCATTATCCGCTCGTGTTTTAAGCGCGACGCTGCGCGCATAAAATTAAATAGAATAGATAATCGCGATTCGTTTAAATTTATTTAGGCCGAATAAAACCTCTCGATTATAGCAATGAACGAACCGATTTAGGAGATACTTATGCAAAACGTGGGAAATTCCGCAGATTAATTATTAATTTAGAATAGGTCGGCTTGTCGCAAAAATGGCGCCTAACTTATTATCCGAGATAATGTGTTTACGCTCGCGCCGATTTCGCGCTAAAAATTAATAATTTAGCGGCTCGCGCGGCTTTTTGAAACATTTTAAGAATCGTTAATCCGCCATTAACATGTAAAAATGTCGTGATTTAATTTTAAGCGTAGATTCGATGCAGGCCAGCCGGAAAAAATCCAGTCGAATTAAAATGTTTACGATGTGATTGTGAAATTTAATAGAAAGTGAAAATTGTAGCGCGCGCGCCTACATAAAGCGTATAATTTACGTCCAGTCGCTATGTTTGCGGTAAATTCTTGTCCGCGACTCGAGAATTCGATGAATACCGGACAAGTCGTTAATTCGCGCACGCGCAAAAATTCAAACACCGCGTAGTTTCCAGCATTGCGCGATAAATATTTTAGACGTAGCGCGCGAAAAGCTGATTTGATTTTATTGTGGCGAACGCGACCGATGCATCGATACGCGGGGGTGAACCGAGGTAAAGTTCCACGGCAGCGCGCGACGCGCAGACTCGAATGCACGTTCACTCGTCCGAGTGCCGCAAGTGGGGTAAGTGCACCGTTAACCTCGTCGGTGGACTCGTCAGCGTCGCCAGCACCAAAATTCTGCTCGGGCGACGAGCCAAAGCCAAACAATTGCTTTATCGGGACGTATTTTCGATGGTCCGAGCCTCGCGACGCAACGACGATATAAATCAAGAGCGCAACAAAGGAGAAATGGGCTGCGCCGCTGTCACGTGTCTCGGAGCTTTGCTCGAAAGTCAGACTCGTTTCCGGTACGAAGTTCTCGTCCGCGGCGACTGGCACGCGTGCAGCTCAGCTTCGAATCGCCACACACGCACTTCTGAGGCGCGCTTTTCCCGCGAGAAAACCGTAAGCGTTTTCAAAGTTTTGATCGCAGTCTTGGATTATTACAGGCCAACGAGTTAAACTCGATCGCATCGGAGAGGAGGAAGGAATTTCTAGGTAGACTCGACGCGGCGGCCATTATTATTACGAGAATAAGACCTGAAATTATATCTTGATGAAGTGAGAGAGAATGACGTTAAAAATAGACCCCGATTGGGAAAAAATCGCCCTCGCCGTCGCCGTTGCCGAGCCTTCGCAATCGACTCGAAATATCGAGAGGGAACAACTTGCGAGAAAAGCTTACCCCGGCAAGTTTCGCGCTCCGAGCGGACCCATTTTCACAGTGCGACGTTCGTTATTTCCAATGGTTTTATTCGCGTTTTAAAAAATACGAGCGATGTTTAGGAGCTTTGCGTTAGAGCCAAGCAGGCGTCGCTGCAATCGCGTTAATTTAAACAATTTTATTTTACCAACAACGATAGATACGAGACGAGCCAAGGAATTAAAACGGAAAAATCCCCGATTTAATTGACCACGTATAAAACGTAATTATATACATTACAGTATCGTTATTGCACAGATAACGGTTGCCAGTGGAGTTAACCAGTCGACGTTTTATCCGTCCGTTGCTTTACTATTATTATCCAACGCGTTACGCCATTACGTTGTACCTTTGCGTTATGTTGTATTCGGTCTGTTGGCTCAATAGCATCGTTTCGCCTGCGTTTCCGAAAGACACGAGAGACACGTAACTGATGCCTGGAAAGCAAAAATACCTCGACTGCGCGAAAACGAGCAAACGTCATTCGGCCGTCAAAAGTTTTCACTCCTCGCCGGCACTACTAATAAGCGGTGCGCAATCCAAGCCACGTGACTCGTTCGCAGCTTATCACCGCAGCCTCGGCCCGAATGAAAAGCAAGATCGAGCTGCTCCGGTTAGCCCCCTTCCCCCGTCGCCGGCTGTTGTCGCGCGAAGAAGGGTAACTTTATCGATCGTAAAGCTGCCCGCCTCGTCGATCGTTAAAACGAGGATCGGCGGCCGTGATCTAAGGCCGCGCACGCGCCCGGACGAGACGTTTATCATCGGCCGGTCTGCCCTCGTCGGCAAACCAGAAACGATTGTCAGGGTGGCGCTTGCTCGGGGAGTAGCTCCTTCCACGAGCCAACGGCCACCGAGCGAATAAATTCCAATTCCAGTGTGTTCCAGCTCTGTTGCAGTAATTGCCTCGGCAACGATTGCGAGATCTCGAATAAATCATTTTCGCGCTGAGGAACGCACCGATCGACGCGACTTTCTACGTTGCGAACTCACACGAGTGCTTACTCGAGCGAGGAGATGGAAAATCTCCCGGCACCGGCATCAGTCCTGACGCGATTGCGCAACAACAAACGCTCGAGGCGGAGTCGTCCGCGGAGTCTAAGAATTTCCACGTTCTGTCCGGAGAATTTCGTGGCTCCCTCTCGAGCGCGAGTCGAGTTCCCACAGAACTCCAGATATGATGCATCGCTCTCCTCCTCTCCTGCTCGCGAACGCGGAAAGAACTGCTGCGCGCATCGGAGTCGCGATAAATTATGCTCCTGTCCATGGAGAAGAGAAGTAAGGAGAGCTACGACTTTCCTGGCCGAAAGAATAAATCTTGTAAAATTAGACGCGGACCGATCGCCGGGGACGACGATGTTTCTCTTGGCGGGCAATTTATGGTGCGGCTTTCCCCACTCCGGAGGCGCAGGGCCCGGTGCGTGCGCGCCTGCTCTAGGGTTGTCGCTGTGCGAGTCGCGCACAACGCAAAGACGATTTAATAACTCTTTGATAATAGCGTTGTGTCTGCGATTTCACTTTCGTAGCAATGGAGAGCCGCCGCCTCGTATCGGTTTCTACGCACACCCTCGTGGAATGACGCGACGGAAAACTTTGTGTTTAATGGGCGAGCTCGTGCTTCCAGATAATTCGATTTGGAAATCGGAGTCGGTGGGTGGATAGGCGACGGCGCTCCACCTTTTTGTTGCAACGAGACCGCGAAATTATTGGCGACTCGCTTACCTTTCCCCTCCCCCGCTCGCCACTAATTACCTCGGGACGGGGAGCAGCGCGTTCCCATGCACGTATTCGGCCCTTAGCCGCGGTACTCTTTTCGACTCTGCGGCTCGGGTCAGGCGACTCTGTAACTTGGACTCGTTTCCGTCCCCCTTTGTTCGACGCGAGCCGAGGTACTGTCTTCGCGATTATTCTCGGGAGCGCGACAATTACGTTGAAAAGTTGCGCTTTTCCACGCCGCTCACTCAGTGACATCGGCGTAATTGCCTTCCCCGGGTTATTGTTTTATTCGTCGATTCGTATGTGAAAGCCGCGAGGCCCCGAGCAGCGAATGCTCCTCGTCCTCGTTGATGGGTCCCGGCACGGTCGGTGGAAAATTATGCATCTCGGGCCTGAGACGCGGGCTGCCGGCCCAAAAAGCTTTTGGCTTCCCGATGAATCGGTCTTTTCGGCGATGCGCCTCTTCTGGCTTTCGTCCTTGCACGTCAAAGACGCAGCTAACTAAAAACGGCAACGAGAACAGCAATAATAATAACAATAATCGGTTGTAAGCCCTTGGGAGCGGCGAACGTACACAGGAGTAAAGGTCCAGATATCGCGTTTCAGCTTTGGGCCGACGATTATGGGCCTCCGAACTTTCTATGCCCCCATTCATCGTCGCTATGTGGGCCTGAGGTCTATTTTGCGCGCGCGCGCGCGCGACAATGGCGCATCTCTATCTCTCCCCGAGGGAACTGGAGGTGCGCCTGAAGTTTTCGCCGACTGACAAATGCCGCCTCGCACCTGGACTTCCTGGCTCCGGGGAACATCTGTGGGCTGTTCGCGTGGCGCAGGATTAATGAAGAATTTGTTCGGTGCCAGGCTCATTGTTGGCGCGGACGCTCTTTAGCGTACAAGACCCATTTTGAGGGCATTACAAGTGACCGTTGGCCCCGGCCTTTTCAGACGCTCTCCACCCGAACAATCATCGAGCTTTCTGACTCGTAAATAGCCGCAAAACTTTTCTTTATGCGCCCATCTTCGCCTCGGTCCCTTAATTATTTCGTTGACAAAACATTTTTATCGGCCCGGGGGACAATCAAACTTATGCCTTTTCCCGGAACATTTTCTGGGCGCTTTTCACTCGAATTTAAAAATCGTGCGAAATCAGGCGCCGTTATTCGCAGAGTCGGTCTCTCTCTCTGTCTGTCTGTCTGTTTCTCGGCGTTAACTTATGTAAGTCGCCATTGCGTTGCGACACGCCGATAAGATTAGGTTTAACAAATGGAATCTAAATTATGACTTCCAGTTCATTCGAATGAAATACTGTTTATATCCTTTAAACATTTGACGTCAGTCATTCGTGCGAGAATTTTTATTCTGTCTTGTATCTCGCAGCGGCGCCGCTTACCGACACCGTGTCTGCCAGTTGCTTCGGTCAATTGCAATTATTTAAAGTGTTTTGCCAATTTGGCATGGAATTAGTGGTGAATTTTTATCAGCGAGTTTGAAAGGCGTTTTACGACGTCATTTGTGAAATTATTCTCCCGTGGTCGCTCGAGTAGCTCATCGAGCTCAACCTTTTTTTCAATCAAATGGCTGTTCCGTAATCTTTATTTTTATTATCCCCAATTTTGTTTATCCTGAAATGTCGGCCTCCCCTTCCAAGTAGTTTGGTGAATTTGTATTTAACAAGAGCCACTACAGGCTCGTGCGCTTAAAGAAATTGCGTCGTTCGAAATACATTTTAGGCAAGTACATTTATTTAACCAATTTTAAATATCGTAAGGATCATTCCAAGTTCTGGGCCGGGATCGCAAGTGGTATTGAAGTTAATGCAAATTGGTTGAATGGGA
Organism: Platyscapa corneri; assembly: GCA_018907185.1. Classification (NCBI taxonomy): domain Eukaryota; kingdom Metazoa; phylum Arthropoda; class Insecta; order Hymenoptera; family Agaonidae; genus Platyscapa; species Platyscapa corneri. Next base: position 3,337,973 of record JACCHW010000026.1, on the reverse strand, counting down.
CGCAAGTGACATAAGCCGAGCCAAAGGCGCATAAAGTATATTTGCGCGCGCATTAAAACATCAACGATTTCGGTAATAAAATCGCGTGCGAATATACTTTATGCGCATTTTTATCGATTGTTCGCTGAAAGCGTAAATAAGGATTTACGCCGCTCGCAAATTTATCCAATTTCGATTAAGAACCAGTTGCCAAGAGAAAAAATTCCAAAAGAATTTCTGCAGGTGTAAGTACAGTGACTGTAAATCGCCGAGCAGTTTGCTTAAACGTAGCCTTAATTAAAATCGTTTTCGTTAAATTAACGACCATCGGATAAGTTATTAATTACTAAATATCTTAACTTTTGATGTAAATATTTATAATAATAATAATAATAATAATAATAATAATAATAATAATAATGGCGAAACGATTACGTGGTTATGGGCCGTAGACGCGCGTTTTATCTGCGAGTAGCGACGTCTAAATAGTTAATATATCTCTCGTGAATTTTATATAACTTGAGGTTATGTGCTCACTCGCCTCTTTATCCGATACGCTTTAACACGTAGTAAACGAATTATCACTCGAAGGAATTTTATATTTCCCGATGTATCAATTATTTATTTCAGTCGTAGAAGGCATAAGGAGAAAGCGAGTGAAAAATTGACGAAATATCGCGAGCCAATACCTAACCACTTTAGCGTCTAAGTCTATCAATAGGGTAGTTCGGCTTCTTTATCCATTAAAAATAAACCATTACCGCACGACGTTGTTCTCCGCTGTACGGATGGACGAGCTATAAATAGAACTATAAACAGAATGTAAATAAGTCAGGAGCAGCTATTTTCTTAATATGGACGTATCTTTGGACGTGACGAATATTTATGGCGCTGCAGCATTTTCGCCAATAATTCAACATCTGTAAATTAAGCGCACGCACGCACGTACGCACGAACATGAAAAGCCAAGGTGCACTATCGCACCGATCAGTCTAGTTTATCGAGAGGTTCCGTTTCGCATTCACCCATAAATTAGCGCGCAATATGTGAATTAAGTTGGATTTATTAGGTTAGCCTCGACGAAATTTAATAGCAGCGTAAAAATAATTGAAAGATTTATCGATGGAGGCGCAAGGCACGAGTCGACGACTCGCATCCGCTCGCTCTGGGCGACTTCTCAACGGCTTCGGCACAGAAACACCTCCTTACGCGTCACTCCCATCGCGGTCCGGCCCGCAACGAGTTGGGAAATCTCCAAAAACCCTCCGAGCGCCGACTGTAATTTGCGAAAATCCGCAAATCGACACGACGACGGCGGCCGCGTGCGGGGGGGGGGGCAACGCCAAAAGAAAACCAGGCCGAAGTTCGTGAAACCAGCGAGAGCAGCAACGGGTCCGCAGCCCTATTATGCACGTATGCGGCACGCATACGCGATGATGCCCATCAATTATGCGATACGATGCGCGTCGACGATGAATACGCACGACGCACGCACTCGCGGACACTCCTTTGCTCGCGATCGATCCGCCCTGCGCCTGGAAACGAACGAGCCTCGCTCGATTGTAAATGCAGCCGCCGAAATGCCCCTCCAGCGCCGTTTTCGGGGTGATTTCTGCTCAACTGCTGAATAGTCGTCCTCGGTTGCCTTCTCGCCAACTCGCACGATCAAACTATTCCGCTCGGGTATTTGCTATTCGGGTGATTCTGGCAGCAGGAGCTTCGAGAGGGAAGACGCGATTGGATCGAGGGCAAATTGTTGCGCAACGTGGACGGATGTTTGGCAAATTTTACAAGCAGATCTTAGAGCGCCAGTCCTATCGGTTGTCCACTGCTATTAATAATGGCAGCGATAGCGGCGGCATAGCGCGTTGCCGTCGAAGCAGCAACCGTTAGCGCTTGGAAATTTAAAAGGACGATTGTTCGCATTGGCAGGCACTAAAGAAGGTTGCGATAGATTTTCCAATCGCGGACCCAATAAAAATATTAATAATCGCCTGTCGGTTCGATAACGACTCAACGACCATATTAGAGCAGTTGACATTAAATAAACATTTTTCTACGCATAGTTTCCCTTCGAAGGCGGCCGAGCCCAGCATTTCGATTCGCGGCGTTACGCGACAGACATTTATATTTCTAAACGCAGTTTCATATGCGCCTCACGCCGCGGAGTCAAAACACATAGTGCGCGCATGCGTCTCCCCGTCGCTGCTCTATGACTTCATAGATCGTGTATCGGAAATCTTAGATAAAGTTATAGCACTTTGTACGCGCAACAAATCTTGATCGGCACAAGCGCTTTCACCGCAGAGCGACTAGTCCCGGCACAATTGAGCGACCCCATCGTCATTCCCATTCCAGCTGCAATTGCATTTGCACTCGATGTCTTTTGGGATCGCAAAAGGGGAAATTCCTCGCAACGTTGTTGTTGTTGCGCCAGTTGAGATACTCGGCACTCGGCAAAGTAAATAATATTAATGGCCGAGCGGCCGGTAATATATTGTTGGGAAAACTACCAGCCGAAGCCATCGCGTATTAAGTTATAAATTTAGATTTAACCGACCATTAGAAGCATTAATCCTGCTTGTGTAACCGTTGCTAAGGATTAATTAAAGTAAATAATATCTCACTGGGAATAAATAAGTTTGCCCGATTGCAATTTCGGCTCGACGAATTTCTCCTCGAATAACGTTGTACTTCGTTAAAACCATTATCTATCCCCATTTATTTTCTTATCGTATCGTAAATCGATGATAAAAAAGGCAGCGCCGAGTTCTTTTTCGTCCGAAGACTCAATCCCGTGAACTCGGAGTCGGAGCCGAAGCCCCAGCCGCAATACACGCGTATCCCATTCAGAGACGCGGAAATGCAACTGCCCGTACACACGTAACGCACGCGCTCGCACACCAACACGCGTGCCGTAGACCGCCACCTTTTATCAATTTTCTCGAGCGTTGACGAGGAACCGGTTTCCAGGCCCAACGAACGCGACCCGCTGGCTGCGCGTCCTTGTGTACATTGGGCTTATGACGATTTCAGGACCTCGCGGGCTGTTACGCTGGAACAAAACGCTACCCCCCCCCCCCACCGCCATCTCTCTCGTTCGTCGCCAAAAGCTAGGGCGAATAATTCTCGAGTGAAATATTGGCCACGAATTACTCGAGGCACGCGGTTGGTTCCCCGCTTTAGGCGGATAAGTGAAATAAATGGTGCACTTATTTGCGAATCGCGGGCGCGCAAATGCGTACTGCTGAAGTGTGCATAAATTACGCGATCGCGGCACGTAATATTCTTGTCTTATTAAACTAATGCAAAATGATTACTCGTGCGGGTATTTCGTACAAAGGCTGTTCGGATAAATTTAAATAAATTTAATCAGAGGCTTAAAGTTTCTTTAAAATGTACGTACTTTTAGAGGTGAATAATACGAATATTCAAAGCGTCGATGAAAAATCAGGCGCCGTGTCAAAACAAAGCGAAAGATATTCGGCGACGTGTAATTAAAAAAGCTGAAAAAAGCCGAAGTATTAAGCGCGAAAGTGTATCTTGAATAAATTAAACAAAATCTGCGTTATCTTGACGCGCGGAAAAAGTTTCATTCGTGTTCGCTGTCTCAAAGTTACGTATCCCCATACTTTAGGCGTATCATCGTTTTGTAAAATATATCTGCTGACTTCTGATTTTTGACATTTTCAAGACTCGACCTCCGTCGGATAAAACTGCAATTTAGCTCGGCCATTGTCGGCTCTGCTCTTTTTCGGTTGCCTAATATTGACGGCATTTTAGTCGCTTTATCGTTGCCGAATTCGCACGCGTTAGCTCACCTTTACGTGGCAGTTGCTGAAAATGCACGTTTGCTTTCAACGTCGACGATTTATTCCTACCCGGGATTCTCATCCGTAAACAATATTCGATAAAAAAATCTTGCGTATTTCGCCGCAAAGGCTTATTTGCACTGCGTTACGTCGGGACATTATCGCGCCTCAAACGTAAGACATTAACAAGAGAGAAATAACAAATGCCGACAAGCCTTTCGGTTTGAACGGCAGCAAGATGTACCGAGAAAGCGACACGATGATTTAGTTCAATCTCGCGAATCCGCGGCGTCGAACACTCGGAGGCCGACGCGAGCACTCGACTGCTCTAGCGTAAAAAAGTAAACAAGCCGAGCGAGAGGGAAAAGTAATGGAAGGGTATCGGTAAAAAGTCGAAAAGTGGTCTGCGAGGCGAAGCGAAGAGGCTGTTTTGGCGAGCGCGCAATTATTAAACGCCGAGTCGTAGCGGATTCGATGAAAAAACCGTAAGCGCAGGCGTAATTGCAAGGCGCCTCGCTCGCGTCGAATAACGAGCAATTTATCTCTCGCATCCACGTGCCTCGAACCGCAACGCACGCCCCTCGCCCCTCGACAAATCGACCCAAGTCCTTTAAATCTCTCAGCGGCCTCGGCTGAGAGCCTCTTCCTCTTCTCTCCCCCCCCCCCGCCGCCGCCGCCATCACCAGCACCACCAGCGTGCCAGCGTGGTGTATTCGTAGGTGCTGAGATCAAAGTGCGTGGGCGCGTGGCTGCGAATCGGCGTTCCCTCGGAAGCTCGGCCCAGCTGCTTTTAATTCCAGCTTCAACATCCCCGTGTGTCGGCCCTCGAAAGCTCTTAACCACGGAAGCGTAGCGAGGCTTACCGCGTGTCTTTAATTACGAATCTGCGGCTCGCAATCGCAATCCCAGCCGTTCGAGCATCAAACGCACGCAGCTACGCATGCCGTTGCACGCGTTCGCAGTGCACTCAAATCTTATCCGATTGTTACGAAACGCTCATTTATCGCATCCTCCAAATGTAAAAATGCGCCTTGACGCGAAGACGTTCAATTTGACAGATACGACGAGCGGAAATTAGTCACGTACGCGATTATCAGCCGCGGTCAGTCGTCGATGTGGTGGTACTTGAACCGAAACTCCAATATTTGCCGTTTCGGCGATCGAAAAGAACTCGCGCTCGGTTTAGAAAACGAGAAGACAAGGCACGTTTCTGGATTCGATCGCTAAACCGGATATTCGTAGCGTGCCGCCACGTACCGAAATTAAAAAGGGTGTTTGCGAGGCAAGGGGATAGGAAGGGAAAGAGCGCGAGATCGATTGAAATCGGTCGGCGAATCAAGCGCGCATTATGCAGAAAGGCTGTTGCAAATGTCCGGACGCGATGACGATGATGACCGTTCGTCGACCCCGCGCACAAGTGTTTGCAAATAAATTTTCTCCGGCAACGGAGGTTCGAATGAAAGGGCTCGTGAAGGGTCATTAGGTTAGCGAACGAGAGAGGGAGGCGAAGCTTTTGTGAAAAAACTTAACGCTTTTCTCTCGCACTTAGAGGCAAGCGATGGCCGCGCGCTTCGATCGATGTTAAATTGAGCCGACGAGCCTTTTATATCGGCACCGGCTCTCGCGCACACGCGCCTTATACTCTTTGTAATTTATTGCCAGCCACTCGACTCGAGCAGCTGCGCCGTTTAATTGTGCTTTTGTTTAAAAAATACCCCCTCGTCGATAAAAGCGGAGATTCGAAAATTCGTTTTCATCACAAGTTTATTATCGCGGCCGAGTCCGTTATTATCCATTCGGCGATATTTAAAGACGCGGGAATCGACGTAATAAAATCCAATGTCCGCGATACTGCGAGACCGGAAGTGGCCTGCCAACTTTAATCGAGCTGCTGTTAGTTTCGAGCTTTTCCGGCGACGAGCTTGCGAATCGTGACGCAAGTTTATGCTATAAAACCGTACGGTTTTGCCCCCTTCGAGATTAAAACATTCAACTTCTTCGCCAGCAATTAAAACGCGGTTCTGCGTCGCAAAGTGGCGCGAGACTCGAACGGCGAAGGTTATAGGAACAAAAGAAGCGCCTAATTATTAGCGTTTTGTAGGTCTGGGTGACGAGTGTTTATCGTGTCACAGTGTCAAGTTGTGTTGATCTCCGATTAGCACTAGCGAGCCGTCCTACCAACTGTTAACTCGAGCGCCCGCAGTGCCCGAGAAAATGCACGAACAAGCCAGAAACAGACTTTTCCGCTGCTCCAACGCAGCCGTAGCACTGGCAATCGTATTTTTAACGCTTTACTCGTCGTTCGTTCGAGCTTCGGAGCCGCGCTCGAGTTCGAGTTATTCTTGCGCTTCGGCGGCCGCGCAATCCGCTAATGCAATTCTTTATATTAAGGCTCTAATTCTAAGAATCGCAATTGGTAGAGCTAATTTAAAGGTGACGCAAGCGGCCGCGGCTCAAGTGTGTCGCGACGAGCGCAACTCCTTTCGTTCGCTCAAAATTACGTGCCCCTTGCCTCCCTCCCTGTTCTCGTCGATCGCGATCCACGCTTTCCGGTCGCTTCTTCCAAATGCAGCCTCCACCTCTCCGGCAGAAAAATCTGCGAAGCAGTCGATCGTGCAAACGCATCTACGATTGTAGGAGCTAAATTGTACTGCGCAGTTTCGACGGCTACAACACGAGTCGTTACCGTTACCGTTCGTGCGTCGTGTCCGCGAGTCGCGCACTAGACACCGACGGCGCGTTCCTCCCGTTCGAGCGATATTGATGTCGAGCACTTGATAGCCGAACCCCACGCGACTTCTAGCTCACGCGTTCCTCTCTCTTTTAGGCGGAGGCCCCTTGGAAAAAGCGAGACATACGAGTCTAGAGTCATGCGGAATTTAATGGTTTTAGTTGATGTTTGCCAATTTCTACGGTCTCGTTGCCGTTTGTTACGTATTTGAAATTAATTCCGAAGTTGAAGTTTGGACGTTCCTGACAAACGCGTTTACAAACTTCTCAATAACTATCCCTCCTCTTGGAATGACTTCGTATGACATTATACTCGTTAGTTCCAAAATACACGCATAAATTTGAAATGAAAATGAAATTATTCCGAATGCAAAGTTGTGAATTTTTTTTAGAAAAGTAGATTTAAATTATCGAGATATGCATTAGGTGCTTGTCCAAGTTAAATTCGTTGTGCTAACAGCAATCGTATAATTAAAGGACACGGATCGCTGTCGATACAAAAAGTTGAAAAAAGTTGAGCCAAGCTTCGTTAAAATGCTTTTGCACATTACCGTGGCCTAAGGTCATAATTTTAATAGACCCAACACTGTGTCCGAAAAAGTCCGTTCTCTCTTGAAAGTAATGCCAGGACAGTTTGCGCTTCTGCCACGATCGAATTATTATTAACAAAAAAGCGCTAAAAATCATGCTTCGGGAGAAAATAGAAAAACAGCAATTTTCAAGCGAATAAACACTCGCGCGCGCACACACACACACACACACACGACTCATCGCTATCCCGTAGTTAGTTCAATAATTGGCATTGCAACTGCAAACTACTCCACCCTTGGTTTGACACGAGCGCTTAGCTTCTTCCGGCGGAAGCCGCTGCTCGCTTCTATAAACTTGTGATTTATACTTCAAAAAACACTCGATAATAAATATAATTGACTTATTATTTGTGCGATGCTTTTTTAAGAAGAAAGCATTATGCAGTTCGCAATGCACAATGGCCCCCATCACAGGATTCCCTTGCACGCGGAATGAGTTGATAATTTAAAATGAAATTACGCTAAAGCTTCGGAATTTCGAAACCCATCCATCTTTCTTATTTACGCAAATCCAATGAGTTAAAATCCCAGTTCCTTATGTTTGAATCGCTATCAGCTCAGGTAAAGTAAATGCTCGCATTCCAGCTAGTACGTTCAACAAGTTGCCGCTTCAGATTTAAAAAAATCTAATTATTCAACGCTCTACAAGTAGAATCAAGAGAAACCACGTCACTCGCACTTTCAACGACGTTCCGTTAAATTAGGCCTGGAATATTAATAAACGACGTTAAATTAGCAACGTAGAAATAAGTTGTAATTAGGGAACCATAACTACTAATATGTTCTTCGAAAGTAATTATTAGTCATCTGCACGAATCTGTCGAGCTGTGACCGGCAACGAGCATCGGTAAATACTCGATTCGATTCGTAGAACTCGTTTTATCTCCCACCGAAAGCCGAAAGATGACACTAGTGCGTGTCCACTAGTTGTTGTAGCTGGCATCTAATTACGCGCCCCTGACGCTGTTGCACGTGACGGTGACAGCGAGCTCTTACCACTTGCAACTTTGCAAAGCGCAACCGAGGTTTTCCGCGCAATCGAAAATAAGGAGACACTTATTACCCTCCACGTTAATTGTCATCGTCGCTTTCTGTGAAAAAAAAAATATAAAAACTCTCCGTCTCGGTTGCCCCTACGTCGGAATGTTCCTCCCATTCCTGTTTCGTCTCGACACAACACATCCTAATGTAATGCGTTCGGTTGATTGTTCTTCTGCCCGATAAAGCCGTACGTCTGCGCTAACGGTTGGCAACGCGTACGAGTCGCCAAGCAGACCAAACTTCCCTTTAAGAGCTCAAACACCTTGAAGGACTCATTACATTGCGTTCCTCAATATCACGACCGACTCTTCGCAAACAAAATAGTAGAATAGTTCGTTTGTTTCCGTAGATAAAACGCATCTTGCTTCTGTGTAAATCTAGCGATGGCACCAGCAGTCGAGGAGGTAGAATCAAACTTCAGCCATAACGGGCTGTTCAGACAAAAGAGGAATTGTCTTGGACTTGTACTTGCGAGCGGTCTAAATCGTTTCCGAAACCCGAACGAAATTTCAAAATTGCTGTTGAAGCTGATCGCAACCACGTGCTTTCTCTTATTCGCAATATCAACTGCGAGGAGCGGGGAACCGGAACTTGCAAATACAGTCGCAGCTGGACGTCTTAAACAAGCTCGACTTTTTAATCGGCGACACTTGGTAACTGCTGGTTTACCTGACACATTTTCGCATGTATTTCCGAGCAAAGCAGAGTAAATAATAACGAATTCGAATGATAAAGCGTCCGAGGTTATTAGCTGTTGTTAAACATAACTCGTACCTTAATTAACCACACCGCGTCCAAAAGTACGTGAATCTTCGTAATGACAATGCACGCTTAAGCACGTCGGACTGCATTTAAAATGTCTGGAGCAAGTATCGACGTTTAAGCTGCACAAAATGAAACACATCGGGAACCAGAAACCATGTATCATTGCATGCACGTGTAATAATTGAAAGGTTTGCGATAGTTTTCCCGCTCCCGACGCTATACACTCTTATTCAGTAGTTGGTTAGGGCTCTGCTTGTAGAAATGGTTAAGAGCTTTAATCGTGCGTAAAATGCAAGTAAACGGAAACGCGAAGGAAAATCCTCGAGATCTCCAAGAGTTTTTGAGCTTCTAAAAGCATCGTTGAATTGAAGAGCGCGTGTCCATAATAAATAATAATGCAAATTGTAGTGGCTCAGGGATCGATTAATAATGTGGCAGAACAGAAGAGTCATGCTTATAAAAAAATACTGAACGTTAATTTGACCTTATTGGATTTTTTATTATTTAATATTAAAATTATCGTCCAGTGCTGTGAGTAAAAAAATTGAATAATGAAAGAAGAGTCATCTGACGGTGAAAGTTTCAGAGGCGAAAAATAGATCGTCTGGTAAAGCAGCGTTTGGCAGCAATCGGGTGGTAATTAATCAACAGTTAACTTGAATGTAAATCTTCGTTATCGACTTTGCGAAATTAAAGACGAACATAACCTCTAAATATATTCCAAGTATATAAGCGATAACCCAACCACGTGAATTTCTCAGTCGTATGTATTAAAATACATATTTTAATAAGGTATGAATGAAAAAAACTTATAAAATTAATATTATTGTAAAGTTCAAGTTCAGTAAAAAATAATTTATCTAACTATATACTCGTATAAAATATTTTAATTTGTAGAAATCATGAAAAAGGGAAATAAACGCCAACTAAACGAGGAAAAGCTTAATGGAGATGTCCAAGAGAATAAGGGTTTAACAAAAAATAAAAAGTTTAAACCCCACTTAAATAATACGGCCACCACTCAGAAGAAAAATGCCAATGTTCCAAACAACAATACCAATGCATTCGATTCTGCAAGCAAATTAAAGAACAAAAAAAAGTTTAACAAGGTATAATGACTATTAGAAACAAAGAAATACTAAGAATAATTATTTAAGTATATAATAATTATATATTTCACAATTATAGAATGAAAATCAATCAAACTCAGGCAAGCCAAAAAAAAATATACAACAAATTAATAAAAAAAATTTACAAAAGAACAAACAATTAAAAGATAAGTTAAATAATTTAAAAGATAATCAAAAGAATTTCATTAATGATGCTAAAGATGCTCAATTGGTACAAATGAAAAATCCTAAAAAAGTTGAAAAGGTATCTTAATTTAGAATAACGGATAAATTAAATTAATATGAACATAATACAATTTTACTAATAGATTTTGTTATTATAGAATAAAACTTCTGAAGATTCTTTGAACAATAAAGATAATTTACCCAAGGTAGATGCAAAAAATCCAAAGACTACAGAAAATAGTCAGGAGGACTTGGATTCAAAAAATAATCAAAAACTTCAGAAAGTAGAAAAACGAAAATTGGCCCGTCAATTAGAAGGACAATTTCCTGCTCTAAATAAGTTATCTGTAGATCAAATGAAGGAGAGGATTGCTGAAATAGAGAGCCGCGAAACTTTATCTAAAACAGCTCGGAGAAAATTACGTACTTTAAAAAAGAAAGTAAAGACAGCAGAAGAAGGAACGGATGACGTGAAAAAATCAAAAAATGTACCAGAAAAAAAGAAAAACGTAACAAAAAATACAAAATCTGAAAACTTTGCTATTGAAGATAGAGTAGGTGATATAGCCTTAAATAATATTAAAAGTATTAATGCTGATAAAAAAGATAAAACTGTAATTAGTAAGAATAAAGTAAATCTTAAAGTGACAAAAAAAGACAAAAATAATAAAGCTCAAAAAGGAAATATTCCGAATATTAAATCTGAGAAGGATAGCGAAGAAGAGAGTTCTAAAGATGATGAAGATGGAGAGGATGAAAACGACGAAGAATTACAATTAGAATTAGATGAAGAAGATGATGAAGATGGTGTTGATATTGAAGATGATGAAGAAGATGAAGAAGGTGAAAAGAATGACGATGATGATGACGATGACGAGGAAGACGACGAGGAAGATGAGGATGAAGAAGAAGATGGGGAAAGTGAAAATGAAGAAGGTGATGAAGAAACAAAAACATCTGATAAAGTGGAAAAAAATGGCAAAGTTTCAGCAAAGGCATCGTCAAATATTCCACGTGCAACTGATAATAAAAAGAATACAAATCAGAATTTGAAAAAAGAAAAAAATGAAACTACTAATAATAATAATGTTTCTACTAAAAATCAGAGATATGTTCTCTTTGTTGGTAATCTGTCACATGAGTATGTATATTAAGTTTTAATTATGTTAATTAAAATAATATTATAAAATAGAAATAATAATTAAAAAATTAATTTTAGTACAACTGCTGTTGATATAAAAAAACATTTCTTGCCTAAAGTTTCTGAGATCAAAGATATCAGGATTCCTTTAGAAGCAGGAACTAACAAGCCACGTGGATTTGCTTACGTGGAACTTAACAACAGTATTGATTATGAGGTATAAGAATCATACATTAATAAGTACAATAAAGTTTACTATAAATACTAGAATTAAATTTTAAAAAGTTATTAATATATTTTTATGATTATTACTATTGCAGAAAGGACTTTTATTACATCAAACCTTCATAAGAGGTAAACAGATAAATGTTCAATATACATCGCCTAATTCTAAGAAAGCATTTAAGAGTGATATCGTTCAAAAAAGTAAGAAATTAAATGCTATTAGAAAAGCTGGAAAATTAGGGGGAGGCAAGAAAAATTTCCAAAAACCCAACAATCAGAGATATTTTAATAAAAATAATAAAAACTTCAAGAATTCATCATAGAAAACTATAAGAACCGAAAAATTGAATTTATTACAAATTAAGATTTAGTATTTATAATGACTATTGATAAAATTTTGTCAATATGTTTTAATTCAATTTTTAAAAACAGTTATAATTACATATTTCAATTATATGTAAGCCCTTCACATGACTAGATATTCAAGAAACGTAATACTTATGACAAAAATGTTAATTTGCGAACACTCATACATATGTATTTTTATATTTTTGTTTTATAATATATGAATATGTACATAATTCATAGACTCTCATATATAATTATTTACATGAAATGCAATTAGACGCGTACTTTTGTAAGGAATTTATAAGTAAAGACTATCTATAAATTTATTGCTTCTAAATATGTGTAAACAAAGCGAAGAATTTAAGAAAATCGATATATGAAATCTATAATTATATACGTATTATTACAATTATTATCATTCATGTGTGCACATGAATTAATATTAAGAAATGTTGGTTATGTATTGGTTACATCAAGTTTTACATCAAACAATTTAAAAATATATAATTATTACTATTAAAACTGCTGATGAAACTAGAACGAATGTTCATAAACTTTCTATAATTCTTATATTATTATTTAGCCTTAATTGAATATAATTGATTTGGTAAACTTTTCCCATTGCATAAAACTATATTATTAAAAAAATATCGAAAAAATTTATAATGAATTGAGTAAGTAATTAGTTTAATTAATAATAATAGCAATAATTTTAATATTTTTCAAAGGCTTTCAAAAAAATTTTATTTTATTTTTGAATTTATAAAAATAAAAAAAACGTACCCCTGGTGGGACTCGAACCCACAATCCCCGGTTTAGGAGACCGATGCCTTATCCATTAGGCCACAGGGGCTGACGTGGTAGAATTGCTCACTAACCATTATATAAAGGTAGAATGTATTCAATTCACTTTGGTTAAAATTTAAAAAAAAACCACTCGTTTTGCATTACGTATATATTGTATTTATCACGAGACATTTTATAACCAATTAAAAAAGGTTATATCGATGATATAACCTAAAGTACGTACTATTTTTCCATTTTTTTTTATTTAATGTTATGCGCGACTGTTGAATACGTTTTTAATGTTCGATATTTTCTTTTGTAAAATCATTCAACGAGAAACAGTGTGATAAGCATTAAATAAACTATTTAAAATCAAGGTATTAACTTATAGTTATAATTTTATGTAAATTATGGAAGTCGTAAAACCGAATAAGAAATTCAAAAAGAGACGTCATCATAGTTTTGACACTTACAAAAAAAGTGTTGTAGAAGTAACAAAGGTATCAGCAATAAATAATATCAATTGTGATTGCGGTTATATTTACTTTTTTACGTAGATATTGTATAAAGAAAAAAGGAAGATAATTGAAAATTCGGAATCTCCGGAACATTCTACAAATGCAATAAGTAAAAGAATAACTAAATCGGTACAAACTGATGTTTTCGACATTAGTGGTATTTTATTTAATTTTTTTATATTAATAATAATATATACGAATTGGTGTATCATAAAAATATTTGATGATATTTATTATACGTTTATTGACTCGAAGAAACTTTAGAAAAGGACGAACAGATTAAAAGTTTGACAGAAAAGCTCCAACAAGCTGTAAATAAACTCTGCGAGTCAAAAAATGCTTACAGTTCTTTAAAACAAGATTTCAATAAAGCTCAAAAGGTATTTATAATAATGCACGTGTAATTTTGAACATTGCACTAATAACTTTTTAGACTCAGCTACTATTTTAATCTATATATCTATATCCGTAATTTCGTAATGGAATCGGAATCACTCCAAGTTTTTGCTTACCGTTAATTTATATTTTCAAGTTAAATATTAAACTTGTAAAAATATTTGATATGCACTATTTTTTTGACGCAATAACTAAATTTAAAAATAAAATTTCTAAATCAAAAATTGAATTTATAATTGTTGTTAAGTTTTGCTTTTCCGAAAACATTAATCTCGTTTTAAACTCAGTTATAGTTTTGTAAAAATATTTAATTTACAATAATATATTTATTTTGCCATTAAAGTGGACCGTTGATCTTTTACGCATCAAACAGACTATAATAGCCTCTTCGATTAATATTTTATTTTTCCATAAATTTTAAGAAAAATTGTAAATTTAAAAAATAAGTTATTTTAGAAGAATCAGCAGTATTTGCAGGATAAATTTGGATATGCTAAAAGTAAAATGTAGGGATTCCTTGAGATTAGATCATCATTTGAAATTTTCAACGAAAAATACTTTGTTATAATGGTAAAAAGATTCATCTTTTGCATCGTTTCTACGGACTAATTGCAATTCCAAACTGCGTAGAAACAAAGTATAAAGTTTTACAGGTTATGCGTTATCAATGCGCGCGGTTAATTACAATATTAATTTTAAAGGTCATTATAACATATAATTATAACAATCATTATAACGAATAAATTACTTCGAAAGATGGGTTCTCGTTTAATTTTTAGGAGAGACTAAGTAAAAATGTTGTATTCGAGTTGACTTATAATAATAAACAAACAAATTCTAAGTTGTTGTGCAGCGAAGTCGGGGAACACGTTACTGTTGCCGGATTGTCAAATCAATTTAAAGGTTGGCGCGGAAGAGCAGAACAGATACAGCAGTTGCAACAGAAAATTTCCGAATTGCAGTCAAAAGTGTCCAACGGCGACGGATCCCGAAGAAAATCTTTAGGTTCTTATATCCATTCGGTATATAAATAATAAAATAACAAATACTTGACAGGTTTTCCCTGAAAGGTAATTTTTTCTACAATTTTTGAGTTTTTTTCGCAGTCCATGCCATAAAGCACTTTTTAAAAAGCCTAATTCACCATGGGCCAAAGTTGCGACTGGCGTTTTCATTTTAATTATAATACTCGTGATTTGAATTGCCGTTTTCGAACTTTTATCAAATCAACATTTGCATTCCGCATTTGTACTAACCAAGCATTCCACCCAGAATCAAGAAGTTCCTCGAGCATTCAAAATTTGGATAAAGAGAAAAAACGACAACAAATCGAAAATTTATCCAAAGAGCTCAAAGATACCGAAACTGCGCTAGAATGTTCGAAGAAGAAGCTGGAAGCTGCTAAAGCTAGAATAGCAGTTTTAGAAAATGACTGCAATGCGTCGAAAAAGACTATAGGACTATTAAACGAAAAGACAATTCACGACAATCAGCTGATTGAAGCTTTGCACGTAATTTGTTATAGTATTTAACGCTCCCCCCCCTCGCTTGAATGCTTGAAAATGTTTTTACGTTCAAGGACCAACTGAAAATAGTCGAAGCCAAATTCGAGGAACGAGAATCCGTTCTTAAGAAGCAGAACGAAAAATCGGAAAGAGAAATGGTCCTTTTGAAAAGTGAACTGGAAGCTTCGGAGCTCCACATGAAAAATTTCGAGCGGAAACTTAACGAGAAGGATAAAGAAATCGAAGCTATAAAGTTCGAATTAATTTTCACACTTTAACAATTCATCGGGCCTGCTTATATTCGATAACCAAAGTTGCGACCATTCCCCTCCCCCCCCCAAGATCTAGAAACGCGATCGACGTAGATCAAAGAACTCGCGAATTTCGCGAGGCCGACGAGGACGAGGCCTTGCGAGAAACCTCGATGCACGGCTCGGGAAATTGTGCAATAGATGCAAATGAATACATCGCCATTGGGATCGCTGCCGAAGCTGAAAGAGAGAGGTTATTAGAATTAGTGACGGTTTTGAATCAACGACTGGACAAAGCCTGCAACGACTCTGAACAATTATCCGTATGTATTTAGCTTTTTCGAGAAAGCGAATGGCTCATTAGCATTTTTTAAAGAGAAACTTGCGTGTCGCGTCCGCGTTGATAAAATAATATATAGCAATTTTTACCAATATATCCTGCGCGGCTGGGAGTTGCAATGCGTGCAATCGATGCTGCTCGAAATGCATCGGACCAATTTTTCCAGATTAGCAGCTCAAAAATTAAATAACTCGTTAAAACGCTAGCGACAGCTGTTGCCGAAAAAATTTCCGTTTTCGCGCAAATTTGGGCAATTAAATGCAACAATAAATGAACTGGTGCGAAAAATGTTGAAAATAATCTTTAAGCAGAGCGGAGCAAGGTGAATTTAAATATTCCGCCGTCAACTTCTTCTCGTTTTTCCTTTTGCTTTCGGTCTTTGTAGGAGTCGTTTAGGAAGGAACGAAATCGAGCAGCCAAACTTGAGTTGAGACTACAGAAAATGGAGCTGGAACGCGTGGTTTCATCGAAGGTAAATACAGGCTCGTACAGACTAAAAGCACCTAAACCTATTGTTACACCCAAGAGCGCCTTGAACGAGGCGGAGGAAACCCAATTAAAGTGCGTCAATAGACATTTTAACGGCTCTGCGTTGCATTACCCATTCATAATTCACCCAATTTTTAGGCTCGAATTAATTCAAGAGGAGTGCTTGGCTCTAAAAACGCGTTTAGCAACAGTACAGAAAGATAAAGCTTCGGATCTCACGACGTTCAAAAAATTGCTCCAACAGACGAGGAAAATTTTCAGAGATGCCTACAGGTAAAACATTAAAATGTTGATCAATTTTTAATGTTTTGTTGACTCGGATTTTTATCTGTTTTGCAGAGGAAAATTACCTGCAAGCGAATCTAATTCCAACGTAACTCTCTGAATGTGTAGAATAAAAAACGTTTTACAATAAGGCCAAGTACAGTCTTATTAATATATTCGATGCAGTAAAATACCAAATGCAAAATGGAAACGGATTTTCAATTAAATCGCAATATTATTACGGTTATGCGCCTTCGATGGAAATAAAAAATCTTTCTATTCGTTCAATTCTTATTTTCACGAACATTGCTCGATGCTTTTATTGGCGTTAAATTATCATCGAATAATAATAATAATAATAATAATAATAATAATAATAATAATAATAATAATATCGTGATGTTTTTTCCTTTAAAATACATTACCTTCGACTCATGCCGTAATTTGAAATATGCTGCTGGTTCGGGTTGACTAAAAATTTATTGTTAAATTAAAACAGTCTATTACATTCAGTTTATTAGATGAATTTTAATAGAATGAAGCAAATGATTAAGAGCAAAATATTTTAACGAAATAATTATGGATTCTGAAAAAAAACAAGCACGTATTTGTAAATTTAATCAAAAGGAATATCACCCAAAGTCTAGAGCACAATGCTGTTTCTATTCAGATGCAGTTTGATTAAAGTGCATATAATTTTACGGAACATCCTCGAACATCGGTTATGTTACAAGTATAATTTAACGAGTTCAATAATTAAAATGAAACATTGGAAAATTTTATTGCCTAAATTGAAAAAAAATTTTTTAAGGAACAATAAAGTAATGATAAATAACGATCGTTAAAATCGATATTTGCACTTGAAAATCAAATATCCTATTTTTTTACAAACAAGTACCTTGAGCACACCGAGTTGCAAGAGTTTTGTTTTTCCCACTCGATTAAATACGACACGTTTGACTAGTAAAATTCTTTAACAAATACCAGAAGATAATTTAAATTTGCATGTTTTTTGTACTTGGTTTTACGAATAATAAGAAACAGAAACTTTTTTTAAACGAATCTGTATCTTTGGAAAATGCGTTGAAAATATTATCGATAGCTAATAAACGCCTTGAAAACCCTTTAAATTTATCACGCAGCATATTATGAAGCAGACGCGGCATATTATTATGCACGGAAAAATTTAGGAAATTCTCAAGCGCAGCGCGCGATGCTAAGTATTACGATTAATTCACAATTTTCGATCGTTTGATTGTCGAAAGGTTTAACTTACAACTTTGCGGCGCATGGAACCCAAAGTCTAGGGGGCTACGTAAAATTCTGTAACTGTCGACAACGCGAATAATTAGAGCTACAATTAAACAATCCCACGTTTAATTTTCTTCCTCTGCGTAATTTCGAACAATTCTGCAAATGGTTAAAGAATATTCGAGTCGCGTAGAGCTTGCGACGATTAAAAAGCAGCTTCGTCGATTAAAGATTAATTTTCAATTAATCATGGGAGGCGGTATTGAAAAGGCGTACGAATATTCGGCAAAGTTACCTTCGAGAGCTCGAGTTGAGCAGCGCAAACATCACTTAAATAATTCATACGACTTACGGCGCGAGCTCGAATTAAACAGCAAGAATAATTAAATGAAATAAAGAGAGGAAGGTTCGGCCGGTGAAATACGGTAGACTAGAGAAGGGAATTCAAGTGCACGGCACAATTTTACAATGATACTGTACAAGTTTACATAATATAGTCGAAATGCTCTCGTTTTTACCGCACGGCAAACAAATTCTCGGCGAATAGTGTGATGCTACGTCATAAAGGCACTAATACCGCCCGGCCCCGCATCCACACGCCCCAAGGAGAAAAAGCTCCATTATGTAATTAAATGTGCCACCGATAAGATGCAGCCCGCTTCTCTGTTCTCCCGCTCCATTCTTTCTCTTTTGATTCCGCACCACGTTTACCGAGCTAATTTGACTTTATATAACTCAGCCGGTGTTTGCTCTGGCTTGGCTTGCTGTTTTGCGTTCGAGCACGAATATCTTCTCCGCCTTCTTCGTCATGTGATTCCCTTCTCATAAACAGTCGTAAATTCATCGTACACTCGAGATCCGAGATTCTAGGAGCAGCGCTCGCGGCATTGCTCTAAAACGAGTTGCGTTCTCTCTCGTTCTGCCGCGCGAAGCGCTGGCTTCGCCCTTTCGCGCATTCGCAACCGGGTTTTCCGAAATTCCGGTCTCTCCGCGGCATTGCGAAAAGCGAAAACCCTTCGAACCTCCGTTTCTAGAACGGATATCTGTCTCTGCATTCGCAGTTGAGCAATACCGACGTTATTAAGGCTACGCTTTTAGATAACAATTTTACGAGCGACCGTTCTCCTTTTACAATTTTTCTCCGATGTAAAAATGTCACCTTTTCGAAAATCTTCTGCCCAGCCGCGCGTCAAAGTTTTCAGCTCGAGTTTCTCCAAACGACAAAGATCTTCTCGATCGCTGGAGAATTTCGCCGATAATTCAGTTGCGAGTATTTTCAGTTCAACTGACTAGAAACGAAGAAATATCGATAAATTTGTACGTAGCTCGTCGCTTGTCTTTCGAGTACCTTAACCTCCGCGATTACTTTCTTCAATTTTTGCAAAAACCAGCTCTGCTTAAACGCGTTTTTCCACCCGACACAATTGGATGTTTAGGCCGATCAGAATTTAAAAAATATGCAAAATAAGCTTCGAGTTATCGCTCCGGGCGGCAAACGCGTGCACTGTAATTCAATGGTCGCTGCTCGTGCAAAGTTCCAAGAATCGGCCCGTTGATAGGCTCCTTAAAAACGGTGCATCCACTTGTCATTCGTCGACTCCGAATTAACCGAAAGTCGTCGGTGGCGTCGAGCGTTGGAGTAGAAACTGCCTGCGCGAGCTTTGACCGCTAGCGCTCTTACCAATTTTCGTCTCGCGCACGCTAAAAGGGAGCAACTGCATTTTTTTTATTCGCCGAGCATGGAATGATGCAGGAACGCAGGTTCGTAACAAACTTTCGCGAATACCTGAGGTTTGCAAATTAGAAAATTAAGAGAAGACTAACAATACGAGGCAGATCCAAACGAAATCGCCACGACACTCGAGTGCGTAAGAGGCAAATTCCAAAAAGGCCATTAAGGCCATTGCAGCGGCCAGGAACGAGATTAAAAGTCAAAGAACTTTGCTCTAGAGCGCGGCCCGTCCGCTGTGTCCTGCGAGATATTTCTTGTTTGCTCGATAACCAGGCCGGTGTCGCTTCACTCTCGTCATCGCCGTCGTCGGCGAGTGCACGAGTGCACTTGGACCTCGAGCAGATGGCATCGGAACGATAAACGAGAGCGTTTCATTGGTCGAGGGGTTCGCGGTGATTCCTCGGTGTCGGTGCTCAATCGGGATCACGGACGGACGGAAGTCGCCGTCGCCGTCGCCGCCAGCCGCGCGCGCGAAACGTTGATCAAACTCTAGTCGAGGCATTTTTTCACTCGATTTCGCTGCATTTCTCGCTTGCGTCGAGCGCAAAGATAAAACTAGTGATTCTGAACTTGAAGTGGAAGTGTTTCACTCCCCAAGTATGAGTAATAAATCGGTCACCTGGTATTTCGCGGCAACTGTAAATAAAATTGTCGATATGCGTAATCGTGGCAAACTCTAAAATCTCTCCAACGGTTTATTAATGCGTTTGCTAAACAACTCAAATTTTATTCGACATTTTACTCGGAAATGGCGATGCACACTCTTAAGCCGCCGAATTTTCAGGGATGCCGAATAATCGATGAAAATAAAAAGTGAATCTCTCGGTACTATGGATTGAAGCGCCTCTTTTCGAAAGTTTGCTTCAAGCAGCGAAAGAAAGAAAAAAATAAAGTAGAAAAAGGTAAAGTAGAAACTCCACTATTCGACTCGGTTGCTCTTTGTTCCATATTTTACTAATATATACGCAGTTATTGTGCACATACGAGTACACTAAAGTTTGTCATTAGCATTACAACGAAGCGCCGTAGAATAGATAAATGTATTTGATGCAGGTTGTCACGCCGGAGAGCCTATAAATTTTCCCGACTTTCTCGTTTATTGAAAAAAAGATGAATAGACTACAGCTGCGGGAGGGGGGGCCACAGCATGACGACATAACGACATAACAAATTTGACGGAGAAGCTCTTGTTCGCGTTATAAAAGTCGTTTATTTAGGCTTATTCGAGTAGCGAGATAAATACAAACTATTTTTAACAATGTCGACTTGCATTTAAGCCGAACTGAGCTCACCTTGTAAGACCGCATTCAATTTATCGTCTATAAAAATACATTGTAATACGTATCGAGAGCGAGAGCGAAGGTGCACCTCGTTAAATTCCAAATTTTCCGTTTGGAATTGTCATAGTTCGCTGGGCTCTTCGGGCCAATCGATGCTAGCGCTGAGAATAAAACAGGTTGCACGTGATTATTGCCGAGAAGATTCTCGCGTTTCCCAAATTTCGCCTCCTCGTTACCAACGTCCACGAGATTTGGGTTCGTTCGATGTCCAAAGCGCTTAGAGCGCCTGCATCGCGTCAAACTTTGGCTTATTGCACCGATGAAAATTTCAATAATTCAAAACTCGACCAAGAGTTTTAGCCTTAAATCGTAACAAAAGCCAGCAGCTACATTGGGCGAGGAACATTCTGCGAGCATTTAAAATTGAACAAGGAAAAAACGAAAAATACAGTCCAACAATCCGAATCTATCATTAATGTAATTCTGCAAACAATCGAGCTATTAGCGAGCGATAAAACGCGTACAGCTTCTTTTAATTATCAGAAGGCCGGCGATTCCCGGCCGAAGCGGTGCGAGTAACGGACGTTTGGAGCAACGAATCCGAGTCCTCGTAATATTCAGAAAGAGAGTATCTCGGGTATAAGTTAGTTGGACGTTTCGAAACGAGGAGAGAAACGTAGTTCGAGCCACTTGGAGGTCTTTAAGACGCGTTTGAAAAATCAACGCTGCAGAGTCAATAGCATATTTTATTGTTCATTGTTACGTTACATCCTGTGGTGAAGGAAAACGTAATTTAGGATACTCGTACGTTATCTCCTCGTTCTGTTGTGTTGCGCTCGGGGAACAAACCGCTCAAGATGGCGTCCGATAAATTAAGTTTCACCGTTCTTAATCGGAAATATTCGACTGTCGATGTTCATAATCGGGAACCCAGATAAGCGGCGGCGGCGGCGGCGGCAGCGGCTGCTTCGGCGAGCGTAAGGTTCCGTCGAAAGACGCCGAGGCGCTCGGACGGCTCGACGTGCACGCCAAAAGCTGTCCACCCGGGCCCCCGAGTTTGGCGCCCAAATTTCCAGGCATTTTCCACCACCTCTTTCCGGCGGATGAAGAGAGTAGGAGGAGCCAAGGCGCGTCCGGGGCAGGGAAAAACGGCGAGCCATTGTCGCGGACCCAACAGAAAACTCCGACCGCGGGAGCGGGACCAACAAGACCGCGGCCGCGATCCGCGACACATCCGCGGCGGCTCGCACAGGTGTTGGTGCGCGCACTCGGCTCGCCTGATAAGAAACGTGCCCGGGCTCTCGCGTGACGTCACGCTTCGCACAGGTATATGAGCCGACGCCGCGGCCTCGTCCACGTCACTCGTTCCTCCGTCGTTCCTGCCTATGTTTCCACCTTCGATCTTCTTGTTTGCTCCTTTTTTCAGTAACCTTCCCCAATCCCCACCCGCCGACACTTCTTTCTGCCTTTTATTTTCTCGCCTCGGCTGCTGCCCTTTTCTGCGTTCGTCGAACTCGCACTTGGACGAAGAGGCCGTTGGAGCATGACGGGTCCCCGGGATCGAAAGCCTCGAAAGCTGGGACTCGTGGAAGCTTTTGCGGGAGCCGAGCCTCGCGCGACGAACACCAGCGGGATTAAGTGCCCGCCGAGTAGACAAGTTCCGAACATGGGGTGAGTGAACAACCAGGGCGGCACTCATTTTTTCATTTTTTCATTCTCTCTCTCTCACTCTCTCTCCCTCCCTCGATCGTGCTTGGGAGGAGCACGATTTTCATTATTTACCGCACTTTTGGCTCTTTCGCCTCTCCGCGCGCGCTCACGCACACGCGCGAGTGCTCGAACTCACGGCGGACAATCGATACTTCGAAAAATACTTTTTGAGAACGACACGTATGATTATTTGATTGTATTTCTGCATTTGCACGTTTTCCGGTGCCCCTCTCGCGTTCTTTTTATTTAAAAAACGTTTCGGCCGTGCGGCGACGCGGACACTTTTTCACGAGGCTAATCTTCTTACGAATCTCAAATTAGATTATTTTGTTTTTCGATTCGGCCATGTTTTATAACTCGGGCAAAAGCGTAATTATTTCTCGTAAATTGCGCGTAACAATTTGTGTTGGAAAAATGTCTTTAAAGAGACCAAAAATTCAGCTCCAGTCGTCGGTTCGAATTCGTAGCGGTTAGTTAATGGAAACGCAATTTTGAAATTACGTTTTCTCAATTCTCGGCCAAGTTCCAAGACCCAATGGCTCACGGCGCGTGTTTTTTAAAAGTAAATCTATCGAATAATGGCTTATCGTTGATATTTCAATTTTTCCGTCATTCTTCGATCGGCAAACTCGGTGTGCAAAAAAATGCAAACTTGGTTCAAAATGAATTGTGGGAAAACGGAAAGAATCGCGCATTCGATGACGCGAAAATTTATTTTTGCAATGCGTTGAATGCGTGGACTAGTCGCTGTAAAAAAACCCACCCATTCCATGCACTTGATGAGCGACAGACTCGCTCGTTTTGCCGATACGAAATACCAAGCGACAAAAGTACAAGTGGCGAATCGTCAAAACGCTACACCGACTTCACGTGACGCTGATAAAGCCAATAAACCGCTATTGTAGACGCATGCAATGCATAGATAAAATAAATTCGCTGCTCATCTTTTCATGTGCAAATAGCCAAAGAGATACCGCCGGTACGCGGCTCTCGTTGTGCGACTCCTTCTTAGCTTCGCCGTTACGTAATACGCGCCGCCAGTTCGAACGAGCAAACACGGCGCTGCTCTTTTTTCAGAACGAGAAATAAAATTAGTTTTATCTGTAGAAATCTAGCTCTGGATGCCGCGCGTTTGAAATTTTCGACGAATGCTATTTCAGGGCTAAATAAATCACAGGATAAATATTGCCCGATGTGTTTGCCAGTAGCTAATAAGTGCCATTTGGCGAATCGTAAGCCACTCTTATTAAACTTATTTTTTTTCCACATTTTTTCAATTTTACGACTTTATGTTAAAACTGGAATTCCATGTCTTCGCTCGTGGTCGTCGGTGTCTTTCCAATAGACGACGCGAAAATATTCGGCTCGACGTGTCGCGATCGCATACAGGTGCATTTTATTAGTCGAGCAGTGCTGAGATTTTGCGAAAACGGAACGAAGCAGTTGAGACGCGAATGAAATTTGGGAGAGCGTCCGGGGCGACTCGGAAGTTCGCTAAGCTTTACAATCCATTTGCCGTATTTGCTATTTTTTTGTTTCGTCGTTTTCCGCGAATCCCCGAGTGAGAAACGCGCGCCGCTGATGCCGGGAATCTCTGCTCTGAGTTCCTCGCTTTCTTTCGCTTCTTTCCCGATAGATAGTCGCGGAACGCGCGCGTTTTCATTGCCACGTCTGAGTCACGAGAGCGCAAACAAGCAATTGTAATAACTGTTCCTATTGCTTGAAAAATTCTTCCTATAACGTTTCATAATAATAATAATAAGCAAGTGTTGCCACGATTAATTTCACACGTACAGCGCCTGTGTTCTCTCGCTTTTCCTTTATTTAATAGAGTTATCTGCTGTGAAAACAAGCGGAGGAGACCGCACCGGTGGTTACACGTAGCTTTCGGTCGTACCTGCCCAACGAGCGCCTCGCGCACTCTCCTACACACTCGTTCACTCGCGCCCGACACGGGACAAGTGTACACACGCACAGAGGTACACGCTCGGGCGCACAAAAGTGTGCACACACGGCCACTCGGCCTTATCATATCGCCGCGAGCAAGCGAATGCGATAACGATTTATCATTATGTTGTCCCTTCCGAAAAGCAATATTCCGCGTAATATGTCATCTAAAGTGCATAACTTTTAGCTTTTAATTAAAAGAGGGAACGATTTTTCCGAAAAACCGCAGCCAGACGTGCGTCGGAGCCATTTGTTGGCAGAGTTCGCTTTATCTCACCTGGATCAAGCAGCAGTAATTCACTTTTTAATTTAAAAACTAACCAAGATATTGGAAATTTCACGTGGCTTACATTGTTTGCTTTGGAAATGTGGCTTTAAAAATTAGGTTTGTATCGCTGGCTGATTAAAATTCATTAAAAACAAATTAGATCACTACCGAACCCAGTCTAAATTCTATTTTTAACGGCATTGAGAATTCCTAAATCTACAATTATTATTGCTCGTCGTCAACATAAGTCGTTTGTTTTTATTATTTTTTATTGCTAACGTTTGCATTCCATTATCGAACGAAAAGCAATTATTTAATTAGAAACAATCGCACTTTTTAGGCTTTGCATTCCGAGGAATTGAATTTACTCGAAAATTCGATTGTGTTCATTTGAAACTCTCGCGTTTGGTAAATCTTGCAATAATCTGCAAAGATCAACGAATAATTACAAGCATATTTAGCGTGCACGACACTTTTTTAAATTTTAATGCATTACACAGTATAAGTGACAATTAGTCATAATAAGTACAACTTATACCACGTTAACTAGTATGAATTTATAAATAACATAAGTACTGCAAAGAGGATATAATTTTTTGCTCGAAATTTTTTCTCGAATGAATATTTATTTATTTTCTGTTGTGAAAATTTAAAAATTGATATAAATATCCATCATTATTCATTGATAGTTGACGTATTTTTAAGCAACAATTTCTAGTAGAACAATTTTTTAGTCTCTACAGTTTGTGCGTTTGTAGAGGTTAAAATCTCCTAAAGAAGTTAAGTCCATTAAAATATAACAAAATTCATCAAATTTATTGAATATTCTAATTTTTTAAAATTATTTATGTATAATATTTATAATATCTTATTAATCGAACAAGAACTCAATAATAAACTTTTTAATTTATTACGTGGATATTTAACGTTACAAAAATAAATAACCATAATATTTTGAATAAGAAATATAATAAATAGAAGAATAATAAATTTCCAAGAAAAAATATTGTTATTAAAAACATCATTATTAAATATATAGTAATGACAATAATAATGACAACAACAACAACAACAACAACAATAATAATATTAAAAACAACATTTAGACATTTTTAAAAATGCATACATTTGAGAAAAAATTGTATCTTCTTCGTCATTAGTTTTCATTAATCGATATTTATTTGTAGTTATTCTTACTTAATTTCACACATACTAACGTTGCTTCTGATTTAAAATTTAAAAAACTCTATTAGCTTGGATACATAGTAAAATAGAAGACTGCTTATTTGAATGAATTTCCCATTACCATAGTTTTTTATTTAAGTAAAAGGGTACTTGTTAAAATGAAAATTGCCAAAAGATTTTAACGCGTACCGTGTTTTATAATATTGGATCAATAACTCATAAATAAATTTTCGGTGTATATTTATATTTTAAATAATTAATTATAGAATTTTTTTTACGTTATTAATAATTGTAAAATCTATATAACAATATGTACTCGCAATACTAAATTACATCAATTTTTTCATAATTTATTATAAAATTTAATTGACTAATGCGAATTGAGATTGTAAAAGATTAATTGTGCAATATTACGCGGGAGATTTTACAAAAATATTTTTACTTTTTATACATAATAATCTCGCATAATACCTCGAAAAGTTTGATTAAAAATCGAATCAAACGATTATGGTGCTCATGAATGTTCGAGGAAAAGTATTTTAAGAGTATTTTTAAATTAACATTAACATAATACGTTTCGTCTGTACGAATAGTGTTTTGCTTGAAAATAATTTTCCTCGAAGACAATTAAAAAGTTTGTATAAATATCCAATAATAATCGCAGACATTTTTTACACCAAATAAGCTTTTCACAACTATTTACATTACTTACAGCCATCTTTATCATTTTTATTAACGCGTTTATTTATTAATAGTTTAATTTTACATACATTACAAAACGTCGACTTCCATTGCAAGTATAATCGTACGAAACTTTCTGAACTATTTAAGAAAAAAATTACCTCGCTGACTCGATCGCATACTTAATATTTGCAATTAGATTTAAATTCGTTATAAAAGTCGAACGACGGTTGTAATAATTTCATTTGCTCGAGCGAGTGCGCGCCCGCATACGCGTCTGTAGTTGTATGGCTAAACATACATGCATCTACCTTTTATCCTCCGAATTAATCGAATGACACACGCTTAAAACAACAACACATCGTGGAATATATAATGCGGGGATAAATACGAATTCACGAATGAGATAGCAGCGATAGCAGTGGCGCTGGTAATGTTAGGAGCGTAGACACAAGAACATTAACATTTTTAAATATTTAACGCAGAAAAGTCGTGGTTCCGTTATCTAAAAAACCGAGCCGAACGAGAAATTTGTAGCTTATTATGTATCTGTAACAAATTTGAACAGTCACATTGCAGCTGTAACAACGGCTTGTTATTCGCGTCCAGACGTATCGAGGAAAAAATTCAACAATCAGGCCGCCGCGGAAAGCCCGAGAAGGCAATTCAAATTTCTCGCACGAAATCCTTGAACAAAAGCAACGCAACGCTGAAGCGTCGAGACGGAATAGGATAAGTCGCAGTCATTCGTAAGTTTATCGCTAAATTTACCGCAAATGCGAAAGCGATAATTTATTGGCTTATAAATGTGAGGGACGAAGCACGAGTTTGGGTAACCTTGCCGGTGGCGCTGTATTATCTTGAATAATACTGTCATCGGACAAGTGTGCCGTTGTAAAAAGAAGATTGATTTATCTCGAACGGCATTATACAATTATAAACAGATTGCGCTAACTCGGGAGGTAAATACAATGAGCATTTGATCCGACGACGAGTCGGCTAATGTTTATCAACGAGAGGCGCGTTGCGTCCTCCTCTGCTTTGCAATCGGCCGCAGCAGGAGTTTGGAGAAAAGTTTCGTCACCGAGCGTGAAACGTCAGCCAGGGCGGGCTCTTGCATAACGAAAGCTGCTGCTTTCTTTTCTCCGTGCACGCGACGACTCGCGGATGTTTAAGCAGTGGCCCGCTACACAGGTGAAAAAATCGACACCCGCGCGCGCGTAACTCGAACGAAATACTCGAGATATCGGTGCTCCCTCGACTCCTCCGGCCGCTTCGTTTGTTTAAATTTTAGGGAGCGCCCGATAATAGCTCGTGTATAGCCTAAGCGTTAACGTATTCGAAAACGTTCTCGGAGCGTCTGGAGGCGAGATCTCGAGATGCGGAGCAGCTTTTTTTTACGCTCTTTTGTGCGCGGAGAAGAAAGGTTTTCTCGGACGCGGTAACCCTACGCCGGCAGTTGCTCCTCGAGCTTCCACAGCGTCTCGCTCAACTTCTGCGCTGCGCTTCTCTTACTCTATTATTCCTTTACGAACGCGGAATTTAACTGTTTTTGTGTTTTTAATCGGCATCATGTACTTAAGCTTAAGGCCGACAAAATCCCCATCAATTCTGTCTCAAACTTAATTTACAGATCAGAAAGAGCGAGGGAGTCGCGCGGCTGGGATGAAAATCGTCCGCGCGTCGAGTCCTTTCGCGGCCCCTTAATCGCTGCTCGAACGAAAGCAATCGCTAGCCGCCCCCAATTGCTTCAAATTGTCGGGGGCATCCAGCAGAGGTTAACGCGCACCCGATCTAACGACATCCGCGATCTAGAAATTGCGCCCGAAGAACTTGCAAATTTTTTAGCCAAACTCGTATTTTCGCTCGTGTTCTCTGCTTCGCGAACGCTCCCGTCGCGGTGCTACTGTGAAAAGATAAAGCCTTGAAAAAATCTCGCGAGTACACAAAGAAACGTTTTTTCTAGTCCCGACTCGCGCGTACGATTAACGGAAACGCGAAAGGAGAAGCGAGGCGTTGCAACGACAGCCGCTCGAGAATCCAAAACTGGACGGACTGAATGGGACTTACGAGCAGCCTCCCTTGCTCGCGTCTTGCACCGAGAATCGGCGCGCGCGCCCGTCCCGTTGCAGGTTTGCTCGAGAGAGCGAGTCCGGGTGCTAACTGGTGAGAGGCTCTCGCACCACCCTGATAACCAGTCGGGCCGACGCTCCTTTCCGCGTAAAAACTCGAGTTTAAATATCTCGGTGGAGAAATCCACGAACCAGGAGTCGCGCTTGCTGCCGACGAAGAAACACAACTCGGATTTGCGCAATTGCGGCG
Organism: Platyscapa corneri; assembly: GCA_018907185.1. Classification (NCBI taxonomy): domain Eukaryota; kingdom Metazoa; phylum Arthropoda; class Insecta; order Hymenoptera; family Agaonidae; genus Platyscapa; species Platyscapa corneri. The sequence goes on along the minus strand of JACCHW010000026.1, from coordinate 3,309,122 downwards.
TTTCGTCTCCTTCTTATCTAGTGCGACGCGTCGCCATTGAAACTTAACAGCTGCTCGCGCTGGTTTCGTACCTATCTAATCATCATTAATATGCCCGTCGTGAAGAAGGAAAATAGAACGAATCCGCTGGAACGGCCGGCCACGTTTGCCGGCTTTCGACAGAAGCAATAACGGGAGGATGGACGATGTTGTTGGCCAATCGGTCATTGGCGAAGCCAAACTAACTCCTCCTTGGAGCTGTCGAGCATCTTTTTTCGTTAGCCCAGGTCGACGCGTTAATTGTCCGTCTCGTGTCCATTTTCATGCCAATCGTAGGTTCTCGGGTCGAAGGAGCCCAAGCGATACGCGCACGCCTCACTAATCTGCGCACGAAAAATCCTTCGAATGCGCAAAGTTATGAATATTTTTTATGCTTTTCCTGTTGTTGCGCTGCGATTTTCGCATTCGTGCACGAGATAGCACGACGTCTTTATCGTTAATAGTGAAATTATGTATACACACCGAGCTCTTGGCGACGTTGCTTTCGCGTTGCGTTCTTTTCAATTTGGGCTACATTCTCGAGCAGCTTTTATTGAAAAAATCGCCACTTAACCAAGTATTCGCGTTTAAACGTAAACGCCGTTTATCGCGTCGTTAAATAGTTGGCGCAATAACCTGCCTCTCTGTTCTGGAACGTGATATTCTCTAATTACCGAAATTGGCAAGCGATGCGCACGCGCCAAAAGAAAAGTCGAGAAAATTTGGAGCTACTTTACGTTTAAAACGCGACATCACCTCTTCGGCCTTTAAAAAGCATCTCGTTATTTGTCCGGTATTGTCTTATTACTACCGAACGTTCGATCGAGATTATTTTAAAAGATACGACGGGAGATTTTCGCTCGAAACAGTTTTCCGAACATAACTGCGATCATAACCACGCTTGAGAAAAGTACACGATAAAGCCGAGCAGTAATTTTAAAATCGAACTAATCGCTCCGAGGAGATTGAGAACTTTTTACAGGTGTAGGTGACGAAGACGAAGATCGGGACGAGTGAAAAATAGGCTATAGATGGTAAATAGATTCGCGCACGTGGACCGCGTGTCAACAAAAATCGTGGCAGCTGCTCGAAAAGTAAAAAGCAGATCAACGCATTCCGAAGGAGCGAGGAATATTGTTTTTCTGGCTTCTCTTTATTCGAAATATCGAGGAGCAGCTCCGTTAAAAAAATGAAAGACGGGCGAATCGGGGCTGCGAAGACGACTTAACGAATATTTTTGTTTCAAGCTCGACGCAAAGGATCAAGGCCGAAGGAAGATTATTATTTGAAGAAAAAAGCGGACGCTATAAAGAGAGCTATCCATCGACAGTATGGTGATGAATGACACTGTCATGGACTTGCTCTCTTTGTGGACGTCGTTTAATTCAACGAACATTCAGCCGGGACTCGGGCGAGCAGGAGTTCGGTCCACGTGGGTGCACCGAAAACACGCCGATACTTCACTCCCGACAGCCAGGCTTTCGACGCCCGCAGAGCTTAGCTCGTCTTGCGGTCGTGTTCCGAGCGGCGACTGTCCACTGTCTCGCTCGGGGTTTCGAATTTCGCGTTCGATCGCATATTTTTCAGCGCCAGTCTTCCCCGTGAAGTGGAAGAAAAGTGTGAAAGAAAATGCACGAGCCTCGATGCTCGCGAGAACTAAAATTATTCGCGAAAAAGCAGTGCCTGCTCTTGCTCGAACGATGCCGATCAGGCGCAGATTGCGAGAGGACGACGATTCAAGCGTTAATTATCGAATCGACTTAGATCAGGACCGAGGAGGAAAGACTTCGTTCCACGACAACGTAATATTTATCAGAGTAGGGAGAAACCGGAAAACGGTAAATACTCGGTTAATGTTAATAAATTCATTTGTAGCGCGAGCCGTGCGATCGGCATTTGCCAATGTGTAATATTATCTCCTCCAGGCGATAAAGATACGTTCGCTGTACGCGAAAAACATTCCACAGCTTTAATAGCCGTGTCATGAAATAGAAACAAAACCGAGCTTACAGCAATTGTGGAAAACGGCCGTCGAACCACTAGAAAACACCACCCCGTCGCCGACCAACGAAAAACCATCCTTCCATTTATATCGAATTCGTTCTCTTGAATAACAAGGTTTGGAGAATGTCTGCTTTGACGGGGATTCGGTCACGACCGCGAAGCACCCCGAAAAAAGTAGCGCCTGTAAAAGCGTAGCGCATCTCCTCGAGCGGGCGCACGTCCGCACCGACCCCTGGCCGAACCAACGTTCAAGCTTTTACATCATTTCGCGTTTTGACATCAGCACTCGAGAACTGCGAACTCTAGTGCACACCGTCTCGCGAGATATTGGAAGAACAAGGAGAAGGGACGAGCCAACTTCGAGTACGACGAGTCTTGGAACAGCACTAGAGACGTCGCGGCTCGGCTTTAAGTAAATGCCATATAGCAGCGCTGAACTCCGCATACGTTTCACGCGTTACCGGATCCAGGAACGCGCGCATAACCTAGAACTGCTCGAAATCTCTCGTCGAAGGTCAAGATTCCTCCCGACTCTCGTTCTCAAGCCTGTGAAACTATGAAACTATAGCGAGGCGGCGTATAGTTCGCGAGGGACGGGGTCGTTGAACCCCTTGTTGATTAGATCCGTGTAACTTGTTCTGACCGATATACCTTGGGTTGGCACATGCGCTAAACAGCGTAAAACGCATAAAAGTCCGGGCAGCGCTCGTTGCTCTTTTCTTCTACGGGTGCACACAATACACTCTCGCTCTTTTCTCTTTCATTCTTTAATTTGCGCCGCGAACTTAGGCACTTGCGCAGCGAGGTTCTGCGAAATGTGGGCACGAAATGGTAGCCTGCGGTGCGTCTTAGATGGGCAGCGAGAGGATGACAAATGGTCGTATGAGCTTCCACCGGCACCACTTTCTCGCGCGGCTTACATTCTTTGGTTTTCTTTAATTTTCACCACCGTTCGGACTTAACAGCTACATCGGGGCTGAAAACATTCGGTAAACTTGGAATGCCGAAACCACGGCTTGAACTCGCAATATCACTGTGGCTAAGGTCAAAACTTAAACGTGTCGACCTGCGCTGGGGAATCAAATTAATCAACTTTCTAGAGCACGATAAAAAGTCGTTTTAGCATAGAATATTATTTACCAACTCTTTTTATTGTTGTGATAACGATATTGAATAAGCATAGAAAGAAACCTAAAGGAAAAAGTATTCGACCAAACTTATTAACGGAGATGAACCTCGACTGCCCTTTCGCACACACGTATTAAAGTTTGATTCGGTTTTTTAATAAAAAAAAAAAAAAAAAAAAAAACCCAGTAACTATGCGCTGTGTAGCAGCAAAACTTGGATCACAGTGAAGTTTTTACTCTCTTGCGAGGAATTCGCTTGATGCGTCGTCTAAAAAAATAAGCACGAAATCTTATCGCTACATCTCGCTTGCGCTGCTTGGGAAATTCTGGGGAAGAAAGTCGTGGGTAATTAAGAGTTGCTACGTTTTCCGAAAACGAATTTAACCATAAAGTATCGATTTTTCTAAGTTTGCCAGTAACAACATTGTATCGGTGATTTATTTTATAAAATCAACAAATCGACATATGAATTAAATGCACATAAACGATACTCGCTGCGAATCGAAATTAATTAATGCTATTATATCGGAGATAGAGAACTAAAAAATTATGCAACTCAATAAATGAATAGCTGTAATGCTGGCATTTTCCCTTTTTGCGTTATCGTCGCTTCAATTTATGTAAGTCTTGTAACCGATGTAATAATAACGTAGGAGCACAGTAAAATGTCTCAACGCTCTAGTGTTGTTTGTCAAAGAGGCATTTTGAGTGACGAAAGGTGTTGAGGACACACGTATGCCACACGTACATCCGAGATAACCGTATCGTCGTCTCAGTTTCGTAGCGCCTGTTTTTACTGAATATATGTGAAAAGGACAAACTCAACTATTATCTAACTTGACTCGAGCGGAAAGCATTTGTTATTTTTTCCTTTATGCTTACTTTTTGCTTTTTTCAGATATTAAAAGAATTCGATAAGAAATTTAAAGGCCAACTAACGTTTCATTAAACAATCGAGTTATTTATATCCAATAAACAATTACTGTACACAGCAGCTTCGAGGCGCGACAAATAATTTCAGTAATCTAAATAGTAGACTCGGCTCGAGCGCTTGAAGAAGCCGCGGTTCAATCATCGCGCAGTTGAAATAAATTTTTATGAATCGGCTCGATGGCAAACTAGAATTATTCGATTATCCCAACGAATGGCTTGTGCTAACGACATTCCACGAACGCTCGTTGGGCGACTCGAAACGAACTTGAGGCGTTGACTGATTAAAGCAAACTTTCTCACACGTTTCCGAGGAAAACTCGGTTGTATTAACAACTTGAATTTATACGCGATTAGAGAAATTGTATCGACGAATAAAAATAGATTTTTTAGGAATTCGGGAGCGAGTGCAGAGTCGATAAAAGCGACTTCGAAAACTCAGCTCTCGCAACTTGAATTTTGCAAAGGCAGAAAGTTTGTAATCTCGACGCGAACTCAAGTTTGTATGCAATTAAATTTTATTCTACACAGTGTGTTGACTTTTAAAAGATAAATTTTAAAATGGTATTTTTCCTTTCAGATATTGAAGTGCGTCGTAACGTTATATCGAGCGTAATTTTAATAGATATCTCAGGGATTACCTATGATAATTATATTTTGGAAGCTCGAAAAGTAGCGACTTATTTTAACAGTCAGCTTTAATGGGTGGTAATAACAATTATATACTTGTATCCGCGTCCCTTATCGTCGTGTAAAACGATGCACAATACTATGCAGTGTTACGTTATGTTATATCACATATACGTGTGCGTGTGTGTGTGTACGCACGCGTACACGGTGTAATAGTTCTGCAATATCAAGTTCGTTATTTTGAATTCATAATTCTGTTCCAGAGGCGAAAAAGTCAGGTTTAACCGCGACGACAATTTTAATAAGCGCGGATGAACACGAAAATTTGTGCCACTTTCATCAGCGGCAAGTTTGGTGGCACCAGACAGCAAATATAAAGATTATTAACTCTGATAAGGCGCCACAGAATGTACAAGCATGAAAAAAGCTTTGTAACAGGCATAAATAATTCGACTTAATTATCATGACGCGATAAATTACGTTCTTTCATATTCGAATGATTTCTAAACGCTTTATTCTCGTTCGTCTTTCGTAGCCAATTGTGACTATTCGAGTATTTGATTATCTCTGTTAGCTGTACCACTTATATTTAGCGAAACGTGAAATATTACTGCTCAACGCTCTACTCTTAATCCCGCGGAATAACATCGCGATGATAATGTTATTTTCTTTCTATTTATTCAAGATTGTGAAATAAATTATGAAAAAGGAATTTCCTAGTATCAAAGAAACGATTGCCTTTATCTCGAAATAATCGTTTATCTCTTATCTTCCCCCGCGATACTTCGAAAAAGATCGCTAACTCCCGTCAATGTAAAATTCACGTCTAGGTGCCTTTCGTTAATTTCAACATTCGTGCCTCTTTTTTGTTTACTTGGTCTACTCTTTTACAAAACCTTAACTGAATTTCCAACTAAAAAGCGGATGGAAATTCGGCAAAGATTTGATCGGTGCCTAATGACTTTTCGAAGTTTTTACACTTAATATGACGGCGAGCTGCTTTTCTCACTCGATAGCTTCTGTCGTGTCGTTTACCACATTACAGCTTCGCTTTTTTCAATTACATAACGCTCTAAAGTTTAGCGAGTGTCAACTTCGAAACGTGCACGTGCAGCCGCATTTCATTGACAGACTGTCGAAGAAGATGTTTCTTCGACTCTTGTGCAAGGGAAAAATCACCTTTAAAACGTATAGCGAAAAGCAGATTTCTAAATACATACATTAATCAGTTTGATCATTACGACTAAAAGCGAGCGCCTGAAAAGAAATAGCTCGAGAAATTCCGCGTCCGATGTTTTTATTTGCATCAACGTAATGCTGCAAGCAAATGCTTAATTTGCGAACAAACGATTGTCAAAAGTCAACGAGCCGATTTCCAAATTAAGCCAGCGCAATCTTTAAAAGCCGAATACCACGGGCAGTAGTTGTTAAAGCCGGTATTATACGTGCGCCTCAAACTGTGTAATTGCCTTTACGCGCGTACATTAATACCAATTCGCAGATTGTGGCATTAAGCCGAAGCAAAAGTAACAACGACTTGGCGTAGTTGTCGTCAATTGAGAGAGCCAACTTGTGCAGCTGAGTATCGGAATACGAAGAGAGTCTGCATCGTAGACGCAAAGCTGAGAGACACGCGACGAGAATTTCATAAGGACTCGTTAAATGGAGCCGAGTTATCGAGCATTGTAGCGCAAATATATGCGAGAAAGTGTATGGGTAAGTACAAGCCAACGGGCGCAGCAGACGCAGGACGTAGTCGAAGACTGAAGAACGAGGCTTCAATGAACTGCGCACGGTCCTGCGCTTTGCTAGTCCAACTTGGATAGCGAGCATAACTCCTCGTTCGGAACTGCGCTTTCCAAGACTTTTCGACTCTGAATGCGAACGACCCTCCCCCCCCCCACCCCGAAACCTAAACCCCGCTATCGCTAGTGCTCCTTCGTCGACCAGATTCGCTCTTATTGTATTTTAGGCGGTGTGTCATCGCTGAGATTGTTGGAAACTGTGTAATGAATAATATCCTTGAATAATTGGCAGCGGACCCCTAGTGGCTCGGCATTTGTATCGACCGATGATCGAGTGAGTGGTCCTCCTCGCGTCCTTTCGAATTTTTTATTCCTGAATACTGTGTTTTAAATTTGTTCTAGTTTTGAGATTTTATCTTGTACGTTATCGATAAGCGATGCCCGCGACACTATTGCTTTCTCGGATTTTCTGCCTTACATTTACGAACTCGAGCAGTAACGTCATTTTTTATTGTATTCTCGAAGCGTAAATGGGTATTCGTTACTCGCGACAATGTGCGTGTAAAGTAAGCCTGCAGTAATGACAGTAGGAACGTGTAATAAGATTAAAAGTTTGGGAAAATTAGGTAATAAAAAAATTTGCTAGCGATAAAAACGTACATTTTTTATTGAAACTTTTGAAAAATATTTTAGCAACTAACAATGTAAATACAAAGATCGTATTCATAGAAATATATTTAAAATACTATTGATTAAGTATGACTGGCAGATAATGTTTTATACTACTTCTGATAATGACTCGAGCTTATCTGATTTACTTAAATACAAGTCACGAAAAAAATTCCAAATACGTTGCACCTCATTTTAATTAGTTCAGTGGATAATTTCAATTTTCACGTAAACATGTTAATTTAATTAATGTTTAAGCGAATGTCTAATAAATCATTCGCGACTATATGTTGTAGCTTTCAAAAAATAGCTCATATTATTAAATTATATTTTTTTGATGTTGATAACAATTTCAAATATGATTATTGAATGGTGGTCTGTCTCTTAAAGTTCAATTTCTATTTTCAATCGATGACGTATAATTTATAATATAATTTGTTGTAAAATGAAAAAACTATTGCTAATATTCAATCTTTTGCAGTATATCTTAGTTTTATATTTTCCGCTATTTCAATATGGTGGCGTTACCTTCACGTATTTAATCAAGCCACTGCTTCAGTGTTAATTTGTCATCTGAGTTTTTTCCGATAAAAAAATGGCAGATCTACTATGTCTACCTAATCGACGCACCAAGTAAGAATACACTACTTACATATTTTTTGATAATTTATATTATTTTACAAAATATTTAAATCTAAATAAAGTATCAAAAAAACTTAAAATCTTTCAAACGTAATAGGTTAGGTTATACATTATCTTTCGTATTTTTACATATTCCATTCCTATAAATTACAATATTATAGAAAATATTTACATTTTTCATCATTGTTTAGCTTAAAAATTGCCGTCGGAGCATTAGTCTGTGAAGAAGCAATACTAAAAGGGGATATAACTATTGGACCACGTACTGTTGTACACCCTCGAGCAAGTATTATTGCTGAAGCTGGTCCAATCATCATAGGGGAAGGAAATATAATTGAAGAAATGTCAACTATAATCAATAGGTAAAATTTTTTGAATGTAATATTTTATTAAATTTAAAATTCAATCTATATTTTATATGAATTTAGGATATCTCCAGACGACACTGGTACACCTGTTCAAATTATTGGAAACTTAAATGTGTTTGAAGTAGATAGCACGTGTGAAGCTTCTAAAGTTGGTGATAACAATGTTTTAGAATGGAAAGGTAAGAGGCATAATAATTATAATGTGTCTTTCGAACAACAAAATTGATATGATTTGGTTTTGAGTATAACTTCTATATTAGCTTTTGTAGGAAAGCACGTAGAAATAACAAATGGCTGTGTAATTGGAGCAGGTTGCTCTTTAATCGAACAAGAAATTTTACCTGAACATACAATAATATATGGTAGTGAATGCCATCGTAGAGAAATGAATGATAAACCATCTGTAAGTGTAAATTATATTGATAAATACAATCAATAATTGTGCAAGCAATAATAGTTGAAAACTAATTTAAAAAATGATATTTTTCAGACTCAGGGAGGACAAATAGACTACCTTATGAAATTGTTACCTGGCTATCATCATATTTGTACACCAAACATAAAAGTCCCTAAAATCGAGCCATCTTTTTAAAAATATAATATATGATAATTATTATATAAATTATTTCACAGTATTTTTTAAAAAATTTAATTATATTCTGGGAAAAATAAGTCGCTCGATTGATATTCAATCAATAATGCAGAAAACTACTTTGCGTTATCTATCTGCATGTATACTAGATGGCACTGCAATGCATCTTGAAGAATATTTAACATTATCAAATTTGTAAAGAAACTTTAATTGTTATTCATATTGTAACCACTGCACATAATTATTGTTTTGTTTCTAAAAATATATTTAGACATGTTCGTTAATTAATAGCAGTATTTCTATATTTTAATTTAGTATTAACGCGGTATTTTTAAGTCCTAGAAATGCAGCTAAATAATTCAAATTTACAAATTATCTATATAAAATGTATTATTTTAGTAAAAAATATATCCTTATAACCCATTGTTTCTGTGTTTATTTTATTAATAAATTATTTAATTTATAATTTAGTTGTTGCTGCACATCCACCAGCAGCTATTCTAAAATTGCTCAGTTTTTATATCGAAGCTTAACTTTGATAGAAAATTTTAATTATACTTTGAACTGTAACATTTGTTGCATTGAAAATTGCAATTATGAAAATTAGCAAAATTTATAAATATTTCAAAATCTTTTCCTTTTTCTTAATAAGTTCTTGTTTTGACTACCCATCTATCTCAGTACGACTTATTTTATTGCATGTCGCATACATTATACATGGTCATACACAGGTGCGCGCGCATCAACACTTATAACCGATTTATGCGTAAAGTTATATAAAATAAATAATCAAAGAAATATATCTGTTAAAAAAATATAAAAATATGTTATTAGGAATAACTTTTAAAATAGAACATCCAGTTGATTGATAAAAAAGAACGCGAAATATAAAAGTTACCCGATAAATTTTATTTTAAGATGAATTTTCAAACATAAATTGTTAGTTAATGAAAAATAGGGATTTAAACGGCGTAACTATAAATCGTCACCTACATTTACCTAACAATATTTTTGTTTTAATTATACAATAGATACAAATAAATGGAAATTGTATCCTGTAAAACGAAAAGCTTTAAATTAGTATTGGGATCGATGTCGACTTGTGAACCCTCCTCTAGTAATAGCAAAGTACAAAAAATGGCGAATCAAAGGGAGCTGTCTTGTTTTGACGGCTACAGAGGGCGAGAGCCAAGGACACAATGATTTTTCGTATGACTTTGGATGAGCATAACGAGAACGAAAAGGGGAAAATCTGGTCAACAAAAGACTGCTCACAATAATGTCTATATAACGACTCAAAACTTTTAAATGGAGGATAAATTTCTTTTTTACATTAGAATTATATTTTTAATCAAATAATTACCACGCCACAAGCTTAAAACTATTTAAAGAGAAAAGTTTTTATTTCAAATTCGGCACTGTGTATTGCAATATGGACTTATTAAATTAGCCATATTTAGACTTTACACATAAAAATTGAGAATAATTATTAATTGTATATAGTTATTGCAATCAATATTTATCTGACATTACTTTTATCATATTATACCTGTTTAAAACGATTTAAATTTTCTTACCTTTTAAGAACTTCTTCCAAACCTAAATTTTGTCTCCTTTCTTTAATAAATTATCAAAAATTAGTGCGAAGGAGTTCACGTTTCCGAATCAACGCTATTCCCAATTTGAAAAAATCTGTAACACGCAATATTCTTATTCAATAAAAATATAAGAATTGTTTAGTTAATAAAAAAAACCACCCGGGTGCCACTGCCTAGTAATAAAATAATTTAGATTTTAAAAAAAACGCAAATTTTCATAATTAAAATACACAATAACCACGTACCTGGATGGAGTGCGAGAACTTCTTTTTAGAAATAAAGTTATAGAGGATGAAAGCGTTAAACTATTCTTCGCACATTAAATAACTTAATATTTTCGAAAAAAGACAATGGATTCTTGGTGTATATATCCCGTTACAACACGTCACAACATCAAAGAAACACAGTGCAACCTTGCCGAGGAAGCAGAGCCCGGCGCGAGTTAAAGCAGTGCGCGTTTCGCTAATTTCGAAAATTTGTTTGTGTTCGCTCGCTCGGACGTTAGGAAGACGCCATTGTTCTAAGAATTGAATGCGCGCGAACCAATGCAAACGCACTTACAATGGAGAGAGCCCGAGTTACATTAGCATAATCACATCACAAAGTCGTCTGCGCTGTCGAGCTTACAACACCGCGCTTCCTTCCCTTCTGGATTTTACGGGTGGTTTACCCCAACGCATCGTTGGATAAATGCGTACGTATCCGTATAGACGCGCGCACACGTACGCGTACGCGTGTGTCCGGGACGGCCCCGGTATCGTTGTTTACAGGAGCGTGGGTTAAATTTACGAAGATATTCATTGCTGCAATTGAATCGCTTCAGCATTATAACCTTGAATTATACGTATTGCTTTCGCGTGTATTTTATTACGTTCTCGATCATCGCTTTAAGCACTAGCAGCCTCCATTTTCCAGTTTCCAGTTTCCAGTTTCCTCGCTCGAGCTAAAAACTTGAGAGCGAAGCTTCGCAAATTGACAAATTAATTTGCATCTCAATGTAAACGCCCGTAATAAATGTACGGACAATGCACAGAATCATTTTCATTTTGTTACGCGCCCTCTAAATTAAATTATTCAGAATTGCCGGTGCACGCGTATGTTTTAAAGCTTTTAACCTTTTCAAGGAAAGAGGAATATTTCGAAAAATTTTAAAAGTCGGAGCTCTGGCTCACGGGCTGCTCGCTCCCTTTTAATAGCTTTTTCCGATACTCCGAAGAACGTTCGGATGTTGCACCACGAGTGCTCGTAACCATCGCGCGTACGCTATGCGCTCGACACGGTACTTCACGAAAGCAATTTTCATACATTAAGGCTCGATCGGTGCGATCAAATAAGCATTACCGAATGCAAAGCACTTTGCGCGTCCCCCGGTCAACTCTGGCAAGTGTCGCGCGCGCGCGCATTTCAGCAGCTCCTGTACTCCCCGTGACCCGCGCGCTTTTTACAAAACATTCGAACACACATGGATTTGAAAAAGGGACGGATCGCTCTCGCAACAATGGAAATGTACGAGTGCGCGATTCGTTACGGCTGTCACGAGGCCCGTCTGCTCCAGCGCGTTTGACGCGTTACAGTGACTCGGACGGGAGCGACGAGGGCGAAACGCCCGAAAGTGTTTGTGCAGATAAGAAAGAGAGGGCCCAGGGGGCTGTCTGTCAGCCGCTCGTCAACCCAATTATTTATGATAATCTTTGGCGCGCACTGCGCCCAGCGTTAACCATTTGCTCGATGCAGCCTATGCGTCTGCGTGTGCGTAAGCGTGCGCGGATTAAAAATTCGAGCGGGAATCGCGACTCTGATTTTTCGCTCGCGCCTCGGGCCGCGAGTTTCCTTGAGCAACACAACTGCGGTTCGCCCGATGCGTAAGACTATTAATAAGATTGCCTTGAGGTTAGCAGCCATGCGCCACTAGACACGTTTGACGCCACTGCTTGTCCTTATTACCGCGGGCCAGCGCGAATTGTGTAATCCTCGGTAGCAATTAGTGGACGTTGCGGTCGGTAGTGGCCGAAGAAAATTGTTCGCTTTTTACTTAATTTTCACAGCACTTGCGACTGATTATTTGAATTGACTCGAAGCAGTGCTATTTCGATTCAGACTCGTGAATTTACAAGTGTTAGATCGGCATTATCGTTGGCAGTAAACAAAAAGTCCATTCGAAATAATCTCACGCGCTCTCGTGCATCTAAATTATTCGCACCACAAGGAACTGCACACTTATTGCTTATCGCATCTCAGATTCACGCGTACCTGTAAATCAGTCGTCAAGAGTTAATGTTATTTTTAATTGCATTTCTGGCTCGCGATAACGATCATTAATGCATTTAGAAACAGGTTTAGCTCTGAACATCAAAGGCATTGGCAGTTGTAAGGGACAACCACGTTTTTCGAGAGTTTCCTGAGAATGAATTGAGAAAATGCGTTTCGTTACACAGCCTCGGTCGATACCGTTGAAATCACGCCACTGTGAGGAAATAAAAGTGACGCGTCGACGATAAAACATTTTTCGCTTTACATTCGGTAATCTTGTAATCGTGCTTGACTTTTCGGAAATTCTGAAACGTGGACTTTGGTTGTCGCTGATGCCGATCAAGTTGGAAGCGAGTCCTGCTCGGCATCGACTTTATTGCACCTCGCGAGGATAATTGATGAAACTTTTTGCAGCGCACGTGTAGGGCTTCGAGAAAAATGGGAGGAGACCATTAGCGTATCCCCTGGTTGTCCCTCCTGCGTCAACTTGCGAGCAACAACAACCGACATAGAAGAAGAAGCGCGTAAGAACGTCGCCGGCTATTAATACGAAAATTAATCTAGGACGACGTCCGCCGTTGAGGCTCTTCGTCAATTTGACGGGAGAGGGACCGCCCATTAAGCCTCCGGGAGGTTACTCTCTCGCTCTCTTTCCGGGCTTCTTCCGCTTTTTTGTGAGTACACGCGTCGCGCGGAGTGAGTCGGCTTTCATGCGGCCGATACATCCGCACGCGGCAGAAATGGCGAAAACCCATCAAAATAAACATCAAAAGAATCGCTTCCCATAACTCATGTCGTAGCTTTTCTATTTTTTCTCTCGTGAGCGCAGTTTTGTCAGATTCATTGTGCGGTTACACTAATGTAGTTGCCGTAACAACGCGTGTAATTCTTCCGGGCTCGCGGTCGCAGGACGGAAAAAAAGCATTTCGCTCGAGTCGAACTCGCTTGTGTCTATAAAATCGTCCGACACTCGTGGCGCGTATCAGCATTTCTATTATAATCTACATTTTCGCTCCGCAACGCTCTTATTCGTGGTAATTGTTGTTAATCGTACAGGAAAGCAAGCACTGATGATTTGCTGCTGCAATTTCAACAATTATTCGTACGCCGAATACAAACATTGCTTTGTCAAAATTTTAGTTTTTTCAGCATACATTACGACCAGAAATATGAACAATTTTCGCTATTCTTGTGAAACGATTTCGAATTTGTTTTTTGTCACTCGTTTTCGATCACTTGAACGTAATTTCAGTGTGCGAGTACCAATTAACAAACCGAATAATCGAAACGTTCGCTAATTAGATTTATTTAGAGAAGTCAGCATTGAAAAAGTTTCTAAAATAAAATTATTTTAAAATCAGATTTTACCAGTCCGAGGAACAGGGCAACAATCAACAAGAACTTGGTTCGTTACCAACGCGCATTGATTAATATTTTCTCGAATTCGTTCGAACGACAAATTTAGGGAATAAATATGAAATCGAGCCTACTTTTTGCCAATTTTAGTCGGCTTAGAATTTTTTAAAATTTCGTCAGTTTTCTTAAACTGGGTTCATTAACTGTTGCACGTGTTCGTGCTTATTTTTGAAACGGGCTCAAACTGGAATTCACACGATTCGAAATATTTGAGTTTGTTGAGTGCTAAGAAGAAGAAGAGGGTCGGGGAGCAAAATGTTGCCGCTTCAAACAACCGTTAAGGAGCTTAAGCTCCTGTCATAGCAATAATAATGCCGTTGGAAGCTCATTTAGCAAGTTCTCGTTTTATCGCTTAATTTCCTAATTCCGCTTTCTTGGCTAAAAATATTCTCGCTGCTTTAGTCGCGCCCGACTGACTTCCAGCGCCTTCTTTCCGATCCTTTTTTGCAACAGCCCTTGATGCGAAGTTTAGGCAAATTTTTTAAAACACCGCGTCTGCTTTTATTTCCTTATTATCCGATAGTTTTCGGTGTTGTTTCATTCGGATCGATGACTCGAAGAAAAACGGGGTGAAAGTTTGCGCGACTGTGGCTCGAACTCGGAACTCATCCGTTAACAGAGTTTCGCCGGGCAAGAAAAACAAGAAGCTTTCAATCCATAAACTTGAAGAAATGATCAAACCCTTACTAAAAGATATTTTAAAAACTATTTTACCCATTCGGCAATTCGTCAGTGGCTTTCGCAATCGATCTCTACCGTTTTCAGAATTCAATTTATAAAAACGACGTCAAAATTAACGAAATCCACGCAAATCAAGGTCGGTGGTCGCAATTTTGAAAACATCTCAATTACCAATAATACGGTTATAACTGTTACTAGTAGTTCACAAATTATTATTGGCGTCGAGAGAAAAAGGCAAAAAATACAAGCTCCCAAGTATAATAAAGAGATGAAATAGTGTGTCGGCTCGGAAAGTGTGACTCGACGACGGTAATATATTACTTGGGTGTCCATTCGTGAATTATCGATACGTCGCGAACGTGAATCACCCATACAAGGAAGATGCAAAGCAAATCGATTTTCAAGGATTGTGAAAATTTTAAAAGATGCAATGGAGAGTTACCCTCTTTACGCCTGGTTACTCACAATCACTTAATACGGCTGACTCGACTCCTATTTAACTTTCAAATGCATTTTACGCCCTTTCACATTTTAATACCACCTCGGCGCTCTCCCAGTCTCGCGTCTCAGCGCGCCAACGAATTCTCAGCCCGATGCAAGATTCGTCTCGACGGCTCGCACTGCGAGGAACGAGCCGCGGCTCTTTTATTCGATCGTTCAAAAACGGAAATCAGCACATTCGCCGACGCAGCTTGTTCCTTTTTTAGTATAAGCTTGCAACGGATGCGAGCGTCTTCTTCCATCGAGCATCGCGGCGGTCCACGAGAAAGACAAAGTTTTCTCCCCCTCCCCTGCCTGCACGCGCCGACAATTACGATCTCGCCAAAAGCAAAAGCATTAACGACGGAGGGAGGGAGGACGCACATTTGCCGAGGCCATCGCGATATCGCGGCGATTCGGGGAAAAACGCACGACGCGCGACGTCGGCAGCCCACACAGAGCGAACACGAACACCGGCGGTATCCTTTGGCGCTGCGATTTCGTATTCGCGATTCGGGCGCCCCCCCCCGCCTCAATATCCATTTCCCAACCCGTGGCGGTCCCCTCGATACTCGATACCAAGAACCGTCGCGGCGCGTACGCGAGAATGGGGCTGCCGCACAAAAGAAATCATCGACGGACACTCGGGCATCGCGCGCAGACCCCACAAATAATGTCCGCGCGCATCACTGGGCACATAAATGCGGAATTCAGCGGAGCATGAGTTACGCAATGGCTTTCCTATCCGTGCAGTTGTACTTTCGCGAGAAGCCGCTCGCGACAAATACGTCCAAACGAACCGTGACTTTCACGCCGAGAGCCCGATTTTTGGTCAGTGAATTAATACGTCCGCGCCGAATTACGCCGGCCGGCCTCGTAACTCAGTGGTTATCGGCCGGAGGCAGTATTTTTCCCGAGCCTTCTTTTCTGGGAGGCGCGATGTCGTTGCTTTCTGGAAAAACCAACTCGAGAGCCGCTTAGCCCAGTTTTCCACTCTTCCACTTTCCCAAGCTTCGATCCGGAGCTCGTTTTCATTCGCACTCGAAACAAGAGCGAGACTCGCCGACCGGTTGCCGTCAGCAGACACGTGCCCCGATGTCCAAACTCGTCGTCGTCGTCGGCAGGATGAAAAGAGTCAAGGGAGGTGCATTCGGATGCAGGACCGCGAGGCTCTTTCCGACTCTCCAGCTCGTGCTGCACAAAGAGAAACGCACACACCGAACACGTACGCCACTCGATCCGAAATGCTGTGTGCTCCTGGCACACGGAGGAATGCATCGAATACATATTCCTTCTAATTTGTCGGCTCGTCCGGTCGATCGATTCGCTTCGCCTTTACACGCTCCTGCAGACGCGCGCGCGTCTGCGTGCGTGTGCACTCGTGCATCGACCACTGATTTGACGATTATTTTTTTCATAAACTATTTTTAATAATTTCTCGCTTTTCGCATTGCACCTCCCGTGAAAACAATCGCGCGAAACGTGTACGCGATCTGGAGATATTACAATAGCATTGCTTATTTGTAAAATTAAATTCTCCGCGGGTGTTGACGCAAATTATTTTCTTCGTTTTGCGCCGTAATGGCAAATGCTTATTACTGTAACAATTGAAATATACACCCTGAGCGTCGCAAATAATAGTCTTTGGAAAAATTCCCAACGTTATTATTTATTGTGGTATTTATTATTTAAACCCTGAATCTTACGCGTCGTTTTCGGGTGGCGGGGGTTGGGGGTAGAAGGTAGAAAATGAGGTAACAACAAAGGAATTACCTAGAAGAGTAGAATAAAATGCAGAATGTATCTACGACCAAGCGACGACGGAAAGTTAAGTATTAATATCTGCTGCTGTGCGAAATAAATCATCGAGAATAACCGGAGTACGAGCATTTCTGATTCATCGACTGTACCCGCCCCGAACAATGAATAATTATAACGATGTTCGTCTATGAATTCTCATTTATTTACTTCGCAGCTTTCGTCTCGTCTCAAGCAAGCACTTGGATCACCGACTGCACTGCTTCTATTATTTTGTCACCTTTAAACTTAACGATTCTGTCGTTGGGTGTGTTGTAATAAAATTAAAAGAGAATCGGTATAAATTATATCTCCGATTAGTCACGGATCACTGCGACAGTAAAATTTAAGTCGTTTTGCATCGAGGTTCGTTGCATGCCACTTAACGAAACATCGAACGAATTTACGAAAAAAAACAAAAAAAAAACAAAGCAAATTCGCGCCTCGTATTCGTTGTGCGTAATTATTTTAAAATTCGTTCGCGTAACCAAGTGTAAAATTAGTAAAATCAGCCGAGTTTTTTATGGCGGGTGGAGTCTGAACTTGGCTTTGAGAAACTCCAAGCGTCGGTTGTGGCATTTTTAAGGCTTTCCAACGTCCGTTCGATGCCTTGAAATCATCTGCCAGTAGTGGTAGCTGGTGTCGGACAGAACGAACGAGCGGGGGTGAAGCAATTACCCCGAAGGATTTGGACGTTTAACCAAGGGAGGGAGCTTCGGGCGGAGGCACTTCACACGCAGTCGAGCTGCTCCGGATGCCTGGATGCAGCATTTACTTTTTCGTCGCGCCTCGCCGAAGAAGCGAGTCGTTTTCCGATCGAGCGATCCAGCGCGGCGTCGATTCGGAAGTGGAGCCCAGTTTCAGCGACATGTTAATCAAGTCTCGCGCTTAAGAAAGCCAGGGCCGTGCCGACAAAGACGCTGCCGGGGACAAGAGCGACAAATTGGGGAGGAAAGTTATTTGCGGTCGGGCTCGGCTCGGTGCCGTATACGAGGAACGCGCGTTACGCCTCGTAAAAAAACTTTCCCTCGATGCCTTCGACGAGGAGAGGCGCAGTGACACATTACTGCGATGCCAGGGGATTCTGAAACGCCGAGGCTTTAAGTGTATTTTTGTACGAGTGTCTCGGAAATGAGTCGAACAAACGAACTCTTTCATCTATGAGAAACGTATCGATTGACGCGCATGCGATGGGAAATTCTCTCGGCACCTCCCTTTTCTTTTTATGTCTATTTTATAATTTTTAGGCTTGATTTAATTTCTTTCGTGTGAAAAGCTTATTATCGGTCAGCCGACTGACTCTGAGAACCTCGCGGTTCATTCTTTAAAAGGTATTTTTAATAGGAACCGGCGTAAATTACGTTACGAGTCTCGTTAATGCCGTTGGTATTCCTTCTCACTCTCGAGCTTTCATTTTTTACGATTGGCCTTTTTATCGACTGCACCACTTGTAACATTATTTTTATTTGGAATTTAAACATTGTAAATTCCTTAATGTTGTCCGAGATTTATTAATGGATTTATAATTAAACCGAATGGAATAACGCAAATAATACAAATAACATTTCTTTCGCGTCGCTTGCAAACGCGATCGATTTTATCTTTTATTTTATTGCGCTTCGCGATACACCGGATCTTTTTTCCGACGCACAGAGTTTTCACACACTTATAACTATCGATTAAATTAAAAATTAAGCGTTCGCAATACAAAAGATTATCGTTACTATTTTCCCCTTTTACTTTGTTTTTTGCTCGCTTTGTTTCATAATTCACACCCTAACTCGTTAATTTAAATATTTCATTATTCTACATTATTTTATATTCTGATACGTGGCTTTTTTCCCCAGTTTATTATTCTGCGTGTTGATTTACATTTAACTTGTCGATCTGCCTCTTTGCTTTCCGCAAGAAACATTGCTACAGATTTATCCTAATTTGTTTTTCTTCGAATAAATTATTGTTTATCGATCGTTTGCATTTACCTAATCTTTTTACTATTGAATTTTGAAGTCGAAAAACGACGCAAAGAATATTTTGGGCTCCTACTTGGAGCAAGTTTGTCCAAACGCAGGAGCTACTTTGTACGTCGACGAGCTGCCATCGACTTAAATTGAGCGCTCGATATCACAAAGCAAGTTACTCCGAATTATTCGTTTAAAATAAAGAATTATTTCGGTCTCGGCAATTGCACTTGTTTCTTAGAGATGGAAGAAAACCCAACTCGTAACGAGCAACAAATAAATTATTCTCCAGAGTTAGAACGCGGGCTCGGATGAAGTAATGGCCCCGTTCAAAGAAAATTTTTTTTTTTCCAGTTTTGGCCAGTTGGCCAACCTGTGCTCGGAGATCCAGTCTGTGAGAAAGCAGTCGTCGCTTTCCGAACGGCTCGATGAAATCTGTCCTGCTGGGAGCTGGGATCTAGTGTCGCACCGATTATGGAAAATGATCGACCGCTTAGGAAAACAGTCGGTGTGTTGCCGAACGAGCCGACATAAATAATATTCACCCCCTCCCCCAAGACCACACCTAACAGCTTGACAGGCGCACAAACGCAATTACGAAAAATCAGAGTCTGAGAGGAGGAGAGGCCGAGCGGTCGAGCGCCCGAGAGAGAGAGAGAGAGAGAGAGAGAGAGAGAGAACGTCGGTCGAGTTTCGGTTAAAAATAAATTCGAAACAAACAGCGCTCGTTCCGTCTCGTAATTCAAAGGGTTTAGTGCACGAGCTGCGGGGCTGTTTGCCGTTCAGTATTTGGAAATGCAAAGCGAAACAAGCTGCTAAATAGCGGAGATGATCCTCGAGCGCGACTAAATCAAGTTAATTATCCGCGACAGCGCAGCTCCTGTCCGAGTATAGGACGCGACAAGACGAGTGAATCGGGACATACCGTCAATTACGCGTGAAATGAAGGCGGCGATGCGTGTGCGAGCGACTCGAGAAAAGAGCGGCTGCTCGCTCGCCCCGGCCATAACGAGCCATCCCTGCTCTTTATTTAATTTTCCCTCGGGATTAATCGCCGCTCGTTAAAAAAGCGGAAAACCAGCAGCGCCTCCGCAACCGGACGCACGCGCTATCAACGCTACTTTTTCCGGATCGCATTCGTACAACTTTTTGCATTCTCCTCGTCATAGGCAGTTTATTAGAACAACGATGTGCCGTTCATCAGAAGCGTTTATATTCGGTTTCGCGGACAGTGCGAAAGTACAGCTGCGAGTGTTACTGCGCTTGTTTCCAATGCCACCAACGACGAACCTTCGGTCGACCTGGTAAGTTTAACAACGAGATTAACTTCGACCTCTTAAGTTGACCCCTGGGATTCGATTTCGGTAACAAGTGTATCGAGCCTCCACTTTTTACTCGGGAAAAATCTTAATTTTTAGATTTTCACGAATCTCGACGTAGCTCTTAATGCGACGGTAGTCGCGATTTTTATGAAAGTCTTTTGTAAAAACAGTGATAATGTCAATCGCACGGACTGTTTCTTAATGAAAAGGTCAGTTTGTAATCGAGCCAAGACAAAAGAACATCGCGTGAGATTCTCAACGGTGAATAAATCTCAGTGAAACGACATTTGACAAAAGGTTCTTTTATCATTCTTAGCGTATCGAAAGTAAAATGGTAGATTTATGCAGCTACACTGCGTATAAAAACTAAACACTCGAATGGAAATTTAAAAGAGCTGTTCTATTGTCGAGTCCTGTTTTTTATATATTCAGTTTATTCGTTAAGAAACTGTACACAATGATCGGTGTACGAAATGTAGCGGTGTACGAAAGCCAATTTTAGTACTTTGGATTAAATGATACGCTTGCGCATTTTATATCACAGATGCGAAATAAATCAACCGGAAACTATCGCCTCCGCTTAATTAATTCAAGGCTGGTTGACATGTTTTATCTAAACTCTATTTAGACAATATAGAACTTGAAGTAATTTGTGATAATACCCGAGTTTAGGAGCGGATATTGAGAAAATATGAAACTTATGTACCTACGTACGTGTACCTGGTATTACTGCAATTTAGTATTATTCGTACGTAATAATTTTTATTCTCCCACCGAATGAACAATTACTGACTGCACAAGCTCAGGCTTTGCCGTATAAACGACAAATTTTCACGACTGCATTATTTAGTCTTAAATACGTAGTCTAAGGAAATGCAGACACAAATGCACATGCTACGAGGAATATTACGAATATAGGGAGGGCATAAGGTGGACGTAAAATGGAACCCACAGAGACAAAGTGCGTACGCACACGTACGAAAGGCTAACGCGTGCACATTTTTACATGCTTGGGTTAATCCATTACCATGGGACAAAACGCGCACGGACTCTCCTCACTACGCTGTCTTACGCCCACTAATTTTCTCAGTCATCAATTTGCCGTCGCACGCGTGCACGCGACTGCACCGCGACGCGCAGCACGCGAATTTCGTTTTTTCCTGGACCTCTGTGTGTTACGCAAGGTGGACACTTGTGTGCGGGCGACATGTGCGCACGAAACTCCCGTGTCTTTAAACTTGCACGTGAAACGCGCAGTGATAGAATGAGAGTGAGAGAGACGCAGAACATCGATGACGTGAAAAATGCAACGAACCCAATTGGTGCTGCGCTTTTTTCGAAACGTCCCGCGATACTCGATCCTCTTGTCTTTCAAATTCTGCGACGCAGATTGCACCTGCGGATGCACCAATTATAAATCCCTAATAAATCAAAAGAAAAAAAGAGGGATTCGCGGACTCGTTCGAGTATTTATCGATAAGTCTCCGGTGTGGATGCGACTGCTGCGTTTAAGCGTAAAAACGATTTTCAATTCAGCACACGCCACGCCTTGACTTTCGACACCTATAATTACGTAATAGAAATGCCAAGGAACCCAATATTTTTACAATGAGAATTAATAATGATCTGCGCTGCGTTGACGAGAAATTAGCGACGATAGAGGGCGCGGAATGCGATGCTCGAATAACATTGAACGATAAAAAGGAGCTTTTATCGGTGCTTCCGGAAAAACGAGTCGATCGCAGTAGCGTAGGAGCGAGTCCCCCGAGAAAATAAGTTTCGCGGCGTATTCCAAGTCGCCGATAAATCACCGCAACTCTGCATTTCTGCGCGTTCGCGGAGGCGCTTTCGAGGCGGAAAGTGATAAGTTATTAAAGAGAGCAGCTCTCGGATTGTATAAAGAAAAATCGGCTGTCGTAACAAGGTATTTGTAGAACATTTACAGTGGCACTTACGGTGCTCCGAATAGCGCGGCGAGTGCAAATTCATCAACATCCCGGGGCGCAATTAATGTAGGCAGGGCTCCCAGCGAGCGTGCAAAGGTGATAAACTATATATACAAGAGGAATACCAGGAAAAAATGTCGCCCCACAGCCCGGAGCAGTGGTACATGGCACCGCTACGTGTGATGTCAGCGTCTTCAGCCCATAAAACAGCGGGTAATTAAACTCGGGGAGCTTTCTCGAGAAGAGGAGCCGCCTCGCACTCGCACAAGCGCGCGCCCGCGCGACTGCTATAAAGCCTCTCTCTCGTCCACACGTGCGTAACCTTGCGCCGAAAAACAAAAGACTATCCTCTGGTACGGCGGCGCGCGACAAGATTTAGGGCCGTCTGAGCATCCAAGCAGCGCCGCTCTCATTCGCTTCCCAACTCCTCTCTTTCCCGTTTCACGCACGCGGCTCCCCGCCGCTCCCTCCTTTTGCCTCCTTTCTTCATTTTTCGCCCGGGAGAGGGAGAGGAGTGCGCTCCAAGTAGGCGGGCATCGCCAACACCAGACTGCTAAGTGCTTACAAGAGACAGGCATTACCGCCACGCGAAATGGCCTGTCTAATTTGTCGACTGCTCGCCGAGCCGTCGACATTCATTTTCCGTTTACGCACTTGAAGGGCCAGGCCCAGGCCACGCGCCCAACCAACCAACCAACAGGCATTTTTCAATAACGACGTTTGGTTTGGCTAATTGCTATCCGCGCCTCCGGGCCGCACGGCTCGGGGCCCGGGCTCTTCCTGCTTCGGTCGCTCGGCGGCTCGACCAAAACCGCGCAAAGAGAGCCAAATACCGAATTTACAATTCTGCCGCGCCTCGCGAAGCTGCGCAGGAACAGCAGAAATAGCTTTACGATTAAATATTTCGAGTCGAGCGAAGGCTTCCCTTCGATCTCCATTCGAGAACGCGACTGATTATCCGCGAAGAGGATCGCTGCGAGTGCATTGTTTCGGCATTGTTCGCGCGGTTCTTAAATCGAAGAAAAACAATTATTTTGCTTGGCTTTGCGGAAGTTTGTCCGAGCATCGAGGAGAGCGGGTTTTTTCGCACGCACGTGCAAAGCCGTTGCTTGCGGCGTAATAATGAGCGGTAGAATTGACACCGAACTGGAAGATTTACCATTGGAGGATATCGTTTACAACGATTAGCCCAGATTCGTAGCTTATTTTCGCCGATGCGGCGCTTGGCTCCACCTTCATCCGCGTCCGCAGTGTCCGCGAAATTTAAGACACCCCGGCGATTTGCATGCGTTTAATCTTGCTTGCACCGGCCAGCAGCGCCGCTCCCGTGCATAATGAATCGGCTGCGCTGCTCGGCGCGACAGGCGTAGAGCAGATCGAAGGACGGCGGCATTATTTCCGTTCGGCCGCGACGACGACAGCCCCGAGCGCCGATTTATTTAAATTCGCGAAAGAGCGGGCCGAGCGTCGCGACGCTTTACGGCCTGTTAAGTGGCGTCTAGGCGCGAGGGCTTTTCCGCGAGAATTCGCGCTCGGTAAAACTCTGCAACGGCGCGATAATGACAATTGCGCTCGGCCCCGTCCCGTCCCGCTCGCACTCGCGCTCGTTAACTCGTCCAAAAGGAGCGGCTCGTCGGTGCGAAGGAAGAACGAGACTTTTACGCTTTTCGGAATTATCCGAGCCTCTGGCGCACGCGAGTTCTATGTTTGTAACTGCGAGATTCGGCGGCTGCGCAAACTATTTCTACGCCTGCAGTGCTCGAAACAAAACTTTCTTTCAGAGCCGCTCTCTGTTTTTTTTTTTTTTTTTTTTTTTTTTTTTTTTTTTGCCAAACTGGTAGCGGTCAATGGTTAAGTAGGTAACCCAGGCCAGTCCCTCCTCTTTGCGAAATATTCTTTGTTCTGTCTTTGATTCGCCAACTTGACGACTCGACTCTTCTTTTCAGGCTTCCACTCTCCCTTGGGGAAGTTTGCAAGATGCGACTTCTTTATTCTAATTAACAAATGTAACAAACAGCAAACCGCCAACAATTAAGTAAACCGCGATTCGATACTCGCACGTGCTAAAAACGTGAAAATATGAAGAAGGAGTATAATCAAATAATTGTTCGCGAAAGCTTAGGGTGTGTCTGATATCACGGAGAAAGGGCATTTTTGTCAAATAAAGTTTTCTTTGTATTTGGAGCTGCCGACTCGGAGCTTCTCTTCGGACCAAGTGTTTTGTATTTCGAAAGCGACACCTTTCTGATATACCGACATTTTCAAATACTCCTTTGTGAGATATTTTTTTCGGAATAGAGTCCCTCGTTGTGTAACAAAAATTTAAAGTCAAATTACTGTTTCATTGGCAGATCCACGTTATAGATCTTTCGTATTCCAGAATGTAAATGATTGCAGCTTCGCGATGAGCTACGATTATTCGCAGAGATTAAAATTTGCTCCAATGAAATCGACTCTTATAACCGCGCAAAGCAATAAAAAACAATGTAAAAATCAATGATAAGAAATAATCATATCTGTGTTTATTCTTATGCTTACGTACATTTTGTACGCAAAAGAGATTTAACCAGATTGCAATTTTGATAATGTGTATCTCGTTCGGTTTAATATTTATTATTACAAGTAATGAAAAGATGTAGATAGCAATTTGCTCGACTAAAATAATTTTAGATTTGGAAACGAAAGACTTTTAATTACAAGTGCTTTTGCGTTACATAGACAAGTTTTCGCAATAATTCGAATGATTTCTTGCCTATTAATTTTTATTATCGATTGTTACGAACGAAACGAATTTTCATTGACGAATCGTATTATATCAACACCAAATATTATTTATAGCTGTTGTGCAGGGTGAGAATAAAATTCAATAATAGCTTGGTTAATTGTGAAAAGGAAGAAGAAGAAGAAGAAGAAGAAGAAGAAGAAGAATAAGAAGAGACAAGTATCGATGAAATCAGCTAATGACGTAATATTTATGTACAAAAGAAATCGATCACGTGTTGCGACTTGGAGAATCTGCGATACAATTGTAGCAAACGTGTATTACGACAGGCACATTCGTGCGAAACAGTTGTCTGAGTAGAATGTATCGTGGTGTCGGTGCTCCACCGAGTACTAATATAACCATTGTGCAACAAGAATCGCACACAGGGGCAAGCGCTCATTGACAAGTGGCTGCGGCGTCTTCACGGTCTTATTGATTAATGTTATATATTTATGTAAACTCCGTTCGTTTTACTTTTATAAATTATTTCTTTCTCTCGAGAATTACAACTCCACGTAAGTACGATACATTTTAATTTTAATGCAACTGTTGCACCAATTTTCATTTCAAATACATCAATTATTTTCACTTTATCGCTTGTCCTCCCTATTCTTTTAGTTCCCGCAAAATCAATGGAATTAATAGAGCTTTTTCATATAAAGCTCGTAATTGAAGTTAATCTAACTTTGTATTCGCCTGATTAATTATTGCCGATGTGTTATTAAAAAAGCGAGGGTATTTTTCGCATCGACGAGTCAAACGTTGGCGCTGAATTGCGGATCGTGCGCATTCGACGCGAAAACAGCTTAAACGGGTTGGCGAGATAATTGCGAGCAAAAACACGCGACTATCGATAGCGTCGGATGGGAAAGCAGAGTGAGAGGGGGGCAAGTTGAAGTTCCGTTAAAAAAGGCGCGAGAGAAACGCGGCTGGTCTTCGTTAGTTGGGTAAAATTACCCTCGTCGAGAGTAAAGGTTTGAAAAAAAGCTGGAGCCTTCGGGGATTAGCTTAGGCAATTAAAATCGAGAGGAGCCAAAGTTCTCGGTCGCTCCTAATATTCTCCGCCCTATCGTTAAGAGTCAATGTCTTGATCGATCGAGACGGACTCTCGGACGCTGGGCCAAGCGCGTTTGCGTCGCGCCCGTATTTTTAGCAGTTCGCAGCGCGGGCCTCTCGGGCGAAATATTTATCGCAAAACTCGCGAGACATCTCAATTGCCCAATGAAGATTCCTGGCAGGCTGCCTGTAACGCGCAGCGCGCGCGCGCGACACGTCCGTTTAACTTTAGACGCGTTAGGGCCCAATTAAAACCGCCTCTTGCGCTAACGAGCCTCCGACACTTCGAATAAGCCCCCCTCCCCCCGACCCTCCGCGCGCTAATCTCAAACGGCCAGCGGGATAAATAAACTTTAAAGGATAGGCCCTCCGCCGCGCGCGGACTAAATTTAGAGCTCGTGCCTTCGCATTCGTCCAACTTGTTTATCTCGAATCCCCGCGTTGCAACAAGTACCCGCCGCAGTCGGTGACGTAGGCCCTTTTCGTGGCAAGCTGCTGCAAGGCTAATAAGCTATTAGCGCGGCTGATTCGAGCAAAGTGCCGCGTTCCAACTGTAACAATCGTTGCAATTTTGCACTCGACTTCCAGCCGCTTTACCGAGGCGCGCGTTCTCGCAAACGCACACGTTCACAAGCGGTGTGTTTCAGACGAGCAAACGGATTTCCTCGCATCCGAGATTCGAAGCCGCGCGTTCGGTCTGCGACGGCTTTGCGGGTAATTCGAACGAGTACTGTTGAAAAATGGAGCGAAATTAGTAGCTCGCGGGAATGCACTATGCGTGCATCTGTTTGTACACACACATATATATATTCGTCGAGTGAATTATTCCAGATTAAGATTACAGGCTATTCCGAACTTGATAAGCAATCGATTTCGCTTCGTTTGTGCTATTTTGCTCGACCAAATACAACTGATCTCGTAATTCGTAAGAAATTATGGAAAGGGGCTGAATTCAAGTTTTCGAGTTTTCCAATTTACTTAAAAATTCGCGCTTGAAACGAGTGAGAAAATTGAAAACTTATGCCAACCGAATTTGTTTCATTGCACAATGTGGACAGTATTCGGTAATAAATATTTGCCTTTGCATTTCGGTCCGATTGAATAGTAACCAAGTCTAGGCCTTTTTGAATTCGTTGGACATTCGAGCGTAAGCCAGTCACATTTGCTTAAATCTTAGTTTAAAGTTGAAAGACTCCGAGTCGTTTACCGTACAATTTTTTCGAATTTTAAAAGCCGAGCTGCTTATAATCTCGTAAAAATATTATTGAACGGAAGACGATATTTTAGCTGATCATTATCAACAAATTACACGGCAGTGTAGCGAATCAACTCCTATCTGTATATATCGAGGTGGAGAAAATTTATGAAAAAAGGGTAAAAAGCTAGTTTTAATTGCATCTTAATACGCTTAATTGCACCGAAACGCAGAGAAGCTCTCGAGCGTTAACGAGCTTTTGTATATATAAATACGGAGATGCGTCTTTTTTCGCAACGTCAAAACGTCACTCTCGGACACTTTTATGAGGTGCCGCGACACGGGGCTAAAATAATTTGTTTCAAAGACCTTTTCAATGTCATTTAAATTATTGATAATATTACCGGGGGCCAATGTAGAAATAAAGAAGATTTTAAACAAAGTATCGACCCGAAACTGTCGATTCTATTATAACATTAACGATTCTATTAATATGACTTATTGGAGCTGCTTGACTTAATCAAGTGCGCGTTTGCGAATAAATTGTATTTATTATTGAGATAAGTGAAAGGTTATAAGGGATAGTAGTTCATTCAATATTGAATCTGATTTTAATTTCAGTTTCATAATTATTCCAGCCCGACCGTTTTGATATTTCCGTTCTCGCAAATGCGCGCGCGCACACACACACACACACACACACACATATATTGTTTTTCTGGAGCCCAATCGAGCTTGCGGCGGTCCGTATTCGAATTATCGAAAAAGCATCTCGTCGCGCTGCTTCCATTTCTTCGCGGCTCAACGGAGAATTTTACGCAGAGGTCAGTCGAGTGATACTAGAAAGCAGAGTTGCAGCCCAAAAATGGTAAAGTCGTCGTAGTCTGCATTCGCGGTGGGCAGAACCCGAAAACGCGAATCGATGAATTCCACGTGCACACGAGTTCTTACTCACCTGTTCCAATCGCTCGTTTTTCCTGACGCGTTCGCGCTAGTTTACGGGCATCTACGACGCGAGCAGCAACTCGGCGTGTACAATATTAAATTCATCGCACAAGCACATTTGCAAATAAAGCAAATAACAAGTGAGCCGCTGTGTGTTTCCTTTCCTTAGAAGCTGCGCAAATAGTTAAAGACGTCGAAAGAACCGCCGTCGTTTTAATCCCCGAATCACGAAACAGGCTTGGCTCGATGTTTTAGAAATTTTGTGTTCGCGATCGCCGATTAAGCAGCGATTGTTGAACAATCCAATTAACGAGCGATCGTTCGATTTGGCACTTACGAATTAACGGCAGCTGTAGCATAATTACACTTTAACATCAGCAACTGCAACTAATTACGAAAAGTTTCGCCGTCGAGCAAAACTCGGTGCTCCTTTCAACTGCTAATTGGAAATTCATGATGACGTTCGAGAATAGAAGTAATACAAAGCTGCACGAGCAAAACGCTATAAAGTAGGAAGCCTCAAGCTTCCATTGTGCCTAATTGCGGCTGAGTGAACATGGACAATCAGCGCACCCTTCCCCTCGCTCTCTCTCTCTCTCTCTCTCTCTCTCTGTATCACTGCCTTATTCGCTCGCAACACAGGTGGCATACCGCGGCAGAGAGCAATCGCGCGGCCAAGATGGCGATTTGGCGTCCAAGGGTTTGGCGAGCGGCCCCCATTGGCTGCCGGCCGACCAATGCACGCCGAAATCCAGACCACGCCTCTGGCAGTTTGGTCGTCGCGAGCAGCTCGAACGTGAGCGCGAGCCGCGGACAGCAACAGTCGGCTGGGAACTTGGCTTCGCTGCAGTTGACGCTGCAGTCCCTCGCTGCGAGCTTGGCTCCACGTACACGAAGAAAGTGTGTTGTCGAGTGCCGAGTGTAGGCCGAGTCCTTCGCGCTCTCTTTAACACGCAGCAGAGTCAACGGAAAGTGTGACTGGACGTACCGCCGCCACCGCCACCGCCACCGCCACCGCCACCACCACCGCCATCGCCACCACCACCACCACCACCAAAGTGCGATAATGTGTGTCAGAGTGCGTCGTTGTTGATGCGATGTGGATTCGCGTCCCTTGTAATGCAGTGATCCCTCGCAGTGCACCGGCGAAAGAGCTGAGAAGAAGCCCAGGCAAAGATTCGAAAGCGACGCCCAATTGAGTGCAATTTGCGAATGCAACTCGTTTCCCAAGGAAGTATGCAGCTGAGCAGTTCTGCCTCATCGATAAAAGCAATCTCGACCGCTGCGAGCCCCAGTTTTCTCGTCGCCGCCACGAGCTGCCGGCGATAATAGCTTCGCAGCCGAGATCGTCGATCGCGCCTCCGCTTTTTTCGAATGTAAGCACGCATTTCGGCTGGAGCAGCTTGCGATGAAAGAGATGGAATCGATGGTGGAGGAAACGGAGCTGGACGTCGGCTCGGCCAGCGAGGAGATGGAGACCATCGATCTCAAGATCCGAGCGAATCCCAAGCCGTTCACGATCGAGAGTCTGATAGGCAGCAGCAGAGGCCAAAGCGGCCAGGATCACGCCAAGGAGAACTACGGGGAGGAGAGGAAGGGCCGCGAGGAAACGAATCGACAGCGAGAATTTTTCTACCAGCAGCACTGCCTGGCGACGGCCACTGGCGCCTTACCCGGTGAGCCTCCCGAGGTTACGCGACTCGTTTTCACGTCCCGTCGCAAATGTGTCGAACGTTTACGCGGACGAGGCTCGAGGAGCCTCTTCGTCTCCGCGCATCTCCACCTCGTTTCCGGTAAATGTAACGGCTTTTCGGCCTGACGTTAACGCGCGAATCGCCTCGAAACCGCGCGCAGACAAGGTAAAGAGAAGCGGACGAACACATTTTGTAGGTTCCGAATAAATTGCTCGGAGATTAGTTCGAGACGAGTTCGCCGGCGACGATTGTCGGCTACGAGGTTACAGTTTTGGCTCGATGATAAAAAATGACGCCATTTGCCGCGTTTGCCGTTGCGTTTATTTACAAGAAGGGGACGCGTTGGATCGCGCGATCGCATCCCGCCCGCGCGCTCGTCGCCTTCGCAAAGCCGTGGAGTTTTATAGAAAAAGGGTAATGTATGCACCGCGTCACTGGGGCGTCACTGCCGTCGACGACCGGCGGCAGGAGCAGCCACTCGATCGATGGCAAAAGAAAGGGGAAGGGAGAGGAACAGGAGTCTAACGGCCGAATCTCGACATTTTGCTCACTTAGGGTTCACGATGCCGCTGAGCCTCTACAGCGCCTGGCTCCAGCCGATGCGCATGTACGGGGGATCGGCCTCAGGGGGCCCCTACTTTCCGCCCTCGCACTTGGCTTCGTATCCCTCGAGCCAGCCCCACCAGCAGCACCTGGGACAGCTGGGTCTGAACCATCTCCAGGGCGCTGCCTACCCGGGACACCGAGCGGCAGCGCGGCTCCTTTCCTCGGCAGCGGCCGTCGCCGTGAGCCTCACCGACGACAGCGAGGACGACAGAAGCCTGTCGCCCGCCTCCCCGGTCCACGATCTCTCCAAGTCCCAACACGGTGAGTCACCGGGCGCGCGCCTGTCCAGCCGAAAGTAGCTGTCGGACGCTCCAATCGGACTCCGCGGTGTTGCTGATTCCGATTATCGATCCGGATGTCGACGTACGTGGGTGCAGCGGTGAAGTTGTCGCTCCAAGCCTAACCTGATCTCACTTGGTTTTGGCTCGGTCTATGGGAGCGATAACGTGTCGTCGCCGTAAACCCATGGTTATAGATATCCGCCGGGGCTATTGTATTTTTAATGGGTGCTGGTTGTACAGTCGATCAATTATTTCAGGGGTATTGTAATCTGCCGTAATAACAGGCATTAGAATGTCAAGTTGGCGTAACTTTTCCAAGATTATTATTATTATTATTATTATTATTATTATTAATTCCCGAGGATTCGCGTTTATTTTGCGACGAATGGATTTTTGGAGAATACCCCTCCAATAGCTGGGCCAGTTCGAGCTTTGGCCGTTTAATTTTTTATCCGCCGCTTGGTGCACCGATTGTGTATCGGGTTAAAAGATCGAGTTGACGACCGAACGCGAACGTTAAAATCTAACGAGTCAGAGCCAGCGATGTTCTCGAGGCGACGACGAGATTCAATTTCAAAGAGCGCGAAAAATTAAAATTGCGAAACTCAGGTTTGGCTGGTTTCCTTAAAAGAGGCCTCCTAAATTGTGGTCGCCGGCTCGCTCGGGCTGATGTCGCGATCGAAAAGAGAAAGAGCTTGGACGAGTGCCGCCGAGTGAGACGAATTCGAACCGAACGAGCCACTCGTTGGAGGGAGACTCGCGCGCATAAATGCACCGCGGTACGCCATTAAAACGAGCCTCTTATCCTCGACAATTCCGATTAATCAAGTAGGCCGCGGAGTATTTGAGATTTGCATCGACGCTTAGTTTCGGGTGACTAATTCTCAAACTAATTCTCATTAATTCTTCTCGCCGTCAGCAGCTATCGCCGAAGACTCGCTGAATATGGAAAGGAAGCCATCGGATTTAAATGGACGCGCGTATTCATTGTATAGGTGTGATTTCACCGACGATGCGTCATTTCATTAATAGCTCCGTAATTTATTCCGTTTGTTCAGTTATATTGCTTTTTTCTCCTCTCCGGCCGCCGGTGTACCGGAAGACGTACAAGCTCATTAGGCGATTATGTGTTCACGGCTCTTAATAGTCGGAATGATGTCCGACGCCGTCCGAACGCCGTCTTTTGTAAATTTAAATTTTGTTTGGCCTTCCTGGAATTAATCGGTTTATTCGATAATCGTATCCAAGCCCGAAATCTGTCCGAGGCTACATTGACGAATGACGATCAGCGACCCGTTTATCTCTGGCTGTGTATCGGGCAGAACATGATTCGTTTCCATCCGTCCCCACCTCTAAATTGCCGATGATAGTTTACTCGACGCTTTTGCCTTCCGACAAATGTTGCGCTACGATCTCGGATTTGCGCAATTTTTTGTTTTAAAATCAATACTTGCGAATGCAGCTGATCCCGCCGATAAATATGGGCGCCAGCCCTCGCGTACGCGACCGTTTTTAAACGTTGGTTAGTCGGCAGTTGCTTTTTGAGGAAGAAAAGGATCGCGACAGACTCGAGCGTAATAAAGTTATTCCCGTAATAATTATCGTCGGCGACTATACGCATTCCTCTTACTAATGACTGGTAAAATAATGACACGTGGGCGATCAGGTAGTTGTTCGCGCAATTGCAATTTTATTCTAAATGTGCAGCAAATATAATGAAGTGCATAATATAGGGAATGGAAAGAGGCAGTATATTGATTTTAGTATAATAAATGTACAATGATTAGCATCGTCACCGCCTTCGCTTAGCATACAAAAGATATTACAACTACCAGTCTTTCAACATTGCACACGATATTAGAATGTCGTGAATTAACCGCTTCGGAAATTATTTATGCACTGTTTTACGCAACGCGAAATTCTCTTTCTTTTTCAATTTCATGCTTCTTTTCGTCATTAGCTGTCGCTCGGACGCAGAAAAAATTGTCCACCCGCTGGCTTCCTTCGACATTCGACATTCGACATTCGACATTCGCGACAGCTGGCAATTAATTTAATTAGCAACCGTGTACTTTTATATTGCGCTGAAATTATTTTTCTACCTTGGACAACGTGAATTATGGCTTCTTTGATTATTTTCGAATTCTCGAAGTCGTCGTCTCGACAAAGTGGGAATGTGCTTGGTAAAATATTAATGTAATTCGAAAATTCGAAAACTAGAGTCGCTCGTCAGCCTTTCGAGAAAAAGAAGGACGAGAACGAAAGTTGCTTCTTATTCCCACTTTAAAAATGAAAAAGCGTATTATCCGGCGCGAGCTGTATTTTTCCCAGGATTCGGGGTCTGATGTCTCGTCTGAATTAATCGGCCGCTCGCCGAGCCGGAGTTTTATAAAAAACACTTTCGTAATGAGCGATCGAACGAAATTAGTGATCATTAGTCAAATTGGTCACTCTGGTTTTGAAGCGCGAACGCTTATCTTCGCCTAGTGCTGGCTTTCGTCATCCGAAAATAATTAATACATTAACCTAGATGTCGCTAAATAAAGAAGGATAAGCCGAGCGAAGAGCAGCGCGTTCGGGAGACGACACGGTTGCTTAATTAATTATTATAATTATACGCGTATGAAATTTAAAACGTTAAACGATATCTCAATTTAAAACTTTGTACACACATTTTAATTGCATGAATGAATAATCGCACGGGGTATTAATAAATCATTAAATTGAAATAAACGGTTTTGTGAAAAAATCAATAAAAGAATACTTAAGCTAAATGAGTTATTAAAGCGATATAGACATGGCATTAAAACAAAATTCAATTAAATGCATTAAATAACTCTAATTCATGTAAATGTGTCGAACGGTGCTAATAAACGTTTTTAAAAAGTCAATAGCTACAATTGCAAATGTATTTATTGAATAACACACAAGAATGAAATCAGAATTTAAAGTAAAAATAATGCAATCATTTTGAATAATGAACCAGCAGCGTTTCTACTTTTTGTTTATCTTGGGATAAATAAACCGAACGAGATAGCGATTTTTATTTACGGCGCGCTAGATGCTCTAATTGCGGTAATGAGCAAGAGGAACGTAAAAAGCTCGGGATAATTGGTCTCGTTCGTACCACAGCTACGCTTAATCTATTCAAAGTCATTTTTTAAAACTGTAAATCGAGCGCTTTTATATTGGAAGGAACGTTTTTGCACCCAACTGTGACGCTCGATATTTTCGGCGCTTTTATTCAGACTAGAGTTATCGATGTTATTCGTCAAAGACGATTTTCCGACACAAACAAGCTTTGGTTTTCAGCTCAATTGCGATCGAACGGGTGCAATTATAGCGGAGGAAACTGATTTAGACGCATTGACACTGATAATAAGCAACAGTTACGAAAGGTTGATGCGACCGCTTTGCGACTTTGCGGATATTAACGATCAAAATGAAATTGAAACGCATTTAAAAGGCCGCAGGCAATGGAGATAAATTATCCTTAATCGGGCACTCGTGTCTCTCGCACTACAATTTTAATCGCAGCAACCCGAGTCCCTGTGCTCGAGCTTTTAATCGCCCGGTTGTTCGCTTCTTCGCTATTAAAATTCACTCGTGGGCGAAAAGCAGTCGGAGATAAGTTGCTCGTCGCGTTGCTGCCGCGTTTCGGAAAATTCGAAACAAGAGCGAGTGGTAAATGTTGCCGCCGAGGAGGAAAAGCTCGAGGGGGAAGGTCGCGTCGATAGGAGGTAAATCGATCCCCTACCGCTGCACCTCGGCGGCTCGTCGCGCCGAAACTCACCAGGGCGATCACGTAGCCGCGCCGCGCATGAATGAACGACGGCGCATGCATAGCGCGAGCGCGCGCGTGTGCGTGTACGTGCGCTCGCTCTGGGCTCGCCGAGGCGCTTATTGATGTGTCCCGCCCGCGCCGACCGCCGGCTTTCGTATGCGCGACGCGGGAGCTTCTGGGAATCCATATCGGCGTCGCTTATGACATACCTGTCCTCGGGGACGAGGCAAGGGCCGCGCCGATCCTCTCCGTTTTCGGCACGTTCAGCTCGGCTGAGCCCCGAGCGCCTCGGCCGGTGTAGCGCTGCTGCTCGCGAGGACGTGATCCCCGTCTCTCGCCTTCGTGTTTCGGTGGCGCGCAACGGAGGCGTTATCGACGTCTCGATCGGATCGAGCCGCCGCCGCCGCCGCCGCCTATGCACGGCTGCACGTACAATAAGGTTTTTTCATTGCCCTCCCGACGCTCGGACGGATTCACCGGAGGAAGATAATGATGAAAGTGTCGGCTGCATTCCGTCGCTCATCCTTCGAGCTCTTATTATGTCTGACCACGCTTGTCTGCATTTACATACGTGACGATCCCGCCCCGAAGGTTATATTAATGTGGCGCGATGAGGCCTCAAGCCTTTACTTCGAACGCGACGAGCTTTTGCTGTCAGCGGCCGCGATCGGCCTCTCGTCGCTTTTCGAGGAACGCGACCGATCGCCAAACGGTGGCAATTTTCAGCTCGGGCCCCGACTGTCCGCTCACTCGGGAAGCCGGAGGGAAAATCGACGAGCGTCGGTCGCGAGTCGCCGCCGCGTCGACAAAAGCGAGGAAGATGCGGACGCCGATCGAGATGACGTCAAGAAATTCCAACGCGGAGGGGAGAGAGGAAAAGCGTCGCCGACGTTTTTATGCCGCGCGCCTAACTCGCCTCGACGATCTCGGAATAATTGCTTCCGGTGTAACGCAAGCGCGGTCAATCGATAGAATCGGATATATCTATAATGCAGGCGCCGTGTCGCCGCACTTCGTCTCGCCACCGCGAGTTATATTCTCAAATGCAGGTCATCGATTCAGCAACGGCAAGCTATCCGGTCCTCCGCCGCGAGCCGAGTTCTGAATTCGAGATCCTCTGCATTATGGATGCCGCCTAAGCTTTCTATGACGCGCGACTGGCGGGGCTGGAGGGGAAGCCGCGCTCGGCCCTCCGCGGTTACGGATTATCGAAATTGGCCGCGCGTAACTTTCTCTCGAAATCGTTGAGAAAAGCCAGAGGCGTCGCGACGGCCTCGACTCTCTGGCTGCGCGACAAAGGTCCCTATACCGGTTGCGATTAATCGATTACGGCAATCGCGGTTTCGAGGAGCGCGTGCTCGAACGTGAACTGCGGCTGCTGGCCAGCGAAAAGCCGTTTCCGGAGGCTGCCCTCCTCCTCCTCGTATTTCGCTCGTCACTCGCCCCGAATTTCCACCAATTTCCGATTTTTGCCGACGCTTCGGTTTTCGGGGCCTGAACAAGCGAGTAGTCCGCTTGGGTGCGTCGCGGCTCGAAGCGCGCGCTATAAGCTAAAACGCTAAATTTAACCCCGCACACGCTTGTGGAACAATAATCGACTCGAGCGAATGTGAATAATTGACCGGGATAGTCTGTATTTTTGGTGTAAATATATTCCCTTGCGCGAGCGAGGAGCGCGTTATTTAAACATTCGAAAAGACAATACCATTCGAGCGCTATATTAGATTATCTGCTTTTTCTAATGGACGCTAATACGTGAATATAAAGCAAGTATTCGCTTTGAATTCCAATGGTTAATCTGTCCGCCTATACTTGGATAAAATGTATTTTTAAATTGCTCTCGTCGGTTTGAAAGTTTAAAGCGACCGCGCGAGCCAAGAGCCAAGAACGAACGAGCGAGCAAACAAAGTCGGTAAATATTAACAAATCCGAGCCTCGAATGCTAAAAAGTGTAATCCTTACCGATTGACCTTATTTCCAGGTAAAGCGCAATTTTATCGCATAAATGCGCGATGTAGATCCTCCATTAAAGTTATCAACTCCTATAGCCTGTAGCAATTAAGTGCTATACGCCGAGCAAGACTTCTTATTGCGGCTAAATTCAACTTTGGCGTGTGAGCCGGGCTTAAAGTATTCAGGAGGCATTTCTTATATCCAACACACTTTATAACAAAGAAACCATCTATATTGTCATTAATATGCAAGCTTATTCAGCTCGCGAATATTAAAGACCGTTCTTAGTGTGTTAACAGGGTATTTTTATATACTTTAGAAGCTTGCAATTTTAATGCAACCGAGAGGATTGAATTTCGAATTTAAAAGAGCCTGCCGGTGAGTTTCAGAATTCGACCCAAACGGATTTGCAATCGTGCCAAATTAAAGATGCAGGTGTTTCTCAATTTTACGTGTTTAATCCCGAGCTCGTTGTTTGTTTTGGAGCTGAAAATAATGCGCGGGATTATGCGTCGCCGCGCCCAGCGAACGATCCTTTACGTTTCTGCCAAACAATTCCTTGTCAACGGAATATATTGCCGCTAAAAATTCATCGCACGCATTGTAATGTACACCTTTAACTTGCAAGTTGACGGAAAAATTCTGTTCGCGTTCGTCAAATTATCATCACTTTTTAATGTACATTTTATTGGCGCGCATAGTACCGCAGCCGGTACAATGACTAAGATAAACAAGTGCATGCACTTTTTCCGTATCGCAGAAATGTATAATAGGAAGCCATAAAGAGAGAGAGAGAGAGCTGCGACGATCGATGCGAGTTGAGTTATTGTGCGTACGAACGTACATACGTAAAGCGACTCTAAAGACGTGCATTGCGGAAACGAGCGGACAATGAAGCGAGAGAAAGAAAACGACCGTCTTCCACTGCCGGAAGCGAACTTTGAGTCTAAGCCCTTTGAAATAATTCACTCACTACTTCAAGTACTGTTTTCCTACATAAGACTGGCGCGACGTGGGTAAGGAGGGTAAGCTTCATTTCTTTCGTGCGTTTGATGTTCGGCGCGGCAATAATTGTACCTTGTACATGTGTATGACAGTTGGAAATAATAACACGACAGCATTTTCTTTGTCTGGCTCCACTTGGTTCGACGCTTCGTTCCTTATTTCACCCGTTGAATCAATTTAAAAGTGCCGCTATTTGGTGTTTGGAAGTTAAAGGAATTGACGCTGAAATGCGCAACGGAATGCTTCGCGACAGAAATCAAGTCGTTCGGGCGCGAGCAAGACGGGCAAAGCCAAATTTCAAAATTGACTTCATCGCCTCGGTGAAGTGGTGAACTCGGAGTACTTTTTCGTCTAAATATGTAAATTCGAAATTCTTGCGCGTAATTGCTCGAGTTAAAATTTTGGACTAGCAATCGATACTTTATAAACCAATCGCAGACTTTTTAAATATTGTCCTCGAGTACAAGCGAGGCAACGAGTATTTTAGTTTCGTCGAAGCGGTGATAACTGTCGGCTCATAACTTCATAAATAATTCATTTTGGCTGCCACTTCCTGACGGAGCCAAGTAAAAAGGACAGAAAGGAAATTATTATGAAACTGCGGGAAGCAAAATATAAATGCACTACATTTACTTCTGCGAGCACTTAGCATCGGGCAATTTATCAATTAGTTCTCGAAAAAAAATTTAGCGCCGCGCCGAGCAATGGAAAAATTTATTTCCAATTATTAATAAGAGTTAGACGTAAGTAACAAGAATCACTGATTTTTATCGAGCGACACGATCCCAATCGATATGCCGGAGCAGAAGTGCACCGACGCGTGATTTATGCATTTAATAAAGAGTGACGAGCTCGTGTCGGAGTTATCGACACTTTCTGCATAAACAGCCGCGAAGCTCGGAATAATAAAATGGCAAGGAAGATTCGATGGAGCGGCGCGATAAATCCACGCACATTTGTGATGGAAAAAAGGCGGCCGTTCGGAGAAGCCAGTCGGACCAGCGCTGACAGAGGCGTCCGTCAACCGCGTCAAGCTCTCCCTCGGAAAAAAGCAAAGCAAAAGTAGCGCGGCTGGCTACTGGCGTCGCATAATTAAGGCCCGCGGCGAGATTTCCGACCCTTCGGAGGCGCCGGCCCAAATCAGTCATTCAGGAGTCGTCCCTTTGTTTTCGCAGGCTCGGAGAGCGGCCGCGCGTCGCCGGACAACAGCGAGGACGAGGGCGTAGCCGCCGCCGGCGCCGAGACGGGTAGCGCCACTGGCCAGGGCGCCGGGGGCGGCGGGAGTGGAGGAGGCGCCGCGAGTAAGGCCCCGACGCCGGCGCACGGCCTTCACCTCCGAGCAGCTCCTGGAGCTCGAGAGGGAGTTCCACGCCAAGAAGTACCTGAGCCTCACCGAGCGCTCCCACATCGCCCACGCCCTTAAGCTCTCCGAAGTGCAGGTGAGTAATCGAGCCGCGCCCGAGCCCCCCTCAAAATCTCGGAGAATCATGGTTATGGTTTCCGGTCAACTCGACGCCCAACTATTCTCCGCAACCTCCGTTTCTTCTACGTTGTAACGACGTCGAACGACGTTTCTCGGCTCCTTACCAATTCAACTGCATTCGCAGCTTTAACGCCATCGCGTGGACAGGCGCAAACAAGCAGCTTTACGATCGGCGCATAGATTAGAGTAGGAAAGCTTCTGTTCTTAAATCCAGCTAAATTGAAAGCCGCCAAATCCCAAGCTGACATTTAGCTAACTCGTGGCGAACCAACAGCAGACTCGGCGGAACTCTGGTAGAGATTAAATTCATTCTTATAAAATGGCTCTGTAGGTATTTGCCGCGGCGCCGTTAATTAATACGATAGTTTCGTCGATGATGTCGTTACGCATTCAGCTATTAAAAAATTTTGAAGAATGTTCCAAGCTATCAATGTCGCGGCTACGACGCAATTCGATGGATTTCATTCGGGCATTGAAGAAAGCGTACGAGGCACCTAATTAAATGTATTTAAAATCGATTAGCAGTTTTTTAAACGCAAAGACGACAGACGGGTGGGTACAAGTGTAACTTTATAAGCGACATAATAAGTGCGCGTAGGT
Source organism: Platyscapa corneri (assembly GCA_018907185.1). Classification (NCBI taxonomy): domain Eukaryota; kingdom Metazoa; phylum Arthropoda; class Insecta; order Hymenoptera; family Agaonidae; genus Platyscapa; species Platyscapa corneri. The sequence continues at coordinate 3,269,580 of JACCHW010000026.1, read as the reverse complement.
TTAAAATAAACGTTGTGCGCGAACAACCTTGTTACGGATAAATACGAGTTGAAAAACTTATCGACAGTCTCGCTTACGTCAAAGAGCGATTAAAATTAACGTTCGGGATAAGGGTAGAAGAAGGAATGTGTAATTTAATAGTTTTAAGCCTAGAGCAATAAAACTTTATTAGATCCTTCGAAGAACGTTAAGGCATGTCTAGAAAAAGTATCACGATATTTGAATCGATACGTGTGCCAGAACGCTAGGCAATCATTTGAAATTACAATAATTGAAATTCTGCTGCTCGCTTTGTTTTTAATTAGCAATTCATAATAATACAGAGTTTGCTACGTAATTACTATCAACGATATACCGCGTCTAACACGAGAATCGACGTGCTTCGTGTTGCAACTATACGTTTGTCGCGTGTCAATTTAAAAGGGTTCGGTTCTTTTCATTTTCATTTTCCATACAGCGAACAAATTAAATTGGCTCGGTAACGAGGTTGAAGGGGCTATTGCCGCGAGCGGGATTAGCACTCGGCGGCTCCCGAAAAGTTGAAAAGTCATTATTAGCCTAGTCGGCGATAAAAGGTAAGCTAAACGTGCTCTCGTCTGTCCGTTGCCCAGGTGAAGATCTGGTTCCAGAACAGACGAGCCAAATGGAAGCGGGTGAAGGCCGGACTGACGAGCGGCGGCGCGGGGAACCCGGCGAGTCGGCACAACGGCACCGGAGGCGGTCAGCAGTCCAACAGCGGCCCCAGGATCGTCGTCCCCATACCCGTGCACGTGAGCAGACTCGCGGTGCGCTCGCACCACCATCACCTGGAAAAGTGTCCCCAGACGTCGCAGCCGAACGGAAGCGCGACGGGCCTCAACCTGAGCGCGAGCGGCTTGAGGAACGGATTGGCGACGAGGTTACCCAACTCTCCGCTCCCCAGCGGTGCCTCCTTGACCTTAGGCTCACCCGGAGCATTGAGGGCTTTCAGCGCGCCTCAGTCCTCGAGTGCGAGCTCGGCCAGGTAGCTATTGGAGTAAGGATTTTCGGGGAGCTTGAAAGCAATCGGTGTCCTTGTTTTTCGCGGCGTTCTGGATGAAGCGCTTCTGATTTCGTTCGATTTTTCAACGGCACGACTTGACAATTGTCGCGCGTCAATTATTTCCACGTGTGCGCGAAATAATTATTTTCGACAGAGCGCGGCTACAAATTTCAGGTTTGCAACGGCTCGGTGGGGTTTTAACTGTAAATATGGAGTTCGCCAGAGATCCACTAGGGATATTGTGGCTGTGTGCGTGGGTTGTTCAATCTTTTTACGCATTGTTATTGTAAAACGTAAGGAGCAATTGTACATATGTACATTCGTCTAGTTGCAAATAGGAATGTTAGTTTATAGGTATTTTAGTCCGATTCTTAAAACCAAAAAATGTGTGGCTAGAAAACGGTTTCGTAAGTAACTCTTAAAAGGATTTCTACCGAGATTTCCCAAACAAATACCCTACTGTAATTTTTCAATATGACTGTTTGAAATGCTTTTTTACGAAACTCGTTTAAATAAAATAAATACTTCGTAAAGTGGTAACGTCTCGCGCTATTTTTATTGTCCAGGATAAGGATTAAGTTTATTTCACGCACTGAGGTCGATGCTGACACAAACATAGCGCCTTTTATTAGTTTCGATTCTTTCGGTGCGCACGTGTTAACATTTGCAACGTGAAACAATGATTGCATCGATCTTTAGAATCGTTTCGTCAGACGAGCGTTCGATATATCGTTGTTGCCGAAAAGATTAATAAGCGAGGCATTAAGATGATCTTAAATTTTTGCGTGGAATTTCCGTAGTTTCCTTTTAAGAAGCAAATCATCAGACGGCAGATGCTAATTTCTGTATCTTACATCCGTTCGGAGTAAAAAGTATGTTTTTTCTAATAAACAAGAGTTGAAGTTACATTGTTAATCTACGGATCGATACAGGTCATTAATGTTAGTTGTAGATGAGAACGATTCGTCTTTTAAATATTACGGGGTTCCAACTGTTGATAGACGAAGCTCGACGAAATCAAATAATAGCCGATTGTTATTATTGCCTATGTTTTACCGTCGATTAGGGTATGCACCCGTTTGCGTATGATTTTACGCATGTATGTATGCACGTGCAAATATATAGTTTTGTATAAGATTTATAAGCATTTTCTGCTTAATCGGAGCCAACGCTGCGGCCGAGAGGAGCAGCGTTAACGATTCGGACGCGTATTTTAACCATTAAAACGCGGTCGCACATTTCGACCCGAGGATATGGCGGCAATTGGCAACGACTCCAAGGAAGGTCCTTAACAGTGTTCATATTGTTATAAATTAAATTAAGGAATCGGTAAAATCAATAAATAGACGTAGGATAGTATAAAAAGAAAGTTTAAACTTTAAATGAAAAACAAGCGTTTTCGTGCACGTTAATTAATATCTTTTAGAAACTAAATAGTGTTCGAGTATTTTTATGTAATTCTTTAATTGTTAGAGCGACATTGTCTTGCAGAATAAATACTGTTAATATTTATGATACATCGATCCTGTCAGCGCTACTTGATAAATACGACAAATGTTTTACGATCAAAATACGAATTAAATTTTATATTTCCAATGTATCGAAAGCTTTGCAAACAGTTTATTCGCTTGATTTTCTGTAAATACGCGTGCAATTTTTGCCTCGTGGTCGATTGATTGATATTAACCGTAAAAAATAGCGTGACGAGTTTAGTGCTCGACGACTTGTACTTTTTGAATTGCTAACTGAATTTTCCCCCACCAGAATTATATCGTTGCATAAAAAATGATCAGAATCTGAATTTACTCCTTGAAATGGGAAATTCAAGCCAATAATTGTAATTGCCCATAAATTATTTCAGGCTTGCTCGAACGCAGTCCATTATAGTATTCGATTGAACTATTCGAAAATAACCGACGGGGTAAAGTCCACATTTTGCGAGCCAAGCTAAATTCCTGATTTCGCCGATACAAAACACGGACTTGTCGTCGCCAAGTAAGCGGCGAACTACAAAAGAGATTTAAACATTTGCCCTCAAACTTCGAAAGAATTTTACAGCAGCGCCAACTCAAGCGGGAAGAGAATTGCTCCGCAGGTTGCGCTATTTTATACAGATTTACGTCTGCGCAAGGGAGGCTTACTTTGCAAATTATTGAACAAATTGCACGATTCTGGAACGCGTCGTTAGAGCGTCAGTTCTCTTTTCGCCAAATTAAAGTGCTGAAGAGTTACAAAGCGCAAGAATAATCGCGATTTCAAATGAATTAATGGACAAATCTTGTACACCTATCCCGCTGAGATTCGAGGGAGAGACACAAAGGGTGACTTATGAATACATATTCAGCGAGAAAGCGACCGCACCCACGACTTTCATCTGCGGACCATGTGCGTGTGCGTTTGTTTGCGTGTGTGTGTGCGTACGCGCGCGCGCGCGCGCGCACGTGTGTATTATGTACGGCTCGTAGCGGCGGCGTCAAAGTTTATGCGTTTGATTTTGCACGCCAGAGTCGTTCTGGAAAACTCACAACTAATTCCGTCTGCGTGGAGTCGATCCAAGTTGCATTTAACTATTGCCACGAGACTTTTCTTACTTTATCGCCCGAAGGCTCATCGCCACGACAGTGTCTCTTTATTTTATCAATCGCAGCCGCGGAATTTAGGCTCTTCGATTGCATTTGGCGTTACAAAGCGATTATTACAAGCACGTTTGGCCGCTGATCGCTCGTTGCGTCGTCACTCGTACCGACGGCTAACTTTTCAACCAAATATCCAATGTTTCAATTCAGGAGTATCGTTAAACGAATAGTCGGATATGAGGTTTTATTCGCGTGTGCAGATTACCATCGATGAAATTAATTAGTTACGGACACGAAGGCATGATGCCGCCATTCCCGTGCCTTACACATTCGGAATAATTAATAGCAGTTTGTGTTAAATCTTCGACAAGTCGATAACTCGATTAATAATTCCCTAAATCCACGCGACTAACCGAGTCGTACTTTAAATTATACGATTAATATTAACAAGCAGCCCGTACACGTACGCACGCACACATTAACTGCCTACAGCTATGATTTGCCACACGCAAGAATTATCTTATCCGCACACGTACCCAAGTACCGCACTGTACATAAAATACGCGCAGAGAGCAGCTTAGTCGATACACTGCAGCGATACTATTGATATTATTTATATGCGGTGTATATTAAATGTCGGCGATATACACTCGTGATATATGTACATATAATAATATACATACACACTCGGATGTACAATGTTTTTGCCAAAATTAGCGATATAAATAGGAACGCGCGCGATACACGGTTTAACGTCACTCGCACCGGTGTTTTTTACGACGATTCCGCGCGGTGGTTACGCGGCTGTAAAGTATTTTAATATAAGTGAAAGTGAATACGAAGCAAAATCGAAATGCCGGGCGCGTAAATTGCGAGACTCGAGCTGTGGCCTCGTGTATATAGTCTGCAGTACATAGTACATAGTATGCCTGTATAGATATAATATACATTATATTCAATAAGCGAGCGTAACTTGTGGCTCCACTTGCGTATTTAATGTAAGGCAAACTAAAGGTAAATTACACCTTGATGCTGCACAAAAGGGCCAAACGAAATTTACCGTTTTCATTCGGCGACATCACTCAATGCGCACGTCGACAACGAATGACGAGACAAACAATAATTCAAGCAAAAATTACGATAACCGTTATGTATATTGTACGAAAGCGCAATAAAACATGTTACATATATATATACAGTATAAATTACTTATTTGCTATTTCCACCTTCCCACATCCAGCGTCGTTCGTATCACGCGTGGAACAAATCGACAAGGAGCACACGGCTCTTTTCCATACGAAGTCGGCATTTGTGCAATTTTCAATATCTTTGCTAAACTAATTTGCCGTAACGAGCTCCTGGTGGCGAGACTCTTTTGGAAACCAAAACTGACACCGAACCCGAGAGTTTGTCGCGAATTTATCCCGAATTTATCCCGAATAAAACGCAGTGACATTAGCATCGCGCGTCTTGCCTCTCTTTCAAATGCCAATTGATTCGTCATTAGCGTCACTTTCGCCAATTCCCGCGAGACGTGAACCAACGTATTCGTGGACGGTTCGCTTCGACTCAACGTTGCGCGCAGTTCTCTAATCCGCGCCGAAGCCAACCTGTCGTCGTTCATACGTCGAGCGCCGCTTTCTCGAAGCTCAAAGATCATCGGAATCGAAGCCACTCTTTAAGAAGCTGCTGCTGCTGCTGCTGCTGCTGCTGAAGTCGCAATTTGTCCGCAATTTACAAAGGACCGGGGCAAAGGTTAAAGCAGTTCGGGCTCGCGGAGAACGTCGTCGCCTGCCGCTCGCAAGACGCTCGAGAAGTTGAAAATCCTCTCGATCAACAGCGAGGCTCGAGTAAGTATTCACAACAACAATAGCGGGGCACAAAAGGCCCCGAGTGGCGACGCAAACACGAATTCTCGGACGTTTCACGCCTCTGCAACCCTCCGACTGCGCAACTGCAGGCGAGGCACGAGGACTCTCGAGAGGGAGAGAGCGAGGAGAGGATTCGTGGCGGGCGAGGCGTGATCGGTCGCGCTCTCGCACAATGCCGCGTATTTTGACAATTTGTCGGGCTCGCACAAAGGGCTTCCCAATGTTTGTGCGCGCGAGCGCGAGGCGCGTGTGGGCACGCACAGGCACACACGCGTTTTGCGAGCGTCACGGCGTCACTTTCAGCCTGACTTTGGGCGCTGCGGCGGCGAACCTTCCCAGCGGGATTCCCTTCTAGGTACGGCATTAGGCGTATCGTCGTCGCGCGGATTCGGATGCCGCACGCCCTGGTCTGCACACAGATCGAGTTTCCAAAGGGAAGCCGGAGAAAGGAGAAGCGGGAGCGAGCGAGAGAGAAGAACAGCCATGGGCTGACATAAGGTCGCGCACCTCGTGGGCGTGACTCCCATATGTGCCGCCGCTCGATGCTCGCACCGCCGCGTTAACTGCTTTTCGCTCTCGTTCGCGCGTGTGTGCGCGCGTGTCCGTGCGCCGGCACACCAGTCCGCCGTCTGAGCGCGTACGTGTCTCAACGCGGAGCCGCGACTTTTCGCGTAAAACTGGCTCTCGCGCGAGATTTTCTAGCTTTAGCCTCGTAATTATGTATATTTAAGCGCGAGCGCCTTATTTCTTATTTCCTCTTATTTAAACTTGGCTCGTACGACACCGAGCCTTGCTATTGTTGCAACCCTTGCGCGCAGACCACTGCCGACGACAACAGTTGACGTACACATTCTTTACACGCTCATTAATACTTGCGCGACTATCGAAGTTGGCCTGAATTTTTAAAGCGAGTCGTTTAATTTCGTCAAGTTTTCTCGTGGCGCAGGTATTAATTTTGCTCGAGTAAACTCGTTCTCCTTAGTCGTCTACAAAGTTCGAGCTCTAAGGGTCTGAGACGCTTTTCTAGGTCACATCCAGCTGTTGAAATTTTAAACAAAACTGCCAGATGTTCCAATTTAATTTAGAGCGACTCGCACTCGCATTTATCATCGATTGATCACATCCCGCGGACTGTCCAAGTCCAAAAGTAACGCGCACGAATAACGACGAAATAACGAAGCCGCGCAATTGCGAAATTACTGGAATTACTGGAATACGGCGTTTCGCGATTCAATTACCGATGCGCAAAAATAAATGGCAGTGATAGTTGAAGGCAGTTGCAGCAGTTATACTCGCAACTGAATTAAAACTACAAAACTTTTAGCCGCGCATTTATCTTATGAGCGGCAGTGAATTGCGATTAGAATTAGTCGTGGAAAAAAATAATCGTGCAAGAGCTTTTTCGCTAAAGGGTAAAATTAAACGGGGCTAAGTATAAATGAAAAAAACTGGTCGTCGCGTCCTCGGGTGGAGAGACGATTTTGAGGAGGTTCGATCGGGCGATCGGCCGAGGAGACTCGCAATACCGGCTCCTTCCCCCTTGGGCCTCGGCCCCCCTTTCCCCGGGACACCGTCCAACACGACTCGACGCAGTGTCTCGCGAGGGCTCTCACCTACTTTCGTCCGTCACTGTATTTCGAGATTATTTTATTACGGGCGCATGTGCACTCACCCCTGGTAAACATAATGCGTGGCTGCCCCGTTAATTCGCTTATGCATATTTCCCGAAGGTTCGCGCCCTTTGCTCGCACCAGCTGCGAGTTGCGAGTTGCGCACTGCGAGTGTGCATCGACGGGCGTAATTCGGTGGGCATGATAGCGACCGCCCAACCGACGCACTACAATTACGAGTCCTGCGTCGTTTCTAACTGTAAACAATTGCCGGCCGATCTTCCTTCCTCTCCCACTTTCTTTTCGACCGCGCCCTTTCTTTAACAACAATTCTACCGCAGCGATTAACGGGACAACAAGCGCGCTTTTGCCGGCCGAGACCTGCGCGTTCCTCCGGCCGGCGGCGATCCTCGTGCGAATTTACAATTTTCAAATTCGTAAGCTCGAGCCACTGGTGCTCGCGCAATTCGTCGGAACAGTCGCGCTCCTTCGTATTGTTACCGTTCGAACTCGTAGCTTTCGCAGCAACACCGAGGCCTACTCCTCTTTCATTCTTACGCACGCAAATTGCAAATCAACCCTTCCGCTAAACATGCACATTTTCCGTATTCATTAATTTGTTAGATTTTTCTTTCGTGTTCACGGGGAAATTTTAACTCGCCTGTTTCCAGTTAGACCTGGATAATATCGATTGTATCCCGCAAATTCTTCGCGATCACTCTTGCCCGCTTCAACGATTAGTAATAATCGCCGCAATCGAGGCTTTCAACTTTATAATAAAACTCAACTCTCGCGACGTTTATAAACGAGTAAGAAATAAATTTTATCGTGCGCAATTTCGTTTTCATAATGTCAAATCAAGTCGACGTATAGAGAATAATGTACAGCTATTGTACAACACGTACATTATAGGAGGGCACACAGTATCATCGATCACCGAGGTTAATGTCTGTTAGCAGTTGTAAAGACAGAGAATGGGCTCATTTAAATATTCCGAAACGAGACTACCTTGTAGTGCTAGTAGTCGTAGCTGTTACTATTAATTCACTTTGCGTAAATAAAATTTTTCCCCTTATTAATTATTTGATGTATGCTTTTTTAACGATACGGGACTATTTCGTTGTAGTAGTATAAATTAAGCGAAACGTGGGTAAAAACATTGTCGTCTAAGATGCGCGCGCACTTTTTAAAATCACCTCTACCGAAACTTTATTCGGGTTTGTTTAGGCGCTACTATCTTTTTATACTATAATTGATTCGATCATTAAATTATTAAACGCGCGACTGGAGTGACGACGTACGATCTATTTGAACTAATATTTGTTAAATAGCACTTAATGCGATCCTTGCTAATTCTACAGTGTAATAAGTTGCAACAAGGCGAGAGCTTCTTTCGCGATCGCAATAAAAAAATGTTATCGTGTGTAGGCCATTCAAACGCAAAACGCGGCTGTTGTCTTTCGGGCAAAACCTTCTTCTCCCTTCCGTCTCGCATAATTAAAATGAAGCGCCGAACGGAACAAAACGAGACGCGCCGCTTCTTCCTCGTTGGGTGTTAATCGCGGCGAGCACCAGCGGAGAAAGCGAAAATGCGATTGGAATATTGCACGTCTCGACGAAAGCTCTCGAGCAATTTTCATTTTCCGCCGATAATCGAGCGAAGGTCGGCGGCGGGCAAGTCGCTCGAGTATCATTAATAGACGCACACACACGCGCGCGCGCGAGCACGGAAGGGCAAAAGCCGAGCACACGCATGGGGCGAAAGTATCCGGAGTAGCACAATGGCTAAGTGCATTACGGTTAATAGACGAAGGGCCGTGGTCGTTTAGCCGGTGATCTCGCAGCAGTTACGGTTCGCTCTCGCGCCACGTGGATAAATCATCCTCCGCACGACGGAGACGGAGACACGCCTCTTAACCTGGGAGAGGAGACCTACGCGTATACATAAACTTCCCTGCTCGCGTGTGCCTCCAGCGTGTACGAGGCGTAGAATGGCTGCCGTTGCCGAGAGAATCCCGAAGGGAGACGGCGAATCATAATCCGGCTCCAAGGGACCGGCGTTCGCCCGTGTGTGCGTGCAACACACAAGGAAGGAAGGAAGGAAGGTGGTGCCGAATATAAGTTTCGCTCGCTCTATCCACTGGCCCTGGAAATAAAAAGGACAACTTCGCCACTTCTCTCCCTGAGACTCTGCGCGATAATTGTTCTCGGGCGCAACGGGGAGCCCGAAAGAACCTCGATCGGGGTTGACGGATTTTTCTCTAGGGGAAGTTTTTTCTTCTCGGCAGAATGCGCTTTTTCTTTTAATTTCTCCCGTTAGATTGGTTGTAAGCCTTTGGTAGGACGCGAGCTCGACTCCGAGACAATGATCGATAACTCTGCGCTCGAATTATAAATTATGCGTTTGTAATAACCCTTTTGTAATGTTGGGCCAGGTTTAGCGTAAACACCTAGTGGAACGAGTATTTGATTATTTCGAGCTTCCGGAGACTTTCTAGCACAGCGTAAAAAAGTCAGAAGTCATCTCAGGCGACAATCAAAGTTTTGACATTTCCACAAAGCGAATCGTATTTAAAGAGGACAGGCGAAATCGCCAAGTTGTTGAAATCAAATTTGATTATCGCTAATTGCCGCGACTCGATTGAACTAATGCTTTCGTTTGGATATTGGTTCAGCGGTAGTTCGTTGAACCGAGTCGATTGCGTATAAGCGCATTAGTGTATAAGCTATTGTAAGCAGACGTCGGTAAAGAGAGAAAGTGAATATCGAAGGCTTGTGCGCTTCGAACATAGAAATTCGATTGACACAGATACGAGGAACGAGGAACGAGGAGCGAGGTCTTAACAGTCGTTAAAATGCTCAGACGAATTCTCCAGACTTAGTCGATTTGAATTGGTTTAAGAATTTATCGCCATTACGCAGTCATGAGCTTTGAAACCGAATTTACAAAGAGAAGCCGATTTTAATAATTGAACCATTGCACCTCGTAGCAGCCGCTCGTATTATTACCGTGGCTATTCAAATTTTTACGAAAATACGTTCAAAGCCGCGCGATGCGAGAGAAACACTGATTTCTACAATTGAACAATTTTAGGCTCGGCAATACATATTTGTCTTGTCAAAGCAGAGCAAATACCGCGTTTTGCTTCTTATTTTGCCTATCTTTAAAATGTATTCGCACGCGAGAATTAATTTAACTTACGAAGCTAGGAACAGTTTAAGACCGCTAGAAATAATAAAATCGAGTTATTGATTATTAGGAAATTGATGAAATTCAGTTTGGCGGCATCGCTTTTAAACATTTATTGGCCTTGGGATTTAGTAACAAGAAAGTGTACATTTGCGTAGCTACTGCACTCGAAGGCTTTTGGAAAAATACAAGCTACTCGTTTCGTGAAAAAGAAAGCTCGGGAGCAAATTACACGTGTAACGAGTGCGCGTAAAAAGTGACGTACGAGGGGTAAGCAAATAATTTATTTGTATAACAACAACCGTTAAAAGGAGAGCACTGCAATTAGGAAACGATATTCCGTGCCAATTGGAATAAAATACATATTATATCGTAAGTACTCGCGAGAATTCGGTAGAATAATATCATAAATTTTTAACGATTCGCGTAATTAGAGCGATAAACGGAGCGAAACGTGCTAATGAAATTAGGCTTAATTAGAGTAAAAAGGAGCGCGCAAAAAGCGACGAGAGGGGGAGAGGGCTGGTCGATTTCCAGCGCGTCGTTCTACCCGTCCGGGGGGGCGCCTCGCAATGTCTCCAGAGTTTGACGTTCTAGGGTAGCTAATGAATATTTGAGCGCCGTGAAACGAACGAGTCCGATTAATGCCTCGATTAAGTCAATCCTAATTGAATTTATACATTCGGCTTTGAATAAATTATCGGCCGTAGGGCCGCTCTCGCAACTTTGGGCTTTTGCATCATCGCCCAGTTGCGTGGGTGGCGCATCTGGCCCAAGCAATTCGAAGGAGTGTCCGAGCGCGTCGGGACTGTCGGCGTCCAGAGGGCCCAACCCGTTACGCGGCAACGAGTTTGAGCGACGAACCGACCAAACGAGATCGCAACCGAAGGCATTCGCTCCGTCGAGCCGCTGTAGCTGCTCGCAGTTACAACTTGTGAATGTCGCCGAATGCGCTTTCTTCGCTCCTGGGCTTGAATCGACAGAGCGCGCCTTTAGCCTCTTCGAGCCGATAGAAAGTGGGGACTTTTTAACGCGACCGAATCTCGGAATCCCGCGCAGGCTTCCCGAGCGCGACTCCAATTTGCTTTAGCTATGCTCTCCTCGGAAAGGCACCGCTCGGCGTTTGCATTCGTGTCATCTTCCTTTCGGCGAAGACGCATCGTCCGTTAGGCGCGAGGAGCTCCTCTGCATCGCCGTCGAGACGCTCCGAGCTACGAACCGCGAATAAAGAGAAGCGCGCTGCTGGTTTATTGGCCAGGGGGGCACGTGACGCGCGACGTGAATACGTACGACCGGCGCACATCTCTCGAGGACGACTACTGCAGGGCGCGTGTCGATGCACAAAAGTCGCATTCTGCGCCGCCGCCGCCCTCTCCGTCTTTGGTCTCGGGAGCGCACAATAGCGGCCGGAAAAGTTTCCAGCCACGGGGACCGGAGAGGGAGAGAAAAGGTCCTCGTATATTTGTCATCGATGATTTGCGGTCTCCCCTGGGCTCTGGACAATGTCTGTTTGTAAACTGCACACGTACGCTTTCGGCGAGTTTCGCGTATGTGGGACAAAAGAATTTGCAGTCGCTTCTATCTGTCAAATTATTCTTAGTCGCTCGCAATAACAATCGACTCCGACATATTGTGGCTTGCGATGACGACGGGATATTTCCTTTCCTTTTCCTTTCTGGACCACACACACAATTGACGCGGACGGCCACTCGGGAGCTTATTTGTCCGGCGATGACGGTCTCGAGAACTTTTTCTCTCCTGCCTGCGCTCAATGGCTGCATTCAATTCTGAAATTGCGTTTTTCCACGGACAAGTCCGACGGACGGCGAGCGCGAGTGTGTGTGTGTGTTATTTTTGGAACCGTGACGCGTACGATTTCTTAACGCGCTTCCTCCTTTTTATCGCGATGCCGCTTTTACGGAACGCGGCAGCGAGCTTTTACGAAGCGAAGCCGAGCGCCACGCCATTAGCGCGCCCGGCAAATAAATCTCGTCCTAAAATAATCGACAGCCAACGAACTTATTTACGATTCAATTTAGTTTCGCGTTTACGATAGTTCAGGAGTCGCTAAGCGAATTCGATTGCCCAAAAGCTGCACGGGGAATTTATCGTTTGAATAAAGTAATCTCGGATAGTTGAGTGTGCGCATGAGAAAACGCGCTTTTGAAGCGCAGACGAATGGATAATGGTGACGTGTTTACACGAGACATTAGAGTAATTGGACAGTATTTGGTTATATTGTAAGATAATGTGCTCGAGCTGCACTTGGGAGTCAAAGTCTTTTACGACTCAGTTGCACGCGCCAACGGCATCAGTTTTCCTTTCGTTGCCAATCTTTGACGAATCTAATCCGTTAAAAAATTAGCGAGTAATCGCATTGTCGGACGCAATGAATATTTCCCAATAAATTAGGTGCGTGACACGAGTATCGGAGAAAAAAGGCCAATTCTCAAGAGCATCGAGGCGGATGCATATGTTTTTTGGGGAGACAACGAAACTGATCTCGACTAGAGTGTTGTTTGCGAAGGAAAAACAAAGCCACGGAGAGTTTGGGCGTAGGGTCGGGACTGCAGAGGAGCAGCGATAATAAACGTAAAAAAGCAGTGCACAAAGGCGTAATAACGGCGCGTTAATCATCTACGATCGAGAATGCAACAGTCAAAACAAATTCGCTCGTTGTGTCACTTGAAAATATTACGTATCCTCCAGGGTACTCCCTAACACGGGCGTTGGTAAGTGCGCGCGCGCGTGCGTCGCACGCAGGAAAAGCGTTGGCTCGCTCGCTCGCTCGCGTGCGTGAGTGCGTATGTGCACCCCTCGGCTAATTCTTGTCGTTCCGGGAGCACTTAGGTTCGACTCTTTCCCACAGTCGTCTTCGGTCTTGGGCGCGCAGAGACGTAATTTGCCCGATCTAGCCCTGAAGTGGCCGTGAAATTGCGCGAACAGCGCCGAGAGAGCGCGACGAATTGGTGACGCAGCCGAGAGCGGGCCAACTGCCTCTTTTTCGGGACCCACTCCGAGTCTGTGATTGAAAGACGCTCTGCTTAAACGAGGAGCCTCGATTGATAGTGGATGCGCAGTCACCGGCAATTATTGTTTCTCCCTTTTCCTTTTTATCTGTGCCCGTGAGAGGCGATTAATCGATTGCGCACGGATTAATCGCGTTCGCCGTTGCAGCGCCAATGTAAACAGTTCATTAGATTCTCAGCTGGTGGAAGTCCTTCAACGGCTGAATCCAGTTCCCGGCTTCAAGAGCTTAATTTAGAAATATTAATTTGGAAAATTCTTAAATTTTTTATTCTCCGAAGGGCCGGGAGCCGGAAATTGGTTTGGTGCGATCTTAAAAGGAACCGACGCCTCGTGGGTTTTTGGTCTAGTCGGTTCAATCGCATTCTAGTTTTATTAGGCGCTAAGGGAGCTTTCTAGCGATTAATTGGCGATGGGACAACGAGGCCGGGCACGAACATTGGAAAACGATGCAGCTCCTCTTAATTATCGTTAAAAATAATCGTTTGAGCTTATTAATAGCTTGCTTGCAGCATTCCGGTGATTTCGTTTCTCACTTTATAAATGCATAAAGTCTAGTTCGGTCGGATCAATCAGCTGGCGACTTGTTAAAATATAAATTCGTGCTCTATTATTCAAAAGGGATCATTTGCGTGTCTCTTAATAATTAAACGCTTTCGTTTATTTTTAGGAACTCGCCTTTAATGAATACTACAATGTTTGAGAGCTTCTTTCTCGACTACAAAAATAAACCCTTAAAAGACCACTGATGCGCTTCCAATCGATACTGTGTGTGAGAGCATCCGCAAAATTTTATCTGGTAAATCTTGTACAATACCGCTATTACACGCGCTCAACTTTATTGGAAACACTTTTTGATCTTCTTTATTGGGATCGCGATCCATTTTTCAAAAATAGCATTCCAAGCATTACGAAGATCGGTGAAAAAGCTTACACCGGTACTTACACGAATATAAAATTGGAAATAATGCGACTGCATATTTATGTATAGAGAGCGTAACTAAAATTAGCGCACGATTAGCACATTGTTAAGAGTGCAAAAAATTGCTCGAAAGTTAAGTCTATCGTAAAATTTACACACGCTAATGGAAAGCTGTGAGCGATTGTATTCGGCGAAAAATTGTGATAATTTTGACCCGAAATTTAAGAATTTTTCATAGTACAAGGAAATTATTGCGACACACGAGAAGGGAAAAACAAATCACGAATGCAAATTCGAGAAAAAGCACAGAAGCTTTTAAGCCAACACAATGCAGCTGCAGATTTTAATAAGTAATATTTGCTAAAATATATATCCTCGGCAGATGTAATTTGTATTAGTTCGCGCCGAGAAGATCAGTCGCACCGGTCGGGTTGCAAACCTCCTAATTCGATTAACATGCCATCGATAAATTTTAATTCTCACGATATCATCGAAGTCTAGCCGGCATTTGTTGCAAGTCGCACTTAAAGTATTTTCGTTCGGACTTTAAAAAGGTCGTCGCACGTCACTCGTTAACTTTTTAACGAACGTACAATATTCGAGGAAAGAAGGAGAAATAAATGTATCGCGTCTCGTACGGGGCATATTTTTCTGAAATAATACGTCTGAGCTGCGCTTTGACAAATTACACGTCGACGGCGGCGACTCACTCTGCCGTGGCCGGCATCCAGCTTTCCATCGACTTTTCAACGTCCATAAGACTTAATTTCGTCGTTTATAATCCTGCACTCCGTGTCATACTAGAGCTCATTATGAATATTTAATTAGTATTTAGCATATTCCAGCGAAGCGGTTGCGCGGCATACCGAATCCTATAAATAGACCGCGACTGATATAAAACAAACGCAATGCCCGAAGCTATTACGGCTGTGCGGTTGCTAACTTATTAGTCGTTCATCTCGCGCGTAAAGGAATTAACGAGTCGAGTTGTGCGCAACAAGGGCGTGCGCTTTTCCTTACGAACGCTTCCTTGGACTCTTTCGACCTCTCCCCTCTTCGTTGCACTGCACAAACGTTTTTTACAAAACGCTGCTTCGTTTTGTGCGCGCAGTGCACGGGCGTAAACGAATCGCGAGTGGTGGTGCTGCGCAACTTTTATGGCGTCGCTTTTATTGCAATCGGGGGGGGGGAGGCAAATTAGAAAGAGCAACGCGTGTATTGGATAAAGCGCAGTCGTTAGCTTTCCCAATTCACCGGAAATTTGGCGGCCTTAACTCTGGTTTAAGATACAAGTCTAAGGGAAAAAAGTGCACCATGTGTTCGCGCGGCGTATCGACCGCACAAACGACCGACATCGCATTCGATAATCGTTCTGTCACCCCTATATGCCTAATTGACAAAGAGAAAAAGAGATAAAAAAGGGATGCCTGGGGTGAGCATAAAAGTAAGGGACAGCTGATAAAAAAGAGCCGAGATTCGGGATTCGGGATATCAGAGACGGGGTGAGTTGCAGGAGCGCAAAAAATAACGAGCGGCTAAGTGAACGCGCGGTGCTGCTCGACAAATTAAAAAGGATAAAAAATTGATGCTCCCTCGGTATGAAAGGACGGGATTAGATTCGTCCTTAATTTATAATATTTTCCCTCCTGACGTTTGACGCAAAATTACGCGCGCAAATATTTATGATCCGAATCATTCGACTAAGTTGCTCGAGTTTTAATTTGCCGCTCACCGGTAATGCGACCACCATTGTTGTTCAGACCTACGACCAGCGCGCGAGAAATGGCTTCTAATTAAACCTGAAAAGCGATGGAAAACGCTATTAACGTCTAGAGGTGCAATTCGTTAGTTTTTCAAACACGTGATTAGCGGCGTAATACGAGAAGCTTTGAAGGTCTAATTTTAAATTTCAGACAATGCAGCTGTAATTACTGTTAGTCCAAAGATATTGCACTCGTGCACTTATGGAGGTCCTATGCATTAACAACATCCTATTCGCCAAAGTGTTCATAAAGTTGTGCGTTATTTGGAGCGTTTAAATTTAGGGTCTCAACTTTATTCTCAGCGTTTCAAGCGAGCCATTAGTGTAGTTACAATTGCTCTTACAGTTCAGTTATGCTTACGGGAGAATGTAAAAATATAATTTTCAATTGCAGGCGAATTAGGCATAGTCTGTAGGGGCATTTGATGTTCGCTACTACGAGGAACAATGGCACGAAGCAAAGCGAGTTTTATCTTGCAATTCGTTTTGAAAAACATTGTGCGTCGATTCGTCGATTCGTGAATGTTTTTTCGGACGCCGCCTTGTAATATCAAGCACGCAAATATGCTTATGCTCCAGAGAAAAACTTCGAAGCACACCCATACTGTAAAAACATTTTTTTAAACCAAAGGCTAGAAACGAAATATACGCAATGAAATGAAATAAAGTGCAGTTGAAAGTGTTATAAGCTATTGATTTATATATAACTATTATTTTTTAAATGCCTTTTTTGTTACGAGTCAACGATTCGAAAATTGCTGCCCTGGTTTTCACAAAGCAGGAAAAGCGTTATGATTTTCGTCGCGTGTACTTTGGCGGGCAGAGCGCATCGGCCCAAATGTTAAAGTGCCGAGTAGGAGTCGCGGCAGCCAGAACTCGGGACAAGGGCAGAACTCAACTCGGAGATATCGGGGGGGGGGGGGGGGAAACGGAAAAGGAGAAGAGCCCAAGA
This sequence comes from Platyscapa corneri, assembly GCA_018907185.1. Classification (NCBI taxonomy): domain Eukaryota; kingdom Metazoa; phylum Arthropoda; class Insecta; order Hymenoptera; family Agaonidae; genus Platyscapa; species Platyscapa corneri. The sequence continues at coordinate 3,252,649 of JACCHW010000026.1, read as the reverse complement.
CTGTTTAACAAGTGTACGTGGACGCTGCCTAGTGATATATACTGCATAAAGGCGTCCCCTCTTGTAGCGGCAAACGAGAAAGAAAGAAAGGAAGGAAGCGCACGGGCGTCGCGTCGCGTTGCGTTGGGGAAATTTTCTTCACCCCGCTCGCTCGCTCGCTTCTCGCTCTCTCTCTCTCGCGCCGGCGGCTGACTTTAGGGTGTAATTGCTCTCCGGTGGGCGGAACACCGGAGAGAGAGAGAGAGGAGGGAGGAAAAGAGCGAGAGAGCGAGAGCGGCTCTTGGTGTGCTGATGGGCGTGGCTCGCTGATTACACCGCGCGACTACGACACGATGATACCGATATCCTCCTCTAAGCACGCCGCACTTTTTTCGTGCTCCCCGCTTTTCCTCCTCATTATCCCTCCTTTCCTCCGCAGCATCGTCGGCTACGTACGCGGATAAAAATATCGGCTGACACGGTGGTTTGCGCGCCCCCCCTCCGACAAACGAGGCGCACTTTCATTTAGCCGCTGTTTACGGAGTAACGGAGTTATTATTGGGTCCGGTCCGGTCCTATGCGTAACTTTAGTTGCTCTATAAATAGTTGAAAACTCAGCAGGGGATTCAACCGTAAGCTGATAACGTTCTTATCAGTGACAGTGCCAATTAATGTCAATCGAGAGCGACTCGGTCATTATTTAAAAATGACATCGATCTTCCTGCAATTTAGGTATATCATTTTTAGGAGCCTGCGTTGCCCGATCGATTTCAATCGCTATTTTGGGGTCCCGATCGCATCACTGGAAGCAGAAAACTCGTGCAACGACATTGTCGATGCATCTGTTGACGAAAACCAAATTTATTCGTGGACCGATTGTAAAAGCAAAACATCGTCTCGGTCTTTCTCAACGCGCTTATTATCTCGTGGAGGTGCGCCGAAATATCTAAAACCAAAAGATTGACAATTAAAAAAAAGGGATGGACTGCTCGGTGAAGGTGGAAAAAAAGTTAAAAACACTTGGATTGGGTGGATTTGATCATAATCCCTTTTCTTAACGATCGAGTTTTCAAAACGCAATTCGCCGTCCCCCATATTTTAGTCTCTCATTGCTCGGCTTGTTAATTCTCGAGCAATCACCACCGCTCGAAAGGCGATCGAAAAAAGGAAATCTCGAATAGCCCAAGTGCAGCGAGAAAATAAATAAAATTTATTTGGCGCGGGACACACCTTTTCGGCGTAGCGTGGCGAAAAAAAGAATAAAAACGGACAACTGCGATCTAATCTGAGGAAACTGTATAAAAAGCGAGCGAGAGGGATATAGACGGCGACTACTGCTGGGCCCTATTTAAATGCCTCTTTGGAGACACAGGCGCGTGCGAGCACAGACGCACACACACACAGGGACTCGAGCGAAACGTCCGATTCTTTGGATTTGGGGCAATTCCTCGTGTGCGCCTGTCCGCCTCAGGATATCCCAGATTTCTGTCCACGCCCCGCTGACTGGGCTGTTTTTTATTGCCTTTCGACTGACTCTCTCTCTCTCTCTCTCTCTCTCTCTCTCGGAGCTGAGACACACGCACGCACGTACGTGAAAGCGCACACGTCCGGCTCGCGTATAAGGGGTTTCGCCTCGAAATCGGGGATGAAGTGGGTGGAGCGACTCTTCCCGGGGGCCGCGTGGACAGATACTCGTGCAGCTCGGCCGGCGCGCTTGAGTCAGCAACCAGCGACCGGAGGAAGATTCGCCTTGAGCGTTTTACCAATAGCATTCGCTTCTTATTTCTTCCCTCGTTGGTTCCGAGGAAAATAGGAAGATCGAGCCCTCGATCGAGTGCCGCTTGATTGCCTTTCCGAATCGTGCGAGCTCTTGGAGAATTTCAAACGGCGTATTATTTCGTTACACTTATTTCCTAGCGCAGCGCCTCGGATTTAACGCCGAACTACCTAAATAATTCCCCGCGTGTTTGTGCAATTCTCAAATTTACGGCGAGCTATTATCATTATTATCGCGTTATTTAGGAATTATAGGAGTCGCCGGCTCGGACAATCTGCTTTCCGGAAGCGAACGACGCGTCTACTTTGTTTCCTCTGCAGCACAATTGCCGATAATCGCGCCGAGTAAATTTTCATTCTATTACAGGGCGCCTAATTATACGTTTAAATTACTCTATTAATAGCGGCGCGAGCTAATTACATTTTGATTTTAATGAAATATTCATCGAACGTTCTAGACGATTTGCGATTAAAGTTTGATTAAAATCTCGTTTTTTTTTCCCGAATCGCGTTATTTATAAAAGGAAAAACCATCAAAGCTGTAGGGAAGCTATCGATCGGACGATCATCCGATATAAGTATATAATTCTTATAAATGTTGAAAGCAATTCTGAATTATGCATCGCGTATTCGATTTCAACCGCAAGACATAACTCGTGTGTTAAAGTAAAACGATTCACACTGATATTACTTAAATAAAACTATAGATTGTACAAAAGCGCTCGCTGTGCTCCTTCGCTATTCATTCTCCACGCCGCGCACTATAAAGTAAGCGTTCGCTTCGACGTCGGTACAACCTTCCATTCTATTCTCTGTAATTTGCACCTGATATTGTTTTAAATCCATAAGCACGGCGCTGAACATATTTAACGACAATGTTTACGCGCATACGATGTAAATTTTAATGGGGTTAACGGGGAGGCGGATTAGCCGTCGCCCCATTAAATTCTCGACCAATCGAGTTCGGTAATTTTCAATTATTTATAAAATTAATTTATACTGGAAATAGAATTGCGGTAGAATTGCTTTTAGGCGAAACACTTTTAATTGAATTTCGAATTTTTAATTATTCCTTCAAGGCTCGGACATTTTTGGATCTTGATGTCGCATCGACGTCTCACGGGCGTCAGACTTCGATTCAAATTGGAAAGCATTTGGTTAAATAGTCGTTGTTAAAAATGAATTGTTAGCTCAAGCTTGTCTAATGAAAAATTGCATTATAATTGATGATCCTTGATAAAGATTTATAATGGTTAATTACAGCCTCCACTCGATTGACAATTCTAGTTTTCTCGTTCAAATTCTTTATATTCCAATTTCAATTGTAATCTGCTTGTTTATTTTAGAAATAATAGCTGACGAGACTTGGAATGCTTTACGAGCTCATAAATGGTTCTTTGTTAATCTTATGCAAATTAAAATTATCGTTGTTTAAGAACTATTATTCTAATTATGGAGTTATTGGTGTGAGCCTTCAGCTATAAACAATCAGCGTTAAATTTATAAAATAGTGTTATTGAAATAAATATCTTAACAGCTGCTGTAAATGTGATATTATTATTCGACGATTAAAATTATAATTTTACTATATATTTTCGTAATCTTATTTTTTTAATGAAAAATATCGATTTTAAATATAAAATAATTAATAAACCTTGAAATCGATCCTTTCATACTAGATACACTGCATGGAAATTTGAAAGTTCGCAATGCTATTAAGTATTAAAAACATAATCATATTTTGAGTTTCGTTTCAATGTGAAATTTTAATCGATATAATAATAGATTTGAATAATTTTTGTACCATCTAAACTACTTTTTAAGATAAATATAAACGTATGATTTAAGTGTGTTTTCAATATAACATTAAATATTTACGAATAGGTGGAAGCATCGGCACGTGTAATATGTTGACTCATTTTTAATAGCGAATTCAAATCCAAAATTAATTTTGATTATAAATATTAATTCAATTTCATTATTAGAGAGACATTGAGTTAAGATTGCAATCATCAATTGCGAAAAGCCATAAAAATGTAAAAATGTATAATTATTAATTAAATATAATTTTTCCAATAATCAGTATTTAAATTGGCGATTAGCAGAGATTGTAATCGCTAATTAAATAAAAATTCGTTGACAACATTGACACAGAGTGTGGAACTTCTTGACAAACGAACTGTACCAAATTAAAATAAGCTCTGAACGCGCGTGGTTAATTTTTAAAAATAAGAATAACATTACGAAGTATTGGTATCGAGGGAAAAGGGGTTAAGCCGTGCACACAAACGACTCCCCTTAATCTCTTTTGACTTAAAGTTGCATCTATACGTCTTATAACGAAACTGTAGTGTTTTGAGAAATGTTTTAGCGATCGTCAGCTCTCCTGAAAAGACGAAAGGGAATTTTCTTTCAGAGCAATGATGTTTGAATAAAATTTTTGGCCAGCCAGGACTTTGACTTTTATCGTTCGAATAACGGGGAATCAAGTTTGCATGCCGCGCCTGTCTTCTTGGGCATAACATGGCGATGCGATAAAAATGAGACACAACCAAGCCACCGACATCGAATAATAGACAAGTAATTAGGATGTTCGCGGGCGGGCGCACGACGTTCATTAGACAGTAATAAACCAAGTGTCGCGCTTGAGTCCGAGTCAAGCGTTACAATTTTTCGGACACTAGCCATCTTAAATCTCGGTATCTGATTACCACCTCACACTGTTACAGCCGATGCCGGATATTTGCATTTTATCTATATGCACCTCTTATGTATTGCCTCGGCCACGATTAATTTGTCGAACCTTCGGTACTTAATTTACATTCGGCATTGGCACTGGTTGTATCGGTACTACTATTAAATAACTTTCACCAATAACTTTCTTCGTGTCCTGATATAAAAAAAAAAAAAGCATACACTGTGTCAAGAGCATTGGATAATTGATTTGAAGCAACTGCTTTTTAAAAATACACGAATTATTAGCTATGTTGAAATAAAAGCTGGGAAAAATCTCGATGCGTATAAAAATGTGACGCGTGTCGATGTTCATATTGATAATACATTAGGTGCTCTATGATGTGCTATTATCAGATGATGCATAAGAAAGCTCCGAAGGAAAAAACGACTTCCACCAGGGAATTCGCTAAATAAGACTTTATCATTTTTATCAGTTAAATGGCCTCGATCGAAATAACCTAAATCTCTTATTAAATATTGCAAAGTCGAGCCGTTTAATTATTCGATTGCGATGGTATTAAACGTCTTGCATTAACGTTAATCAGCCTAAATCCATACGCCTCTCCATCAATAATCTGTACAGAAATTCAAATAATTTCACAAAGATTCTTATACCTGGAGTAAAGCGTATTAATAGAATTATGTACAAGATTGTAGATTGATGAAGAATAATCGATTAGTCGAAGATATTTTATGCAGATCACAGGTAGTCGCGGTTGTCCGTATGCATAAAAAATTTTCGCGTATATAATAAAGTATAGACCAACACATCCTATTATTATATCGAATCTTAAATTATTGCGCGGAATTGATTTGATTTGCAATTTTTTTATTTTAGAAACATCGCAAGGTAATCCGTAGACTTCCAAGTAGTGCGTTACCAAGTAACTAGTGTTTACCGCGTACATCTCGCATTCTTTGGCGGAAATACGAAATTCGACTGCGTAACAAGCGCCGCGACAATAAAGCAAGACAATGCCGCCAACGGAGCAACTCGAGACGAATTTAATTGCGGGGAGAAAAGTCGCTCGTCTCGCTCGCCTCGAGAGCGCAAAATCTCTCTTAAATATTAATAAAGTGTGAACGAGACGAGGGAGTCGCGTTTATTTATTCATTAGTTTACGCTCTAACGGGTCCACGTCCATACGCATCCATAAGTATATCGGAGATGAAAATCGAGTGGCATTGGCTGGGTGTGTCGTCAATTTGCTGCAGCAGTTCGAGCTTAAGCTCGCGAGCGAACGGGCTTTTATCGGGACGAGATCGTAATGAAACCCAGTGACCAGACAGAAACGCGTCCCGATCCCGATCCCGATCCGCATACACTAGCATACGACCACGCACGACGGCTGCGGCGATACGATCGTCCTTTTGAAATTACAAATCCGCGTGGTAGCCTGTACGCGAGCGGAAAGCGAAGCAGAGCCGCGGCTTTTTATGCCTTGACTTTATCTCTCTCTCTCTCTCTCTCTCTCTCTGTTAATTCCGTTGCCGTGCTCGAAAAAAACAGGCCCGAACGTCGCCCTTTTCCAATCGCGTCCATTGCTCGACGCGCAATTATTTCCATTTTCACGCGGAATCGCGACACCAAAATTCACGTTCCTCTAGTCTGAATGAACCGAATCGTGTTCGCTTCTTAAAATTAGGTCGTTTAACAAAACTGTTGAAGCTCGCGATTTAACAAAAAGTTCAATTCCCGTTTCACAAATGCACCGATAGCCTTGGCATTTATTTAGTAATATATGCACATTGCGAAAGCGACTTAAATTGGACCTTACCAGCGCTTGTATCGCGATACATTTGAAATTGATGGCGAAAATGGACGCGGTGCAGGAGCAACAGCAACAGCAACAGCGGGCAGCAAGGATGAAAAAACGAAAACCGCTCGAAGGAATCGCACTTCGCGTAACTATTATAAGACGTACGCATGTTTGAATTACCATACATATTGGAAGAGCAGATGCCGACTCACAGATACGCGAAGAGCCTGGATACATTACGAATATTGAGACACACCTTAAGAGAGGCGATACTCATCTACTCCGATGCAGCTCGTGCAGAGCGTCGCTGCATCGCCAAGCTCAAACTTGTTTGCAAGAAATTGAAATCGGAACCCGTGGCTCTCGATCGAACGAGGAGAAGGGCAGTGCAAATAAAGCATCGAATCTTTATTTGTTTAATCAACTATTTGACAATTGGACCGCTGCTGCAGTTACATCGAGGCGTCGGTTTTTAATTCAGCATTATTCGAACGGAATTTAGCGAACTTTTGCGCCTGGAGCTCGATGAAGATGAAGAATAAAACGAAAGCGGCCGTTGAAGGGATTAACGAATATTTAAGGGCAGCTAATCGACCTTGACAAGTTGGACGAATCCGAGCCAAAGAGCAAGTCGAGTGCAGCGCTAGTCCTTCTATAATGCGTCGCGAACACTTAATTACCGCTAAACGAAAGTCGAACCGACCCTTTCACAACTACCAACTCGACACACGCGTCATCCCGTTGTACGTAGCGGGTAATCGATTTGCGCGAGTTCGAGCGGCGAATTAATTCCTTCCTTTTTCCGCGTAAGCGAAATTGAAGCGAAGCATCGAAGAGGAAGTGCGCGTTTAGTTAACTCATACGTACATTATAAATGAGCGACTCTTCGCCGAAGGGGATATGAATCGCAGACTTTATTTCTGTGCGTGAGTACACGCGCGCATAATACGCGTATCAGCGCTTATATACGTATAAGTATTTTAATGAAGCTTGTAAAAACGTGAGCTTTTTTCTAATGTCGCGGACGTGCCGGATCCCAATTCGGATTCGGAGTCGAACCTTAATTGAATTTGCACGCTTACAACCTCCTGGGCTGTGTTCGTCTGCTGCAAACGTACGACACGATTCAGTTAGGACGGGAATACATTGACCATATTAGAATCGCATCGTATCCTGCGCAGCGCCGCGGTGGTGCCAATTCGCTTTTACACTTGGGCAGAGAAATAAATACGAAGAGGGGAACACCGCGGAAAGCCGCCTTTACCGAGTTCGACTCTTCTTCGCGGAAAAACTCAAAAACCATTGTGGAAGTATGATTTTCCCTCGCGATAATTGCCGCACATTTTTAAAACGCGTCGATGGCATTCCCACTATTATGCGTTGTAATTTTGTGTCCACCAAAATTCTAACTTGACTCGAACGTTTGCAATTTTTTGCTTTAAATAAGTTGCTCGTTCGAAAAATGCCAATAGCCCTATTGTAATACGATGACGTTGAACTGACAAGCGACGATTATTTTCTATCGTCCATCATCTCTCTCTCTCTCTCTCTCTCTCCCACTCTTTGCGTTTGTACGAATAACTTTGTCGTGGAAAAAAACCGTGTAGAATCGTATACTTAAAAACGTCTAAAAATCTTAAATCAAACGACTGCGAATTGTTTTTTCATTTATCATTCTTTATTATCTGCGGTTGTAATAAAGACGAATATTCAGAAATCGCCTGTTTTGCAACCTCTTCTTAAGTAAGAAATATAATTTTGATATTTTTAATGTCTAATTAATAATTGGCGAGTCTGTGCAGCACTTAGAAGGGGGGGGGTGACTTTCTGCTTTAAATATGAAGCGTATAGATCCGTGTTAAAATAGAATTTATTTTATCTTTAAAGGAATTTGAATATTTAAATAGTTCATTAATACTAATATGTTTAAAATTATTATAGTACTATTATAATTAGAACATTAAAATAATACCGTTAAAAGGAATGCTAATTATTAACACGCTATAAATGTAAAATTGAATTCTTCTCGAAGAGCTCGCGATTCGTGATTCTCCTGAATAATCGACAGAATTTCGTTTAAATTTAATTAAATACTAATGTCTTCCACTATTTGATAATTAAATCTTGACATAAAAACTAGGCAGTAAACGCTTTTACGTTGTAAAAGTAATGATATTCGAAGTGAGCAGATGCAGCCAGACCCGACAAATTTAAAAGCTATAATTTCATATAACTTAAATACTTTTTTCGTGATTAAAAAATTACGAATGCACGTACTACGCAATTATTAATCACTCGCTGTCGTTAATCGCGTTTTTTACTTAAAGAATCGCTTTAAAATAGAAATTTACATTTATTGTAGAACATGTCTATTTTCAAGTACGTCGAGTTAAAGGTTGTCCTGGAAATTTTCTCAAGTAGAAAACCTCTCGTCGTCTGCAAAATAAAAATGATAAAAATGGAAAATAAGTGTGTTGAACTCGTCGTTTTTACATTGAACTTTTAAGAAAAATGCTGACGAAACTCTGGCCGACACTCGATAATGAGAACGAGTTGATAAATTCAGCGAACATTTGTTGTACGATAAAAAAGTGATTGCCATGCTAATGCCGAATAAGAAATAAGAAAAAGAAATCCTCGCTGAGGTGCAGATAAACTCGTTGCGAACTCCCTTAATATGCAGACGTTGTTGCAGGACTCGACGCGCACCGAAAGTCCATACGAAAACCTCGGCTTACAATGCACACCAGACACCAACTCAACGTCATATTTTTTAGATCAATCGTTTTTATTGGTAGACAATAATACAGTATGTTTGTACTAATATAAGGCAATTAGCAGCGAATAAAGGTAATGTTACATACGATTATACATCAAGTTTAAAGATCCAGAATAATTTCGGGATGCGTAGAAGTTGGTTTAATGAGAGAAGGACCAAAGGTATTGAGAAAGAAGTTGGCGAATACGTCTCTTACATCATTAACAAGTGCACTAGGGCCTCGTTTTACAAAGTGATTTCCAAACTGTCGATATCGACGGCGAAGCAACGTTATTTAGCAACGGTTAATTAACGGTCCGCTGATCGTTAACGCGAATTATAAAAACCATCAAACGTTTGTCTTTGGATAAACTCTCGAACATTTATGTGTTGTAATAAAATCATTTCGTCAAAACAAATACGGTACATTTGCAAATTAAGACGTAACAGCAACTCTCTCAATTCTGCATTACGATAAAAGTAATAACGGAGATATACAAAGCGTTGAATTAAACGCGGAAATAAAATTATTATACTTTGAGTAAAAATAATGCATCGCGTGTAAAAGAGTAAACGTCTTTTATTTCAAATAAATAAGTTTTCGCGAAAACGTTTTCTCGATTACTATAGCTTAATGATGTAAGAAAAATATCCCACTTCCGATTAATTCACCAATTCCCATTAATTTGTAAATGACTTGAATATAATTATCTATATTAAATTTCATGTCATGAAAGTCCATTGACTCAATTTTAATGAAAAATATATTATAGATTTAAAGATTCAAACGTAAAAAATAATGATTTCTTATACAAATCATCATGATAGTTTCAATCGTGTATGTTCTTTTGAAGGTTTAAATTTTATGCCAATTACATTAGGTCATTTTGTCAACGATTTCTCGTTTTTTCAGCCTCCCGCTTCTGTTAACTAAATATTTCTGTAGAAAATTTTCGCGGACAGGGCAGTTGGAAAAATTCAAATGGAAAAAGCTTTAATTTCATGCCGATGAAAGTCAAAGCATCGGCTTCGAACGAAGCCTGGATAATCAGGACCTAAACGTTTAAAAATATCGATAAAAACATACACAATTGTTAACAAGTAGATACTTAATTCCAGATGACGCTAAACAAAATGAAATAAGCCTAAATCCATTTAATCAATTTAATATTTTCATCGCTCGAACAAAATAAGTTTAAGAAATGGAAAAAAAAATTTGTTAAGTTTAGAAAATTTCAATACGTAAAAACAATGTTATAATAGCAAAATAAATAGCGGTTTGAAGCGGCATCCGAGCAATTTTTCATGCAATTTGCAACAAAAGAAAGTCGATATGGTTACTATTGAATTTCCAAGAGCTCGAAAAAGAAATCTAAAATATGTCTAAAATCAATTTATTTTATAATGTAGAGAATGAAATGAAAATAAGTGCACGTTTTTTGTTGTGTTTGTACATTATGTGCTCTTATGCGCGTGCGGGCCGCGAGTATGCGTACAGACGTACGAGCGTACCCACGCGTGCATAAAACCACGCATACAATATATACTTACACATAAAAATATATATCATAATATAATAATCCATCAGTAATGCGTTATTTGTAATGGATGAGCCTAGACACATTTGATAGATATACGGTAGCGATAACAAGAAATTCATAAAGCGCGTGGCTCTTTTATGTTTCCAACGTTTACACGTACATTAGTGATACGCACATTTGACTATTTATATTACATTTATTAATAACGATGTTTTCGGTTCATTGAAAGGCAAGTGCTTACGAGACTAGTGATCGCGCGCGTACTTCCCGGACCGAATACTTTTCCAGCCATCAACAAAATTTCGAATGTGCGCCTCGACGAGCCTCGCAAGACGTTGCCTCGCGACTTATACGAGCAAACCGATGCAACATTTAATTGTACAATTAAGCATAACTTCACTCCAGGATCAAAGACTCGATGACAATTCCATCGTGCAATACGTCGTGTTAGTAGACATGAGCATCTTAAATTAATTGCTTCGCTCTTCTTTAACGTTTCAAAAATACCCAACACTTTTGTTGCTACAATTTTTAGTATTTTACTTTCTTTATCAGGCCCCGTAAAATCGGATGTGAAATTTATGGATACTCATATACTTTATGTGTACGCGTATATAAAGAGATGCAGGCATACGTACATATATAATAAATAAGATTACCCCAATGATTTCATTAATTCATTCACCTTTTCTTTTTTACGTGTCTATCTATAAGCCAGCGAGTGACAATCGAAAAAAACTCCATAATCTATACTAGATTAGACTTTCGACGATGTACTACGCGTTTCGGTTTTCACATCAGTAATAGAAAGATTGCATAAACGCCGCAGAAAATATAATTATTTGAAAGATAAAGATGCGCATGTCCGGCTATTGATTGTGAGCATTTTAATTATAAACAATAAACGGTACGTCGACTATTCTACAATGAGCAAATTGAAAAATTGTGTAAATGAAAAGATGCAGTGCATGCAATGACTATCGTTTCGGAAAAAAGATAGCTTATTTAAAAAAAAAACACTCTTTGCTCGCCAGCAAGTCAAAGATCCGGAAGGTATTACAATTCGCACAATACGATAACAATAAGTTATATTATTATTACATATTTTTTACAATAGATTTGTCTAGATGCAAGCATAATACTATTTTTAAATTATTTTATTTAACAAAGAACCTAACGATGTTCTATAAGTTTTAAAGGTAACAAGTGGTAAAATTAAACTACCCATATTATTGTCAACGCGCTTATGTATCGACCTCGTGAAAATTTTAATGGCAAAATAAATAATTTAACGTTTATGAATGCTACAAGGATTTCCATAAGGTTTGCGAGTTAATTTTGAAATGAGCTGCTGCTTGTGTAATCGTTCGTGCTTTTCGTAGGGTAGCGGTTACGACGGTTTTTATATAAAACAAACTCAACATAAAAAACTAATTAAAATATCACTCTGTAATTGTTATTTATACTTGTTAACGATGTAGATGAATTTAATTAACTTTCTTTAAAATGCTTTCCACTTAAATCATATTATTTTTCAACAATGTAAGTCTTTCTAAAAGAGCAACTAATGATATATATGTATGCATATGCACGTGATATATAAATATGCATATACTGTCATATATAACGCCGATCCCGACTCTTACAATAATCTACCCACGTAACAACAATATTAAAAAAAATTGATATTAAAATTTCCATTAAAAATCTGTGAATCACGCGATTATAGTTTCGTGGATAATATCTCAATATTTGCATTACTTTTAGTTTAAGTGTAAAGGAAAATATTAAAAATTGCACCGCGTTGTACTGCATTTAAAATTGTATACACGTCATTTGCTTTTTACGAAAAATACTCATCAGCAGCCGCTCGGTTCAAAAAAATGTCGTCTAATTCTAAAAAATATCATGTCTATGATTTACACAGAAAAATGTACAGTTATATAGAAAATATCGAAGGACTGCCATAGCCAACAGAGGTTAGTTAGCTTCAAAATACGGTTCCTTTTTAATCTTAAAAAGTCGACTTGTTAAACAACGCTTGCAATTCGTTTTCGTTATCTTTTATAAATGCCTTTATTGCAAAAATGTTTTCCAAAAATCATTGCTGTCACCTTTAGGTTAAAACCGCGCCTTTCTTTTTATATAAAACTTATTGTGAAAAACAAGGTAAAATATTTTAGTCGTGTTAATATTCGCGTGAAATTAAACTAATTTCAAATTAACGACTTATCAGGATCTCTTAATCGTATAAAAAAAAATTATTTTGTATATAACACGATTTAAAAGAAACATTGACTATGTAAAGGAATAGGATATAATCAACGCTCTACCATCGATAAACAATGAACCGGTGCTACCAACAAAAACAACAAGCTGTTAAATAAACTTTCTAACAACTGCTCTTTCAGCATTTTTAGCAAAGTGATTTTTTAAGATTTAAAAGTCCGCGTACCATAAGAGTGTACAATTGGTTAGTTATAGTTTGTATTTACATGCTTAGATCTGGGCGGGTTTTTTGGTTTTTACTTTCTTTGTCGGAAACTATTCAGCACTCAACAGTTGAAATGTAACAGTGCTGATTATGCTTTTTGTTTTTGCTTTCTTTGCAAACGAGTAAGTACAGCTATATATGAGTGTTCTTACATAAAATAAATTTCGTTATATCTCTTCGCTAGAATCTCATAACAATTAAATAAACTTTAATCTGCGTTCTTCTAAGACCGGTGCTCGTGAGATTGACAACTATCAACAGTTTTTCGATACCACCTAAATGAGTCGTAATAGATCGTGGAAATATTTTTTGTATAATTTTCATCAACAATAAATTGGTAAAATGATGATTATTTTTTAAAAGCCGTCGCTATATCAATTTGTACTTTTCAACTCTGATTTATTCTGCGTTTTCCGCTTCCAAACGGATCGATTCTAATGTAGAAATAAAGAAATCTTCAACATATTTTTAATTCGCAATCACAAATTCGAATTGTAGATATGTAAAAATTCTACTTATAGCGAGTATAATCTCAATCTCTTTTGCCGGTTAAGATTCTAATCAATCTTTAAAAACTCCTCTTATAAAATTCAAACGTTGAAGCGAGTTTCCGAACTGTCGGCCAACATGAGCGTCACCGTGCGATTGTTAATCCAAATGAGCCGAGCTAATCTCATCGGATTCAGCCTCGCGACGTCGTTTATCGGCGCAGTGCTGTAAGACTTGATGCAGCGAATCTGAGAGTTTCCAAGTCCAAACATTCCGCTGCTAATTTGCTGCAATCAGTGAAACGGAGGCTTGAACAATAGGTCTGCCGCGCGATACTTAAGAGGGCGTTGCAAACTTACCTGCCAGAAGCACAATTTGTTCTCTGGACACGAATAGCTTACGAGGTACTTTCCTTCCGGAGAAAAAGCTAATGCGGTTACCGGAGCTTGATGCGCAATTATAGTCTGACACTTGACGGTCCCGCGCAATTCGTAAAGAGCGATGTGCCCGGTGCGACTTCCAACGGCTATTCTGCGCGTCGACGGATAATGACTCACCTGAAAAATTTAACATTTTTTAGCGAGCAATGCCAAGCCAGCCACTTTAAAGCTAAGTGCACGCGTGTGAAGCTTTACTTGATTAAATCTGCAGACAGCGGGGAAGACTTCGTTCAACGGCTTCGTCTTCAAGTGTCCCGGATCCAGGCAGTGCAAAATGATGTCCATCACCTGCGATCAGTTTTCCGATTGAGTACGCGACGCGAGCAACATTAAAGAGCGTTAATCGCGAGACAATCTGCGACACATACCTCCACCAATAAATCGCTCATTTCACTCTGCATCTTGTCGATAAGCTGCTCCACGATTCTCAGGATCTCCGGCTTGGCCCGAGCGAGTACACTAGCCCCAAGATTGACATTCAGCGTCTGCGCATTCTGCTGGAGCGTGTTAAATCTGGCAACTTCTCTTGCCATCGTCGTGATGAAGGCGGCCGGACGAGCGGTGGCGATCAGCGTCAACGCGTGGCGAGCCGTTCTGCAGCTGTCGGCTGCCGGGGTCAGCGGAAGCCCGTAAGTCATGCTCGGCACGAGTTTATCGGCGTCGCAACACATCTCCAGCAGACCCAGAAGAACCTGCGCCAGTTTGCTCCAATTATTTTTCCATTTACTAGCAAAACCCAGCCCTCGAGTTTCAATTTTTAACCCGAGCGACAGAGACGGTGCATGGGAAATTGAAACTGTCGCTTCGAAATAAAGCAACCGAACGACAATTCAACTTCGAAGCTTGAGCCGTCAACAGACGTGCACAGTAAAATAAAGTCGAGCTAGCGTTTATTGTAATTGGGAAATCTTACTCGAGATACGTCTAGATACGGCTCCCAGACGGTGAACCCGCGCCCGATGAGATCTATGGCGGCTCTTCTTAAAGCCGTGTGCAAGGGTAACTTTGGTGAATGAGGTGCGTATAACAAGTGCGTCAGGGCCATACTCGTCAGTCTGGACAGATTATTGTTTCCGATTCCGAAGCCCTCGACGACCGAGCTTTTGCGTCTTTGATCGTTGTCCTTCTTCTGATTGTTCGTCGTCACATCTTGACCAAACTCTGCACCGATTACACCCAAGAGCACCACAGCCGTCGTTTGTTTACGTTTCAGCTCCGCGACGCTCGAAGGTTTCCTCGATATGCTTAGCTCTAAAAAAATGGGAGTACAATTATAGCGAGTGCCGGTGGTACTCGCGACACGTAACACCGATCGATTTCGGCAAGAATGACAAATGCCATTCTTCGTCAAAACTATAGCTACAAAGAGCACAAGGTTATTTTATACCTTTATACTTTTTTACTTTTTAACGTTTACCTTCGGCAAGTTCTTCTTCCTCGTCGTCCTCCGGTTCTTGCGGCTCGTTATTTGGAGGAGGACTGCCAGGAGGAGGACTCTGATTCTGGGGCTGCGGAGCAATGGGCTCCTGGGTACTGTACATTGGCAGATACTGAGCCCAATTGTCCACCAGAGCTTTTCGACCTTTAGGTCCCATTCTTCCCAATTCAGCGAGTAAAAGCGCTTGGGCTGCTTCCCTTATCTGCAATTTCGTTAAGCACGGATTGTTGACAACGAACGATTGTACGAATAAACACCGGAATCGAGGATCGCAAAAATCAATACGATAGGCGCGTTTGCTTTTATTTCGATTCTTTTAAACATCCGAACCAAGTCGGGCTCGACAACAACGAACCTCGAGACACTGATGCTGCCAACGTCTGGCCATCATCTCGACTTGAGGCCTTTTGAAGGTTTTCGATCCGCCTTGAGCGGCAACTTTGTCCGGCAATAGGACGCAATGCAACGTAGCCAGCAACGACCAGCCTTGCTTGATCTGCGCCTGTTGCACCGTGTACATTTCTTCGTTTTCCTCTTCCGCCTTGTTCCAGTTGACTGGTCGATTTCCCGATCTGATCGCAGGGACAATTTCTTATTATACAGCAGCGGCAGCAGCAACGCCGCGATTCGACAAAGCAACGAATTTCGACATAGCTCGATCAATTTTACCTGTGCATCTTGCGATTCCTCTCCTGCTCGGACACGAACGTCGCGTTGTTCATCGACATTAGAGTATTCGACAGAGCCACCACGGCTAATAAGTGATTGCTGGTCAAAGTGGTCGATAACTCCCAATGTGCTCGAGCTGTGAAGGCGCGAGTTAGTCTTTCTTGTCTAACCAACTCGACCGGCAGACGTTGCTCTATTTGCGTTGTCGGCTCAGTCGCCGAATGCTCCAAGTGCGTCTGCCAGGTGGGAAGTAAGAAGGACATGTATCCTGAAAAAGTTGGCGCGCATTCGTGAAATTGGGAACGACTCTCGCTCATTCGTATGCCGGGGCAAGTCAACTTTTGTAATTTTAAATTCGCCTCGGCGCTGCAGCGACGCGTTTATTTTGTCAAACGGCTTACCTCCTTTCGACAGCACCCCGAAAGAAACCGGCACCATGGGTCTCAACAAGCCTAACTTTCCCTCGCACACTCGATCGAGATCCGGATCCATGCCCCAGGCGTGGAGCAAACTTAATAGCAGCTGCGCTATCTCCATCGTCGAGTTGGGCTCGTTGAATGTTCCATTGCGTTTTAGCGAAGTTCTGCCGGTGTCGTTGTTCCAGCCGTCACCTAGCAAACGTCGAAAAGTATCGTCAGTCGGATCGAACGCGTCGATAAAGGCATTTTCGCTGTGCGATGACAATGGTGTAAAGAAACATACGTTAAAATTAAAAATTACAAATAAATTATAGATAAATGCATTATCACATTGTACGGAATTAAAAAAAGACAAATTAAAAATGATAATGAGAATAATACAATTATGGGATGTTTAAATAATTCGATTAAATAGTCAAAATAATAAAATTAAAATCGACGCATACCAACGCTTAATAGGATAATTATCAAGTGTTTAGCATTAAAGATGCGATAAAATAAAATTGTAGGGGGAATCTGGAATATCGATATTGCTATTGTACTCGACCGATAACTGAAACGAGGAAAATTAATGATGATGAAGCGTGTATGCATGCCTTCGAAAAAAAGAAAAGTATTTTTGTAGTGTGCTAAACGAAGACCAGTTGCTAAGAATCAAGAAAATAATGTTAAAATGAAAATAAAAATAAAAATAAGCAAGATCGAGTGAGGTATTAAGTATAAACCAATTGTTAAAAAAATCGATGCGCGTTTAAGGATTAATGTATTGGAGTAATATCGAGGCATTGGTTGTCGGTTGTATTTGACAGGAAACACAACATCCTTAAACGAACAATTATTGCTTTTTCCAGTGGCTCGTAGCAACGACTGACCGATTGTCAAGTGTGACAATAATAAATAATAAAAAGAAAAGAGGAGCGCGTAAAATTCATGCTTATGTATCGCAACATAATGTGACCGGGAAAAAAATTGCATCGCTGTATATACATACATATATGCGCTTGCAAAGCCAAAGTAATTCTAACCTTTGCCATCGAGAGTCGACGGCTTCAGACCAACGCTTTCCACTTTAGCCTGAATTTTAGTTTGCACATTCTCCGCACCCTCCTTCATCTTAGCAATTATACCTATACAAAAATTGTCGTTTTAACAAATTTTTGAACTTTCACATTATACAAGTCATTCGCAATAAGCTGATAGTAATAAAAAACTATAAAAATAAACGCGGATGGCATTACATTCAGAACTAACAAATGTATGTTATGCTATAAGTCCTGACGACAAATCACGCAGTTGAAAACATACTAACAAAATAATAATAATAATAATAATAATAATAATAATAATAATAATAGTGATAATATCAATAATAATAATACGTTAAAATTAAAAATAATTAAAAAATCGATCCGAATTTAATTCATTACCCATAAATCATGCATTGGAGTAACGAAAATGTAATCGTTACGTTCTCTGCGAAAAGCAGCCATCCTACGGCTGCAACAAAATCACTTATTTCGATTCGATTTTTTAATTAAAAACAATAGTAATCTCAAAGCAATCAATAATCGTCTATCAATAAAGTAAATGAAATTATTAATAATTTCAAAAAATAAGACAAGATATAAACTATATTAATTTTATGAGATTAAGTTAAAAAATAAGCATACATAATGGTAAAAATAAAAAGTTTATTATTAGGGAGGATTAAAAAGCAAATTCTACGGTATTGCTACAACACGGTACCATGTCGATCCTTTTCCTTCAGCATTCGCTCCATGTCACCTGCCTTATCCTTGACGCGACCAAAAAAGTCTATAAATACATATTAATCAGTGACTGGGGAGCTTTTCCTCCAATGGGACTCTAAAGTGCCCTTTTTCTTAATCCTTCAATAAGAACAGATCATTGATCAATGTTAAAAAAATGAATGACAAAAAGACAACTAATGCTTCGAATGGATTCTTTTTTTTACTTCTTACTTATACGAGTATTTAGAAAGAATGCATTCTAATTACTCGTTGAATTGGAGAGCATAAGACAAATATTTAACAAGCCAATTGCTTGTTTTTCTTTAAATTTAATTATTGGCAATGGTTAATGAAATTGAATTCAACATAGCGCAAATTAGTATCATATTTCTTTACTTGACTCGACTTCAAAAGGATTAAGCATTTCTCGGGCACTGCTAGTTTTCTCACCTGCAATTTTCTTATGCGCATCAGGACTTGCTGATTGCGTAAGTGCGGCAACTTTTTGATATTCTGTGGCTGATATCAAGCCTTGGGCTTCCAACGAGCCGGGCGACATAGATCCGTATTCCTCGCTCAACAATTGTACTGTGTGAACATGGAAAATTGTGAACATTGTGAGGCACATTTACACACTTGTAAAAGGCATTTTGCTTTTTTGCTTTTTTGTTTTTATCCCTCTCTAGTTCGAAATGCTTCCTGTGAAGAGAAGTAAGTTAAGTAGAATTTGGATTACCTATTAGACCCTCGATGTCAAAGAAAAGAATGTGACTCTCTGGATCTTTGGGGTTGCTCCGGAAGCCCTGGATAGTGAGCGGAGCTCCTTTAGCCCTGATTTGATTGCCGTGGTCGTTCCCGTGACCACCATGAAGCTGCTGCAACTGGTGCAAGCCTCGTTGCGTCGCGTGACGAATGGCCGATAAATTCCTATGCCTCAATCCTCTGCGAAAGTAAATAGTAGGAGCAACGATAACGCGTGCGTTTCTACGAGATTATACTCGTACACCCATAAACGGGGCAATAACGATAAAAAACGTTGAAACTAATGATCTTTATTTTTAAATTTAAAAAAAAAAAAATCGGCGACTGTGTCTCTACCTGAAAAAGTGAACTGCTGGATTTGCTAAGCCTAGTTCTCCACCACCTCCTGTAGTGCCAGAAGCCACCATTGTATTTTCATCGCAAGCGTACAAAACTTCTTCAGCTATAATGCCTGCACACAGATTAACCAAGTGTTTAAAAACCCTTGACAATTGATACCGATAAATCGAAATGACATTCCGTACCGTGCAACACGCGATCCAGATGACCCGTTTCCATTTGCCAAACGTAAACAGCTCCGTCGGAACATCCAACGATCATGAAGTCATCCAGCGGCCGCCATTTGATTGTGACCACAGGGAACAAATGACGCGAAGCTAAAACCACGCATTTTCGTTCGGCTAGTGAGAGCAGCGTCACGCTGTGGTCGGAAGCTACGCTGCAGACACATTTTTGAATTCTCGGCTGCAACGAAGAAACAAAGGAACGAGAGCAAAAAATACAAGGATATTTCCAAGCACCGCGTTGATCGTTTCATCGTATCGCAGTCGATATTTACACTGCAATTATCTGGAGGAACCATTAGCTGTGTGATTTCTCCAGCGTGTACGCAAAATCGATGAATCAATGTTCCAGCGTACAAGTCCCACAAGCAGACGGCGAAATCAACGGATCCAGAGACTAAGTGAGTTTTGTCGTATCTGGCTGCTGCACCGTGAGGGTATAGCAAGCAATTGACGCGGCCAGAATGTCCTAACAGTATCTGATGAGGAGGCCAATCTGACGAGAGACAAATCAAACAACGTTATTAGCAAGCGTTGATTTAAACCTATTCAAGCAACTAGGAGTCGGTAAACGCGGACAAATATTTGTTAGCATCTTTGAAACTGAAACTGTCACAGACTACAGATTTTACCAATGGGCTTCATTTTTTGCTTCATTTTAAAAAGAAAGTCAGAGAGTTGCGCATTTTCTTCGTTCTTACCATCGTACTGCTGGTGGTTTCCATGCAGGAGTTGTAACATGACGGTTTGCGTGGCCGGGACGATGATTATACTTCCGTCTTCTCTACCCACGACCAGCCGACTCTGCTGAGGCAAGTAAATGCTCGCCGTCAACTTGATTTCGTGTCCGTCGCCACTGTCCAATTGGTCCAGAATGCCAACCGGTGACGGTTTCATGTCCTCCCAAGCTGTTGTTATGCTCGTCTTAAGAGTCGGCGACAGCACCGGTGGCGTTGTCTCATTTTGATTCATTTGCGACATTTGCTGGCCCGTGATCTCCGGAACTATCCACAGCATCACGACTCCCTCGCTGTCACCTCGTAAAAGGTATTTTTGAGTCTTGTTTCCGCGCTGGACTGTAACCAATCGCATCGCAGGTGGGCATGATAGGGGCTAAAAAGAATTGTCGTTTTTTAATTGAGGAAGTGACGCAACATTCGGTATTAAACAAAAATTGATTGAACCTTATCGCCAGGTTGAATTAGGGTGCAGTATAAATATGGTTGATCACATTCTATTGACGCTGAATGGAAATTCTTGTTGTCTGCTACGCTGCTGCTCAATAAATATTGTTAAAAAATTCTGCAGTTTATTCACCATTGTATTGCATATTTTGTTTTTTGAACAATTATTTACGAATGTGTTATCTAATTATTTAGACATTCAAATATTGTTGAAAAGGCAAAACATTTATTATTTATAAAACTTAGCATTCATATTACGAACACATATCTAATATTACGGAATAAATTCAGCGAGTACATATTATAATTAATTTATTAATAATGCAATGTTACTAAATTAGTTATATGCACACAGAAATTCCGCTTTTAAATTGAAACGTTTTACATAATAATACGCAGCTTTAAAAATATAGTGTTGTATTAAAAAAAAAAAAAAACTTACAAAACAAAATGAAAGGAAAAAATAGTTGATTTGTCATGCATACATGCGCCAAAGCAATAAAAGCCAAAAGAATTAAATTTTTAAAAAATATGATTTTATGACAAAGTGATGTTATGCTTATTATTTGGATTGTGTAAAAACGTGAGCACTAATTCTACAAGTACTGCGATTTACTGCGATTTTAATAAGTGAGAAAAACGTTAATTATTGATGAAACAATAGACTTCGAAATGTTATTAACCTTCGTTAACATTGGCAGAGCCTCAAAATCGTAAAAATTATAAAAAAAAAAAAAAAAAACCCAAAATAAGAGGACGAGATGCTTGTAAAAAAATAAAATTTCACAATTGGTGCTTTTGCTTCATCAACCATGAACGAGTTTCTCGGATCGTTAATCGGAAAAAAGTGAAATAATACGACTCATTATTGTACGCCAACCCGATTCAAGATTACTGATAAAAATCGATAATCAATAGATAAAATAAATTACGTTTACATTAACCACGATTAAACACATATACATATTAATATTTATGTTTATAGATTTTTATCGTTTTCTTTTGCAATTGGAAAGCCAGTGAAGAAGAAAAATGAAGGTTTACAGAGTAGTAGACTTATAAAAGGAGAGTACAATTTTTATAAGATAATATGAGTGTTTAATGACAATGCCGGGTTACCTGCTGAGAGCCTTGCCCTTCAGC
Organism: Platyscapa corneri; assembly: GCA_018907185.1. Taxonomy (NCBI): domain Eukaryota; kingdom Metazoa; phylum Arthropoda; class Insecta; order Hymenoptera; family Agaonidae; genus Platyscapa; species Platyscapa corneri. Next base: position 3,230,747 of record JACCHW010000026.1, on the reverse strand, counting down.
TTGCTACAATAGATGAGGTCCACCGTAGAATATGGAAGATGTTAAAATTTTATGGAAAGAACATCATCATAAAAAAGATCAGCAATGGATTAATTGTAGTACCTGTATATGTAACTTATGGAGGTGAAGGTATGATAAATTATGGAAAATTTCTACTATGCAAATTTTTCAAAAAATGCATGATATTAATGTTGTTTCTTTTTAAATCTTACGTTCTTATACACTATTGATTATTAACTTCTACGCTAACTCTTAAATTTTACTCGAGAATTGTTAATTCTTCATCTAAATTCTTTTATATAATTTCGTTTGCCACCGAGATATTAAAGCTGTTTTTAAAAAACTTTTAAACAACCCGTCAATAGCTGAACCGAAGATAAAAAGAGCTTTCGCGGTAAACGAGAAATCTTCGTTTCAATTTTACGACTGCGAGACTATACTTTTACTGGTTTATTTTTGAAAATTACGCAAATTAAAAGAAGTTAAACGAGAAAATATTAGGTGGCAGCTAAAAAATCTTTGAAAAGTGTATTTACACGTTTACATTGCTATTCTAGGTTTGCAAAAAAGTCAATGTCAGGTTATGATTGGCTCGTCAAGTGCTATTATTTTAATGATTTGTATAAAAGTATTATAAAGATTTGAATGAATGTAAATGTTGATTAGCATTGTTACGCTCAAAAAATAAATAAATAAATTTCGGCAACAACTGAATGATAATTGAATTGTGCGTTGCTTGCAAGTGCTTTGCTATTAATTAGGAATTAATTGTAATGTAAAATAAACACATCGATATGAAATTGCGGCGCTCTCTTGTAAGAATTAATTAATATTAATATGTATTGTTGCAATAAAATCTCGTTTGTAAAAGTATTAGCCAATCTTTGTTAATTCCTAAATTAAAAGTCATCTACAAATTGAAGTATGTTAAAAGCGTAATTGTTTAATTAAAATTTAGTAAGAATTATGTAGTAAATACTTGTGTAGAACTACCTTTCAAGTTGCGTTATAGCCCTACAACCAATAAAGAAATACGAAGATGTAAATTTATTGAATAACGTAGTTATTGCTGGATTTGTGTATTTGCAATTGTGTTTTTTTGGTAACAGAACAAGTATCATTTAAAAAAAAGTCAATTTTTTATACAATTGCCAGTGTCGGAGTTAAGTTGAGATATGAAAAATTGAATCTTTAATTTACTTTAATCATGTTGCTTTTAGTTGTGAACAAATAGATCTTTAAAAAATTATAAAGTTTAATCGGGCACGTTTTAACGTTAACTTACTTAGCTGGTAATTTGTACAAATATCCATGCCCTTCGTCACTCCAAAGAATCACTCGATCAGCGGCTAGGAAATCCCCAGCCATCCACCGCTCCCCCCTCGGTGCTGTCACCGAGCACAAAACAGAAAAATCTCCGGCATCGTAAATCTGTTTAAAGGTCGTTTTAAGGTTGGTAAGTTGCATTGTTATTTAACATGGTACGTGCAAATTAATTTTCTTACCTGCCAGTATTTGGAACACACTATAAGTACGGTTCGTTGATTGTAAGGACAGCACGTCATGGCCAAGGCGTTCAAACATCTAATTTGCTTACTTTCATGTTCGTATAAAGGTTCGCTGTTTCGATTCTCATGTCCCAGAAGTGTCCAGACTTTGACTGTCCCCGTTGTTGTTAAAGCCAATACCACGTCATCTTTAAAATATGTCAATTAGTTGTTGCAAGCAATCCGATGCAAGTTCTCTTTTATTAATATTACATAGACAACGTCGTAACAAATTTATATCAAATATCAGCCCATTATAATCTATCCTTAAGCAAATTAGAACGCTCTTATTGTATTGCCACTCTCTTCAAAACATGCAAGTACTTTATTTTAAAACACAAGTTTTATTGTTATTATATACTAGTATCTAAACATGCGTATAAAAAGTTTTTTAAAGCAATATCTTACAAATTTCATAACACGAAGAAAATTCAATTGTACGTAGTGATGGACAGAATTAGGAGAGAGTATTAAATGCATGCAAAGCCTTTGTTACTTTTATAAACGTAAATTCTAAAACTCGAAATATACTTTGTGCAATATTGCAGCTATTTCCATTTGCAAATGCTTTTATTTCATTTATACGAACGCATAAAAGTTGTAAGGTTGTAAAATTTTAATAAATATGTAAACAAATTCATTTTAGTGAATTTAAAATTTATCGAATGCTTTTATTTCCATTATACTTAGGAAGAAATTTAATAATTAATACTATTTATTAAAGTAGAAATAAGTTGAAGCACAGACCAAACAAAAAATAAAAACATTAAACTTAAAATTACAAAACATACATCGTATTAACACGGTAAATTTCGTGATAAAATTCGTTACAAGTAACAATTTTCTCATCAAAACTCACGAACTTTTCATGCTTACAAAAATATAGTATATTAATATCTTTTTATTCAATAAAAATGTTAGATAAAGTAAATCGATTGTGTTATACTTACAGAGTGTATTGTTTATGGTTATTGTGTGTTTATGACTCATGATGCAAGGAAATGACATTGGTGTTGGTAAGATAAATGATGATTATGATAAAAATGAAAGTTAATAAAAGATAAAAATGTTGATGGAAAACGTTAGCACTTTGTGTTGTTAGTTTATTAAGTGGTTTATCTTCGTAAATACGGAAACCAAAAAATGCTTTGTTTTTCTTGAAACAGCCAGAAGATAAAACCCGTTTAAAATTCTAGGAAAAAATAGAAAGATAGAGAGCAATTTCAACTACCAGTACTTAAGTACCAGTTTGAATCCAATTTGATTACATGCTGTAACATTATAATGTATATTAAATATGTATAATTTTAATAGGGATTTACTATTTACCATTATTATATACAAAAAATTATATTCAACTATTGTACTCGTTAGATCGTTTTACCACAAATTTTCATGACCTGTATAAATTAAATAAGTGCAACCCATTGTTATACATTTCTACAATATTCTCAACCAAAATTAGAAACCACAAGCTCAATTATTATATACTTTTATTTCATTTAATTCAACTCGTAGACCTTAATTATTTGCAATATGGTCGAATTTTAAAGTGCAAGTTATTTTACTATAGAATAAAAATAAAATAAAAAATCATATGAAAGAAAAAAAATCAATGTAAAAGTAAGAAAGATTGAAAGCGTAGGTGTGAATGAGTGTAACTAACTTGTGTGCACGTAGAACCGACCTTTCCGTTTGGCCGGTCGCAGAACGTGTAAAGCACTAATCCAGTCTGGATTCACTCTTGAGCTCAATGTAAAAAGTACTTCGAGACTAAATGGATCCATCACCAATACTTCGGGGTAGTACCTGAAAATTATAATGTATTTTTGAAAATAGAGCCAATGTAATTAATTCGAAATCTTTAACATACCCTGAACAAAATAATCTCACATCCTCTCCACCAGCAGAGACATAAGGTAACATTTGAGTATGAATGTTGTTTAGTTTGACAGTTTCACGGCATTTTCCATCAACCAAATCCCAAGTGCACATTTCTCCACTTTCGCTGCTGCTGACAATGTAGTTTTGCTCCATAATGATACTAGCTCGACTAAGGCACATGATTGGAGCAGTATGACCAACGAGTAAACATCTTGGTGTCATCTATCAAATAGTTTTTTTACTAATTATTTCATAAATTACATTACAAAAATAGTTTTAACGAGTAAGCAAGCAAAAATAAAAGTTACAAAATATAGCAATACTTATTATTGACACAAATTTTTACATATTAGTTTTTATATTCTTTTATAAATTTATTACTGTTATAATGCACATATTTCTAATGTTTGTTTAATATAATTAATTTTCAAGATTTATTGTATAAAAAAAAAAATTTTCATTTTTTCACGACTAATAGTTAGAAATAATACCTTCAATGTTTCAGGATCAACTTGCCATAAACAAATTTGTCCATCATAGCAGCCCGTTACTAATGTTTTTTGATCTCTCGACAAGTATATACATGAAATACAGTGTGTTGGAGCTATACGTCCCCACAATACTATAGGTACAACTAAACTAGTTCCAGCTGTCATGATTGCAAATTCTATGGGATTTAAAAAAAAATTTGAATTATGACAATAACCCAGTAAATAAGAAAAGGATAAACATACAGTAAACAGAAATATTTATGACAGTGAAACTATTGTAGTAACCTAAGATAAATAAAAAGAATAAATTATAAATACGATGTAACACACAACTGAGCGATTTTTCACATACTTAAAATTAAGTGAACAATCAGTTAATAATCTTGTGGTTTGTTACTTTATAGATAAAATGGCTACTATTTGGATCAATATATTCAACGATTAACTAATTTACTATTCATTGTATGCAAGCTAAATGATCTAATCAATTTTTAATCGGAATAGCAAATCATACGCGTCGCATCTCGTGATTCCTTTGCACAAATTAACAAAAAGTCATTACATTAGTTTAGAATAATACATAGCGTCTGCTATGCTGCTTGCACGAGATGTCACTGATGGCATCGAAGTTTCTTATTACATTTTGCACATAATTTATTGAGTATATAAGATCGATACTATACTAATTATTTTAAAATAATTGTTAAAATTTACCGGGTTAGTTAATAGGCAATTGAAATAACTTAATGCCTTAGGATTTGGCGAATTTTGCCGGAAAAAAATAACTTTTCACTGTATTTTCATGCATGTGGCCATTTTGGATTAGTCAATGCGATCAGCTGTTTATACTTGATAGAGAATTTGGTTTTTATCTTCTTGCTCTTGGTAAACTAAAAATAATAATATAATTTTTTCTATAAAAAAAGCTTACATATTGAAATTGTATCTTTTAAACACATTTTTTATTAATGACTTTATTTAAATTATAATAAAATTCATTATTATTTATTTTGCATCATATGATTTTGAAAATATTGAAAATATTTCTAATTTTTACAAAAAATATAATAATGAAATAGTTTAAAAAAACCGTTTCTTAACAAAACTGGAAATAAGGTATTATTATATAGTGCACATGCGCTAGAAAACCAAGCGGGAAGAAGGCTATTTTTTAAAATATATATAATTATTAATAACTTAATTCTAAATATAAAAAACTATATAATATAATATATATTATAACAAACATATGTATTCAAACAGTTTAGAACAATAGAAATAAATTTAGTTTGTATAGCATAATTTGTACTCATTTCAATATTTTGATCTAAAATCATTGTTTAATTTAATAAAATAATAATTTTATTAAATTAATAATAAATAATAAGAAAATTATATTTCTTAAGAGTAGGATTTTTTTTAATACTTGGGAAATTTTTTTAATTATTATCTTGCCTTTATGATTAATAAAAAAAATTTTTTAATTATAAAATTTTTAAAACTTGTAATGAAAAATAAGAAAAATTATATTATCTTAAAAGTTAAAAACTCTATAATTTATTTTTCTCTCGTTTATACATACATTAACGAATAATAAAAAAAAATTTTTTACATTGTTTTATAAAAATTGTGAAAACTTTAATTTATACGACATGGCTTAGGGCTTTATAATTAAGATCTTTTCCCAATATTTATAATTTTAATAAAATACCTCTTGGTAAAAAAAAAAAAAAATTCACCCTACGTAAAATTTTTAAATAAAAAGTATGTTTAGTGTAATTTTTACAATACGTTGAAGCAGCTTACAATGAAAACTAATTACGTACACTTGCATTGAACTTGTAGAAAACATAGTTCTTTAAAAATTACTTTAATTTTAAATCGTAAAATATATAAAATTTTCATTCTTAATTTGGAAGTGCGTTTTCAAGTTATAAAAACAACGCGATTATCATACGTATGTAAATTACTATACCTTGTCGTCATCTTCTGAGAACCAGTTTATATTTTTGCTACGCATCTTGTCCGCTACATATTTGATAGCGCTGTAGACGAAATACTTTGGTAAGCTCGATAAAAATAAGCCAAAATATTCAATTGGTGCCTATATATTTTCTTCACATTATAAGTGCGTTGAATGTCACATAAATATCTTTTACTTTTAAAAAGCTTATTACACTTTAAATCGATATATTTTTAACAATTATTCTGCAATTACTAATAACATTTAATAACTAAAATTTCAACCTATAAACTAAACAAGAAACTCGTTCTTTTGTTTCAAAGTGGTGGAAAAAGCTGTTATTTTAAAGAAAAAGAATTTTAATTGCAAATTAATCGTATTCTTCATTAAATTAAGTAGTATTGCTCGATCCTTTTTCAGACATATCAATCATATGTGTAACAAATCTGAGGTTAAAAGCAATGTACTGTCAATTATTAACAAATCATTAAACAATTTTCTTATGTAACTCATTAGTATATTACTTAATTAATTATTATTCTAAATAAATACATAAAAAGTCACTGTGCTGGCACAGATATACATAAGGTAAAATGAAATGTCATTACGAAGTATTAGAAATTCCTCGAGATGCAACAGATGACGATATTAAGAAAGCTTATCGTAAATTAGCACTAAAATGGCATCCTGACAAGAATATGGATTCACTGCAAGAAGCAAAAGATCAATTTCAACTTATACAACAAGCTTATGAAGTATTAAGTAATCCAGGTGAGAGGAGATGGTATGACAAACATAGAGATGATATTATAATTAGTGGTAGTGCTAGTGAAAAGAACAAGAATATCATTAATGTATTTGAGTATTATACATCATCTTGTTATTCTGGCTTTGGGGACGATGAAAAAGGATTTTTTTCAGTTTATCGAAGACTGTTTGAAGACTTGACTGTTGAAAATGCACAATTTAGTACTGGAGAGGAATCGGATGAAGATGTGCCTGGGTTTGGGGATCAAAATATCTCATATGAAGGTCTTCGTAGATTTTATTCATATTGGCGAGGCTATAATACAACATGCTCCTTTGCTTGGCTTGACATATATGATATTACTAAAGCTCCAAATCGCCAAGCAGCTAAATTAATGGAAAAAGAAAATAAAAGAATCAGAAATAAAGCTAAAAGAGAGAGAAATGATCAAGTAAGAAATTTAGTTGATTTTATTCGTAGACGTGATCCAAGAATAAGTAAATTTGGAAAGATGTTTGAATTAATGACTGAAGAAAAGAAGAAGAAAAGCCAAGAATTTAGAAAACAACAGTTGCTAAAAAGACAAAAAGAAGTACAGGAACAAAAAGAATCTGAATGGTCTAAATTTTCAAACATTCAACCAGATCTTGAATCTGTAGAAGCAGCTGTAACAAAAGAATTTGGCGAAGAATCACCAGCTGAAGATGATACAGTGCCTCTCTATTGTATCGCATGCACTAAAATATTTAAAACTCAGAAAGCATTTAGCAATCACGAAAATTCAAAAAAGCACAAGGACAATGTATTAGCTTTGAAATCATCATTATCTAATGACGATAATATAAGTGAATCAAAATTATCCAGTGATGAAAGTTCAAATTCATCACCAGCAGAAACAAAACTTGCTACAGGTCCAGAAATGCTCGATGACTTGTTAAATGCTCCTAGCAGTAGTAAAAATAACGAACGTGGTTCAGAAACGTCTGATGAAGAGCGAATTTCTGACTCGGATTTAAACGTTGAAGGTAGTAATGAAAACGAATCTAATAATGGTAGAACTTTTAAATCAGCAACTGACGGAGGATATATTTTTGATGAACCAGAAGAACAAGATGATCAGGATAAAGAAGACGGTTATGATACTCCGAATGATGAATTGTTTTCGGATCACGAAGACGAACTGCTTGCTAAATCGAAAAAACAGAAAAAGAAGAAGAGTAAAATTATACAAATGCCAAATCTTGATGACAGCGACGATGAGAATAATGGAACAGGTTTGCCTATAGGTCTGTCAAAAAAACAAATGAAGAAGCGTTTAAAAGAGAAAGTTTTATTGGATAAACTTGCAAATAATATAAAAACTGAATTAAACACAAATGCAAATGAAAATACGAATACGAATACAAATGCAGATGCAAATGTAAACATTAAGGAAAAATCTGAAAAATCAACGTCCAGCAGTTCAGAAAGGAATCAAGGTAAAGTAAACGAAAGTGAAGATTCCCCTCAAGAGACTGTTTCTCCACTTCCCGAGAAGAAAAAAGGTAAGAAGGCTAAAGAATTGAGAAAAGCTCAGAGGCAAGCAGCAAGAGAAGCAAGAGAAGCAAGAGAAATATTTGATTTATGCCACGGCACAAAAATATCTGAGAATATAGACCCTAAAGTCGATGATTGGGTATTTAAATGTGTAATATGTTCCGAACAGTTCTTCAGTAGAAATAAACTATTTCATCATTTAAGAGCGACGTCTCACGGTAAAATGTTTTTGAAAAATCGTGATCAAGAACAGCATAAAAATTTGTTTAGGTATTACCAGAAAAAAAAACAGTGCACACAGTAATTCAATGTTTGAAAGAACTATACTGTTAATTCATCCAACCATGTATTATACGAAACTGCGTATGTAGATATGTCATGGGATATATTTGCATAAAATAGTAAAGCTATCTATACAGACAGACAGACACACACATGCAAACAAACATACAATGTGTAGGCGCATACGCGCATATAAATATATATATATATGTATACATGCATAAATAAATAAATATATATATATATATATATATACACACTGATATATGTATGTGTACATGTGAATAATGATATATTTCTTTGATTTGGACGTTTTAACACACATGTGTTTCAAGGTCTGCTTAAGTAATATTAACACTTGGCAATTTTTTTCAGAATTAAATCTTTTAAAATTCAGTCTTATATAAGGAATGAATATTATACATTGTGCTGCTACACGTAGGTACTTAAAATTAATTTACATTAAATCTAAATCCATTACGAAAAGTCACTAAGCCAATAGTTTTCAATTTATCAATTTTAAATTAATAAGCAAACTTAAATTAATCAAGACTTTAATGATTAGTTCATGCCGTGCCGACTTTGTGGTTATGATAAAGAAAGATTTTTAAATAGGCTATCGTCAATTGGCTTTTATCTTTGTATTTTAGAGCAATGCGCGGCTCGAGCATACAACGGCATTAAAATTTCCAAATACATTTTGCAGAGGCAGTGCAATGGCGGCAGATAAAAAGCTTATTTATCCAGCTGCAGAGCGTAATAAACACCCGATCCTCTCGGTGTTGCAGCAATACATTCGTCGATGCCCGGGGCAAACCTTTCTGGAAATCGCTTCTGGCACCGGTCAACACGTGGCGCACTTTGCGCCTCACTTTCCCCACGTTTCGTTCTACCCCTCGGAACTCGAAGACCGTCTCTTAGACAGTATTGCCGCTTACAACTACGAGTTCCCGAACGTCGCCAAGCCTGTGAAGATTGACGTTACCACCGACTATCGCACTTGGCCCGGTGAAGTCTTCCACGAGAACAGCTTCGACTACATTTTCAATGCCTGTCTGGTGCACATCTCGCCGTTCAGCTGTTCGGAGGGTCTGTTCAGAAACGTTGGCAAACTACTGAAAACCAACGGGATTCTGTTCACGTACGGGCCCTACGCCATGAACGGACTGTTGCATCCGGAGAGTAACGTTAATTTCGACCAGAATTTGAGGTCCCAAAACCCCGAGTGGGGGATACGGGACATCGAGGACTTGAAGAAGCTTGCGAATATGAATGGAATTCAGCTCTTCGAAATGATAGACATGCCGCATAATAATAAGACCTTGGTTTGGCAAAAAGTCGTTAATTAACATTTCATTCCGATTGGTCTAAAATTATCCGCATAATAATAGATTATACGAAATGTAAATATTGCACGTTTATGAAGACAACGCATTATGAAATATGTTACGAAAACAATACGTGCACACATTTATATTTGACATATTTTTTATATATATAGAGTTTTGTTATTACAATTTAGTGATACTCATTTTTTATACGTTACAAAGCGAATGTCGAATAGTGAGAATTATTAAAATAATTTAAATAATTTGTGTGTCTCATCACTTCTGAATATTTATTTGAAATTTGTGTTACTTGGTTTGTTGTAAAAAGATAAATTGAACGTTGGTGTAATGTTGAGAGAGAAAAATTGTATATTACAGTTAAGCAATGCACAAGTAATAATCATTTTGTATTATAATTCTGAGTTAGAAATTACATTTTTTTATAATGAAATTAAAGAGATATATCATTATACATAATTATATATGTATATAGATATACATACATACATATATATATATTATATATATATACATACATATATATACACATTGCATATCACTCTATAGTATAATTCTAAGCAAATATATCTTCTAATTAATAGTTGTACAAACATTTTATTTTTATTCCCTTAAAAATAAACTACTATTAATACATAATAATAGCCTACCTTATTAGTCCTTATATTAATATAATATTTATAAGTATCTTTGTATAAAAATTCGTATTAAAAAATTAAAATGATGTTTATAATTTTTCGAAAGAATTATAAATCTTTAAATAGTTTTGTAAAAAATTTACCGGTTGAAACTAAAACTTTTGTTCAACATTTTTAGTTTTGAGAAAAAGCGTCGTAATATAATATATAAATATGACGTGTCCCGATCGTCATATTTAATTACATAAAATTAAACGATCTTGTAATCGCACGCGCGCGTCAACAATTTGTAACGGTTTTATCGAGTTACAAAAACAGTGTTGAAAGTTCGAAGAAAACAACCAACAGTCATTGAGGATTCTTGTATAAATTCGTGTAAACGCAACTAAGAAACAACTGAGGCTCGCCGACGGGCAGATGTCCTCGGCGTAGTTACGAAAGCGCCTCCATTAAGGAGCTGAAGGAACATCTTTACGCCTCGTCGCGATGTCGTGCCACCACGTGAATGTATATAGTCGGCGTTATTTTTTATTTTCACCTATCGCCCAATTCTGGGCACTGGCTCCAGGAAAAACTGACCTTATCAAATACTATTACGTATCAGTAATTTCATTAAAAATTTACGAAAAGAACTTCGCTTAACGAATGATTTACTTTACGTAGTCTCTGAGATAGTTCATAAGAGTAAACTATTCTATGGGGCTTAGTACGATAAATTAATTGTAGTCGGATTGTATTAAGTAAATCAAAAATTAAGAGTATTTGATAAGAGATTAAAAAGGAAAGGTAATATTGACTCGTACTACTTAAAATTGAAATATTATGAATTTAATGTTAATCTATTATAAAATAAATAATTAAATACATCACAATTTAAAAAATTATACGAGAATATCATTAAAGTCCATTTAAATATTATTAAATAATTACTGTAAATATATAGTTAAAAAAAAAACAATATATAAGATATTTATAGAGTTTATAAGATCACCCAATTTATAATAAAAAAATAAATAATACGATAAAAAATTGAGTTAAATATAGTTATTTATAAATTAATTTAATTATTAAAGGGTGTGAATTGATTCTCTATATATCGATATCCATATATTAAAAAAGTATTAAATAATTATATTAAAATAACCGTTAATTATGTAATTTATCACAACTATTTTTAGTAACAATATTTCTTTTTGGTTCGATACAACGATCATTCAAGCTTATTCATTAATAAAAAAAAACGAGCTATTACTATTATTTCGGATGTTGAAGATTAATAAGGAATTGTGACAAAGACAATAATTCGTTATAATATTCTTTACTTTGCAAAACTCTCGAATGAGACCAAGTCTTTTGTGATTAATTTCTGCGAGAAGTAACTTTCGTAACAATAGGTGCAGTCTATTAAACGCTGCTGTTCTCCCACTCCATTTATCCCCGTTTCTAACTAAATCTCTCGATGTCTCAAAAGTCAATATACAAGGATTTCTGGTTTTCACTCACATTTCACTTTCTTTCACAAGCAATCAAATTTTATTCGGCTTTACCGCAGATCCTCTTCACAGCATTCGATCATAAATTTGCATATTTTTGTTTACTAAGTAAGCGATCTCGGATTGACTTCCGAGAACTTGAAATTTCGCTGTAAAATCAGTATAGCGACTTCGCGTTGATCAACAATCTCCGTCAACTGATTTTACGAGCACAGGGTCGTGTCTTTATGAGTTTCCAGCTGCCAATGAAATAAATTGAAATTTATAAAACCCACGAGTACGATTCTTACTTATCTTACTATCTTTTGTTGTTGTTGTTAACGTTAAATGGCAAACTATAGTCGCCGTAACAAATTTAACGAATGTGAGTTTCACCGAATAGCGAAGAATGTAGCGAGAAAACTCGTGCGAAACGAACCAATAAACGAAAAATATAAAATAATAAAATCCGTTTTGCCTTTGAGCTAAAATAAACGAAAAATAATTGCTTTTTTAAAAACACGCTTTTATAGACGTGAAAGGAGCTGAAAATATTTTACAACGAGTGCCTGTCCTAAAAAGTAACAACGAGCATTGGAAAATGTACACATCCGTATAAATAATATAGTTAAGAATCTTTTGAATATATTTCAATAAGTTTGATTGGGCGACAGGCCATGTACCAGTACTCGTGTTATCGTAACCGTTTCATCAATGGCCCCTCGATGGTGCGCACCTGATCCCACCTCTGCCAGATGTTTATAGCTGAGAAACTCCATTTCGCAACTGCGCGGGCTTGTTTCGAACAAATGATAATTAAAAAATTATCGCGCGTTCGATTTCATATTTCGACTCTTAGCTTTTACAAGAGTAATTGCATTGCTCGGGTCTATTGTAATACTCCTCGACGAAACGGAAATTTACCGCGCGTTGTTTCGTCTCGCCTACGCAGGTCATTGCTCGTATCTATCGCAGTGTCTGGGAGAGCATTAAATTCAAAGCTATGATTCACAGAAATAAAGCTAAGTTGCGCGAAAACGAGAAAGATCGTGTAATTATCTCAAGGCTCTTTTAAAAATCAAAGTTTCGCACTTTGTTCGCATGGTTTGGAAAGGTCATTGTGCTCAAAAACAAAAGACCGATAAAGAACGCCGAAGAGGAGCCTATGGAGCCAGAGTAAATGAATTAAAATTGTTCTCTGCAAAGATTTAATTTCCACAACAAAATACGTGTGCGCGCTTATATATACAAGATAAATTACAACGTACTTATGTACAATCGATTTCTTTCTTCGTCGTTATCGTCACTGCAAGTGACCAGCGACTCAGTCGCAGTTGCGGTTACAGAAGCCAGTAAAATGACGCAACGACAACAATTGGGAAAACTGGGCCCGATGTTACGGTACATCCGCTGCCCAGGTACCAATGAGAAAACAGAGCTGTGAACGAAGCAGATGCGTCTAACATTAGGAGGATTTAAATTATTTAAATTCCGTGTCGAAACGAACCTGTGTCCTCCTGACTGGTCAACCATCCAATCACGGGCTCGATCTGATTTTGTCGCTTCAGGAACTGATTAAGCGGCTGAAAGTACCTCAGCATGGCAGCCGCATCTATCCTGTTAGTTCGACCTCTCGTCATCTGCCTGATTACGTCCGGCCACGGCGTCGAGGAACCCATAGATAACACCTCCCTGGATGTTTTTTATCGCACACAAGTACATTTGTCATTCGCTTTTTTTAAAGCAGTCCTTAGTTGTATTAGTGCGTTATCCGCATTTCGGTTACAAACTCGACGTTATAATTTGTCAATTTAATTCAGCGACAGCATGCGTTTAACGTTTTGAAATTGTACTTACGATAACAAGCGCCCAGCTTCTCTCGATCGGTATAAATCACAAGTGTGCAAATCACCCGTGTGTCCAGAAGTGTCACAGAGCGACTCGAACAGTTGAAACTGCAGTATTACCGACACGAAATAGCTGAAATTGCGTTTTTCGACAGATTTATTTAAAAGTCGAAGGGAATTTGGGGCACTTAAGAGTAAAGTGGACTTCGTTTACTTGGCGTAAGGAAGATCCGCGGGCACGTGGTATTTGGACGCTGGATCAAAGTCTCTTTCCGTTCGTGGAATTGGCGGGAGTATGCCTTGGTACTGCAATCGCAGTTCCCACCATCTCGTGGTCATATCCGCCACACCATCGCTAAAGACGCGCCATCTCCACTAAATTCCCAAATCACAAAGGATTTCCAGTTTCAATTTCCAACTTCCAGTTTTCAATTATTATCTTTGTTCAATGAATAAAGGGCACGTTTACCTGGTCTATGATGTAAGCGAAGGGCAGATACGCAACTTTTTGCAGAGCCATAAGCATCAGGAAGTTGATGTTACTCTCGTAGGCGTCCGTGGCGTTGTTGTAAAGACCTATTCTATGAAGATGTTGGGGAGTGAAGACTGATAAGCCAATAGCATTACTCACGGCCTCGTGGAATCCTTCGAAAGAACAGAACATTGTTGAAATTGTGAAATTTAAAAGAAATGCGCTCGAGAAGCTTGTGAATGTTCACCTGGTAAAGCCTCGTTCTGAAAAAGGAACGGCTGGTCTTTGTACTGCAAGTAATATTGCACATGAGCCATTTCGTGATGCGTCGATATTAAGTCTTCGGTGTTTATTTTGGTGCACTGCTTTATTCTAAAATAAGCGTTATTGTTACTCGAAACTTATTAACCTTACGGATAAAAGGCACGAAGTACGAAAATACTAATAACGCCGATAGGAGGGAGGCTAATATCTAATAATGAAATATTTAAAAATTTTGGCTATTTTTGAAGGCAGTGGTCTTTAGTCACCTGTAGTCTACTTTATTGCAAAAGTCCCAAGCGCTCGAACTGCACTTGACGTCTCTGTCGATCGGCTTTTCAAACATGGAAGATTTCCAAAATTCCGGAGGCATCGGCTTCATTCCCATGGACGTGAAAAACTCCTCTGCCGTTTGAAAAATTCTAAAACGGAAATAATAACGAGCCACTGGAAAAAGAGTCGAGAGACTTTTTGAAATATTAGAAATTTCGCGCGAACGCAACTGGTTTGCGACTGCTCCGCTTTAATAAACTGTAGTGTTAAAGCACAATTGCTGCAACATTAGGAGGCTCGTATTTATTTACGGCATTACTTGTTTTTGCGGAGACGAACGAACCATAGAAAAAATTTACCGAAGAGAGGTAAAGCCTTGTATCATCATGTCCAGAGTAACGTCAAATTTTTTGGCGACCGGAAACGGCTGCACCAAGTCAAAAATACCCTCCCAATTTTGCGCCCACATGTTTCCTAGGACATGGGCTGGCAGGGGCCCATCTGCGCGTATCCTATCGCCGTATCTTTCCATCAGGCGGCTTCTCACGTACGTGAAAAGATGCTTATAGAGGGGCGTGATCATCGACACAACTTCAGCGATGTTCTGCTGGAAATAATCGTCCTCGTAGATCTCGCGCATTTGGTCGCCAGCGTCGGCGAATCCTGGAAATGCAGAGGCCACCGCAGGCATAAGCGTTTTCTTGCTGCAAAAGTCTTGCCGGGAAATCAGATACGATTAATAATAGGCGAGGAAAACAAGACGACTCTCGGGGCGTTCGAACCCGCAGTGGTCATGATTTGGCGTTGCTACGCACGCGCGCGCGCATTAAAGTTAAATAATAATAAATTCGTGTTATTTCAATGAAACAATAAAGCCTTAAACGTAAACGATCACGAGTTCGTTAAACATAATATCTGAAATATGTACGACCGATTTTCTTATACGTTTCATACAGTGGTCAAACGTTTATCACTGAACGGATAATCTGCAAAATATAATTTTTTATACGTTTTACAAGCATAATCTTTTGATTTAACTTATTAAAATTTCTTAATTATGAAAATAGTAAAAAACTCTTTTCTCGAAGCACGGAGCCAATACATTTTAAATAAAATAAAAAATGTAATTAATATCAAAGAGCGTACGTACCGTTAAAAAGTTATAAATTATAGTTCAACAAAACTTTCGAATTATCTGCAAAGTATCTAAAATATAAATTATGTCATTCATTTTTTAAATTGACAATATTAAAGGCGATCGCGAAATTAATCGCAACGATTAGAAATATATAGTTTGTTTTCCGCGCCATAAATTTATTGTTTACGTATTTCAATAATTTAAGATTGAGTAGATTGGTATGTCAGGGCCTTGGTAAAAGAAATCGAACAAATTTGAAATTTTTCGAAGCGAGTTCGATCGTTAGTTACTTAACTCAGCGAGCGATTCAACCGAAACAGCGAGTACGCAAAACGTTTCTTCTCTTAAACCTACGCTATTAGGAAGTATTATTTAATATATTGCCAATGATGTTTTAAAAATTTGAAATTACACCGCGACGAAAATAATTTGCCAATTTTCTGGATTAACGTTTCGAACGGAGGAACAGTTACTGTCCTCCAGCCCAAAGTTAAGGATAACAGAAACACCGTAGAACAACTCGATAGTATAATCATAGTTGAGACGAAAGAAAAAACGTCTGCGTATATAAGTTCGAGTGCACGTGGAATATAAGTGGCTCGAGTGCAGCAGCACTTATTGTTACCACGATTAAATTAAATCTGTCGATGAGCGATAATTTTTTTACTCGGTAAAAATTCCTCGGTCTCCCGGTTTACATAACTTTGCTCGCTACTTTAGCCATCGATCGTAATGTTCTTGGAAAAATTCATTGCGGTCGGCTTGCACCTCGTTTTTTCCCATTGAGAAGGAAATACAGGAGCGTTGAATAATTTTATAATTGTAGGATGTTAATGCAGAACTTAAAGGTAGTAAAAGGAAAAATGTCGTTGCGCAAATACTTGGAGAATAATTGTCTTGTATTGGTAAAAGTTTATTGCCTCCCTTATTCGAGCGATGGAGAGGCGAGGAAGTTGGAAATTCGGTCGAGGAAGAGCGAAGTTGGAAATTAATATTAAATTAGTAGAAGAATATTTTTTAAAGAGTTGGTACCGTTTAGCTTGGCGGCCTGGTTCGCCAACTGGACGTATCGCACGTATTTATTTTTCAAAGGGGGACCGACTGCTTCGTGCCACGCCTGCCAGTAGTGCAGCAACTCGTCGTAATCTCTAGACTGCGCCATTATCCGAGTTACATCTGCATTTCGGAAACAACAAATAAGACGACCGAAGCTGTTGGCGCTCGGCTCAGTTCTAATAAACTTTGTCGCTTTTACCTGCGTCGAAACTCACGTCGCAGGCGACTCCGATTTTCCGGTACGGGCACAGCTTCACTCTGTTGTAGAGCTCCTTCATCTCCATGATTAAGTGATGCATCTAGGGCATAAGACACGCGCATAAACGAGCATATCTCGATTAAATTTCCAACGCATTGGTTCTTGCATTTTTAACGTGTGTGTGTGTGTGTGTGTGTTTTAATTAGATTCGTTGGGCTAGCGTACGTACCTCGTTGAACTTATCGTCGGTGAGCGAGTTGCGTCCTTTGGTAGCGATCATTTTCAATTGCCTCCTCGCCAGGGGATCTGCCACTCGGTTCCAAGCGAAACTCACAGTCTTCCGCCAAGACGCTCGTTCGAACTTTAGTTTTACCGTCTGTTCCTCCAGCTAAACAAGGTCCAAATTCTCTTTTTTTCATTCGAGTTTCAAGCGCTCGTAAAATTGTTGTAAAATTACACAACACACTCGTACTGTCCTTAAAACGTGCAGTAATTCGGAGGAGTGAAGGACGAGGAAAAAATTGAACGAATGCGCACGACGTACGAGTATAAACGTTAAAGTATTCAATTATAATTAATAGTCGTACGTGTAAAAAGAGCAGCTGCAAAAGTGCAAATAACAGTGCAGTGAATTTAAAAATACTCTTAGTCGTACGCGTAAAAGTTACAAAACTTTAAACTTTAACATTCTTCGTCGTCAAATTTTAAACATAATCCTATTCGTATAAGCGTCGTTTACGTAAAAAAAAAATTATTTTTTGTAATTTCACAAAAGAGCAGCTTACCATTTTTCTTCTGTTTGAATCAGTGATATTGGTAGCGAAATTCCACTGGGCCGTCATCACCCTGTTACACATCATGGATCCTTCGCGATCGTATTCTCTGAGAAATTGAAGTGCCTCGCCCAAGTTTACGTTCAGCCCCTGAAAATCAAAGCAATCCATAGGCCAAAAAGTTGGGTCAGGTCAGCTCGTTTGGATTTTGCCGCCGAGAGCACGAAATGCGCGAGTCTAGTTAATATTCCATTATCCAGATGCAAATCGCGGACGATGAATTTCCGACAAAGAACGAAGTTATGTATGTTTAATTATTATTGCCTATTTAACTGATTAACTGAAAACGAGGGCGTGTACGGCTAACAATAGCATAATTAGTCATTTAGCAATATTAGTTATGGGTGTGGAGATGTAAAGCTGGTTTAGTAGGTTATTTTGAGCAGAACCTTAAACTCAATCTGCCGCATCGCGCTGCAGAACAATAAGTGTGTTGCGGTGCGTGTCCAGGGAATAAAGACGGGCTTTATCGAACAGCATCATCTTGAAAGTCCCGTTAATCTCGCGCCAGCGAACGTAAAAGCTTCGCCTCCATCCGTTCGATTATCGCCGGATGAATTTCAAAAACCACTTCTTTCCAAATTTCGATTTTTAAGCTTTATTCGGCGGGGGTCGCGTACTCTACCCGAAAGCACGGGGAAAGCATAACTCGAAAGGCGTGCAATTGTGATCGCGCGCTCTTCTTTCGAATTAAATGTTATCCATCGAACGCGTTATAAAAACTCGTCGAATAAGGGACACTTTTTTTAATTAATACTCGAGTTGCCTTTTTCGCGCGGGAAAAATTACTTAGGAAGCGCAAATGAACTCATCCACATTGCTGTGAAAGACCAATGGTCTCGGTGCACAGTCTTGTTGCGGGAGCTTTAAAAAACGCGAAAATGAAACAACTCGTTTGCTCGACTTTAAAGTTTTAGGTCGCGCTCCTCGTTTCGAAGAAAAGTACGTGCACTCGAAGCGGTCGTAGACGCTCGATACGGAGAGTCGTCGATTAGAATATCCGCAACAACACAATCAACGCGCGCGCAGCTTCTGAACCACAAGGGATAAACGGTGCGAGCGTTCGTTAAGCAGAACGTAAAAGATTTTCAAAATAAACCGAATCGAAACGAGAGTCGCAAAGCTCGCGAGTGGCCGACTAAAAGCCGACGATAAAGATGCGGCAAATGTCGTCTTACCTCGAGATAGCGAGCGGAAGCCCAGCGGGCGAAAAGTTGAACGACCAGAATAAAGCTCGGAAGGTTCATGTTGCACTGGGACGTTGCATTCGATTGACTCGTAACGAGCCGCTCGCTCATGAGACCAGCGCCCCGTTCGCTTTTAACGAGCCCTACACCTTCGCACCCTCGCCTCGCGTTACCTAGAAACAAACTGGCGCGAGGAGAAACATCGCCTCTGGGCATCGAGCGACGGGTACGCGCCGCCGTTCAGAACTGAGCAGCGACCCGCTTCCAGTCCCTGGACGAGTCGCGGCGCCGAGGGAAAGGAAGGGACAGGCATCGCCGGTGCGTGAAGCGTGACTGACTGCGCGCACCGCGGCACACGCCAAAATCCTCCGCTCGCACCTACGCGCCGGTGTGCGTGACGTCGGCGGCTTTCCTCGAGACGCTCTTTGCCCGACCTCTCCTTTCTTTTCTCCGGTGACCGCTTCTGCACTTTCTTCGACTTCGCGCGGAACTTCCTGTTGACTTTGCCCTGTGCGCCTCCGATGCATCTCCTTGACCTCGAGACTAAGGTTTTTGCGCGCGCGCGCGCGGCCTCCGACATCGGCCTCCTGCTCCCGCAGTTTTGCCGAATATTAATCGAATAGCAATGTCCAGTCGTCGAACGGATTCAAAAATTACAAAAATTAGAGCTTTCGTTAGATTTTCAAGCTATGTATTCGGTGAAAATTAGCGGCGCTCGATGATTATACTTTTTGCTGAATTTTATTCGAATACGGTTCTTCTTTTGCATACGTGGACATCGGCGTTCAACGTACCTTTTAAAACCATTTCCCGAGTCTTGCCAAAATTTTAACCAAGTCTTACTCTCTTGTAAATAAATTAACATCTACCTTGTCCTCTGGTCAATTTGGTAAACCGGGAAAAACAATCTCCATCTCGAGTTTCAAATCTTGTAAAACATCGCTAAAGGATGTGAAGGATGTAAAAGGTTCTAAATATAAAATACCAGATTGGGTGTGGATTGACGTGTGGGTCTTTTGTAGGATAAAAAAATGTAATCAATCTATTAGAATTTTGGAATATTCTAATCGCATTCGATGCATCTTTTATAATGAACTCTCTGCCGTTTTCTTCCGCTTTTGCAGCTTAAATAAGGTGATGTATCGTCGCTGCGTATATGGAACGAGTATGTAATAAATGATATAAGCGACGGCATCAAACTCCAAGATGACGAAACGAAGTACGAAATTATATGGTGTATTTATTAAAATTGCGCATCTGGAAACAGTTTGACTCTGCAATAGAATTTGCTTTACAGGTTAATAATGTCATCGATGGCGCAACGCGTACAGTAATGCAGGATTTTTCAAGCATAATATCGTTTTCGCAGCGTTATTTTTGCAGGCGTATGCTCTTACACGCGTTAAAGCAAAGCACAATATTTTAAAAGCCTTTACGCACTTAATAATTAGATTAATATCGATCGGTCTTTTACGAGTTGAAAAACACGGGAAATTTTTGAAATTTTATATTCGAATGCGTAAAGTATAACCTAGTAAAAGCATAGACACTTGCATCCGAAGCACAAAAGTATTGTTGTTGTATTGTAAAATACAATAATGTTTATAGATAATTAAAGGTGGAAATACGAAGCACTTCTAGTTCCATGCGTAATAAATAGTTTTAACGAATAGAATTATGCGTGTATTAGAGCGCAATCTGAATTTAAACCGAACTGCTGATAATAAATAATTCTCGTTGGGAATTTAAGGCATTCATCGATGTCATCTCCAAATAAACTGGTTCGTTTAGGTCATTGAGTGTCAAAGGGGATGAAACAACAGGAGAAAATAGTCATTTAAACGAGCAGACGAAGCACTGAATTAGTTTCATTTAACGAAAATGTTTACACGCACAAATAGAGTATCAAGAAATGAAATTATAAAGATAATAGTTGTTTTCTCCGATTTTCAAGAACATTTATATGGACCAATTGTAATTTTCGTTTTCTGGTTAGTGTCTTCACATCTGATTTTGCTCTCTGCAATTGCTTTTGAACGTCGAGAAAATCTTCGACACTCGGCGTTTCGTATTTTTCTTGAAGTTCCTTAATTCTGTGCAACTGATTAGCCTTTGTTTTTATCTCGTGCATCATCTTCATCTGCGTATGTTGCAAATCAATCGTCTCTTGCTCTTTCAGTATCACATTGCGTTCCATATGCTTCAGTAATGACATTTTATCCAATAGTTGCTGTTTATGATTTTTCAGTTCTCGATTGAAATGACCTAGAAATAATAATTTTTTCAACTTCAATCGCCCCCTGAAGATATTATTATAATAACGAGGATTTCGGATTAAACGTTTATTTACTGTTTCTCCGCATCAACGTGGTTAAGATACGTTGCTTTATGTCAGTTTCCTTGAACAGGTGTCTGTTTTCAATTTCAAGCTTCACGTAATCGATGTTTTGCAGCGTCTCCCCTCGTTCTTCTCGTCGGGCGATCTCTTTTTTAATTTCGGTAATTAGGCGTTTGGCGGTGATCACCTTCAAATTGAATTTGTCGATCAAATGCTCAGCCAATTTGAACTGATTGTTCATGAACCTTAAAAGACGCAGATACAACCATATTTTGTCCACGTTCGTACGCACATCCACCGTTTGAGCATTAAAGCAAGAAACTTTATGAAAATGTGAGAATACGCGTTTGCGCGTAAATAATACGTGGCGCAATATTGACACATTATTCGAGGTTATTCGAGACCTGAAAAGAAATACTTTCCTATCGCGTTGCTGCATCGACGAAACCAAATCGACGGCTTTGTGAACGCGTGTGAATTTTTTTCACACGCAGTTTACGTTCAAGCAGCTTTTAACTTCGTACTTAAATGCTCGATTATTAATTTACCATAAAAACTTTTCCATGGGGACTTGGTTGCTTATCGGGTCAAGATGATTAACAATGTCATTGTAGAATTGCGCGGTCATCTCTTCGCTCTCCGCGACTCGGTATTTCATTTCTTTTAACTGTGCTTCTAAACTCGTCTTTTTCCTGGCCATGTCTTTTTCAAAATTTTCGAACTGCTTTCGCATTTCGTCCATTTCCTTTTCGGTCAGATCGGCTCGGTGAGCTGGTGTAACTCTTATTGAATTTTTTAAATTAAAAATTGGCTTCTCTCCTTCGCACATCGAAGGATCGGTCAAAATTAAACAGACACAATTAGCGGGCTACGCATAATTTTCATTCGACGGTAATTGTTTAGTAGAGAACGAGAGAAAGATAATCGTCGGGTGAACTTGAGCTAACGTAACGCGAATTCAACTTTAAAGAGTAATTGATTCGTTGTTTGCCGTGTGGTTGCGATCGTCAACGATAATTTAACGCTAGCGGCGGCTCTTTCTTATCCCGACAACAATAACAGTACATTCATCGTTACGTTTCTGCTGTTTTCTCCTAATTTGACTCACTTGAGTCCTGCGGTGTTGCGCTTGGGCGCACCTCCTCCGCCACCTCCTGCCATCGACAACTGGTGACTTCCTCCGAACCGGGCACTGGAGGATAAGCTCGCCGTCGACGAGGACACACCGCGATTCCGAACGTTGCTAACGACGCTCCCGGACAGATTGGACGCAGTGTCGAGCGCGCCACCCGGGGAGATGGAAACTTTTTTCGTTATCTTCTGCGCCTGGATCATTGCCTCTAGAATCTGCGACATTTCTGGAGCGGACAAGAGCCACGAATGACCACGTGGTGCGCCGTTTTAACGACTAGCCGAACGTGCAGGTACGCAAACACGAAAACACGCTTTTAACGCGGCTTCTGGCTCGCTCCGAGTTTTGCCGCTGAAAGATTTTATCGCCGCGAACTCGGGTCGTTCTTACACCCGAAAAGCAGCTTACGGGCCGAGCGAGTAATTGCAACAACGTAACAGTCCGTCACAAGCTGTTAAACAAACGCGAGCAAGTTTTTCGACAAAGGACTTTGCATATTTGGGTCTCGATTTGCTATAGTATGTGCGTTCGCGCATCGAAGAGCCAGAGTCTCTTCGAATCCATAAATTAGCATGAATTAACAGTGATTCGCGTCGAAACGCATCGCCGATACGAGATGCGCTTTAAACAGTTAGCGACGCGCAAACCCTGCCTTGCAATTAAAAATTACACAAAACTCGCTGATAAATATTTGTCAAAAGCGAACGCGCTTTAAACAGTTAGCGACGCGCAAACCCTGCCTTGCAATTAAAAATTACACAAAACTCGCTGATAAATATTTGTCAAAAGCGAACGCGCGAGGCCCAAACTAAGGAGATCGATGCCTCGAACGCTCAAAAGATTCGCGAGATTCGTTGAAAACGATTCGCGCGAATTCAAAAAATCCCGCTAAATTCCCAACTGTTTCGGTATGCGTCATCGTCGATTACTTGTGGAATGTCAACGACCCCGAGCAGCTGATAAGTAATTTGTTGTACGTACTTCTCAAACTCTCGGGAGCTTTGCGCTGCAAGTAACGCTCCAATACTTCGTTCTCGTGGGTCAATGTTCTATTAGTACGTATTGCTTCCTCCATGGTCAACTTTAACTGTTCGTCCGATAATTCTACGCAAAGTGTACCGTATTATTTTCCTTCGATTTTTCTTTCGCTTGTAATATATCGTTAATTGCATCCCTTTACCTTCGAAATTAATTTGTTCCTTAGCCGAGGCTATAATCTTCGATGCGAAACTAAAAGTACTCGTTTGCTCCGATAACATGATTAAAAATTAAATTCAGCTTTTCCCTTAGCTCGATTTGCAGTGAAATCCCTATTTCGTCTTCGCACTATAAAATTTCGTTCCAATCACGATCGTCATTGGCATTTTTACTGATTCCCCAATAATTAAAACGTCAATTTTGCTACTGCGAGTCAAAATGACTACAAGTCGCGAATGCAGGTTATATTTGCATGTTTGTCAAGCATTAAGAAGTGAGCTGACAAATGCAAATGGAATGTATATTGATTGGCTTTCGTGCGTGCGCCTATGCGTGTGTGTACGCACGAAATTCACATGCGCGTTCGTGCGTGTGTGTTTGTGTATAATGATTCAATAATAAAATATATAAAACAAATTCCATGTACAATTTGATGGACTGTGATATTTTTATTGTTACAATAAATAGTTACGCCAACATTTTTAATACATGACTAGCTTTGGTTATAAAAATACGCATCTTCGACTGAATTTCGTTTTGCAATTTTAATCATCAACAACTAGTGTTTAGACAGGATTCCAAATCCTGCTCGGTAATCTCCACGTCATTCACGGTCAAAGCGTATTTAATACCGATGTCTTTTCGTCCCGAGCTATAAGATGTGATAGCCGCCGGCAAATTTTCAATAGTAAATAGTATTTCGGCTCCACCCTCGATAAATTGGGACTAGAAATTTATCTAATTATAAAAATACTCGTACGTTGCGATATTTTTATTTGAAGTTATGCATAAATACCTCGGTTTCTATTTTTTCTCCATTGACCCAGACGTTTTGACTATTTTTGTCTGCAAAATATTGTTTACATCATTCAACGCAATTATTCAAATATTTAGAAATTAATACGTACCCAATATAATTCTATACTCATTTTGTCCAATTTTAGCGGACCATGTCTCGAGTACTTTAGATTGTGACTGAATAAAACTTTTATAGCTTTTACCATTTACCCATAGCGAGTACGAGTATTTCAAACCTAAAAAGTGAATTTTAATATATTTTTTAAATTACATTGCATTTTTAATTTTTACCTCGTAGCTGCATTTATAAGAATTTTTCCAAATTTTCACCTTACCATTCACTTTATCCGTTAATCTAAACCTTTATTGGATTAATTGTTTTTGGCAGGATTCTAAATTCAAATGCTTTTAAATAATAACATTACACTACCAAAACGAACTATTTCACTCGTAATATCAAAATTGCCGTTCAAAAGTTGCATCGAAACAAATTTAAATATAAATAAATTTTGCTCGATCCTTTTTTTGCAGTTGACTAATAAAAAATTAATAAAAGTGTGTGTAGTATTTCACATTTAGTGCAAATATGTTCCAAATATTTAAAGAGAAACACTAACCGGGAATAGGAATGACCCTTATAAGAAACTTGGTGTCATGAAAGTGCACGACTTCTTCGCCAACCAGTCGAAACATCCACTCCCGGTTGAGTATCAACTTCCCGTCGATCTTAACGACGCGTCTACCTGTGGCCGTGCCGTGGTCGAATTCAACAACGTGAACTCCGTCGCTCAAGGGAACCTCCCATCTCGCCGTCGGTTGATTCCTCATCGACTCCAGTGCTTGCAAACTCCTGTGGTCAATATTTACACGCGAATTTTACAACGGTACTTACGACGAAGTTATAAAACTTAAACAAATTGAAGTCGCCCGGTGTTTACGAATGGGAGAACATCGCTTTGTCGCGCTTCGAGTCCCCACCTTCTCCAATACATTTTCAGGAGTCTCGTGCGCTTTCAAATACGCAATAAGAACACGCCGAAACTCAATATATTGCGCACTAAATAATTTAAGTTTTGAGCCTCGACGTGTGAACGTTGTAGGTTAAAACAACATCACAACCAATAAGTTAAGTTAAGACGCGTTAAGCTGTACAATATGTCTCTCTCCAGACGAGATTATTAAGATTGTTAAAAAATAATCGTTGATTTGTTCGAAAAGTAATTCAATACAGTTGTGAAAGAAGAACAAAAACGTATTTAAAAAGTTACGCATTTACCGTATTAAGGAGTTCGGCATGATCACTAACGAAGCGAATTGTACACTGTACACTTTATTGATCGCACACCTGCATATAGGAACTTGGTCGTAGGATCAATATTTTTTAACGCTGATGACCATCGTTACTTCGATAATATACGACAATGAGAAGTAGACCCAATGGCCTTAAAGTTATAATTTGCCGAGCAAATGGAGAAATTTATAACTAAACTTTATCGATTAAACGCTTTTTTAAAATAAATTTCTAGCCGCTAGATGCGTAAATTGAACAAAGGTCACCAAAGGAAAAGAGGTCGTCTGAAAGAAACAAATTCTTATTTAAAATATATTTTATTAATTGCCAAGTACACGCGTTAAAATTTAGTAAACTAACGAATTTGAATTAAGTGTATGGGGGGCTATTAACTTCCCAGTGCAATTGCCAAAACCGATCCTGTACCCGTCACCAGTGCAGTAGCCTAAAACATAAAGATACACGTAAGCGCAGGAGAAACTCTCGCTATTTTTCTTTCTATCTCTGCCAAATTAGCTGCTCTACCTCGAATAATAATTTCATCTTCGTCTTGCAAAAATTTTCTAGTACTTCCGTCTTTTAGAGGAATCGGCCGGGTGCCTTTCCAGGAAAGCTCGAGCATTGAACCATACGAGTCAGCCGTCTAAAATCAGTTGCAATTTTTAATCTTTTACATATTGCTGGTGTACATCGAAGTAAAGAATGTTTGCTTACTTCTCCACTAATGGTGCCGGATGCCATTAAATCGCCAGGATTAATGTTGCAGCCAGTGACCGTATGATGAGCCAGTTGCTGCTCCGCAGTCCAGTACAAGTATTTGTAATTAGTGCGGACGATTGTTGTGACAACACCAGCGGGGGCTGGACAAATTAGAAAACCAACTAGTCATTCTTTGCTGTTTCGTACAACGACATGCATATGCGCGCATACATATGTATAATTAAAAATAAAAAATTAAACTCTTTGGTTACTCTTGACGTCGGCTTCCAATTTGATATCGAATGTGCAAGGATTTTCCTTCCGAAGATACGAAAAAGGTTCCGGATCTTGAGGCATACTTGGAATTTTAAACGGCTCCAATGCCTCCAGAGTAACTACCCAAGGGCTTA
This sequence comes from Platyscapa corneri, assembly GCA_018907185.1. Classification (NCBI taxonomy): domain Eukaryota; kingdom Metazoa; phylum Arthropoda; class Insecta; order Hymenoptera; family Agaonidae; genus Platyscapa; species Platyscapa corneri. The sequence continues at coordinate 3,203,709 of JACCHW010000026.1, read as the reverse complement.
TCGTAGTACCCAGATTTTTCGCTCCAAATGGTCCTAGCGGAAATGATTCCCATTTTTGGATGTCGCGTGCTAGAAAACATTTTAAACGTTGATCAGATTCTTTGAACGTGGAATATTTTTAACTAGCAAGTATGTAAACGAGTAAGCGTAAGAATACAAGTACTGTAAATAGATTTTTCAACGCTCGTGCGTAAGCGATTATAAAACTAGGCTCGACTCGGAAGAGTTGTCTTTGATAATTTTAGGAAATTGTTTTCTAGTCGTATTAGTCGTGTAATGTTGACAAGCCACTTTACAAGCAAGATATCTCTGTCGCACAGAAGCACCGGAACGGGGTTACACGAGTATTACAAGACTTTCAACTCTCACCGCTCCAGTCGTTCATCGTGACCAACCCAAATATGTGCTCCTGGGCCTGTGAGGCGAACACCGTTTCGCCCAGTTCCGTCGGTGGACCACCAACGAAGAAAGCGACCTCCAACTCAAAGTCCATGAGCTTGGAGGGGCCGTAACTCGGCTCCGCGCCCTCCACCGGAAGCGTTTGTCCACGAGGTCGTCGAATCTCGGTGCCCGAGACCACGACGGAACTCGCTCGCCCGTGGTAACCTACTGGCAGATATTTCCTGGGAAAAACGTGTTCGAAATTAGTCGCAAAGGAGGGAACGGCTTTAGCCACCGTTTCCTCGAGACTTTCAAAGGAGCTGCTGATTTATTTCTAGACGGGGATGAACCCGACGCGGTTCAGTTTTCGGAAAAGAAGTTACGCTTGATCCGAAATTAATTGCGAGTCGAGAAAAAAAGTAAAGCAACCGAGAACTCGCTGGGCTTGTACGAGCAAAAGAGAAAAAAGCTCGAGAGCTGATAAAAAATAATACGTCGTTGGCGTCCATTTTTTAAATCGTTGGTCGATCCGTCGAAAGGTATATAAATAAGCTTAGCAAAGTGATGGCCAAATTTTAATATCGAATGCACGGTGTGCTAAAAATGTCTTCGAATAGTAGTAAATGTGCACGCGTTACAGGCCAAAGAATGTTAAACTTTATTTTTAAATAATAAAACTAATTATTTGATTAAACATTGTTTGTTTGGAAACGCAATGCTCTTCTAATGAGGTTTGTTGATATTATTTATATATGCAGTACTCGACAAATAATACGAGAAACCGAGTAAACTGTTATTTGGAAAATTTTTGTAAAAATATTATCCTGGCGAAACGAAACTTTTTATACAAATATTGTTTTATTACCAATTTGGCGAAAGGGCATTTTCTTTGCTGCGAAACATCGTTCCGCAATTCACTGCGTGGTGTATGGAAGAATAGAAATCTGTGTAATCGCCAATTTTCGCGGGTAGATGCATCAACGCCTCCTCTTGCGATACAAAGACCCTAGGAATAGTCATCAATCAAAATTAAAATCTTAGGTAAGAAGGTTTATGGAGCTAAATTTCAAAATTTTCCCAGTCAAACTGTGTTTGGAGGAAATAATCTTTATATTAATTTGAAATTTAATAAACGACGTAATAGCATTTACAAGTAGTCCAAGTTTTACAGATGAAGACTACTAATTCAGGTAACTTCATAGTTTCCAAATGATCACTTTACAACTGACAATAATAAATCATTAAATAATAAGATTCTTTAATTGAAATCAATAAGATAAAAGTTTGTACTCGATGTCATTATATTTACTTGAATCTAACTTCTGACTGTTGCAATGTTCGATTGTCTATGGAGAGTAAATCTTGGATCATTTTTCTGGCTTCGATCCAGGATGGTCGGCCGAGAGACATAAAATCGTTTAGGTATTCTTTTTGAAAAACATCTTGTTTATTTTTTAACAGTGGGCCAGTGAAAAGATGAGCTATGGCCGACAAATCTAGAATTTGGTCTCCAATAGCAACACCTAGCCTTTTCTTTGGCTATAAAATAAAAATATTGTTCTTTGATTATACAGTTTGATTGCTGATTTGCATGTTTAAGGAGAAACTGAAATTAGATTGTTATAAGATATTGTACTTTAATAAATATTATAGTTTAATTCGAAGATGCAATATATATAACGTTGAAAAAAAAATCGATATAATATTTTAATGTAAGGAAGAACCGAGCACCCGCAAGTCGTGCTCGATCGATAACAGATAACTAAAAAACGGAAGTTTCCTGTTATACCAAAAACTCTTATAATGCACTTCTGCATTGCCAACATTAGATGGCGCATAAGGAAGGAAAGTTAAGAGTGGACATGATGTTTTTTACGCATCCTCGTGGATTATTAGAATATTTATGAATTGCAAATTACAGAATAATGTTTTAATTAAACATTTTTCAGTTACCGACGTAAATTCTATTGTTAATGTTAAAATTTGACACGATAAAGGCAAAAAATGTGCAAAATATCTTTTTTCTATATTTTGATGTGGCCTAATCAAACAATTGATTAGCTAAACTGAGTACCGTGTTGATAAGCGCGCAACCGGCGAATGACGCAATAAAAACTGAACTTCTGACTCACGTTTTCAGCAGTGGAGAAGACGCCATAAGGTAAATTCTGTATCGGGAAATTGCACTCGGCGGAATATTCGATAAAAGACTTCATACTCTCGGTGAATAAGCGTCCGAACGTAAAGCGAGACTAGACTATTCTGCCTTGGCCACTCGATGTAGTCGCAAATGAGTCGGGGGTTCGACTCGAGGTCATCGAGTAAAATAATTTATCCTCTTGCTCACAGTTACACGCCTCGAAAACGGGTCTTCCAAGTCAATATTTGGAATTTCAAATCTGCAGAATCAACCGAGCGATGCTTCTCTTGTGCATTTTATTTGTAACTGAAATTATCAAACTGAAACCGTTGATGTTTTAATGGACAATGTTGGTTCGTACTTTAATTAGATTACAATCTAATCTCAGACATTTACTTTACATAGCAAAACATTTCTGTATTTAATAATTTTAAAGCAACTATAAATATTAGCATAATTAGTTTAAACATGGAAATAATTTCTTAAAACGATAAAGCGTCGTTGCATACAATTCTCAATAATTTCTACACTTGTTCTTAACTTAAATATTTGAACAAAATATGTTTACTTTTAATAAAATGGAATAAAATAACGAGTTTGATCAAGACTTGCAACAGACTGCAGTTAAAAAACGAACTCAAGGATTAATTTTAATAAATTACCATAATGAACGTTGAAGCAATCCTCGTAGTCTCTCGGTATAAACATTAAAAATCTACACGAAATAATGGTGACGTCAAATTGAAATGTAAAAGGAATTATATTTAAGAGTAAAAAACAACATCAGATAACAGCAGTTTATTTAATTAGACATTGATATACACAAGATAATTAGGAATAAGATTTCTTGGGGTGATGCCTTGTTATGCAATGTTTATTTGCTAAAGCGCAACATTGTTCAAGTTTCCTTCCATATAAGATAAATTTTCATCCAATTAATTTTTTTTATCATGTTTATACACTTTTTAGTTTGATAATCTTATTAAATGATTTAATAGTAATGGATCGATTTTAAGTTACTTAATTTTACATAGAAGTGTATATTAGTCATTTCGGAAGACTTTGGATTCTGTTGTTATTCCATGCCCTTAAGCTTAACTCGCTCTTTACATCTTTTATACGTATATAATCAACAACAATTGACGCCAATCGGGAAATCAATCGGCGTCGTACTTTTTTTTATTTTTTTTTTTTAAGCCATATTCGTGCCGCTTTCTTTGCTTATAATTAACAACTCGATAGACAACAAAACAATAAATATGCAATAGTTAATAAGCGCTGCGTTACATTCGTCTGTTTTGCGTTTAATTTTTTTTTTTTTAACCAATACGTATGTACATCGTAGGCTTTCGCAAAGAGGACTGAAATGTTGAATCGACAATTCATAATTGTGTGCGAACAGAGTTACTTACAAAATCACCTACACAATAAACGCATTTCTATCACAGATTAGTATCATATATTTGCATTATCAACTAAGAAAGCGCGAAATAAAGCAAACGAACAAACGAGCTAACACGTGTATGCAGATTTGCGAGTATTTCTAGCGCTAATGGTTCCCGTAAATTTTCAGCCACTAAAAGCTACGAATCGAGTGTTCGCTAATCGTCGAATTTCGTGTCACTGCTATTTCTGAGAAGAACTTCGAAAATAATCAGAGATCGAGACGCAGTTTTGATAAAGAATTCGGCCCAAATACGATTTGTTAAAGCACGTCGGGAGAATGTGTATGTGAGCGATTCGACGCCTGCGGAATCACAAATATAACAATTATGATATCTCTACCTCGGAACGGCCATCCGAAGCACTTCACCTTGAAAAATTATATACCTCCAATAAAAATATCATTGCTCTTTCTGTCGTAGATACATACGTTTTACTTTTTACTTTTTACTTGTTACTTTTTACTTTTTACATTAGATTGGCTTGCCTTTTACACTTAGCCGGGGAACTCGTGTGAAACTCGAGGCGTTGAATATAAATTTTGGTGTGATCAAAGATTTGCGAGACAACAAAATATTCGGGTTCTTTGTGTCTCCTCGTCTTACTATTTTCTATTTTTTATCGTTAACGTTAACGATCAACACCATATTCAGGGAGTAACACAGTTTAAACGGATTTATCTTTGAAAAATACACTTTTGGGCCAACATTACTCCTGCACTCGCGCTTCTTTCTTCTTTGTTACATCTTTATTATTATATTTGCATTGTGATATTGTCTGGTTACTTGTTTTTTTCTTACATCGTTCATTATCTGTTACTGGACTGGCATTCTTTTCGGTCACTTAAAAACTGCCTAAGGCAACGATAACGGCATAAGCTGATGCACGTGACAAATAAGTTTATTGACATTTACACTCGGAACAAATGCTCGGATGGTAGTAAACAGTGGCATAAGATTTAACAATTAACAGTGCAAGATTCCAAATGTAACGAAATTCAAATTATTTCATTAAATCAACGGTCGTTACGTTAATCCACACACTTAAGCTATCTTAAGAGTATTATTATCATCTTTAAGTTTAACAAAGTCAACACAGTACAGCGAAAAATAATGAACTCATTTTGCACGTGTTTGGGTGTGTATATCTATCCATCTATCTATCTATCTATCTATCTATCTATCTATCTATCTATCTATCTATCTATATATATATATATATCTATCTAACTATCTATTTATGTACGTATATATATTGGCATTTTTTATATTTTCGTTATACAGTTGTCACATAAATACACGAGGTTAACAGCTGAAAAATTATTGGCACTATTTAAATCGGCTTATTACCTTATTGTATAATCGCAGCTGTCTTCTTTGAAAGCAACAAATTATTGTTTAAGGAAGCGTCATTTCGGTCCAACTATCAAAATTTAGAGTCTAAAATAGCAGTCCTGGATACAAAGAAACACATTTACTGCTTGTTGAGCTTTAAATCTTTTTTCATGCATATGTGTATTTCTATTTATAGCATTTCCTTCTTGTGTTTCAATTAATATACTTTGTAGGTGACAAAACTTGGAAATTTTTTAATAAAATTAATCAAACGTTAGAAAAGTACCGTTGCTCGAAAATTATTTTAGAATTAAGATAATGAATTTATTTAAATTACGGAAAATTAGTTCATGGACGCGTAAATAAAGGGATTTTTCCAGGTGAAAAGTTTGTATTTGGAATTTACCTTGCGAACAATGATCTGACGCTGCACTAATTACGGTTGCTTTTCCTATACGTTGATTTCTTTTATAATATTAGGGCCACACCACATGCACACGATAAGGATCTTTTTGGTTATTATGTTGCGTACGTAAATAATGTTCGGTTAAAGGCTTGACTCTTTCACAAATTTCATTACACCCAGAACGAGGAAAGAAGTAAATTGTAATTAAATAACTTGATAGTTTCACGTCGCTCTAATTATCTTTTGATTTTTAAACGATAAATAATTGGAGGTTTGTAATAGAAAATGCCGTAGATAGATACAAAGTTTTCAAATGTTTCTATAATCATAGGATTGCAGGCCACAGATCTGCGACATATTTTTTGAAAAAACACATACTTTCACAGGTTTGTGTTTGTTTTATTTTAAATCTCAAATCTGAATATATATGCGCGCGTGTGTGTATATGTATACATATATTTATTTATTTATTTATTTAATTATGCACGCGTGCGTGCGTGTGTGGGTGTTTGTAAATTTATAAGAGTGCTCGCTTTGACGATTTTACAATGTTTATTTAAGTAATACACGATATAGTCTTTCTAACATTACGAAGCCGTTCAAAAGAAAAATGATTCGAGTCTTTATACTTTTTCATACTTTTGCACTATTATACTACTTTTCCTGTAGATATTAGCAAAAACTTATGGAGAAGCAATTTATATAGTATTTCTGAAGTTGGCGAATAAATAATTTCACTAATAGCAATATTTGACCTAAAAAAATAAGATTTTCCAGCAACATTATTTTGGCTTATTTTACATTAATTTAGTTTTGTTTGTGTCTTTTTTTCCTATCAGCGATTCGTTGGAAGTTGTATAACAATGCGTGTTTACGTAGAACACTTTTTCAGAAAATATTGCACTTTGAACAAGTTTTGGTTGCGCGAAACGTTTCCTCGATACGTCCGTATCCTCATTTTCATTGCAATTGTGTCGCGTTAACGGTACCATTTAAAATCCTTATTTTCAAGAATCTGACCACAAGAACGAGAAACAGAGACGAATTTCTAAAAGATAGACGAGCAAAGTGGACAGGCGAGAGTTTAGGTGCGGCCTCTGCGCGTATCTCATGACTATCGTAACGAATAAAATATAATCGCTTTACATCCCGGCTAGTCACAAGGAAAACTTGTCGCGAGCAATTTTCCTCGTTTCACATTTCCGCGCGAAAAAGAAACCAAAGCTTGCCGGTTAAATTACGGCCAATTGAATTTCATCAGAATGGCTTTTCTTTGTCACTTAGATATGCTGTGTATCAGTTCTTACGTCTAACGAATCTTACGACTAGAACAGTGATTATAATCAATATTTCTATTCTTAATTATCGTCGTGGCCAGATTTGATGTACACATATATGTTGATAAGGAAATACCTTCATATTCATTATTGTACTTTACTCCACTTCAATGTGGTTCTCATTCTTACTAAGTTTTTTACTTTCTTTGATTATCAATTTTGAAAGAATCTGAATTCACTCTTGGATGATTTCAACTTTTTATAACTTTATATATAATACCAATTTGTATACTATACTTAAATTACGTAGTTAATTGCAAATGTAAATTATCTAAGGCAGATATTCCGATGCTATAAAATGTGTATATATATATATATATATATATATATATATGTATATATATATATGTATAATAATAACGTGGTAACATAGCATTTAATGTATAATATCTGGAAGGAACAACAAAAAACTTATCTATAGATAAAGATATTGATAGTTCATAGTAATACTGCAATCATTAATTTATAAAATCTTTCAACTAATATAATCAACTGTTATAAATTGCTCTAATCAACACGATCCTGCTGGATCATTCGTAAAATTTGAATATGCATTCGATATAATATTCATGGTTGTTAATTCTTTTCTAAATCATTTTGTACATATTAGCGTGTCGTGGAGTTGAAAGTCTCCTCGTCGAGACGATCGAAACACGAATGAAACTTGGAACCGATGCTCTTAAGATTGGCGAAACGAAAACAGAGGAAGCCCAATTTTTCGCGATAACGTTTAAGCAAAAATAAAAAATTTAAAACACCTTTAAACAAGAATTCGCACCTTCGGGGTATAATAATTCGAACGAACGGAACGACAAAAAATAATTCGTAAACTGTTTTCGATTGAATGTTAACGATTATTGTTATCATCGGCAAGTGTCGAGGCGAAAAACACCGGAAGTAAAAGGTCACACGGTATACCTTCAGTCGCGTGCGCCTACAACAAAACATGATTTACACAACTTATAGATCGTGACCCAAGCGATCCATTTCTGCGAGTAAGAAGTCAACGTCGGCTTCCGTGACGGAAGCGCTCGATATAATGCTTCTGAAGAAATTAGGCCTGCGATCGTCGGGTTGATATCCCACCATCAGAGTTCCAGCTTCCATCATCCTGCCTTTCAATATCGGACAGATCTGAAATCACAGAAGGTCATCTTAAAATCTTGCAAATCTAGTTCAGCCATTTTTCTCCGAAAAATCTTATCTTCCGTTAATTTTAAACGAAACGTGTTTAGAACATTCGAGTGCAGTAAAGAGCAGTAGTAAGCATTGACTCTGCTGCAAAAAATGTTGCGCCTCGACTTCTCGTAAGGTTGATAAATAAGAATAGCGAAATGGCGTGTACCTGTCCAAGCAGCTTCTCCCTCTCCGGGGTGTGGGTGACGTTTCGTAGGCGCGTAGGCAGGTACCAGAAGCAGCAGTTGACGAGTTCCGGCTCGAGTATCAGATAGTATTTGTCGGGCATCTGCTTGATCCGACGAACCATGTACTCCGTCAGCTCCATCAGTCGGTCCATGTGCTTTTCGAAGCCTTCCGAGCCCTGGATCATCGCAAAAACATCTTTACCTGATTCCGCACGAAACCGACTTTGTGAATTGGCGATTGGGCATTTCAGAATCCGAAATCGATAATTATAAATCATTTTTAATCATTTTCAATTATTCGTGATAAAAACATTAGGCTTTACGAGTGCTTTTCCAAGACCTCCTAGTCTGCACAACTCGAGCTTTCTTATCTGCATCAGTCGCGACCACCAACGGATTCTTTAAAACATTCTTTTAACATTTATCCGCCCCGTTAATCAACTTAATTACTTGGAGAAGACGTTGGAGGAATATTGTCGAAAATAGTTCGTAAAACAGTACCTTGGCGCGCCATTGAAGCCACAGTTTGAAGATGTCGTTGTGTCGACCGCATTGAATCACTTTATCGCCCGTATCATACTTTACGTCGTAAAGTTTGTCAGTCATGAACAGATACTCGGCCGACATTTGATTGCAGCTAATGAGAAGACCCTGAAATCAAAATGCATTCGCGTATCAATGTCGTGGCGTTGTTGCTTTTTTCCAAAAGAAACAGCGAAGGAGCACACAGATCCTCCAAAATGCTTATCTTTGCAAATTAAAATATTTTTAACGCATTATTGTTCGCGTAAGATATCTTTTTCAACTTCCTAGTTTCCAAGCGCGAAAAAGACTCGAAAGTCAAGATTTTCCTCAGTTTCGGCAGTCGCGATAAACGTACCCTGCGATTGCGGAGTATTTTATTATTTGCAATGCTGTTTTTCATTGCATTTAAATTATTGATAAATTTTCGCGATGCGAACTCGAGAAAGCGCTCCCGGTCAATAAACGGAGCCAACACATGCGCACGAGTTGAAAGTCGAACTTGATATCGAGCTTTCAAAATGGCGGTTCTGTGACATACAAATTTTAACCGTCGTCGCCATGTTCGCGTCCTTGTGCTTTCGCGAAAAGGAACATTTTGTAACGGTTGTTCGGTCTTATTTAAATCTAATGTGCTTTTCCATCGAGAATACGTATTATTGCCGACACGCAAGCTTTTCCACTAGACGAAACAAAAAGTCTTCGGTGCGAGTCGTTTTCGTTCACTGTTTAGCGTTTATCTACACCTTTTACGACCTCGAATTATTTTTTATTGATAAACGCCCCGATGAAAATTCAAACTCGCGTTTTGATATTTTTAAATTTCATTAGTAGTTAATAGCGGCTTTGCAATTTTATGTGCGGACTGAACGTAATGATGTTTTGTTGATTTTCGTTTATTACAAAATCGTTAATTCTTAATTACGCGAAAAATATTCGTGACTCCATTTTTAATAATGAAAATAATGAAGAAATCTATTTTATTTATATACAAATGTGTTCCGGATATTAGGAAACTGTTTTGAAATTCATACGAGTATTTAATTCATTATGAAACTAGAATATCGAATTTTGAAATAAAATATCGCCAAAGCTTTATTTTACTCCAACAGTCCTGCCTTTTAAAAATAAAATTAACTTTGAAAGCGAAATTCTACGATTTCAATGATCAATAATTTAATTATATTATATTATATTATATTATAAATTTGAAAAAAATATTCTTTGGAATTTCACATTTGCGACACACGATAAATAATTTTGGTTCGTTTTAAATATTTTAAAAATTAAGTTTGCGTTTTCAACACTTCTCTCTTCCAACAGTTGTAACAATAAAATTTTATTATTACTAAAACTACTAAGGCTTACAAGCTTTGATAAAAAATAAGAAGGGCAATTTGAAGCACTTTAATCTCTTTTTTGACTCATGGGGATGAATTTAAAATTAACATTTTTTATTCCTAACAAAAATAGGAGAAATTTTTTCAAAAATAATCTTTTTATACACTCGTAGATTATCCGTTTTTTTAACCCTTATTTTTTTTACATTTAACGTTACATTCACTACGTATTTGGAATAAAAACGTGCGACCATTGGGATTAAAGAAAATACAAAATTCTGGGTGGAGTTTAAAAGATAAGAACATTCAATTATAGAATAACAAATATTTGCGCAGTGAAATTATATCTTCGGATAATATACCACGAATGAAATATTTGAACGATATCTATATTAATTAATTAACAACTAAACATCATTGTGGTTTCAGATACTTTTTCATTGCGAAAAAGCTCGAGCATTTTCAATCTGCTGAACTTTGAGAAAACGATAGTTATAATTCATCAGCAATGAAAGAAATATTGAAACGGGATGAAAAGTTTTGACTTTTCGAAATAAAATAATTGAATTTAGGTATCGTGGAAGTGCCATATCGACTCTAATTTAATTCCTACAATTTCATTCCCAGCCAGTGGTAGCTCTTCATATAGTTTTCTAATCAAAGAAATAAAAAAAGCTTCGCTCGCTTAAAAATATTTAATAAATGTCGCGGATTCAAAGGAAACGCCGACAATTAATGTTGCTCGCATTAAACATAAAACAATCGAGTGAAATGGTAAACTGTTTCATTAAATGTCTGGACCAGGAGCGATCGTCCTTGTCACAACCATTTTTCTCCGGCGCATAAAGGCAGAAGGGGGAGGGTGCCTGAAAAAGCAGACTCGGTAAAGGGAAAGCGAAAAATAATTTTCAGAGAGCCTCGGAACGAATGATTCGGTCCGTCGGAAAAAGCTCGGCCGACAAACACGTGAATATCGCGCGAGTCTCTGCTGACGAAACAAGCAAACTAGTGCGTAGAGAAAAAGCATCAGTCGAATAATCTGGACATTGTGTAGCAGCCGGTGCACGGAATTTTAATATCCCGACCAAGGGCTGGCAGAGAGCGGAGAGAGAGAGAGCGCCGATACAAAGTTAGCAATAACTAGACTAGGGCCGCGTCTACGCGAGAGCGCAGGGGGGCGATCTTGCACCCTTCGGTTCCTCCGTCTCCCTCGCTCTCCCGCTCACTTCTAGCTGGAGCGGCCCGCTATTGGCAGCGTGGCAACATATGTTATCTCTTAGTTTAATTAAATTCCTTCGAAGAGCCGGGCAGGCACACATTCGTCCATCTCGCTCTCGCCCCGTTGGAATGCGGGGTAACGATAGTCTTTGCGCCCTGGCCGCCCCTCCTAAGCGACCAACAGAAGACAGTTGCTTTTTCTCCCTCTCTGCCTCTTCCAAATTTTTTACTCTCCACTCTCTTCCCGGGCTTCTTCCGATAAAATTTGGGGCAGTCGTATCTTCTTGCCTCTCGAATCGAACATAATATTAATCCAAGATTTCGCTCGTGTCCCCGTCTGCTTCACCCCCTCGATCGCACCGAATATTATTCAAAAACTCCGAGTGCTGGCGAAACGAGCGCCCGAGAAGATTAAGCTTTGCCTTGTTCCATCAATTTTCAATTCGATCCGATAGATGTAATTATGAATCGGACCGATTTCGCAAAACTCGTGAGCGGGCGCGAAAGTTGCGCTAAATCGGACGCTGAGACAATTTGTCTAATAACGACGCCCTTAACCAGATTTTTAGCGTATCGCGACGAACCTCGAGCAGACGTTTTTACGTTAAAGACGCTCGAGCTCCTTTGTCTCACTCGCGTTTATTTCATGCTCATATTATTAATTCGTATTGTTTATCAATCATTTTGCAACTTACATCTTCTTTGAAGTGAATCGTCGAGCACTGCAGCAACGCGCCCATCAGCTTATGTGGATTCCAAGTAACCGAATCAGCCCTGGAACCAAAACACAAATACAGAATTATATATATATATATGTGATAAAGCGTTGAAACGAAATGCAACCAATGACTTTTTTCTGCAGGTTTAAAATACCGATTAATTTTAACAATCAGCGTCGATATCGATTGAAATTCATAAAGTAGAGTAAACCAATTAGCTTGTAGCAGCAAAGCGAGTAATGGCGTTTTAATGGGTCGACGGATTTTGAAGGCCTGGAACTGCCAAGGACCGCGAGAAAGACGTACGAGAACTGGCAACAGGCTAATCGGTCTCAGGTGGTCATCGAACTCTTTCTCTCGCTCTCTCCATCTTTCTTGCACCGATACCCGCTATCCACTTTGTCAGTCCCAAGAGGGCTAATGGGGATAAAATACGAGCGCCCTGGGGTCCATCGATGCGAAAGAGAGAAAGCCAAGCTATTAATAAAGCCGCGAGATCGGATTTGCGCGGCGGTTCGGCCACCCCTCGGCTCTCGTCGGAGGAGGCTGTCTACGTGGGTCAGGGCCACACCATTGCGGCAACCCATTTAATCCCTAAACGTCTAGCTACGCCGACTCGGATGCGACGTCGCTGGGCCGCTTCGCTCTTTTCTCCTCTTTTACAATCGCTCCATCAATTTCCGCCGTCCATTTTCTTATTTCTCGAGCGTCAATAATCCACCTGCGATTGATGAATTACCCCGAGGCCTATCCATCCAGTGGTGCGGCCTCGATAATACCGCTGGAAAATTGAAAGTGAAAAGGACAAATAATCCAGGACTGTGAGGTGAAATTTCGTTTTTTAATTAATCGCCTCTGACGTCGATACCTGCGCGACTCTGCGAATTAAAAATCGCTTCTCAGTTCACAAGTCCTTTGCACTGCTTTTGTCGGACAGGTGCATTGAAAAGCTCCGCGTTAATCGTGCACTTGTGTACGTAGGAAGAAGAACTCGATTGGCAACGACGAAGAATGATTTCGGAAGAAAAACTCAACGAGAATTTCAGGACGAACTCGCTGGAGGAAAGCGCGTTTGTTATGCGCTTCGGTAAAAGGAAGAGCATGAACGTCGTTTGGTGGGCTGATTAGCGAGAATAGGAGCTTTTGTTAGCTGCCCCGATAGCGAGCGTCAGCTGGGAAAGGGCCCGCGCACTCGAGCAGGAGCAGCGGGGGTGGGGGCGGGGCTGTGTGGTGACACGAGTGCAATCGGGGAGCATCGCCGGAACGCGCGTCTGCGCTTGACGCGAATCACTTCGGACGGTTCTCGAGCGGCAGCTGCGCGCAACGGGGACGAGGAGTGTCACTCGCCATGTATCGATAACATTTGTCACGAGTCCGCGAATATTGCGCGCGTCGGCCTCTCGAGAAGACCATTACCAGCCCCCTGCAGCCCTGACTGCGTTTTTGTGCATGTTTTTCGGCGCCCGGCCTTTCTTCGCCGAGTCGAGGAAAAGACCGAGTCTCCGACTTTTTCCGACGCTCGAGTACTACCTAATGAAAGTACTGTGGACGGAGCTTTAACGATGCCCTTTAAAAATACGGCTGTTGGCTCGTTATGAGGAATCGGACAAAGTAACGGCCCTTGGATTTGACGTAGGAGCACTTGATAAATTAGCCAATCGCGACAGAGTATTACTCGCTAAATAAATCGTCGTGCGCCGTTGGCTTGGAAGAAAGTATCTGCGTTTAAACGGAAATCGACTTCTCGTTGAAGTAAATATTATTCGTAGGAAGAAGTGTTTCGGTCTTTTTGTTCGGTTGTCTCGGTGAAAAAATAGATTATCGAAGTAAGTACAACACCGATATCGATTAAAATAAATGCGATGCGAGCTACGTTTCCAACTTTTGTAACCTCGATTCTAGCCTTTAAAAATTGATTCGCGAAGCTTAAACGCAACCTGCTTTACTGTTATTGAACGTTGCTGTCTCGAGGAGATCCGCTGTTTTATTTTTTCCCCGGCATAAATTCGCTTTTCTCGTTGCTCGCGCTCACTCGTCGGGAAATTCGGCGGCGATGGGCAATAAAATTCGCGCGAGCATTGGGACGTTACCTTATTCGTGCCCAGTTGCTTTTGTCAAAAATGAAACGACCAATTTGAAATTGCACAGCAAGCGGCCCGACTATCGATTTCGGATGTCACCCAGTGAACAATATCGCTCGTTTCCCCATTGAAATTCGCAAAATCATCGCTAATCTCATCTCCGAGGTTCGGTTTACGCGCATATTTACTTAATCGTACTTTGCCAAAAGCTTTTAAAATCTCGCGACTAAATGCTTGCGATACACGTATTCGGAAACAGTTATGAATGCCCAATCGAGTTGCGCAAGTTTTAAAAGACCCGAACCCCAGCAGATGGAAGCTTTTCAACTCGTTTCAACTAAAATTTCTAACTACTTATTAGTTTTTCTCAGTTCCGAAACTCAACGCGGATTATATTGTCGGCTTAATCGAGCATTCGGGACGCAGCGAGAGTTCGGGCTGAACTTTGACTACGAGGATGAGGATGCAAGAGTGCAGAGTCAAAGTGGCGCGGAAGAAAAACGGGGACTCCAGGAAGCTGCGGATAAAGGCATTTTTGCAATCGCGGTAACAGGTGCATCGGAGAGCGAGAGAGCGGATTCGATTTTCCAGGGGGGGAGCAGTCGCTCGGACGTCTAGGAGGTGGAACTCGCGCCTTGACAAGAATAGTCGGCGGCCCGAGCGCTTATAAAGCCTCGCGTGATTAATGCGCCTCGCAGCTGGGGCTGGCGCGTGCACCCCCTCGTTCAGCAGACGCCAGCTCCAAAGGCCGAGCGATATATGTGGCGGGAGCGGGGGATGCTAATTACCCGACCCCCAGCGCCGGTAAATGAGCGAGCGGCGGCGGCGGCGGCGGCGGCGGCGGCCTTAATGTTATTATGCACAAGCGGCTGTTTGCACGCGCTCGGCACTTTCTTTCTCCTTCCGCTCTCCTCGGGAGCAGATTCGAGCTCGATTTAAAGGGGCTAATAATGCGGGCGCCGGGAGTGACGATAAATCGGCTCCGACGATTAAAACCCAGTCCTTGCTTTTTTTGAAGCCAAACAACACCGAGGACTCCGCTGGAATTATGCCCTGCAAGAAAATAATGATCCGTGCTTCTCGGAGCGTTTAGCGGGAGTTGAACCAAGTTGTTTTCCCAACCACGCCCTGTACCTAGTAAATGCGCGCGAAGCATTGAAAAACAATTTGTTCAGAACCGCATCCCTCGTTGCTCGCAGCTCTTAAATTTTTCGAAGCGTTCGTCCGAGTAGCGTTAAAATACATCGTCTAATGAAAAAGTTTTAATTTGTTGTTAATTACGATAAGAGTAAGAGCCGTAATTAGCGCGATAAATACGAAGCATGATAAAACGAATCTCGTTAAGTGAGTCGTGTTCTACCTACAACTCAATTTTGTACTTATCAAAGGTTTTACGTCACGCGCAAAAAGTGTTTATAATTAATGAACTCTAATAATTACTACTGTTACAAACAGCCTTGCACTCGAATAACGTTTACATACCCAAAAGTAGATCTATTACTTTTCGCGCATTATTAAAATATTTCAAAATTATTATCATCCACGATTTGAAATTAAAGTTTTTTAATTCCTCGATGGTATTGCGCATAAGTAATGACCATTTATAGTTTTGCAGCGTTTGAAAACAAAGGCTGCAATTTGTTAAGTAATCTTAAAATTGTGAACTCAAAGTGGAGAAGAAGCGAAAGGAATTATTTTAAATTTTTGTCAGAAATTGTGCAAAATGTTGCAAAGGTTTATTCGTAAAGTAAAAGTGCTGTAAATCTGTTTGACGCGCGCATACAAGGAAGGATGGGACAAAGGTACGAATCCTCGTAGAATTCAAAATGCAAACTTTTCATACGATAAAAGATAAAAAATTCGAGTATTTCTCTGTAAATGGAAATTCTAACCGAGTTCAGTTACATATTTGTGCTAATTTCAAGACAAGATACTTACAATGTATGCACTATACCAACTTACTCTTTGCAATGCTTTTCTGCAAGTAATCGATCGCTTCAAAGGTAATTGCTTTAAATGAAGAAATTTCAGAATTAGGATTCCCGGCGATGTTTTGCGCTGCTGGCCAGGTTTATTTTTCGCTCTTCTTCGTACGAGAGTAAAAGATAGTTTACAACAAGTTAGCAAATTTTCAGAATAAAATAGTCGGGAAATGTTGCTGGTTGCGAGTAACGGTTCGGACAATGGTTTCAATAGTTTCGAAATTCCTCCGATTCGCATAATTATTCGTCCCCTTTGCCCCGTTTGCGCCCCTTAGAAGCCGACGAGGATCTCGTACTTTTTTGTTATTCCTAACAAAACAATCCTGGAGCACAAGAGAAAGAAGGGACAGATGAGTTAAAGTAAAAGAAGAGAGAGAGGTAGAGAGTCTCTTTGTGCTTCAGTTTAATCCAGCATTGTCGAGGCACCGGGACTTTGTATCAAACTTGTGCGAGTATCGGAGAGAGAGAGAGAGACGCAGGGCTGCGACGCGTCAATAAGAGGAGAGTCCTGTTCTCGTAAATGCGCTCCAGGGAACAGATCCAGCTGTTGCTCTGGTTCTTCTCTCGCGTTGAACTTCTCTCCCGCGTCGTGCGCTCTCTTTTCGTTTGTCATTTTAATCAAGAGCTTCGCAGGAAGGAAATCCTGCATTACACAGTGTGTACAGTCGGTGTTGAAAAAAATAGCAAGGCAAATAGGCGCGTGGAGGGGCGGAGGGCGAAGGCGAGAAAAGCGAGAAAGGCGAGATGCGAGCCAAGCCCGTATGCGAGCTGCGAGTATTGTTTTACGCTTGGGTGCGTCGCGCTTTCATCGACTTTGAGCCTCGAATACGAAAAAGCTTAGCGGTTATTCGAGCAGCGTAATGGCTAGATCGCAACCCTTGCCGTCCCTTTCTAGTTCGCGGGAAAATTATTGTAAACTAATGCCGGGAGCTGCGAGACTCGTTGGTCGGCCACTTATTAACGCGAGCATTTGCCAAAAAAGGACAGTTGCCCGTAGGCGCAACTGCTTGTCCTCGTTCTCGAGAAAAGGGATTCGAAAGGGAATGCAGCCGCGGAAGTTGCTCCGGAGGCACATCCTCGGAAATCGGGACAGTGCGCGTCGGTAATATTATGCGACGTCGAACCAGGGGTGCCTTAGAAAGGAGTGACTCCTGCTCCCCGCAGGACCGAGGCGCGTCTGCGGGGGACGAAGCGATGCATATGGGGTTGGCTGGCTGGCGGGATTAATCCACGATTTGCATCCGGACGCATCTGCGCTCCCCCGTCAGACTCTGGCTTCGGCTTATCTCGTTCGAGTCGTTTTTTGCCTCCGAGTCCGCGCGTCTCGGCCTCGCGTCCTCGGCGGGCGAGTCTTGCCAACTCTGGCTGGCTCAATTCGAGGTTATTCTTCTTCGAGGATGATCTTTTCCCCCGACTCTCCCTCCCGCACTGGATCCGAGAGCTTTCGTTTTATCGAATGCCGAATTCATGGCTCTTACTATTTTAAAATACTCAGAAAGACGTTGACGAACACTTAAGGAATGGAGCTGCCGATTACGGTTTCGCAGAAAATCCACTCGTATTTCATTAATTTAATCGAGCGGTCGCGCGCGCGCGTGTCGAGCTTGTGTTTTATCCTTACTCCTGGTTTTTATTCCATTCCCGCACAGCACAGGATGCATCGGTGTTTCGATTTTGTTTCGTTCATCTCGTTTAACTAGTTTCCCCGTTTGCGTCGCTACCGTAATTCATATAAACATTTTGGAACTTTATCCGAAACTATCCTTTATCGGCAAACTTATATTTTTTTCATAAAGCCGGAAAATAAAACGCCGTATTGCTTTAGAATGTATGCCTTACATTTTATCTTCTATAAATATTTTAGGGCGATCATATTGGTACTAAAGTTTCTAGCGCAATCGCTCTTCTAGTATTGTCAATTTTTACGCGGCAAAGTTATGGCGCGAGTTTATTAAAGCCGGTAAAGGGGGAAAGAGCAGTTTTTCGTTTCCTTGCAAAATAAAGAAACGCAGCGAACATTTCCCTGCCCGTTAATATTGTCAACGAAAGCAGTGATGCACCGATGGAAGTCGCGCGCAGTCGCGCTGGGAATGCTCTGGAAGGCTCTCGAGTCGCATCGCGGAAATGTCCTCGTGCTTCACTCGCCATACCAATGTTTGAAAAATATCCACGCCTCGGAAAAGCAAGACGTCGCGCGCCGATTCTAGGCCGCCTACACGCGCCCCCACGCACGCACACGTTGCGGAAGCGCAGTTATTTGGGCAAAGCTGCCCGACTACGTTTAAAAGAGCAGCGACGTAATTCCCTCGGTGACTGCAGCACTCGGATCCAGCGGTGCAGACAGAAGCGAAGATAGAAGGAAGCGAGAGCCGCGACAGATAGAGACGTACGTCGAGGGACGGCTCGTGCGCGCCTCATCGCTGGGCGACTTAATCCTTAGTTTTATAGTTTATTAGGGCTTAGTTTGATGGAGTCCTTCGAAAAACAGTCACAGCTGAGTGGCTCTTCTCCGGCGCCCGCACCCACAGGCTCTTGCTCCTTCGGGCTTTACGCGTTAAAATCAATACCGACCTTCTCGGCGCCTCCTCCCTCCTCCCCCCCCCCGCCGACCGCTCCAGGGGAAGTAGCTCCCAGGCAAAGAATGGAGCGCGAAAAAGACTAGTTGGCCCGGTAATGGATGGCTCGGCTCGCATAAACCACCATTACCGAGAGTGTCGCCGGTTCCCGGCAAAAAATGCTAATTCGCTTTTTCCGCGCGAGGCTGTTTAGAGGTCGGTGTCGATAGAGGCTGCGAAACGATCGCGTCTAATCCCCGAGGCCCTCCTCCCACAGCCGCGACCGTCTCCGCTATTCGCTGGATGGGGTTTTCAAATTTCCCAGATCCCGGCGGCCTCTTAAGCCACGAGCCGACCGAAACGCGTCGCCGCGTAAACATAAGCAAGACTAATCGACTCGCGAATTCGGTGACGCCTCGTTGTTTGTAATTGCGATGCGAGCAATGTTTACCGACGGGCTGAATCGCGAACAGAGTAAACCGAGTTCGAACATCTTGGAAGCTCGGAAGGGCGTCGATGCACGTGGTCTCGTGAAGTGAATCGCGCGCGATTCAGCCGTCGGCTTAGGTTCGTGCGAAAGAAAATTATTAAGTTGCGGTTAAGCGCTTATTTTGCCAGACAGACCCAAAAACGTTGCCCGTGTAATCTCAGCGTTGGCTTTCTTTGCAATGTCTTCGTTACGTTTTATTGCTGTTTGTATTATAAAGAAGCGAACCTACCGTTCAATTCCCGTCAATCTCGGATGTCGATATTTTCTTGACAGCAGCAGTCCGCCTCCCCAAGCCGCCTGGTGGAAAAAATAAAAAGACAGTTCTTGAGAGTGGAATGCAACGATCGGAGAGTTAGAATTAAAGACAAAAACAAATGGCAAACGTGGATGAAAATAGAAAAGCTGGGACGATAATTTGCTCGGCCATTAATAGACGAGGATCTAAACGGGCGAGTCGTAAATCCGGCAAGTGGTAGTAGTAGCCCAGTGCCAAGAGTAATCGATGCGAGAATCGCTGCAGAAGCTCTGCCGGTTCTCACGTTAATAATTTACGATTAAGCATTCGTCGATACACTTAACCGTTTACACCCTTCGAGCCCGACGGGGCGAACTTTAAGAGCAATGCTTTGTCGCTCGGAGCGCTACATTTTTAGCTACGAAATTTTTAAAACATCCTCGCCCGTAAATAATCTCTCCCCGTTTATTGTTAATTTATTTAATTCCCGTGTAATACGCGGCGGTTCTCCACCTGTTACGACTGCTTCACTAGAGGAGGCTGCAAGCTTTAATTGCCCGTTGCGCAATATTCATCATCTCCATTGTATAAAATTATTCTCCCGATTTCACGAATGCAGCAATAAATAGCCGGATTAATGGACATTAACGTGCCGCGTTTTAAAATAACGCGCGAAAGCGATAAATCAATCATCCGCTAAGCCAAAATTGCAATTTAACGTTGCGGCACCAAGTCCAAAGCGATTTCATTATCATATGCAAATAGCGGCCAATTTAATTCCCTGCGAATGTCCACATTAGGTCGGCATACTTTTTTCGGGATAATAATTTATCTTAATGGCGATGAAACCGAATGATTCATCCAAGAGGTTGGAACAATTGCCAATTGCTCGTTTAAAGCCTCGCAAGTATAAATCGAAATTGCTTAATAATTTCACGTTGCTAATTTTGACGCCAATCCTCGATTTTTATTTATTTATTTGAGTCGATGAATTTTTGAAGGCATCGGAATTTGAAGCTTTTAACGCTCGTCGTTTCGGATGAAAGTGGTGCTTTTGCTAAAACCTGCACGGAGCCGTTAAACATCATCGTGAAAAATTTACGCGAAATAAATAAAGATCCACTGTTAAATCGAATACGCAATCCTTTATTTCTAATTAAAGTCCTGGGCCATTAAATAGAATAAAACATGTATTATATTCGACTCGAGCGTATATTAAATAATAAATAAACTTCGTTCTCAACGAGGCTACGTTCGTCATTTCATTTTCCGTGCTGAAATAAAGCCTCACTTGAGAAGTTGAGAGTCCCGGACGAAATTCATCCGTGTACGAAGTGAGACGACGTTTCAAATTTCCCATCAGTCCCGTATAAATAGCGTTTTCTTCCAAACTAACGTCGTTTGCTCTCGCGATCTCGATCTCGAAGGAAAGCGCCAATTTTGGAGAAACGGCGAAACGATGCACCGGCCCGACACGTTATGCGATTAGACCTGCTCCTGAGGGCTCCTGTTCGATCATCCTCGCCCGTCGGCAACACAACGCAACACAAAGAAGGCGGAAATGGAAGGGAGTGGCCACTCACGTCGACGTGCAGCCAGCAATTGTATTTCTGGCAGATATCGGCAATTTCCGTTATGGGATCGAAGGCCCCGATGACCGTCGTGCCGGCTGTGGCGTTCACAAAGAATGGTATGTGACCCTTGGCCTTGCGCTCCAGTATCAGCTCCTCGAGGCGGTGCGGTATCAAGCGACCGCGTTCGTCGCTCGGCACCATCACGCAGTTGTCCGTCCCCAGGCCGCACACCGACGCGCACGACCTCACCGAGTAGTGGCACTGAAACCCAAATC
This sequence comes from Platyscapa corneri, assembly GCA_018907185.1. Taxonomy (NCBI): domain Eukaryota; kingdom Metazoa; phylum Arthropoda; class Insecta; order Hymenoptera; family Agaonidae; genus Platyscapa; species Platyscapa corneri. Next base: position 3,182,313 of record JACCHW010000026.1, on the reverse strand, counting down.
CAAATCTTCTCTCTCTCTCTCTCTCTCTCTCTCTCTCTCTCACTCACTCCTGACTCGTGCGCCAACTTTTTCGCAACGCAAGGCTTTCACATCGATTGCTAAATGAGAATTAATTTCCATCTCCGCGTGATCGTCCCATCGATCCCGCTAATTCTTTCGACGAAGCTGCGAATATTTGAATTACAAAACGCTTTCCACGAATACGGCAAATGGTTGCTCAAACGTTCACCTCGAGTGTCGATCGAATCTTCACTTCCCGCGGCTGCTTTCGTCCGATATTCCTATTTAGATTAGTTACATTGTTTTTACACAAAGAAATGCAAGACTGCGATGCGATGTCGAATCGAATGCGCAAATTTCTCCGTTACATTATTTTGCCGGAGAAGATCTCCGTGTCGTGGTTGAATTGAAAAAGTTAAATACACTAGTGAGTGCGAGTTAAACTACGAGTATTGTTATATGTTTCAAAGTTGCAATAATTATACGTCTTTTGTCTTATTCCGACGCTGGAATATTACTGCCGTAGCACAAAGTTATGCAACAATAGATCTTCGTTAAGAAATAATTTGTACGATATCGTTAAAAAGCACCAAGACCTCGGGAGATTTCTTAAACAACTTTTGTCATCCCGAGTTGTATAACTGCAGAATAATTAAAAACGTAATTAACACTTATAAAACATTTCTCGTTGAAACTTGTGCACCGGACAAAGTTTCGCAAATTTTCAAAACGGCACTTTTGAACGATAAGTTATGCCTACCTCTGTTTAGGTGACTGTCTGATTCATTGCCAGTTGTGATTAAAAAGGACCGTCTTTATGAAATACAGAATAAGGAATGCGTGCATATTCCGAGGAGATAAATATTCGCGGCTTCGTCCGCGAAACAAGGCGCCAAGGACTTAGTAATTAATTAGCCAATTTAAGTTGATGCGCATCTCGTATTTAGGAAAATTTTTGGAAAAACTTTGAAGCGAGTGCAGCTCTTGCCAAGTCGCGCATTTGAAAGTTGGGGGATTTTTCTTCAACTTATAGCAGAAAGAAGGTCAGCCCGTTCATTTCCCAGAGCAAAGGAGCCAACTTCTTCGCCGAGTAATCCCGGCTAACCTCACCTGATCCGACGTGAACATGACGAGCTGCCCACCAACGGCCGAAAGCCCGCGCTCCTTGTACTGGGGAAACATTTTGTGCCGCGCCGCGAGGAAGGCGTAGAGGTTGCTGATCGAGCCGCCGGGGGCCAGGATCGAGTCTCCCGCCCCGTTCGGCCATCCGATGATCTCGCGCATCTTCTGCAGCACCACGTGCTCCATCAGTATGAACACCGGAGCGATCTCGTACGTGAACATGTTCGTGTTGGCGGTAGCGGTGAGCCACTCCCCGGCCATGGAGACGAGGTCGAGGCCGCACGACAACTGATTAAAGAAGTGCGGGTGACCTGCAAGTCGAGCCGACGGGGCGATGATGCTAAGTGAGTAGTTTCCTACTGCGATCAACTCCTTTCTCAAACTCGCAGAGCCTCAAGTTGGCTGTCAATGTTTCGGCTCCATCAAACTCTTTGGAGAAATCGGATAAATTTTAAATATTCGCTTTGGAGTTGCGTTGGGTTGAAAGGTTAGTTGCTCCAACATCGCAAGTGGATTAATCGAGCTGACTCGAATGGAAGCTGCTAAGCCATTCGGCGCGATTCACATTTTCAGAGGTCGCTTTTTTCACTTTTAGAAAAGGCGACAACGTTGTGGTCCAAAAAACCATTCCAAAGTGGAGATGGTTCGCTCGAAAAGTAATCGAAACGATCGAGGTTCGCGACGCGCCCTGGTGGAGGGGGTAAAAATTAGTCGCTCGACAATGTCAGCATCGCAAAGACATTAATATTGGCTGGCTAGCTCCTTGGTGGGGTGGGTTGTCTCAGCGCCCCTCCCTCGCATAAAATAAACTCCAACTGCCGGCACGAACAACACCGCTTTGACCGATAAATCAACGCTCTCGAAACTTTCGAAATCTGATTCGGAGAGGTCCTTTCAGTCATTATACCTCAAGTGTAATTAATAGCGGAGCAAGGGTGAAAATCGAAAGGCACTCGAGGACGCGGACGCGGGAGCGAGCGGAGTAAAGGTTAAAGTGCGGCCGTGCGGGGGAGCCGTGCTTTCAGCCTCGAAAGACAGCCAGAAAGAGAGAGAGAGAGAGAGAGCGAAAGAGAGCCCAGCCGAGTACGTTGTCATCCGCTCGGCTGAACATCGCGCGCCGGATCAAGTTTAATGCCCCTGTTTGATGGGACCTGAAGGGTGGAAGAGCGAAAAAACGAAAAATCCGTCCGAACGTTTGCTGCTCGTTCCTGCCTCTTCTCCGGCCGGATAATGATTTTTCGGAGAGCGACGAGGAAAAGACATTACTCGCGCTACGCGCTCTCACGATGACTTTTCTTTTTGCTTTGCGTTTTCCTATTTAGCAGCCGTGAGAATGGCGACATCTGTGCAAAGCTTGATCTCTTAAAATAGATGGATTTTGTGCATGTACGCGCGCCGATCTCCCGGCTGGCAGACTCCTTTTTCCGAATCTCCGAATCTGCGGATTACTATCCGCTATCGGCGACAACTTTTTTCGTTTCACCAAATTCACGGCAGTCATTTTACTCTCATTCGCCGCAAACCCGAGATCCTCGATGCGCCGATCCTCGCGACCATTTCGAATGGGGCGAAGTTTCTCAAAAGCTGGAATGCGTCGCGAGAGGAATCTTTAAAACGCCAAGTGCCTCGGCTAGTAGAGCATTGACCGATCGCACATAAATAAAATGTTAATTTACAAAAACGCAATTTATCCATATGATTATGAAGCTCTGCTGGATAATTTGGAGGTTAAGACACACACACGTTGATTTGAATAAAATAAAATTCATTTATAAACGGAGCAATATTATAAAATTTAGTAAACAATATGAAGATCGTTCTTGTTTGTCTCGCGCAATAAGTTTTGGAAATATATTTTGAAGATAAAAAATAAGAAAATCATCATCATCACAAGTATGAAAAGAAAGGAACTAATTTTAATAGCGTTATCTCAACAGAAACTAAAACTCGTCTGTTATCTGACTCGTTCGATGATTTGCAAAATAAATGCGTCACGGTTCAAGTGAATTTTGACCAATAAAGAAATAGTTAATGACTTCATTAATATTTACAGAAAAATGAAAGTAATCGCCGCGTATAATTAAATGTTGTACAATTTTTAAAATTGAATGCAGATCTTATTATTGTATTGACCCTACCTTTTATACGTATATCTACACATTAGGATTGCGTTACAAAGTTGCGAGTAAGAGAGAATTGCATTTTAGCGATTAACAGGCTGCAACCTTTGGACATTTCGAAATTTCGAAAAATTTTACTCGAAGCTTTATTTTTTTATTAAATATTCGATCGAGAGTCGTTGAAAAGTACGATGATCGTTTTTATCGCATTTCGGAAAAGGCTGTTTAATCCAAAACGAAGATGCGATCGTTAGCTGAAGTTTCAAGTAAACCCACACACGCGCGTGCGCCAACGCAAGTGCACCAAGCGGGAGAAAATGTTTCAGTGCTTAAGTCGACTTACAGGAGCTTTTAATGGCTAACGCAGCCAGAGTGAATCGACGTCGGTAAAGGAGATATCAATCAAGAGTGTTGCGCGCGAATTAGGCCTGCGAGGCGGAAAGAATGGCAGAAGCCGAATATTTTAATCTTCTGGAATTACAGTCTGATTGACGCGTAACGTTTGCTGCTGGCCTCTTAGGGGTTCGCGGATCATTCTCCCCTCCGCAGTACGTATTTAAACACGTATCTGCAGGGGCAGTGGCGCGAAAATGCCCGGGTGCCTGCCTTCGATCCCTGTGCTTTTCTCGCTTTTCTCGCTGTTCTCTCTGAATTTCCACTTAGAGCATTTAGTGCTCTACGGATAATATATGGGTTTTGATGTATTCGATGTATTACAGGAGGACATCTGGCAAGTTTTTCAAGACGATAAATTACTCGAGAGAAGTAAAATGTTAGAAAACGGGTTTTATACTCTTATTGAGCAGCTCGCAACTAAAAGAGCATCGATAATTTTACCGTTTGCTTTACTAATGCTACAAATTTCTGCTACTCGCTTCTGAAAATTTTGATATCGATCAGTTTCGTCGTGCTTTCTCGAGCTTTTTCATCATCTTCTTTGTTTTTCGCCCGGAAAGTCATACCTCGTGCTGCATCTCGTTTTGCGATTATTTCGTAAAATGTAGTACTCGGACTTTAGGTGGATCCATCGTTTGCGCGAGTAATATTAAAGCGGATAAATTCTCGTGTCTCGGAACATTTTCCCCGTTTTTCGTTAAGAGAGAATTCTATCGAGCAGCGGAGAAATGGGAAAAATTGTAAAGAAACTTGTTAAACTCGTGGAGACGAGCGTTGCTTTTCTCACGTGTCGAGTAAAAAAGTAAATGCTTAAGGGAAAGGGAAAAATGCAGAGCGACTGCTTAGTTAGAAGAAGCCGATTGTTCGAGAGCGAGTAGAATTTTCGACTTTCCTTTCGTCAAGAGTTGAGCGCATCAACCGTTGAGGCATTCAATCATTCGATAAAGAGCAAAAAATATTGGCAATAGTGTCGCGTACGCGCAACGAGTCGCAGACAGGCCCTTGCGGTTCAAAGGTCGAACAAATCAATAAGCCAAGTTTTATCCAGCCTGTATTCTTCATAATTACTCGGACACGTCCAGTAGCTTCATAAAAATCCAAAGGTAATCCAGCCGTCCCGGTCTCTTATCCGACCCATTAATCACCTCCTATCCTAGCGAAATCTACAATCTCAGCCCCTAAACTACGCACTCTCCCCGAGCGACAGAAGCTCTTCTGCGAAAAAGAAAAAGACGACTCCGGGGCCACTTTTCCAGCGACTCGGTCCTTCTTAAACGGAGCTCGGCGAGGGGCGGATGCGTCGAAGCATCGAAGCGTCTCGCAATCCGCAAAGTCCCCCCCTCCCCCCGTCCCACGCTGCTGCAGCCGTTTGTCGCACTGTTATTCGCAATTATCCCGATCGGTCGCGAAGACGTCCGCGCGCCTCCACCCGGCCACGAGCCTTTTCCCGATGAGGGTGGCGGACCAGGGGTCGCTCGAGCGACGGCGGAGGGGGAGCGGGGTCGACGATCCGTAGCGAGCGCCCGCATTTTGCGCGTCACACGCGTCGCTGGACGACTAGATTGTTTGCGCAGCGGCTCTCAAACGGGAGCGGGAGCGCCCTTTAAAAAATTGGAGTCCGAGGCGAGATAAGCCGCCAACTCCTGCATTATGCAGATTTAACGGCCCGACTATTTCCTCTCCTCGGTGTGCGGCGGAGCTCAGCCGTAAGAGGATTCCTCTGCGGCGCCGGAGACATGCATATGCATCGAGTGCGTGGAATTACCCGAGGCGAAATGGATTCTGGTAACGAGCGTCGCGTCATTTGTTTCGCTCAGCTCGAGTCGCCGCTTTCCTCCTTTTCTCCTCTCTCTCGGGCTGAGACGGAGTCGCGCGTTTTCGCGGCAACGTAATCCGCGTCCTCGAGATTGTTTCGGGATCTTGGCAACGTCACACGGGAATCGGGCCCCTCGAAACGTCCAAAAAGACGCTCCGCATCCCGAGCGCCAGTTTATCAATCGTCAATATGCGAAAGCGAAAGGACGACATCCCAGTTTCGGGAGGCGCTTTCCCTCCAAATGGTGACGTATCATTCGAGATTATAGGAAAAGCACAATGGCTGAATGGAAGAAAGAAGCAGATCGGCGGAGGAGAAGCTGCTCGCAGCAGAGCCCGATACACGGCCCGATGATAAATTAGGGGACTTTAGCCGCGTATGAAGAGAAGTGTGTAACTGGGGCTCAACTTTAGTGCGCTCCTACAATCAATCATGCGCGGTGCTCGTGCAGGAGAGAGGCGATTCTAATCCCGAATCCCGAATCCCGTAGCCGGTGGCCCGTGGCCCGTAGCCCGTAGCCGGGAAGAGGGAAAAATCGCACGGCCGCTTATTCGGCAAACGCGTACTCCGAGACACCTTTTTCTCCTTTGCAAGAGCATAAAGGCAAGCCAGCTCTCGCAGCCGGAAGATCGATTTCCCGCGCGTCTCCTCCTCCCGCCCACGAGAGTGACTCGTTACTATTGGAGCCGCACCTTTATTTTTAGCGGATGCCAGTGTTTTCCGCTTTCTTTAGCCATTGACGGGCTTCGATTGCTCGATGATCGATCGATGCTCTTTGGCTCGAGCCAATTTATTAATATCCAAAAGGAAATGTGCAACCCCGCGCGAGCGCACGAACAACAGCGGGGAAAAGTTCTCTGTTCGTGGACCGAATGGAACCGAGAGAACGATAGTAGAGGCTATCGCTGGACGGGGACTCGGAGTAAATAATCCAGTCGCGTTTCCTTCGCGTTGCACAACTGGGCGTGGACTTCTCGACTGGCACATTCGTAACGGTGGAAACTGCGTAAAGAAAACTGTTCGATATTCCGATATTCCGATAGTTCGGGGGAATTCGCGACTTTGCTCGTCCGAGTGGACCAACGACTTTGAACTTCAGCCTCTTAGCCTCGCGTAATTGAAATCGAATCTCGCGCTATTCCTTTGGCGCCAGCCGGTTTTAGTTAAAAAATCGTCTCCTTTAAAACGGAAGGGCAGTGCGCACTGACAAGTTATCCGTCCGTCGACTGCAGGCGCGTCCCTGCCCCGCCGAGGTCGATTGAAATTCTTGCAACGCGTCGCATTTTTTTAAATTCGCCGTGCATAACTGCGCCCCCGTCTGAGCGAGTATAAAAGCCCCGTCGAGTCGGGACCCCTTAAACAGCGCCGAAGGGAGGCCGCCGAAGGAAGCAGAGAAAATCGTGTAGAAATGGCTCTTAATTACACCGATCCCATAGAGTTTTGCTGGGGTAGCGTTCGCAGCTCGCGGACCCGAGAGGGTAGGAGCGCGGAGGGCCACGTGCGTCCACGCCGCAGAAGTGTTTCTCGAGTCCCTTTCTGCTCTTCTGCCCCCTTCTACTCCCGTCCGGCGTGCCTGTGTATGCCTACGCAGGATCGGAGCGAGTATCTACTTTGGGATTTTCCCGCAAATTCCTTCGTGTTCTGTGAATAATTGGCCTGGAAGGGAGAGGGGAGGCGAGTCCTGCAGCACTGCGCCTCCGATTGTGGGCTTTAGCGATTTTCCGTTTCATCAAGCAAGTTATCTTCCTATTCTTTCCGAGTTGTGCGCAGTGACGCTCGCTGCAGCCGGTCGCTGCCGGTCCCTGACGCTCGCTGACGTTCCCTGACGGTTGCTCCTGTCCACGCTATCTGATTTCGAGTTGAATAAAATAGTTTCGCTTCGCGTTTACCGGATCGCAACGTTTTTCCGTTCCTGATCGACTTTTCACGGGGCAAATCTCATCGGCAAACTAACCGAATGGAAATTTTAATTAACTCGCGCTTCTTTATCGATAAACATTTTACTTGGAATATTTTTTAATAACTTAATAAACTTGTGCAAGTTTAATGTTGTGGAATGCGATCGACTTTTATAGGTGGTTAGTTTTTATTTTCGCAACGATAATCGAGAAATACCTTTTTCGATTCGATTAAATGTTAATGTTATGATCAGCGTTACTTCGTAAGAAAAAATCGTCGATTTAAACGAACAATTTTATCGTGAAAGGTTGAAAAAAATTTACGAACTCGTGAGTCGGACATTGGACTAAACTAAAAATTGCTTTTTCTTCCTTTCACGTTTTTAGTAAAACCTTAATTCATATTTTTATATCGAAGGCGCACTGTAGCAAATAAAAGACATTTGACAGCTTAACGTAATTAACATCTTCTGTTTTTCAAATATGTAAGCCGTTGCTGCTACACGTAAAAAGCATTTCTCGTCTGTAAGAAAGAAATAATAATCATTGGGTGTAACGCTGCAGTGATCGATAGTAACACGAATGTGTAAAAATATTTATAGAAATCGAGCTCGAGTCAATTGGTTGATGATGACGCGCCGGTAACACTAAAGTCCATGTAAAATGACCCGTTTCGTCCAAGTAATCCTTATCTGGGTTACTCGTTGCTCACTAGCATATGTGCCGTTCGCAATCTTTGTTCGCTTTAATGGCAGCAGCACTCTATCCCCTTGAGATCACAATATATGTTCTAAAGTATCTCATATTTATGTGCATACATACACACGGAGAGAGAAAGGGAAAGAAGGAGAGAAAAATTTTAATACCTAGAAAACGATTTGCAAATGTTGATTTTCTATACATTATTTACGAACGGTAGACGAAATGACAAAAGTATAACGACGATTAATTTTTCAATTAATGTTTAGCTTTGAAATGATTTTGCAAATTCTTTGTTCGTGCAATTAATTCAAGTTGCGCGGACAACAGTAAACATTTCCATACTTTGCGCAGCTTGTAAGAAAGAGAACCTCGAATAGAATCGGAAATCGCGGCGCAGACTCTTTCTTCCTCCAAGGGACAGCGTATCCTACGAAAAGACGCTGAGAATTTGGAATTCCAAGGAAAAGTGTTGGCTGAGTCTGGCTGAAAGAAAAACGAGGAGAAGCCGACTTTGTGGAACTTTCATCGTTTTAAATTGTAAATTAAAAACGGAGCCCAGCAGAAAAAGCAGGAAAAAGGACGTTTTGCCCACAAGCCCGAGCGCACGCTCTTTTAACTTATTTTCAGGCACTTGTTCGAGTAAGGACGAGCTTAAAAAGGCCGTGTTTTCGTTTGGGATGAGTCTGTGTTTGGTTTCGGGCCGCGGAGCGAAGTGTTTTCGAGTCGACAGGAGACGCAGCCGCAAAGAGCAAAGAGGGCCCTTGCCGATAAAAAGAGAGAAGGAACAAACGAACGCACGTCGAGGGTGTACGTAATCTAATAACGAGTTTTTGTTGGCTGACACCGCACGCGTATCACGGCACGCGCTCTCCTCGTTGAATAGCGTTGAAGGGTGTCGCCCCAGTCTCTCTCTCTCTCTCTCTCGCTGGCGCCCGAAGAGGCGAGTCGTCCTCGACTCGCCGGCTATTGTGCATTAGCATCCATTCAAGCCGGTAATCGAATCCCGCGAGAGATAGCCGAGTTCCGCAGCGGGGGATTTGCGGTCGACTTCCGGCGTTGTCGGTGACTACGACTAAGAGGCGACGAGAACCCTCTCGTCCTCCACCTATGCCTTGCCCTATCTCCGCGCTTCGAGCCGCTTCCCGCAAGTATTTCCATTTCCGATGCGAAGCTCTCGTGGCCTGGATTGAAAAATCCCGCCGCCTCGTAATTGCCTCTCTGCCAACTTTTCCAAACGCAACTTTCTCTTTCAACAATTATCCCGACCTCGTAAAGACGCGTTTCGAAATTTCCAATTTTCCCTCGCGTCGTCGTGTCACACACACCCCCCCCCCCGTCCCGTTTTCAACGCGCGCCAAGTCTGAATACGGCGGCAAATACTTTTGGCTCGGTGTAAAGTAATTCGCTTTCTGAATTTTCCATCGCCAATCTCCCTCGGAATCACAAACGAAACTATGCATTAATTTCAGAAATTAATGTTAATTGCTCCGGCTCGCTTTACTCGTTCGTTAGACGTAATATACGTGGAACGCAAAATTTACAAAATATATACCTTGATTGTATACATATATATATATATATATATATATTGATCATTTTTCTCTTTATAAAATTCCACGTACGACTTTATGAACAATCAATATTCGATAATACCGTAAGATATATTTTGGCTTTTTGCGTTGCTCTCGCCCCAAGCTATTTATCACGATCTCTGTATATCTTTGGGGCTGGTCCGATGGGTATAGAAACCTGAATGAAAGTATCTTTAACCGTCTTATCTCTTCCCCATTGCGGGCGCCGTATGCTAAATTGAATATGAAATTATGCAGCTTATCGTTCTGCCGTATGAACGACTGACTCCCTAATATAGCGTTGATAATATTTTACTAAAAAAACCAACGAGACTCCGGCATTTCAACGGACATTTCAACGACTCGCCCGATTCGGAGGACGATTGAATTTAAAAACAAACTAAGCCCAACAAATTGCAGCCTAATTAGCGAACCGCGACATTAATGAAAATTAATTGACATTTCAATTTTTGACAATAAGGCCTTTTTCCGAATTATAAATGATCTTTATTGCCGTTGGCTTTGAATGGGAAGAAACTTCGAAAGATTAATTATTGCTCGGAGGAGCTTAAAATTGTTGAATGACAAAATAAGCTCGATCTTTCACTCGTTCTCTTCGTTGGTTGAGATCTTCTCTAGTTGCCGCTGCTAATTATTTCTAGGAACCAGATTAAAGCATCGGTGAAGCGGTTTTTTTTAAGGTCGATAAAAACAAGGCCGGCGAATCGAGTCGATCGTAGGAACGAAATTTTTTTACCAGGACTCTTTAAGAACTAGGAATATCGGCACTTTGACTTTGAGTTTGAGTTTCTAAGCCAACTTGAGGTATTCGAATTATTACAATACGGCAGCCGTGTATTTTCCATCCGATATTACTCGAATAACCTTTGCCTTCGATCGAATAATCGTAAAACATAAGACAAATAGTAAACATCGTTGCGCGCGTGCGTCGAGAGTCGATAAAATGGCAACTTACCCGTCTTTACTTGATATTTCAATGTCGTCGAGCAGTCGATCAGCAATTGCTGGAGTGTCACGCCGGTGTCGGGTATCTCGAGATCCAGCAGACGCGTCATCTCGCTGGGGTGATGAAACTCCAGGACCTTTGAGTTCCGATCGCTTTGAGTTTTTATATAGTCGAGCAGTATGTCGACGACCTTCATCAGGAACTCCTTAGTAGCTGGATACCCTTCGACATTCTGTGGCAGGATATCTGTGCGGATAAGCAGTGGGGGAGAGGAGGGAGGACAGCAATGCGTTAATCGCTCTTACAAAGTTGAGTTCAAGATTGCAATTGATTAGAAGCGGCCGCGTGCGCCTCGCAGCCAATCGAAGCTTCGAAATTCATTGAAATCTTGCAAAGTTATACTTTATATTGCACTTTTCGAACTTCAATTGGCATTCAAAAGGCCATTAATGGAAAGGAAGCAGCTGCTAGACGAACAACGAGGAGCATTTCAAACTTTCATGCCCAATATGTAATCAATGCACATTCATTGTTCCTCGGCGTCGAGTGATGCCATCGTCGATTTTCAGAATGGCTTCACCTCATCAAACAATTGAAAGTATAGACCTAAATTGACACACTCTCAGTTGTTTGGTGGTATGACACCATCGTATTCTTTGCTTTTGTCGCCGCTCGCCTCCATCCGGAATAATTTCTAAGCGGCATATTGGCAAAATCGGCGCACGCATGCTTACGTACGTGCGCCAGCGACCGAAATCGTGCATCGACCCACATTTAGCACAACAACAATAACAATAACAACGACAACAATAACAACTACAACGATAACACGCAGTTATAAAAAGTACAAGCTAAAAACATCGATTGTAGAATCATTAGCTTCGCTCGATTCCGCTACTCGCGAAATCCCACAAACATCCACTCATTTAGAACTTAATTTTTCAAATCGCGCAATCGCAACTTTTCCGAACTCAATTCCGTGCTAAAGGAAATTGAGACGCGCGTTCGCCACAATATTACGTGCTTTTCAATTTCGATCGAAATTTATTCGCCCGTGTGATCGAGCACCGCTCGGCGTTTAATCGCGGTCGCCTAACATCATTATGTTTATGATAATTAGCGAGTAAAAGAAACAGACAAAAGAGAGTTGATCGGTTAAAAGGAAAAAAAAACCGAGAGCTGCGCTGCGTAGAACTTGATCAGTCAGTCCAACGGGGAAATCCCTTGGCTTCCTTGGTAAGATCTGGCTAATCTCGCATCATCAATCTAAGATTCTAAGCCGGGCCCCGCTTATGTTCCCCCAGGGCTCGTAGTTTTCACGAAAAGCAGATAAGGATCGAACTAAACTCGAGACGAAGCATTTTTTTCTCGTAATAACTGCCAGAAAATCCTTATTTACTCGACGCGTCGCGACAAACAGGTTCGCGCGGAAAAAATTAAAATAGCGCGTCTCGCGCTCGATTAATTAATTTACGCGACTAAAATAAATAATTTTTCCTAATTATGCGACGGTGGCCTCGTTTAAAAGTTATTAGCTCGCTTAATGAGCGCGTTGAATCGGCGCCGTGATTATTTAAGTCAGTTTTCGGCGATATCTTTAATTAAAGCTCGTGCCAAGTCTAATCGAATCTACACGGGGGATTATTTGCCGGCAGGAATTCGCTTTGGCCGACTTTGCAATCGCGATTAACCGACGACGCAAACTCGTTAAACTCGGAAAACCGCGAATTCCTCGTCGTTTGCTCGATATTAAGATTAGCGGGACGCGGTTTGTGTGTGTCCGTGTGCCGCGTTCGCTCTAAAAAGCAAATTTCCTCTCGAGCGACGACGTCAGCGAGGTTGCAGCTTCTGCCGCAGAAGCAGAGGCTCGCGAGCAAAAGTCGGAGCCGCGAGATTTTTTTAACGAGCCCCTCGAACACAGAGGCACGCGCCAGCCGCGTCTTATCGCCACTCAACACATGCCGAAATGTAAATACAGACAGACTCGAGCACCGAAGATGAACCCTTCCTCTCTGTCAACTCCCCTGCGGTGTTGTAATCTGTCGCTTCGGAGCTCCACGACTCTTCGGACTAATTCTAAATCCTCGATTATTATGCACCCCTCGGCTTTGCGCCGTCAAAACTCACGAAATCTGTGTCGACGCGCCGCCACCGCCGTCGCTTATTGATTTTAATGGAAAAATGAGTTTACCTTGGCGCGCAATTGCTCGAACAATTGCTGAGCGACATCACTGGGGATTCTCCCTTACTTTTCGTGCCTTCGCGAATCGCGCCGCCGTGTCTTCGCTAATCGTATCTCCCGCACGCATTTACGCGTTCTAATATGCTTTTCGAACATGCTGGCGACATCCAAAAACATCCCGAAGAAACTGTAGCCCGTGTATTTAATACTGGGTAACAATAATTCGAACGAGCCCCGGCTAATCCAAGACCAAAAATATCAAAAGCACAGCGTAAAATAAATCAGGTAACGATAATTTTACAATAATCCACCGCGAATCTTCGGGAGTGCGACGCAAGCTACAAACTATAAGCTGTGCGTTAGTCCCACTTGCATATCAGTTTAGATACTCGGTACGCCGTGCATCGATTGAAGTTGCAAAAAGTAACGGAAAAAGTAACGGTATGGACATTTTGAGAAACTAATAATTCACAACTGCGGATGCTAATTCGTTGGCTAATCCAGTCCACACATCGATTCGACAACAAATTCATACGATGCAGCTGAACAGAAAAATTGTCATTCCGTGGTTTGGGTCGAAAGGGGAGGGGGGCGGTTTAACGCGAGGCATGCGGGATTATGTAAAACGGTAGCTTACCAGAATATTTGAGGTTACTGTGCTCCTTTGAGAGCGAGTAAGTATTTTCGGAACTCATGAGTCTGGTGGGCGAGTGCGTTCTGGCAAAGTTCTGAAATACAAATAGGAAACACCCTTCGGGTTGAAAATGTGTTGGCCGCCACGCCGGTGCATTCGAGTTTATATAGGTGTGTGTGCGTGCGTGCGTGCGTGTGTGTGCGCGCGTGCTCGCGTGTTTGTACAACACACACACGTATATATATATATATATACATGTATATATTCTCCTTATATTTATACGGAGAAAAATGTAGGTTCTACGCAACGTGAAAGTCGAAAGCTCGCAAAGAGGAAACATAAAAAGGGTCACAAAAATTAAAGGAGCCTGGGGAGAGATAGAGGAGCTGGCGGGGGGGGGGATGGGGAACAGAGAGATATTAAAAGAGTGCTAGAGAAGGAGGCAAGCGCACAAGATAATGAGAAACAGATATACATGGCGAGATGCGAAAGATGGGGTGCCTTCTCTTACATATAAGTATTCCTTGATCGCTGTGATTTTAGTGCCGATCATTTGCACATTGTCCATGTCTCTGCAGTGCCCCTTTCCTCAGATCCCTACAACAGTCAACAACAAAGAGTTTCGCTAAAGTTCAGCTTCGCTTCTATTCGGCGGGTATCGAGTTTTGTTCGAGTTTCTTGCGTGAGGCGCTCTCTTTCATCTTTATTTTTGTTCAAAAGCAACGAGGACCACCGCTGGATGGTCCACCGATGGAGCACCGATGGGGCATGGCAGACTGAGCGACCAAGGAAACGTCACTTCCTTCTCTCTTTCTTCGACACTCCGCGCCAGAGGTCCACGCAGATTCGCTAAATTCGATTAAGGAGTTGGCGAATGTGGCGAGCTGCTGTCGAGCGTTAACAGAAGCTCGAGGAAGCGTCCAGCGCTGATCCTGTAAATCAGCCCCACCACGGACCAGCAGTTTATCAGCGCCCGATCGGGTCCCAATGATTCCGACTTTTAAATTGCAGCAATTACCGGCTATTGCGGCCTTGAATTTTCCGAATTTTCCCCAAGGAAAAAAGTGTTAAACCTATCCGTGCTTTTGAAATTACTCGACGACGTAAATATGTTTAAAGCGCTTAATTATAGTATTGCGAACATTTACAATTTAAAAGTAACTTGAATTAAAGCCCAAGTAATAGTATTGCTAACTGCACTGAATGTCACGTTTGAATATTTGAGTGACACGAATTGACCGTTAATACTTAATAATTGCAAAAATTATTGCAACTTGACAGCCAGTTGGAGGATACCAAGAAATTAGTATTAAATTATTCTTTGAATTTCGAGTATTTAACGACGCAACAAGCTGTGTCTCGTCCTAGTATCTGTCCGGAGACATGTAAAAATGTCAAGTTTAAAATAATTGGTAATTAATTGAGAGCGTAGAAATTGTTAATTTCTAAAAGTACAACGATCAATAATTATCTCAAAAAGCCTAATTAATTATTTAATTTAATCGGGTAATTAATAAACCAATCTCAATACAGGCGTGTACTCGTTGTGTCAAAGTCGGCAAATGATTCGCAACAGTTTCACTTGGAAGCACGCAATTTCTTTGGAATTAAAATATACGCTCGACAGTGCAAAATGCCCTACGAGCGAATACGCTAATGAGATGTAAATAGCGCAGCGGGTCTCGCGACTCGTTCCGCTGACTTGGCATTATAAGATGCAACTGCAGCCGAGAAATGCTAATGCACAACCGTAATGCCAGAGGATTTGGAGGGTTGCGGTGAAACTGCCATCGATCGTAGCTTCTTCCAGAGATAGGCTAATTAGCCGCTAGACGCAATTAGCAGAGCTGATGCTTCCGAAATGCTTTAAAAATCGCTGCGTACATCTCGTTAGCCAATTATACCATTACCGATAGCAATTAATGCAACGTGTTGCATTAATCGTGTCTAATCATCGAAAGAACTGTAATCGTCGTCGCCGCGTGAAAAGTTTACGGCACGGCAATTGAAAATGCTTGCGTTCCCAGGCGAGGCAATTGCGGTGGTCCACTGCTGGTGAATTATTTTAATTTCGACGACTGCTAAGCTCGTAGCCGCGCGTACGCTGCGTTAAAGTATCAATTAATCACACGACGCCAAGGGGAGTCGTGTAAGACAAAATGCGAGGAGCGAATGCAGTTTGCGTGATCCCAAGAAGGAGGTTTGCGGTGCGAATGAGGTGATTGCGACTCGGTCGAACACACGTTGGAACTCGAGCGATTGGCAAAAGCGATATCGGTTCTCGAGTGTAAGTGCGTGGGTGCGTGCGTGCGTAGGTGTTTTTGCGGGTGTGGGATGGTGCTGCCGATTCAAGAGAGCAGCAACTACGTGGGAGAAGACCTTTAGGTTCTGCGCGGGTACTGACACGCTGCCGCCGGCTGAGCAGCGTCTTCGGGACCATAATACGTGACATTCGCAGCAGAGTTCGCAAGCAGAGGATCCAAACAGACAGACAGACACACTGCTCTCATTTTTACAACGCAATCGGATGCACTTCCTCGCACATTCGCTCGTGATCCAAGGATTGAGGAGTAAAAGAACTAGAGCAACGAAACGGAGAACGAAAAATCTCGCTGACCTGTCGTGTCGGTTGCCTTCCGTCCTCCGCAGCAGCTCGCCTCCCAAAGCTGGTGGGTCCTCCTCTCCTGGGCCTGGGTTCGGCTTACACGAGCTCCTGGCCGCTCTCTGCGAGCCCTCCTCTCTATACAGATATAGCTAGGGTGGATGGAGAGCGAGAGCGCGCGCGAGAGAGAAGGAGGAGAGTAGAGGACTAGCTGCTGGGCTCTGCAACGAGACAACGGGCGAGCGAACGGGCGTTGGGGTGGCTTCGCACGGGACTGCGAGTTCGCCACTGCCCGTCTCGGACCGATCTCCTCCGCTCTTTTCTGGGGGCGCTGGGGTCTGTCTGACCTAGTTTCGCGACGCGCGAGGGGAGCCCAGAGCGAGGGAGCCTCCGGGGGTAGGCGTGGCTCCCTCGCACACTCTCTCTTTCGCTCGTTCTCTCGCGCTGGGTCCGCTGCACGTGTGCGCGGGTGGGGGCCGTCGGTGCGAGGAGCGGGCGTGACGCCAGCGGGCCAATGGCGTCACTACTCATCCCCTCGAACGGCGAATAATCTCCCCCTCTCGCTCTCTCGCTCTTGCCCTCTCGGCCCGGTGTCGGAAACGATGACAGCAGAGACGATCCGCGCGGATGCCGGATCTTCCCTCTGACGCGCTCCAACTTCCTCAATGTCTCGTGCGTACGCGCCGCTCGTACTATCTTCCTGCCGTTGTCGGTGCGCGCGTGGACCCCCGCACACCTACTCCAGCAGGTATTCACGAGCTGCGCCTGTGTGGATGCATTGATGGCACACGAACAGCACACGATCCAAATGACGCGCGCCGTTACACTGCTTTTACGTCACTCTCTTTCTCTCTCGCAATTGTCGAGCCGATTATGCACTTTGGCCTATCCGCGCGAATGTCACTGTAATAACTTTTCTAACGCGTCCACACCTCTGGCTCTGCTTAATTATACGTGACAATAATTTGCAAAGCTTTCGAGGCCGTTGACGCTCGCGTTACGCCCACGCGCTACGCGACTAATGTGACATTTTTTCGTTCCTCCCGGCCAGCCGCAATAAGCTTGTACTCGTTCTCGACGTTATTTGCAAATTTAATAGTAATAAACCGAACTACGTTCGATTTGATAATCGAAATTTTAGAACGTCGCGCTCGACGCGTGGAAGAATAACGAGTTTTTGAACCAAGTAACGTTTTGCCTTTGTGGAGCTCGTGTGTCCAACCAACGAATCGCGAGGACGAAGCGTCGGGGTTAAAATTAAACACAGCCGCGTTACATTTTAAAACATAATTAATCAGCGCGTAAAACTTACAAGAAAAACCACGACGATGAAATGTAATCAAAGTGCTGACTATATGATTACGCGGCTATAAAAAGATTAGGTAATTTGTATACAGCCTCGTTAAAATTCTGGCACAGAAACAAGGTCGTGCTAATACAGTCTTGCGCTAACTTTTTAATAGAGTCCAAATTTGCAGTTAATTTTACGATTTTACCTCTAAAAATCTCGGTTTGTCTGTATATTTCTAAGAAGCAAATATTGAAAATTTACATTTTCTTTTTAACACGAGGAGCTATTTTCGCGATTTTCGTCGGCAACTCCACAAGCCCTGGAACTCTACTGATTTTTTATACCAGTAAAAACAGCAAATCTTAAATCGCGATTAAATTAAGTCGACATTCATAAGAAGCCCGTCGCCACTTCGTCATGTAGCTTATGGATTAGGAGTGGTAAAAGGTAAAATAAGCTTCGAGTCGCCCTTAAGTTCGCCGAACAATTTGCGTTTGTTCGCATCGGTTAACCCCCTGTATCCAGTTTACTAGCATAAAATTAAAAATTTGAAAAAACGCAACCTCGGTTTATATTTTAAAAAATTCCTCGGACGAATAGTCGTCGCGGTTTGGAAGCATTAAAGCATCCTGTCTATCCGCTTCGCGAAAATGGCTCCAATGGCTCCAATTACGGCTAGTTATTGCGAAAATGCAAAAAGGGCCGTTAATTTGGAGCATGCGAACGGAGTCGATATCCCGGATACTCGACGTCACTCTCGAAATGGCGATTATTTTCGAGTGCCATTCGCTCGAGCGATTCGACGACGGCCGATATGTGCGAGAGGAGAGATTGCGGAAGATAAGATATGTACCAGGGCGCGCAACGCTCGATTGGCCGATACCAGCCAGGAGGGGGAAGTTGTACGTGGGCCATTGTGATTTATCGGGCGATATTGGCGCTGGACTGCCTGCAGTCGAACCAGCCACGCGGCACCTGCAAAAAAGAGCAGAGCCGCGAAGGTAATCTCCGTCGTGCCATCGGCGACCGGGTGCAGGTATCCGTGGCCCCTGTCGCGGGGATCCACGTTCGCAGGATCGCGGCTGCCTGAGCGCACTGGAAAACGGGAATTCAATCGTCGGAGACGAGAAATTCCTCCTCGGACTCGGGCTCGCACCCGTCGGAGGCCAAAACGCCTGCGCCGAGGAGGAAGAGGAGGGACGGAAAGCGGATGCGAGCCAATAGAGCCACGCGGTGCACAAGATGGCTGCCGACAACCCCCCGACGAGGCTTTAATCAATACCTGCACGCGCACACCCGAGTCCTTCACACGGGTGAGGGACGCGCGAATTTGGGAGCGGCGGCGGCGGCGGCGGCGGCGACGGTGGCTCAGGAGACCTCAGGAGGGAGGAGAATACCGAGTTCGCCTAAGCGTTATGTTTGTTCTTTATACCAGCGGGGTTCTGCTATTTTTTCCTGTTTTTCTTGGTTACATCTAGTCTTGGCGAGCCTCGGTATTTTACTCGGCGGCTGGCTTCTGCTTGCTTCTCCTTTTTCTACGAGTGAACATTTACACGGACGAACGAGTGGCTGTGCACTCGAGGAGGTGGCCTACGCTCTTTTTCATTAGAGCCGCCGTTTATGCCTCTGTTATCAGGGGAGGTTCTTTAGTTTGCATTCAGCTTTGCCCCTCTGATTTATTCGGGAAATTATGGCTGCGACTTTTATCATAACTTAAGGTTATTGGAAAATTGCAGGCCGTCAAGTTCACGGCTATCAATTTCCGAAGGCGTTCCGTGAAAGGAGTAAAGGGTGCAATTTTTTAAACGGACGCGAATTAAAAGCATTTTTTAAAGGGTGAACGGATCGATTAACGGTCGTCGTTAATGGTTTCACGTGTCGAGTATTGAACGAGAAACTGAATTTTAACCGAAAGTTCATTCTGATTCTCAGCTCATTTTTCCGAAGCTTAATCGGATTGGCTTTAATGCATGCAAACTTTTGCTAACAAAGTCAATGTCACGAAAAAAGATTCGGAAACCAGTCGCTCGTATTTTTCAAATTACGATAAAATTCGTTTCCAGTTTCTAGCGATAAATTACCTCCAGCAGAAAAGTCAAACTATAACACAATTTTAATATCGTTAAATCCAGGAATTAATTAACATTCGAATTTTCCAGCTGATGTCGCGCAATCGTTACATTTTAAAATTCATAGCTGCATTTTTGGATCTCGCAATTTTATTGAATATTCAAAACTATACGAACAGTGTAATATTACTGGATGAAGTTAAATTGAAGGAAAATCGTCGCGAGTAGAGATAAGGATCCTCTTTCTCAGCCTTGGGGTCGCGTCAACCGCGCAAAGCGAAAAGTTTTACATTTCAAAAAAGAACATCGAGCATTAAAACGAAGCACTGGCTTCCATTGTAGTCGAAGGCATTTCCAGTCAAATTCGCCGATACTGAAAAAGAGTGGCGATAATTTAAATGCCACTCGAAACAAAATAACGATTTTCGTTTAATGTTTGAAATTTTATCGACAGCGAACGAATAAAGGCAAATAAATTGTTAAAATATGTTACCAGGATAAAGTGCATAATGAATAAAATATCTTCAGCGTCGTAGTAAACGAGCAATGAAAGTCTTTCAGACGCCAACATAATTTCAGAGAGATATAACTTGGCCGAGTACTAAAAACGTCGGTAAGCGTTGCTCTGAAAATCAGAGTATTGACTGGCAAAAGAGAGTAAATAAGTATATCAATTTTTGCACGCTCTAGATGGCGTCCATGCCCAAGAGTCATTCCATCCTCATCTCCGAGGTAATTGAATTCGTGACTGGAAAATACGAGTAGAAATGCTTAGATTTCGCAGTAGATTACCAAGCAAATGCTTAGAGAAACAGAAATTCATCTTGTGCGCCACTCGAAAGCATAATATTGCCACTCTCGACAAAATAATTCAAGCTACTTGCCTAAGAGATCAAATTATCGTTAAAAAGTAGCAGCTTCTATTTTTAACGAAGAAGCTTTTTCCTTTTTATGCTTTTACCTCGTTCTTTTTCAGAATGCAGTGCTGCAGTCACATGTGCGATGCTTTGATAATTATTTCAGGTCGACCAAGCGCTTTGTCTAAAAATTGTTGAACTCGTCAAATCGTTAAACTCCGTTCAGCCTTCTCGACTTATCTTATCGAATTTTATAAAGTGCAATTTTAGAAGCAATTATCCTAGATTTCACGAATAATCGACCGACCGAGGCTCGGCAATAGTAAGAAAATAATCTTGTACAGTCTTTTTACTCGAACATATGATTAATTGCTAACGCCAGTAATTTTTTGATTTGCGTTTTTTCACTCGAGGTTGCTGTAATGAAAATCGGATATGCGCACCCTCCCTGCGTATTCGGGTTGCCCTCACCTCGTTGACTCCAAGCCTCAGCCCAGAGCTCGCGCCATCCGAAACGTCCTTCTCGCGGGACGTGGATCTCGGTGACTGCGCGCAAGCGAGAGAGAGAGAGAGAGAGAGAGACAGAGAGAGAGAGATATAATAAAATGTGTTCTGTTTCCTTGAAAAGAGACGAACCCCACCGCCAGGATCGTAGTCGTCACCGTGACCTGCATAGCCCAACGATCGCTGCTACTAGTCCATTTTCATTTTCCATTTTCCGTTTCACATTAGTCGCTCTCTCTCTCTCTTTCACCCAGCACTAGATTCCATCCCCAAGATCCACTATCATCTCGATGCTGCATTATTATCAGCATTAGTATATCATGGCTTTATTTCACTGTTTTGACACCCGTTTTTTCCGGTGCCCCTCTTGAAACCAGCGACTAGGGGTTGCTGACGAAAATCCTACCGCAATCGTCTTCGTCGCTCTTCCTCGAGTATTTATTTTTCAATCCTCAAAATCTTAAATCTCTATTTGTTGCGCCCCCGTATTTCATTTAGTTATACACGCAGATCTTCTTAGTCGCGTAAATTCTAAAGACAGCTATTATCTAGAGCATTTTCCGGAACATTTTCTCGATCGTTGCGAGTCTAAATTAGCCGCGATAAAAGTCTCCGAGCCCGCGAGCCCGTAATCAGCTTGAATACTGCATTTAAGTGTACATGTGCGCTCGTGTCTGTATTTCTTTTCATCTAAATAATGAAGAGAAGCTTGTTGGTTTCGCTCCAAGTGAGACGAGATTCATTCTGCTGAATTTCATTCTGAATTTTAATTCTGTATATTCGGAATGGCAAGTAATAACGATGTAACCCAGATTTAAGATACTGCAAAGACTAGGTTTTTTAATTTTCCATTCTTAACTATTTATAAAAAGCACTTTATTTTTATTAAACTATCAAGTTAAAGGAGATCACTTGGAAATTGTGGACAATTGACGGATCTTCCGAAGGAGTAATTTTTTCACTTCCATATACACCGGAAAAAACCCTGCCTTTTCTATAATTTTTACCGAAAACCGGGACAAGGATCGAATCTCTTCGACAATATCCGATCGATAAATCGACAATAAATAGGTTAAACCGGTTTTTACAGCCATCGGATGCAACAGTGTGAAATGTAATTACTATTTTGTGCGTTGTGTTTAAAAGTAATCTCGATGATCACCAATTGAAATTGTAAATGTTGTTACAAAGAGACACAGGTTTGTTTGTCCAAGGCAGACCAACAAACTTTGCCAGTCAATGGGATAAAAATTTTAATCCCAGATTAAAAGTAAATAAAAGTTTCCGGATTCTAAATACTTGAAATCTTAATCACAGCAACTCTACGCTCGACATAAATCTCCTATTAAAACCGAAGGTTAAAACAAAATCACGCTACTCGCGGTCGGAGGATGGATTAAGCTTTAAATGTTTTATTTGAATTTTTGTTCAACGAGTATTAACCATTTCCAAATTAATGTATAGTCGCAGCGTGAAAATAATTTTGGTATAGTTTCCTTATTGTGCGATACATTTAAATTGGTAGACGCGAGTAAACGCAACGTCAAATGTAAATCGTAAGCTGCGATAAAAGATAATCGATCATAATATTATTAGATACCGTACGGATTTGTTTATAAGTTTGAGGCAATATATTTTGAAGATGGCGTGATTAAAAGTAACAGCCGTTCTGTGAGTAATACCGGTCCTCGTGGTAATTCATACCCATCGAATCATTAATCGCAGATAACGCTGCCAATAAAAATTAACGTTCGCTTCGGAGATAATGATTCGGTAATCAGCCAATATCTGCCTGATTAATCGTTAAATAGAGACTTGAAGTAAATTTATTTACAGTCGCTTGTCAAAGGTCTTTCGCATATTTTTAATACATCAACAATTAATGCATCAAATTTTTGACTCGAGGAATACTATCGACCACTAAATGTTCCTTCTAGTCTTCCCCGCGGATTAAAGCTAAAGTAGTACAAACGAGAGGCTCAAAATGTGAGGTTAAAATGTTTGTTTAAATAAAATGATGCCAAATACTTACTTTAATGACTCGTGCTGTACTCGATTGGTGCACGAGCATAAAAAAACTATAATACCGACTATGCTTATAAGCTAAAGAGACGACTAGTACTTTATACACTTAAATTTACGAGTACTGGCATTCAATTTTTTTTAACACACACGTCTCTTGCTTGTTTAGCTTTAGGCATTTTAAACAAAAGAACACAAAGAAATGGATACCAAAAACTCTTCGACCAGGGAAAGTCCACATTTGTGCATTAAAGAGTTTAAATCAACCTGAAAATTTTAATCAATCGCGGATTCAATTTTAAGGTTTATAGCCAACTGACCATTCCTTTGACGATTCAACTAAATAACTCGAGGATATTGAACTCTTCTTATTGAACGATAATATATTAATTGTGCAATTTCTTTGTATTCGTGTACCATCTGTTACTGAAAGCATTTAACTTTCACTAGATTTTTCTCTTTCCAATCACTTTCTAAGAAATCAAAGCATCGCTGAGAAAATACTTTTTGCCTTTTCGTTCCCTTAAATTTAAGATTAATTTGAATCAGATGACAATTAATGTAATCAAATTTAGTCTAAATGTCACGCGTAATATTATGGAAATTTTAAACGAAAACACTTTCACGGTTTCCCGTGATGTTTATATTGTCATGAACGACTTTTACAGGTTGTCTTTGTGTGGTCGCGTCTTGCAACTACAATGTAATCGTTTACGTTTAGGTGCGCGAAACGAAGAGAATTTTCAATATTTCACTTATCTCCAGACAACCAAGGTTCGTAATAATTCATAATCTTTGAAATTTAACGAATGGTTTTGATAGCGTGGAAATTATTAATCAAGACAGATAAAGTAAATCATTTTCGTCACTGTTCTCAACAGTTTTTATTGCAGATATTCCGATCGAGCGTAAGAATTAGTAAAATTAAAAATTATCGCCACCACGTGTATACTAATTTTCTCCAAGTGGCTCGCGTCGCTAATTTACACCAATATTTATGTACGTATACGGAGCTACACGCGCCGACGTGTCGAGACACTCTGGGAGCTAAAAATGCGCGAGATCAGGATTAATCCAAATACGGATAATTTAGAAGTGCGACGGCTGCCGAAGCTAAAATAGCGCGCTTGTGTCAAAGGCGAATCAAACGACAAATACTATATAATTTCTCACGTGGGGTATACCGTAGTCGATATCTAGCGCCAGATCCATCGAGATCGTAGATTTCCGCGAGCACTTGCAGAGTATAGTGCTGTAATCGACAAGAGACCAATGCGGCGAGATGAGAAGATTATGATTATAATTAGAAAAAGCTTTTAGGTGGCTTGGCTCGCCTCTATCGATCGTCACCACAACTCTGACTGATAAATTAATCGGAATGGCGCGTCCTAATTATCATTCTAGAATATGCACGAGCAGTGCACTAAAGGTAATATGATCTTTTTATCGGCTCGACGGGTAAGCCTTACCGGAAATGCGTTTCTCTAGCTGGGAACTTGGACAAATAAGCCGAGATTGGATCACCTATTAAATATAAAGATAGTTAGTTTAGTTGGTCTGCGAGAGTGTTGCGAAAGATCTTGCTCCTGGCGAATACTTACCGCAACGAACGGCAAGAAGTAGTTTTCGAGACCAGGCAGTCGCAGCTGATAGTTAGACTCGTAATCTGCGGCGATTAAATAGCTCGCTGTTGATAATGCAAAGATTATTTAAGTCGAGATTTAAAGATTATTTAAATTCTTTATTTGAAAATAAAGGAAGCAGAACTTTCTAGTGTTGCGGGTGACGAAAAATGACCGATTTACTGGCTGATGATAATCGGTTGATAAAAATTAAGACTTCATATCGAGTGATAATTTTATAGAAACTCGTTGCGAATAGCTACTGAAGTCTGCTCGTACGAGTCCCCCTGAAACTGTTTGCAAATACTCGATGAATTTTCTCCCCGCACAGTAGTGAGAGACTCAATTTTTCAACCACGCGAAGAGAGTTTCATCAATGCCTTACGGATAAATTGCGTGTCAAATTCGTCGTCCTCCTTTTTCAAATTTCAAGAGTAAGTATATTTCGCTCTCTCTCTCTCTCTCTCTCTCTCTCGCGCACACACGCGCGCGCGTCGGGGCACGTCACGCAAAAGAGAAAAGGAGAAGACCCAAGGCGAAAATACCTCTAGAGGAGACCTCAAGGCGCTACCGGAATAAAGACCGACTAGTGGTAGTTCTCGCGGTATCAGAGGCAGCGGCTCCTATCGCCACTGCGTGGTATTGATTTGCCATCACTTTCAGATGACGCCGGGCGAGGAAGGGAGGGAGGGAGGGAGGGAGGGAGATAAGCATATACACCGACGAAATGGTGGGTGTGCGCTACAAGGGAGGCTGTGCTTCTCCCTCCTACTCCCCGTACACCGGCACAAGGGATGTCGCATCCTGCTCGAGGGAAGGAGCCTGCCGAGCATGCGTGATCGGGCCGGATGCTGCTCTAGAGAAACCTGAGCCGTTCCTTCGAGTACTCAGTCTGGCGAATACCTCGTAGGGGCTCGGATGGACGACGGACGGCGGCTGCAGCTCGCAGTTGCACGCGACGCCTCCTCGTGTAAACACTTCTCTGTCGCTCCACACGCTCCTTCCAAATCTCTCTCCTCGAGTACATTTTCGCTAATGGCATTTCAACAAGTGAGAAGATAAGATATATGATGGCTGACACCTTAGCGATAAAGTGAGTTGCGTTGCTCTTCGAACGGGATTCGCAGTATCTCTGAGTACAGTAACGTTTTTCATTATTTTTAATTTATTTCTCTCGGTGTATTTTGTTTCTTTCTTCTTCTGCTTCTTTTTTATTTCGTCAAAGTCATTAATTAATAATTTACAAGCTAAAACAATAATGCACGTCTGGTATTTGTAACGAGTCGCAGCATTCATCAAGATACATCTTAATACTTGATATGCTTTGTTGGACCTTCATTTCTGATAAATTAATAAATTAAGCCTGACATTTTTTATCAACGGCTCGAATTGAAAAATAAAAATTATTAATCGCTGCATAATCGACGTAATAATCGAGCTTTTTAGTTTATTCAATCTTAAGCTTGATGCAGTTTTTCAATTCTCGCGATTGTTTATAAGAAATAAAGCGAACAATGTCGAAATATGCAGACGTTTAGCACACGAACGAGGCGCTGGCAAAAAACTAATTGCCGCGCGCGCGCACGTTCGTGGATTAAATATAATTAA
Source organism: Platyscapa corneri (assembly GCA_018907185.1). NCBI lineage: Eukaryota > Metazoa > Arthropoda > Insecta > Hymenoptera > Agaonidae > Platyscapa > Platyscapa corneri. The sequence continues at coordinate 3,156,330 of JACCHW010000026.1, read as the reverse complement.
CGCTCTTTGTTTAAAGTTGCATTTTGTAGAGTGACGATGACGAAAAAGCGGCCACCATGCATTCGTTAATTTGGATTGTTTGGACGAGCAAAGAAGAGAAGATGTCTTTTTGGAGTAGACGAAAAAGAAGAAAAAAGAAAACTTGTCAACGCGACAGACGTAGACTTGAAATTACTGAAAAAGCTTTAGCGACCTAAACGTAGTCGCTCGTTACATTGTAGAATATAATATATATTTGTTCGAGGCTCTGCACGCATTACGTAGGTAGTAAATAATTTTTAAATGTTAATTACAGCGGTTCATCGGCCGAGTATAAGTAAATCTACAGTCAAAATTAAGCGCACTGGACGGTTTCCGTGTTTAGGTGACTGTCGGTGCACGTACAGGCAAATAATCGAGGTAACAGATTAAGAAACCGCGGTAGCACACGAATTCACATATCCAATAGCGATAAACCATGGTTCCGGAAACTTCAAAACTGGGCCTCGCAATCTAATATCATTCGTACATAGCTATGCTGCACATTGTGCAAATAATTATGCGAATTATTTCATCTGATTTCGATCATTTCACATTAAATCGCTTCATTCCTTCGAATTAATTAAGAAGTACTTTAGGTGTAAGCTTTAGGAAGGTATTTTATGAACGAGCGCGACCAATATATACGCATTATTATTGTAATTCAGTTGATTTAAAAACGATTTTTACCGTCACGTTATCACGATTATAAATATGCGATTATAAGCTGCTAATAGAATACAGAATCGTATTGTGACACGTGCAAAAGCGGCTATTTCGAAATGCAATGCGATAAAAACAGGGTGTTTGTATGTGATATCTAGTCTAAACTATAAGTCATTTTATATGCGATTTCACGATAGTAAAGTATGGCTTGTTATTAAAACAATTTTTTGTCCCCCATAATGAAAAGGCAGAATGGCTTCTCGATTCGCCTGATGCGCAACACAAATATATTAACCTCGTTCCCCCCCCCGCCCCTACATCCGAAATACGTTAACATTCGCTTCTAGGATTAAGACTCGTCCACTGCGTCTGGTTCATGCGGCGTAGGTTGGTTCCAATGAAAGAGAAATAGTCTTACGCTTCAAATCAACTTCTCGGTGCGTCGTAAATACGATGTGCCGACCGGCGTTCACAATTGAAGATCCGCTTTGCAATTCGCTAATGTTCACAGCTCGAGTTTAAAAGCCTTACGACGGATGAACCCGATCGGTGAGAACTATGTGTGTATTATGCAATAACAAATGACTCTGAAACCGGGCGCGACGTGCAAAATCGACGATTAATTAATGTAATGTGTCGTGCATTCGCGGTACAGCGAGACGATAAGCGAAACCTGAGTTAAACATATGAAAGATTAAAGAAGTTCATTACTGTAAATTATTCAAATTTGCGAAATAAACAAGATGTCGAGGCGCGCAAACGTATTTTAAACGCGCCCCCGTTAAACTAAGCGGATATTTAATTAAGGCCGTTATTTAATCAAGATAAAGCACGTAATGTAAGCAGCAGCAAAATCCACGTCTTCCGATTTGCGAGTTTAAATTTTAAAACGATGCTGCGTTTTATCGCGCGCGTCGAATAGAGTAAGCAAATTATTAAGGTAGTCGACGTAAGCTATTGGCAAATTGTAAGTCACAATCCTTCATACGATGAAAAGTCGCAAAATCCTCGATTTGATTAGATTTTGTAAAGTAATAATTTAAAGGACGACTTGTTTAACTGTAAGATAAAGTTACGAGAGAATATTTATTTACGGTATCTCTGTTCAAAAGTTGTGAAGCGACAATAAAATGTAGTTTGTAGTGTGCACTTGCGCAATTTTTCATCACGTGTAAATGGGCTGCAAAAGCGTTATTCGCTTTTTGACTCGCGGCACTTCATTGGGTATATATTGTAATGCGCGTACAACAACGGAAAGCGTCAAATTTCAAATACCACCTTTGCAGGCACTCACACGCGTATCGAGTGAATTATAAGTATTATATGTAACGTTCGTAAAAGGATAGTAAAAGGATATTCAATGTATTCAATGTATCCCTGGAAGCTTGATGTAATGCGTATTATTTAAGAAAAAATGAACCAGCAATTGTCAAATTATCTTTATGTGACTGCGGAACTATAGACGTTTCATATTTTCAAAAGTATTCGTCGTTGTCATCCTTTAAATTTCCTACGCGTATTAGTCTGTGTATAATACTAATTTAATCTGTATAAAATACATTTAAATAAAACCGAATAATATAAAATTTTACGTTTTTTATTGACCTTGCATTTAACAAACTAAACCATTAAATTGAATAATCAAGCAAAGACTGTATTGGAAGAGAAAACTGGTAATTTTTATCGTAGAAATACAGCATCTTGTGAAATCGTATGGTTGGATGACTTTTAAAGTTTTCATTTGTATCAGGATCAATTTATTATTATTTAAATTTAAATTCACAAATAATCGAAAGACAATGCCGTTTGCCGATGAAAAGTAGTTACCGGATGTAAACCAGGTTGATCTTAAAAAGACAGTTTCGTAGTTGATCATTGACGACGATTAGTTTATCTACGACGATTACCGAAACTAACCTTCGTAATTTTATTGATTTTATCGAGATCGGCGGTTCAGTGTAGAATTAAATTAAAAATCGTAGTTCCGATAACAAGATACTGTTATATATTAACGACGAGTGTTCGCGGACGTCAGTTGTAGCCTTTGATTGTAGCCGTCAATTATTAAGTCACAATACGTTAGACGCTACAAGTACTAGTCTAAAACCGATGAAGTGTAAGTTTTTCCAATATCAAATTTTTCTGAAAACTTTTACGATAAAGTAGTACAACTCAATAGCGTTACCCCAAGTCTTAAAAACTGTGCGTTTGCACATATCACAACTGTAAGAAGCATTATAATTTTACTTTTATTTTTTATTTTGTCAAATTACCCAAATTCTAAACTGTTAATTATTCATCAAAACGCTTGATATTTTCGCTTGAAATTTAGAGAATATTGATTACACAATTACAAGCACTTCAAATAGTACGAGCCCTGCCAATGTCAGAATGAGCATCAAAACCTTTCGATTCCATATAAAAATTGTTAAATAATTGTATTCGAATAAGCATATGATTGTCATTATCTTTTATATGGACTTGATCTATACGTTAATAAGATCCTCGGATTAAAAATATTAGGACAGAAGGTATCTTCTTTGCTGTGAACCCTAAGTGCACCTATCGATACTTTGTAACTGCAATAAATTTTAATACTAGTCGCAATAACCCCTGAAGCTCATTTTCGGAATAACCTTTATTAAATAAAATGTAAGGTTCGCACAATAACTTCTTTTACTATAATTACGGTAACGATAAGCCAATAAATAGTCTGAATTTTCAGAAGAGGTAACGTATTAATATGTATGTTCTTAAAATAAAACTTCACGAATAAGATATAATTTAGTAAATGCCTGTCGTGAACTGCTATATCTTTTATTTAGGAATATTTATTACATCTTAAAGAGGCTAATCGAAAAAAATTTTATTGTATTAAAACGCAGCTGAAAACTAATATTTTAACATTCATACATATCATTTTATTACATAAAATATTCATAATTATACAAAATAAGCGCATATTGAGAAATCGTGTGTGTATAAATTAAAACTTGTAATTACCATAGGCATTCAAATTTCACAGAAAATCACGTGAAAAGTATTTAAAAAAATGATTAAAATAAATTTTATCCTTTTCTTTTAATTAATAAATCCTTTAAAATGTAAATTTTTAATAAAGATGTTTGCACGATAGATGTGCATAATTAAATGATTTTAAAATTCTTTAAAAATATTTCCGTATAAAATTTTCGAATTATTAAATTAATAATCTCGATTACAGTTTTCAATAATGTTACCAGAAAATAAATCTAAGGCCTTGTTTCAGTCACAACTTAATTCGTGTTGTATTTTCTACAATTTCGCGATTAATGTTATTTTAACGTTTGTATTCAAAATTTTAAAAAGTAATATGAAATCTAAATTTAATAAATTTGCCGCGTTGGAAAATAATTCTTACAATATAACACATATTGCTTACAATTTTAATCTGAATTAGAAAATTAGATGTATTTTAAATGGAAATTTTTGTACTCTTGAAATACTCTGCTATTATTTAAATATGCGAAGATTAATTCTATTATTAACCCCCTGTTTTAATTTATGCACTCTAATGATTGCATTGAAATAATAGTAAGATTTATGTAAGTTATTTAACATACCAACTTTGAAAAATCATCTCATTAATTTTTTCATCATTATTTCAATTATTAAATAAGTAAAGTTATTGATATACAATAGTAATTCGTACTCGTATCAACACTTCTTCATTTAAATCAACGACACGTCACTGATATTATATTTTAAGTCTGATTATAATTTTTAGATGACGCGATGTTCCACTTATTTACTTCTTATTGGTCTAATGGTGTGTGCAACTGGATTTAAAACGAGGTAATACATTAATAAGTTAATTCTTTAACTGATTAAACTGACTAATCATTGAAATTTTTAGTTGATGTCGAATGAAAATTTAAATAACGTATTATGCCTATGTGAAAAACTGCGCGAAATATTTAGTTACCGAGATTCTATCTGAAACACGTAGAACATGAAATTTATAACAAGTGCGTGACCCTAGATTAAACTCGTAACGTGAAAAGCTAAAAGTTTAAGTAAGAATGAGAGCTGACATCTAGAAAAAAGTACGCGACTATAGAAGCTTTTGTGCCGCGATAAAAAATAATTTAACTGTAGGCGATCCAGTTTTCAGTAACACGGGATGTCCGATCAAACGTTTATTTGTCGAATCGACATTTTCGTGAATTTTCACACTCGCATCAATGCTCAAATATACCAGCCGTTATCGTTCGTTGATAAAAGCACAAAATTAATCCTTCCTATCTTCTCCATTTATCGTTTAATCAATTTCTTGTTTCCTCCAATATTTTGCGCCCAAAACCTTAATCCAATAGTTCTTAAATAATTACGAAATCCTGTAACAGAAATTCGCTCCCTAAAACTGTACACAACACATCGGAGAGTCTGTACGTGTGTTCGGGATTTGTGTTTGCAGTTCCAGTTGCGCGAATCGGTGCACAACCGAGGCATCGATAAGGTGCGACGGACCTTGCAATCTCAACATCTCGGTGCTTCCTCTGCTACGGTTGAGCTATGGCCGAGACGTCGTCGACACCTGCACTAAGAGCTGCCGCTGCGATAAGGACGAGTACGTCTACTCGGCCGACAAAGTTTGCGAAATAATACGCAGTTTCGCCGTAATGGGAAGCAGCCAAGATTGCCAGTGCAAACAGGGGATGAGGGTTGGGACTGGCAATTCAACCAGGCGGAGAATTCAAAGCCCAGAGCCCTTCGCGAGAAGGGATGCGAACAATTATTTTATATACAAAAAGGTCGCTCGCGCACTGCTGAGGACGAGGTCCGAGGACACGACCATCAACCCCTGGGAGAATTGGTGCAAGCACAAATGCGCCGAAGGTCTGGGTGGTAGCGCCTGCTATTGTGACATACTTCCGTAGTGTCTTCGCAAATTTCTGTCTCCGTTTCTCCTTTCGCTATTGTGCCAGCCGTCGCAATTTTCTCAAATATTCTTGCACTCGGACAATTATTCTTTAGCCGACATCCCAGTCGTGGAATTCTCAGCCCCGCGTCTACGCTTCTAGTTTTTAAGATTTGTAATATTAGGTAAGAATGTGAAATAACGTAAAAATTTCGGAACACTTTTGTCGCGACAATTTTATCATTGAGCGTTGATAACAAAATCGATATCTAGTGTTTCAGAAAATCTTTCAGAAAAGTCGAAATTAATTATAAGAAGCTTTAAAGCATCTGTAATTGCGTTAAATATATTTATATAAGTTTAATTTACGAATAACGTATTAAAATGAAATGACCAAAATGATATTTTTATCCATCCCCAATTATTGTTCTTAAACGTTAAATAATTTTTAATCGTTAAAACAGACGTTTTCGTATTACAAATTAAATAAATTAATATCAATCGAAGAACATTTTTCAAATCATCCTTATTATCACCTGTAGGTAAAGACGTAGAAATACTTTTTTCTAAATAGTTGAAAATTTACCTACGGATGCTAATGTATCTGTCATATTTTTACAGAAAGTTGATGTTTAATTTTCAACTGGACTTATAATTAATATTTTTCGATTTAATCATTTATTAAGACAGTTAACTTTGCGCCAAATTCAAGGTAACCGCATTATTTTTAGTAACTGCATTTGCTCAACAATTGAAAAGTTTATTAGTATTAATCTGTATTACAGCAAAGCTGAAAGCAAAACGAGTGTCAAATATAATTTCAGTATTATCGAATGAGCATAGAATTCTCATAGAAAATTTTTAGCTACTCGAAAATTCAATAAAAATTTCAATAAAAATTTATGCCGTTTTATTAAACCAAAGCCTACATTACAATTACATTACGACCTAAAAATTTTTATTATTATTCAGTTTGAAAATTAAAAATTTATCAGACCATTGTATTCCATAATTTTTGTTCGATTTAGTTAAAATCAGATAAAAGTCTGAAAATGTCCTGATACTATTTTCCTATATTAATTCTCCTCTGCTTAAAGGTAATTAACTTTCCGAGTTTTCTATCGATACCTCCCCCCCCCCCCACATTCTAGTCTCTAATTTTCCGTTCTCGTGTTTATTGAGGTCACATAATTGTAATTGATAATCTTCTGCAAGATAACACTATTGAATAAAATACGAATTTTTTCATTTCCGAATTTGATATTTGAATATTTCTTGTGTTTCCTAGTTATTATGTTATTTTATTAAAACAAGAGTGTTCGATACAATCTAATCATATAAACATTAACTTCATAATTATGTTATAATAAGTTCTAATTATTTTAACGAAAAAAATAATGACAACATCTTTTACATGTTGCGTTTTTAAATATCCAACTTTTTCTTTTATATTTTATACATTTATTCAATTTCAGTAATTTTTTTTTTTAATAAAAATGCATCATCGTACGTATAAATTTCCTTAAACTTCTTTTAAAATAGAATTTTTAATCTTATTCTTAATTAAATTTATCTATCCTATCTATATTATATCATATGAATATTTTAAATATAAACATATATTCTTATATCAAAGCGAGAAGATATGTCAAACGTATAAAGTTAAATATATCATGAAATTTGAGTCAAAACAAATGTATTTTATTTGCTTTAATAGAATCGCACACCCTTTTAGAGATTATAAGTAATCACGTGTCATACACCATAAAATTTTCAATTTTTTCCCAATGTTTATTATATTAATAACACTTGATCGTTTAATCATCATCAACTGTGCTATAGTGTAACTGTACAATAACTATACAAGGGCCAATACTATTTTTCGTTTTTCCGTCACGAATAAGGAATAAATTTTACCAATAAATAATACGGACATTGGCTACGGAGAACAGTCAAATATTTTTGTAATTTGCATAAAATTGTTTCGTCTTCTACTTTTAAGATTTAATTACCAAATCGGTCGACGTGTAAGTTCCGAATGTAACTTCATGCCACATAATAAAAATGAATTTGCAAAAATTTAATGAAATTTATACATCAAAATAGTTGATATTCCTTGACCCGAAAAGGAAAGAATTTCTTAATTGTACGTTACATCTTAACATCATTATACGGGTATTGTACCTAAAATACTGCAAATTGAACATGGAATACAAAACAATTAAGTGAAATAAATTAACCCGAACCCGAGTAGAATTACTTAATAGAAGATCAGCCTGTAAATTCGAAATGACAATATTATTTTGAGTTTTCGCCAAATCTCTCAAGAATTTTTTCCTTTGCATTAAATTCTTTCACAAATTGTTGTTGCTTAGAAATTTTAAGGATATTCGTGAAAAAGTAATTAATTTTTTATTTTTAAAACACATTTGAGAGTAATTTTGGTTATAAAGCCAATTAGGCTTAGTCTGTCTTTAAAAATATTGTTTTAGAAATTCAGATTTTTATATAACCGCATACAATAGTCGATATAATAATGGTCCTTATTTTATTCAACCTCTACGTTACTCTACAGATTTCGATGCAAAAATGTGCATAAATTATTTTTCATCTATCAGCATTTTTTGGTATTGCACAATTATCGTCTATTATTTCGATTAAATTACCTAAAAAAACAAACAGATTTTTGAACGTGTATATATCGCTTCGCATAATCGATAGATACGAGAGATACTATTTGTAATTTGCGCGGTGTGAAGTTCTTTTCGGAAAACTTTAGATTTGTTCGAAAATAACATTGCGTATCCATAGTTGTGCACGCGTGTGCGTATTACAAACAAAAAGTTGTTTGAAAATATCTTGTCGAGAAAAATATTTGTGCTATCTCAAAGCGTGGCTAAACAATTAATTGGTAATTAGTTTTGCCGGCGCCAGGAGCGTTTTATTAAAATTACGGTTATCAAACCGACAGTTTAAAAGAAAGATGACGCGACAAAAGGCTCTCACATCCACGTGTCCTTAATAGGAAAAAATTAGGAAGCGAAAATTTCTCCAGAGGCTTTCCGGTCTACCGAGAAAACTTAGAATCATATTAGGAGTCAGTGATAGCTTCACAACACGAGCCCTGAGCGAATTATGTAGTCGTGAACTATATTTCTGTTAGAGGATGTTACACCCTCAAGCCCGATATAAAGGAGCGGATCCTCCTATGGCTTGTCAGTTTGCTAGTCTCCACTGCTCAGAAACAGTCAGCTCGCATCTACCACCGCTCGAGCTACCGATACTACATCTCTCGTCTAGGTATTTTCCATTTTCCGTTTCCCTATTTCCATTTTCCGTCTCCTTTTGCCTCTCGCTGTGGTTTCCCGCTTTCCTCGTGGCCGAAAGTTTCGGAAAAGTTGAGTGGCAGCATGGACCGGTAGAGATTTGAATTGCATTCGCTTCCCGTTTTCTCGCTTTTCCTCGACGCGACATTTCAAACGAAGAAAATCTTTATTTATCGTGATTCGAATGCTCTCACTTGGGCCAAAGAGCTAAATTACAAATGCACCTCCGATGCACAGGTGTGCGTTTCGTGTATTTTTTAAAGAGGACGTTTTATCGTTTAGTACTATCAATTGGGTAAGATGCGGTTAATAGTCGGGAACTTATACTTGCGCAAACGCAGTTGTCCATGAGATATTACACTATCGATCCTCCTGATATATAAAAGTAACGCGGAACCGTTTATTGTCGGTCCTTGCCTGACCGCAGAAGCACCGGCACAATTGCTAGACTTTATTCGGCACTTTGTTCGTCGCTCACTTGGGGAACACTCGAGTCCTCGCTCTCTCGACTTAATCCCCAGAGGTGAAATCGCCCGAGCGTTACCCCGACGAGCAGTACATTTCGCGCGAGCAAACATTTGTCTTGCTTATGTCCCGGGCAAAATAATTCCTCGAAAGACGTGTGCATGCCTTCGTTCAAAGTTTTAAGTAAATCAGCGGTGGATTTTAAAGAGCGCCAACTGCGATCAAACGTTCGCTTCAATTTTGACACCAAAGCTTTGTCGACGAGACACGCGCTTTGTTTTCCTTTGTCAGAAATCATTCGAATCGTTTAAAAACTCGAACAAACCAAAGCCACACACACATCTGTTCCTGTGTGCATGGAAACTTTTAACAAGTCGCGGTTCGTTGATAAGTTTTGTCGACTTTATAGATAAACTGCAGATTCAAAATGACGACTGCTCGTTTTGCACTGGTGCTGCTGCTGGTGGTGGCAGTCGCATTATTCCACGTTAACGCCGCTTACCGAAAACCACCTTTTAACGGAAGCATCTTTGGTAAACGCGCCAATTCTATTCCTGGTAAGTGAATTGTCACCAGCCGTCGCACAATGATTTAACGCACGCATGCAATAGATTAATCGACAATGAAACACGTTTACAGTCGAAAAATTGTTACCGTTGCCAGTAGTTGTAAGTTTGCAATTGTATTTTTGCGACGTTTGCTGTTTTTCAAACCGAATCCCTTAATGTTTTCGACATACTTTTATTTATTGGCGAAATTGCAAAAATTTAAAAGCGCGCGACTGTAATTGAATAAATTTGCTCTTTGCGCTTATCAACTGAATCGTTTATCGTGTTATTTTAACATATAAAAGTATGTAAAATTTAAGGGAGCGATGCGCCTCGGCCTTAAAACGAAAGCATCGCTAAAGAAATATATAAAGCTGAACGTCTGCCAATTCCGAGCATCGACGTGTCGATGCGTCCTAAAATTAATAGTTTTTGTTGGCTCGGCAGATTACGATATTGCCAACCGCGCCATGGATGCGATTTGCGAGATCGCGAGGGATAACTGCAATGCATGGTACTCGCACCAGGATTCCAACTGAAGATACTCCGAGTAAAACCGTAATTTATCGTAGACTGCGACCGATTGTTTGAGTCTGGCGAGCTAAAGAGATTTCCACTTTTCCCTTTATTCGTAATTATGTACAACTGCAATGTGAAGCTTCAGTAAACAATGAGGGTGTCGTCGCATCGAATACTTTATAACTCATTTGGCGCTACTAGTCATTTTGATCATGTAAATTTCCTTCAATAAAGATATAGTTAACAATTACTGTCCAACTTATTTAACCTTCTTAGTGTATAAACATTTACTTATACCGAAATGATCCCTTCAAATTTATCAGTTCGCAACTGTTGCGGATAAAACGAAGATCTTGAAAAGCATCTTCTCATTTTACACGCATTGACGCATCAACTCTTTATGAAATCCAATCTGGAATTAATTAAAATTAATAATTGAAAATTTATTTGCTTGTACACGCAATTTTTTATATATATCATACTTGCATCGACTGCAATTAATATTTCGTTAACAAATTCAAATGAAAATGCATTTTTTAATGAAAAGGTAAATTTAATTTCAAGCAATCACAATACGACGTTAAGTTGCGCAAAAAATGTTGTTCTGATGCATTGAAATTGACATGATATAATACATGAACTTACATAGTCATCGAATATTATCGATTTAAATAAATGTGCGTAAATCCCCGTAAAAATATAGAAAAGTCGCTTACTCGGACGAGCTTTAAGTTAAATTCTTAGAACTGAGCAATACGTAAATTGCGTTTAATGAAAATCAATTATATTCATTTTTCGAGTTTTTGAGGACTACCTCCTTTAAATAAAGCTAATTTATTTATGCAATTAAAATATTTACCATTCAAAGCGCGATTGTGTACTCGAAGAAAATAAGGGCTATGACCTGCATCGTCTCCATGTAACATTAAAACGATACATACACGCGATGAATAGAAGGAAAAAATATTGTCCGAGAATGAATAAACTCAACGTCGGCTTCTCTTGCTCGTGAAATTTCAATTTGAAAAATGTATTTTATAAAAATTCCATTATTACATTTCTGTCGCTGAATCAATGAAAAACATGGTTTATTCTAAAAACATTTATTAAAATTTGGAAAAGTACGTATTTGAAGAATATTGCTACAGTTGTGCAATAAATTTATAAATGATTTATCTGTTCGGGATTAACGTTGTTCTAATCTCCGCAATGATCATCTGCTTACAAGATTTACTTTTAAAACGTCCTGTTTAACAATCGGCGATTATCCGCGACATACGTCGGTGGCGTAACATCCGTGAATGCATCTCGTCAAAAAGTGCAACGTACAAGTAAAATAGATGGTCAACTCCATGGAACGGGTAAAGGAACAACAACTATGCTATCAGCTTTTTTTACGTATCGAGTTATCACTATTAATTCGCCACTTTCATGCTCCGTACGATAATCACGAAGTTGTTGTTTCATTAATCGATTGTATTGCAATTATAATCAGTACATCGCTGCTGTTACGAGCTTTCCAAGTCAGTGGTCCGCAGTCACCACATCTTGTTTATACTGTTATTAAACTAAGCAAGCGAAAGTACCATCAGAAATAATATTAATGAATTGAGCTTGATATTTTTTCATTTGAACAACGTCTGTGTTGAAATACTTAACGATCGAGACAATAAATATTCGTTTTTCGATGAAATTAGAAGTATGACCCGAGTATGGCATTTAAATAAAATACGTGAGTAGATTTAAAATGAATTTGACATTTGGTATATAAAATGGGACGTTGCGTTTCTCTAGTTCAGTACACCATTTACGACGAATAAAATGAAGAACCTCGAGTCTCGTGTAATTAAACCGAACTGGATTTCATTAGGTAAAAGCTGACATGTATTTTTAACGAGTTGCCCTCCAACCGATGGAGGGAAAATAAAAAAATTTATAAAAATCTTTATTGGCCATAGTTGTATTGATAATGATCGTGTTGAGTATTATTGAGGGTTCGAGTGGAGCTGCGGATGAGCCACCGGCATTTTTCCTTAAAATTGCCAAAACTGTTCCACGAATTGGCAGAAGCGATCCGTACCAAGACGCCGTCGTTACAAATGTAAGAGATTAATTTCTGAAATCGAAATAATTTCAAACGCTTCCCACATTGTTGCTTAATATGATACTTTGGCTAAATTTAAGTTGAATGGAATGAGCGATGACCCGTGGTTCAAGGCTGCCAATCCAATAAATGAAATGTCCAAAAGGAAAGTCGATTTTTCCCCAGGTATTTTCGTTCTTTCATAAACAATCCAAATCCGAATACATACCAATAATTACATTTAAATATATATGCATAACTGAAAAAGCATCGTCGTCGTCACCTTCATCATCATCATCATCATCATCATCATCATCATCGCTACCTATGGACGCAGAATATTTAAAAAATTAGAAATAAATTTATTCGTTATCTATTAACCTGCGCGTAATCTAGAATGTATCGACTAACTTTCATCAAATTAGCAGGTTACCAAAATTCTAATTATTAAAATCATGATTTGTATCTAATTTAAAAAAAGAAAGCGACACCAGGAGTTGGCAACACTTTCCATTAGCGATCGAAGGGCCACCAGAATTATGGAGAACCTTGGCTGGTTACAGTCATGATCCCTTGTACAGTGCAACAAACGAGTGAGTTTATTACGCGTTGTTAATCAAACTCAAATTGTAGGCGCAACGACAATTTACAATTTTAATGATTCAGATTCAATAACCGACTTTGGTCGAGGGATAAGAGGACCAATAATCTGCATCTGCAACAATGATTTTTAATTATATTACTTTTTGTACCCGTGCAAAGTAAAAATCATATAACAAATTGTATTTAAATTAAAATTTATGCAAGTTTATACGGAAACATGGTGATGGAAAAATGTAATGGCGGATAATAAAAACAATTGTTACACTAATATTCTCCATTTCAATGTATTCCTTTTATTTACTCTGGAATCCTTTCTGCAGCACACAAATATAAAATCTACTCGTATATTTAATTGATATTTGTAGTTGGAAAATATTGGCAATGCTAGCCGATAGTCCTTTCTTAATTTTTTTCCCATCTGTATGGAATTAATTCAGCGAATAACAATATTTTTTCTATCACACAGCCAATCTTGTATAATTGAATTCGTTATTAATTAACCAATTCGTAAGTCCTTCCCTGACAATGCAACTGTTGCAGGTGATGAATATTAGTTCAATTAACGCACTGAAACTTGACGTACTGCGAGTTATCACGTGCTTTGAGACTGCATTACATTGCAAGTGTATCAGGGCTAACCCCAATATATATATAAACATTTATCCTTTCTGATCGTTATATAAATACCAGGACGATTAATTTATAAACATTTTGTTATTACTTTGATATATTACACGAGCAGCGTTTATGCTAAGTATTGGGTTTTCACATTCTATTTATTGGACAATTAAATTTGACACTGCAATCTCAAATAATTGATCGCATGTATATTGAATTCGGTAGTAAAATGTTCACGATTTGTAAAGAAACATATTCTTTTTATTGCTTAAAAAATTAAAATAATTGAAAATAATTATTAAAATAATGCGGAATCATTCACATTATTAAATTGGAAAGTCAGGAGCATTGGATTATTGGCGTTATTATTAATTAAAAAGTTATTAACGCTTCCTTTAATGCGAATTTTACGAAGAATTTGTACGAGATATTATTGTTCAATCGAAGAGCGTATAATCAACGTAAAGAAGCTTCCCCTTATTTATTTCGTACAAACGAGCGTAGTAGTTTATCGATTTTAGGAATACTAACGTTGCCCACCGTACCAGTAATCGAGAAACGGTCATGTGGATACGATCTGTTTGACCGACAGCCAGTAATGGCAAAGTACCAACGACGCTGGTCAGCGCAGCGCCTAGCGGCGAAACACCGCCCACGACACAGATGGCGACAGCCGTGCCAATAGACGGGAAACCCATCCTCCTTTCTCCGGCCGCCCTAAGACCCCACGGCAACGTTTTCTTCCCAACCGCTCACCGAGGAACAATAAATTGTTGTAATTACAATAATTCCGGGTTTTAAGGGAAGCCCTTTGTATTTACGTCGTCGCCTCGACGAGCGAGCGGTAATTTTAATTCATTAGGTGCGGTAAGGAAGGAAACGCGGCGTCGTCCTCCTCACTCTCCTGCCACGCTGACCCAAATAGCTCAAGATGCAATCGAAGATCGTTTCGCGTTTGATCGAGCGCATCTTGACTCGTCTATCGAGGCTGCGACTCCGGCGTTTGTCCCGTTTGCCCCTTCTCGCTCCGATTTTTACACGCTTTGGCTCCTCGGCTCTCCGTCAGCTGTTTCCTCTCTTTTATTAAATAACAATATTTACGCGGCGTTACGAGGCCAGTAAAACGATTCTGCATTTCTTTTCGCGGATGCGAGCGATTACACTGTTTTTATTCACTTTTTCATCCGCTATTGCACAATCGCGGACTCTCGGCTGACAGTCGAGCGACGTTTTTGGCCGCGCCGACGCTTCGCCTCCTGGAAATAAAGCAGTCGCCGCCCGCGCCTCCACGACGCGAGGATATTTATCACAAAGGAAGACCTTTGCCGGTATCTTGGCATGCCGAGCGTGTCGCCGTAGCTGGAGCCGCGGCTGTTTCGCTCGCATTCGGCTTTTCGGCGTCGAATTTCGCCACTTTCCACTCGGGAATCGGCGTTCGCCAGTAATTAGCGTCGCAAAGTGAACGCGAGCCAGCGGTGAAAATATTGAAAGACCGCACTGAAGACCCGGCGGTTTCTTCTTTAAAAAGCCGCGTCGGAAAAGCTCGAGCGAACGGCGAGTGCATAAAAATAAGCCGAGCACGCAGAAGCAATCTTATTATCAAAAGCAGTTAGCGAGAGGAATCGAGCGAAAAAAATGATATTCTCGACGGCAAAGGCGAACTTTCTCGTCGTAACCTGCGCGAAACACGACAACAAACTTTAAAATGATTTGCGGACTACGAGTACATTCGGAGGCTTGAAAATATACATAGAAAAAATCGTAAACTTACGGTGGAATAAATTATTCCGACTATTTGTATAATTCGGCCATTTCTTTACGAATTAGTGGATCGTTCGTATGCGTTAGTTAAAAATCTAAAAGTGTAAAACGGACCTGATTGTTAGTATTAATATTAATGACACTAAAAATTAATCTTTGCTCGTGGCCCGGACTCTTGCGCTGCTCTTTTTGCGTATTTTGAAATATATTGCACTGCAAACAAGAGACTTTCAATTCTGGCGTAAATTTCGGAATGAAAATATTTCAATCGGGGGACGGGTGGAGCGAAAATTCCTTCGACGTGGAAATAAAACTTGGCGGACGTCGAACGAGTCGCGATATCGATTAGTTGCATCGATTGTTGCAGCCGAGGCGTTTCAGGCAGTAAAATTTTCCAAAGCCACGTAAAGCACGCAATAGAGGCTGAAACGAAGCGTCGCTGCTTGCACAATATTATGCAAATATCAATTAAATGCCGTGAGTAGCCGAACCGAATAAGAATGTTCCACATCTCTGCTATTAGTTTTACAATTTCGCGTTTGTTGATATATTTATATTTATTTGGGGGTGGGTGACTCGACGACGCGGTTCGGGAGTTCCAGATTTGCGCGAAATGAAAAAGCCAGATGAATTCGGATCGGAAATCAGAAAAATAAAATTGCGCCTCGCTTGAATAAGACTCGAAGAGTTTGGAAGTTTTCCCGTCGACGGTTCGGCTTCCGAAAAAAGTCGCCTTGGCTTACGAGATGAAATCGTTGATGAGATTGAATTGCATCTGTTCGTAAAAGAGACGTGTCGCCGATATCCAGCTGGGCCAGTTCGATCGGAAACGAATAAAAGTTAAAGCAGCTTTTCCGCTTTTTCTTCCTTTGCCGAAACAAAGGCTTCGAGCTGCAGCTGCGCGGTTTCGCAAGGAGTCCGCTTAGCCAGCGAGACATTAACATCTGATTCGAAGTCACGGAAAATGATTTATAATCATTAATGGCTTGAAATTAAAATTAATTGCTCTATTAAGCGGCACCGCAATCCCTCTGGCGAGCGCAACCAGCCCTCGTTTTCTTGGATTTTCATATTAAGTCGGCCATTGGTGAAATAAACGACGATCAATTGTACAAGAGCGGGCCACGATGGTTTCGCGATAGCTAATTAATAAAGCCAAATAGAGAAAAGCGGCTAAGCGGGAGGGAGAAAGGGAGAGAGAGAGAGAGAGAGACGACAACAGCTGATCACTCGCGAGCCGCTCAGGAAAACGATTCCCAGAAGTCATACCCAATAGAACCTAGACTCGCGTTCGCGCAGCTCGAGACTGCACTTTACATGTACGTTTCTCTTACGGCCGCCCATAAAGACGTACGAATTTTTAAATTGGAATTTTATAGATACGAATTTGTAAGAACATTATTAGCTCTTGACATCTTAAAAACACTCGGGCTGCGGGGCTTTCTCTTTCTCTCTTCTCGCTTCTCTCCGCGCAGAGACAAATTTTATAGAGACACTTAAAATCGCCAGTTATCGAAATATTCCTGGTACAGATCCTATCTAAATTTTAAAGTGCAGTCTTTGCATACTCGGCGCGGCCGCGCACATACGTAGAAAAAGCGTAGAAAGATCGCGATTCCCTGAAAAATCGTAAAGAAAAAAGCTAGGACTCCGAGAGATAATAAAAAGCCATAATAATCATCGGGAGAAACGCTCGCGGAAAGACATTCGCAAACGAATTTTTCAACAGTGTGTTCGCGCAGCGCCGGCCAGCAGATTTTTCTTTTATTGCCGATATTTTGCACTCGCGAGCTCTACCGCCGCATTACATAATAAAATGGAATTTCGCCGCGGAGCCGGTAAAATCCCAACAATTACAGAGCAACTCCGACAAACACGGATCTGCGCGGACTATTTCGTGCGTTTCGTCTTCGAGTCCACCAGCACGACTCGGACCGGCCCCTTTTTATCCTCCCCCTACAATATCCGTTCTTACAACTGTTTGCTGCTTTGTACCATTGCCCGGGATTTGCGATGAATTTTCGCGTTAACTATTTGCTCAACCTCAAATCCATACCGTTGGTACAAACGTATCGTTTCTTTTCTCGAACAGCGACTCTTACCTCGCAGCGGAGGCGATGATAATCACTCGCGATTTCGCATCTTCAAATACAATCCTCCCCGGATCGCGTTCTCTTATTTAATTGACTCATCGCTGTGCGCGTGCGTCGAAATCGATTTCCGGCTCGGTCGGCGGTACCGATCGCCGCCGACCTCAAAGTCCTTCGCAAATATCCTGTCCAGTTGGATCGCGCGGTGACCGAAGAAATCAAACTGCCGACGCATCTCGCGTTGGAAATCAAAACTTGCCTGCACTCGAGCCAATGAACTCGGCGGGCAAACATTACGCTGTTACTGTCGCGGATTCAATATCGAGACAAATAATTGCACGGACGCATCGAACGAATTTCTGCGGACGAAGGGACGCGGCGCTGGCCGACCCATGCGAAAGAAACTCGCGCGGCAACTTCGAAATTACTCGGGAGGACGAAAAATGGCAAATTGCAGTAGCACTAATCTGCGAAAGGTTGCGCGAATCGTAATAACATCGTCATGTTGTGCGGCATTACGGGACTCAGAAGCGTGTAATCTGAACAAATTTGAAAAATTCGAAATACGCGTCAACTCTTTTGTTTGCCTGTTACACGCGCAGCGTAAACCTGCGAGTGCATATGTAGAGTAACGATCGGCTCAGCCTGCGGAGGCGGCGGCGGCGGGCGGCCGGTGCAGCTCGAGTCGTGAGTAGTGGCGCACGATCGTTAAAATTTTCCAGGAACCATTTGGTCTGTCCCTTACCGCGCCTCTCCTTCTCGCTCGCACGTACATTCGTGTGCGGCAGGAGCTCGCCAATTATTATTCCTTTCACATCGCGCGCGCGCACTCGCCCGAGTTTTGTCCATAAGTCCACACGTACACGCTCACCGACGCAATTTTGAGAATTCACGGAAAAGTCCGCGTCATAAAAGAGCCGAGAAAGCCGCGGCTTTCCGCGCCGCTCGCTCGCTCGCTCGCACGGAGGCTTTAACTCTCGCATGTAGCAATTTTGCGGAAATCGCGCTTAACGCCTCTGCACGTACGCGTATCTCTCTCCTCTCTCGGCTCTCCCCGCGGAGGAAGGCGTTCCCGCATCGACTCGCCTTTACGTAATGGATCGGGGACGCGACGCGTTGTTACATCGGCGACTGAGAACACGACGGCTCGCACGAGCATTTTTCCATTTTTTACAGCCTCGCCTGCGTTTCTGCCTCGGATCTTCGCCGACTCCGCGAAATCGCCTCTCCGCCTGCCTGCGCCTTTTTCCCGCAGAGTCGGCCGCGCCGCTGCAATTAGTGGCGCAGGAGGGAAAAAGTGACGCGTTCCGATGAGCGATCGCCGTCCCCGCGATGCGTTGCGTCGGGGTTGCCGCGCGAGATCGACACCTCGGGGCAAAAAATCAAAACAGCCTCCCGTGCCTTTTCTCTTCGCAAATTTAACGCGCGCACCGAGGCGGTTCTTGCAGCCGAGCGGCTGGCGGTAACTCGCCTCGAGAAAAACACGGCTTCGCTCCAGCCGCGGAAATACCCGAGCGCGGCCCTTTTCCCGCTGACTTTTCCGCCAGCTGTCCGCAGCAGCAGCGGCGACCCGAAAAGCTCACGGGGAAAGGGAAAATACGCGGGAAGCGCCTCGTGCAGTTTTCAGCAACGACTGGCTTTGGCTCCAGGCAGCCTCGCGCGCACATTTCCAACGACCTTATTCGAGCGCTGCGAAATAGGAAATTTCTTTAAAATTACAGCTCGCGTCCTTCGCCGGTGCGTCGGGGAAACAACTGCGCCTCGGTTTCGCCGGCAGCATTTTGCCAGAAATGCCTTTGATACGGCAGCTCGCGATAAGCACCGACGCCGCAGTTGCCGCTTAGTTAGTTTCCCGTGGACCCGGGAAACCGCGCACCTTGCAATTTGCGGCTGCGGCGAGCCGTGAAGGGAAATTGCGAACGGGCAAATCGATAAATAAATAAATAAGGCGCACGACTCGCCGCCGCCGCCGCCGCCGCCGCCGCCGAGGATCGAACCCAAACGAGTCGAATAAACACACGCAACGGACACGAGGAACACGCGGATGCGTATCGTGTTGTGCGTGCGTCCCCGGATGACGCGATGACGCGGAGAAATCGTTGCGCACTTTGCTGCGGCGTAAACTTTTCCGCGCAGGTGCGAGTGCCGGCAATGGTTGGGAGAAAGCTCGAAACGGGTAATAGAAAAGCCACGTGGATTTCCAATCGAAACTGCGCTCGGTCGCGCGAGCAATGAAGAAAGCTCGCGAGCTTCGTTGCGTTTTACGAGATTTCCGCGAACGTAATCTGGAACAGCCGAGCAAATTTCGAGCGAAAATGGCGAATAATAAAACGCGCGATGTCAAACAACCAAAGCGCGTGTATTTACCTTTGCGATCTTAAGAAAACTCTCCGAGTCGCGGCGATTAGTGTACTCGTAAGAAATTCCATTTAAGAGGTTTGATTTTCCTCCGCTTAACTCGAAAGCTTTAATATTATCTACTTGCAAAAACTTGATCCGATAACAATTTTCGTTTCGAGCGGTAAACTTTAATCAAAGCTAAAAATTGACGGCTCGACTGCACACTTGCACGTCGCTATAGAGTCGCTCTACGCGAGTCTTCCATCACTATTATTATTGTTATTTACTCGAGAACAATTGACGTGCTGCTATTTTTTACCAATTTAAACGTAATACGCTTTACAATGTTTTAGACGATCTCGTGCATTTCTTATTTTTATGTTTTTCAAGCTTAGTTTCCGCTTTGTTTCTTTACCTTACTATTGGCTTTGTCGCGGTGCATCTCGTTCTCTTTCTCTTGCTACGGCATTAAACGTTTCGTAATGTGCGCAAATTCCTTTTCCTCCTAAATTCAGTTCTTGCCAGCTCTCGATTCCTCGTTTCATTGCACTTTTCAAATATGTAACGGGTATCGCGTGGCGACTAGTACCGGAACAATTTTGGCAATTCTACCGATCGCGATGGGACGAAAAATTTAACAAATGTGGAGACGCGAGAAAAGGCGATAATCGGTTAATAAAGCGTCTACTGCGTTCACTTGGGAAAATTGCCGCGTAATCTTTTGCGTGAAACTTTGTTTTTGTTCCGCGAATTCCTATCGCGTTGCTGAGAAATGGGGATTCGAAAAAAGTGCAAGACTCACTGGGAGAAAATTTATCGAGTAACTGCTTCAACCTAGAACGAAGGAGTTGTGATGGAAAACTCGTTAGTTCGATGTAGAAACATGAAAATGGATAATTCGAGAGGCTTACTCGTAAGTTGTTTAGCGCTGATAGAAGGGGGCAAGCAGCCGCGTTTAAACAATAAAGAGCATTGGACAGGCGCCAAAGTGCCCAATGGGAGCGGGGACACGGCCCAAGAAAGAACACAATGCAATGAGAAATCGCACGAGTGCGATGCGAACGAAGTAACGGAATAAAGGGCGGAAGAGGGGAGAGGATTCTATCGGTGGATTTTTCAAACGGACAGCGCTCTCCATCGCTTGATACGGATTCCGCAAGACGGGGCCAAGGGCGCAAGCTGCTTGGAAAAAGTGGCAGCTCGCCGCGCGACGGAAGCAGAGGGGCATTGATGCGTTGCAACAACGTGGATGCGACTCGGACTCGCTCGCTTAATAACCCCGATTCGCCGTTTACTCGGACTCCGCGAAACGTGGAGCAGTAGCTGAAAAGGTGGGAGGGGAGCGGGGGATGGATGAGCGCACGGGGTGAACGGGCAATGGGATCGCGAGCGAGCGCGTAACGAGCGCACATAATCACGTAATGCGGTTATCATCATGCCAATTGCGTAAATATTTGAAGCAATTTGCGGCATGCGATGAATGAAGGGCCCCTCACCCCTGGCCTCCTCCTCCTCCTCCTCCACCCGTGTTTAACTCATTCCCGATCGCCGAATTATCGTGGCCGGCTCGTACGCGCTTGTAAGAGCGAACAAAGTGTTTCCCCTACCGCGCTGTGTGCTTAATGGCACACACACGCAGGCAGCGTCGGTGCGATCAGTGAACGCCGTGAAGCGTTTAATTCAACACGCGATAAAACACAAAGAGTTCATCTGATTCGCTAAGAGCGCGTGCGGCTACGGTAGGAGCTAATTTACGACGACGCCGATCGAGCTTTTAGCTTTTTGTACTTTCACTCTGGGGACTGCCGTTGGATTCGACACTTTTCAGCCGATAAAAATCTTATCGGCGGGCATCGGCTATCGTCGAACGGCCGCCGGACGTCGGGCTTCCATTGACACTGCCTTTAATAAAAGCTTTCAATTGCAACCGCGGCGATTATCATCGCGAGCTGATAAGCCAAGCGACAAATCGATTTTGTAAAGGAAACCAATTGCTTTCGGTAATAATGATTATTCATAATGGGGAAAGGCGAGAAAAATTTTTCTCCTAGTGGACTCGATACTGAAATTAGCAATCAACAAAGCGTGATAGTTAAATTATAAGCCAACGGAGCGAGTGCCCCCCCCCTCTAATCAAATTTCGTACACGAGATCTTACTTTCGCTTGCAACTCGTCTGTTTCGGCGACCAAATCCAACGCTTATTAATCCGAAGCTAATTTTGCACATGCCGTGGAATTAACAAATTGTCAATTAATTATAAGCTGTTAATCGGCACTCGTGTCGCAATAATAATCATACAATAGTCTGCGAATTATTGTAAACGCTAATGGCTAATTATTAATTATTTCACAAAGATAATCTCGGTTATTTAGAAAATCTGATACGATTAATGTATTACTCGCTTAGCATCCAGCCGAATGTGATTTATTAGCTAAAACGCGTGTCGTGCGCTAATTGCAGTACGCAAACGCATACACAAACGATAACTGTGTACTTTAATAAGATTTTAAAAATTAATTATAACAATCAATGGGTATTAAACGCGTACCGGATCTCATTTCTTAAGTAAACTTAGGCTTCCACGTAATAACCCGCCATTTAATTGCTTGTCATTTTTAATTCCTCGTGGTTCTCTTTTAGAACGGTACTTTTATTAACTTATCACTGACTCGTGGCTTTAATTGAATGTTTTACGCTCGACTTGGAGAATAATTTAACGCGCAGTTGCCTATTCGAAAATATGCGGTAAAATTATCTTATTTCGTAAAAATATGATCGATAGCAGTTGCACCTTATTTCGTTCATCATTTTTGCACTACAAAATGTAAAACTTAACGCGATTCAACTTTTATATACGCGATGCGGATGCTCGTGTGTAGAACATCACTTGGCTTCACTTATACGCAACGGATAAAAGACTGAACTTCCAATTAAGACGATCGAGGAATTCAAAGTCAGCCTGTATTAACAAACTATTTATTTCCCTTTAATTCCCTTTGATCGTTATTCGAAGTCTTGTTCAACACTCGTATACACGTGTGGATGTGTTTCTCGTTTAGCGTGCGACCCACTGAATCAGACGCGGCGTTTTTATCTTTAATAATCTAGACGCCGAAGACACACGGTTTTTTTCTTTGGTCTGCCTAAATGAGCCGAGCGTAATCCGTAGTCATCTAGCGGCAAGAGCGGGAGAGGACGGCGAGAGAGAGTGAGAGGGGGGAGATCTTCATCGCATTAAGATTATCGCTTCTGCAGGGCAAGAGCAAAAAGGACGAAAGGAAGATTTGGAGCAAGAAGGATTGAAAGAACGGAAACGAGTGAATCTGTATAGAGTCGAGTAGCAGTGGCACCTCCGCGATCTCCCGGGCCTGTCTGCGTGTGTGCGTGCGCTCGCGTAAAAGCGAGTTCCCATGGCCGAGTTTGCGCCTCGTCGCTGTCGCCGTCCTCCTCTCGTTCACGTCTCGACTGCACTAGCGCTGGCAGTCGGTACGGAGAGTGAACTCTCAGGGGGTAGGCGGATCAATTAGGCAACCACATAAATGTATGAGTTTTTTCGATGTTCCTGGCAGGTTCTGCCGACCTTCTTCCTGCTGCTTTTTCCACGCGTTCGTCGAAAGTCAGCGCCACTTGCCTAAAGGTACAGCGTTTTTCCACGCCTCCGTACCTGGGAACGTTCGTCCGCCCTTTCATTCCTTCGTTGCCGTTCCTTGCTAATCGCTTGCTAATCGCTTCTTAATTAGCCCTTTCGGTTTTTCCTCCGTCCTGGACGTTTTTCAGGTATGGATAGCGCCTCAGCTGGAGGAGCGAAAACTTTGCGAAAACTCAGCGGAAGAGTGGGCAAGTATTTTCCGGTGTTCCTCGGGGGCTATGGTACCAAGCGATGGATCCTACATTCTAAAAAATGCCACAAATCGATTAGGACGCTAATTTCCCGCAAAATAAAAAACTTGAATAATCGCTGATACGAATAATGCGCGACGACTAATACGTCCACTCGACGAGATACGAGCAGCACACGAAGAACCGACTACCTCCACGAGTTTAGCTCCTCGAAGAGGAGGCGATGAAAAAGTTGGCCAACGATGAAAATAGCTTTTCCCGAAGCGGATCTCGTCGATGCTCGGGGCGTCGATAGATGTCGGGGAGAAAAAAAAGTAATCCGAATGTCGGTAGACGTTGGAGGACGCCGGAGGACATCGGAGGGGAGCCGTCGCTATTTCTCTAATCCTCGAGGGCCATTCGTTGGAGTGCGCATGACGCGTCCAAGTAAGCAACAGATTTATTGGCTATTATCGGGAATGACGCGTCCTTTGTTATGCCGGGGCTTGAAACGCGACTCCGACGCGAGTCCGAGTCCTCCCGCGGCGGAGGCACAAAAAGAGTCGCAGAGGAGGAATAATGGACGACGACAGCGTCCAATCGAAATCATCGATGACGAAAGCCATACGCATGCGGCGCTCGAAAGCCGCTCGCGCGTACTCGACCATTGGGGAGCGTGTGAAAAGTAGGTGTAAGAATGGGCGTCCGGGGAAGACAAAAACGAGGACGAGGCACATGCGTGTCCGCCTGTACGCATCGAGAAGAAGCCTATGAAGGAGCGGAGGCGCTTTGTCATGCTAGGTAATGATGGCGTACGGCGGCGCGACGCCCCGTCCTCGGACGACGGTTGGAGAGCGACATCCGCTCGTTCTCTCTCTCTCTCTCTCTCTCTCGTCCGGGAGCACGGGTCGGGGGCTGCAAGCAGGTCGGCGTCGACGGGCAGAAAACGAGGAGCAGAAATCCGCTACTGCCGCGTTCGCCTCCTCTTGGTCCTTTTGATTTCGCGTCCGTGCCATTAGAGATGACGGGTGAGACGTCGCCCGAGGTTACAGCGTCCGATAAAATCGCGAGCGGCTGCTGCAGCCGGGCGATTAATCGCTTCACGAAAAACGCAAATAAGGCCCGACACACTCGCGTGACTGTATTCCGAGCCGGCGCGTTCGCATTCTCCCGACAAGGTGTGTGCGCGCGAGCGAACGAGCCGCGCGAGGTAGCGGCGGCCTGCATACATTTACCAATTTTTTTTCTCGCCAGGGCAGAGGCGGAGAGAGATATTGCGTATGGGAAGGAGCGCCGTTTTCAGATCTCGCGCCTCCTTTTTTGCACGATACTCCCGGTCCGGATGCAGCGGCGAGCCGAGATTTCGCTGCCTCGTACCGTTTCCTGGCGGTGCCGAACGACGGCTCCTCGTCTCGCCCGTGCAACATTGGCTTTTCCAAATTCCACTCGCAAAGTTTCGAGCGCTAAGTGTGGCTCGGCTCGGCTCTTTTTTTGGCAACCGAGTAACAACCCGGGGATGGGAATACCGTCGAAGGCGTCGATCAATCTTGCGGGGGCTCGTTCGAAACTCGGTCGTCCACGAGTCCGTGGGGGGGGGGGGTGATCTAGAGGTCGAGTAAGATTTAAGGCGCAAAGCTAATCGAACTCGAGCGACGGTGAATTAGTTGGGATGAGCGCAATCTGGAGTCCGGCGCAGCGAAATTGATGAAAAATATATTGGCCGGGAGAAAATAGGAGCGATAATCTAATTTACATGAAAAATGGCGCGATTCATGGGACTGTTTACATTCACGGTATATCACCCAGTCATTAACACCTTCCGCGTGTTTACAGTTCATCAAGATTACAAAACTTACCGTGTAACTAATTTCTCTGTTATGGTTCGCTCACGAAAAATCATCGTCGATCTTGTATGTATAATACGCCTACACAAAAGGTAATATCCCAAAAATCCACGTGTGATGCGGTAGGTAGGTTCCGAGTTCGCATTACGCATAGCCCATAACACGTTTCTCTGACACTAAAAGGCATAATTTTGGATTTACGCTCGACCCAAATCAATAAAACCAGACATTAACGAGGCCATCGAATTACTTTCAGTGCCTTGGCGAAAGAAACGATTTCTCTCTCTCTCTCTCCCTCCCTCCCTCCCTCCTTCCAGCTCTTTCCGACCGAGCGCACTATTTTTTTCGTTCAAGGAGCCTCGAGTCGCTCTGCCTAAAATAAAAGAGAACGAGGCAGAGAGACGTCGCCAGGATATTTCATCGCTAATGCCCATCGTTGGCACACATTTGCTCGCAGATTTTGCCCTGAAAAACACGTCGATATTTTTCACGAATCGAAAAGAGCCGAATCGCCGAGTCGTTAAAATCAACCTGAAAATATGAACGGCCTTTGCGCGCAGCACAGCACAAACTACTTGTTTTATTTAAAAATGCAGTTTGCAACATCAATCCCGCACTCGGCAATTCATATTCTTAATCGCCTTATGAATCTCAAACCGCTTGAACAACTGCTTGAAATTAATCACAAGAGCCCGGCGACCAATCGATCGAAAAACAGGCACCTTAATTATAACATCTTGTCCTGCAAAATTGATACAAAGTATACTATTTTAAATTCCACGAGAGCTACCAACTTTTATTAACAGTCGGTGTCCAAGGAGCAGCCGAGCCCGAATCCCCCCCCCCCCACTGTATCGCGTTTCCCCAAATATTACAGGTCCGTAATTTATTGCAATAAGGGCGAGCTCCTTTTTATCGGCCTTCGAGTTAAACCGGCAACGCGATCTGTGAAAAGAATTTATTAGCAATAGAAAAGGCTTTAATGAACGAATTCGAGGCTCGACGAGGCGCATCAAGGTGACGGAAACGTCTTTAACTTAGAAAAGGGTAGATTACAAAATAGGAAATGGAAATGGAAGAGCCGGTCCGAGAGAATGGATTTCACTAGACACTGCTCGCACTCTAAATCATCCGTAGCTCCAAGTACTTAAGAAATGGCAAGGCTAGGCGTTAAATGAAATTAACTCGGAGTTTGGTTAAGTTGGACAGGTCGTTTAGCCGATCCTCTGGGTTATAAATTATTTTTCAGTGACTTGCGAGAAATGAAAAAGATCGGTGAAGATGTGTATCGCTGTATCGCGTTTGGTGCGCTCTTCGATCGATACGTATTTAATAGTTTTGTGTAACTTTCGACACCGCCAGCCTCCCCCACTCGCGTCGCTGGACAAACACAAATACCGATCTCGTTACGAAGCTCGTTATTGATAATTTTTTCGTTCGGCGCTTCTTACGATTGTTATTAATATTAATGTGTTTTTGATTACTTTATAAAGACGTGTCTCGAAATTAGAAGGTAATTTACAGCTTCTAATTATAAAGCGCCGACTCGGGCTCCGCTTGGACGAAAAACCAAAAAACTATGCAAATCTCAATAATTACATTTGTTTAAGAAAATCGTTAGATTTCAGCGACCGCTGCTCCGCCAGCAGCGACTGCCCGCGGATTCGCGTTTAAATTCACGTTTCTTGCTTGCCAAGACGCACTCGGTGGTTGCGTTGTGATTTGCGAGGGTGCGAGTGAGAAGGCTCGATTACCGAAGCCGCGCAGTCGGCGCGATGAAAAGGAAAAAAGCCACTGCTTCGGGAATTCGAATGCATCGCGCGCGCTAACGATATTATTAAGGAAAGCCGCTGAAGGCCCGAGCGAGCGATTTATTTACGTGCGATGACGTATGCCTCGGAGATTAGGCCGAGGCTTTGCGCTCGCGAGCAACGGGTACATCGAGCGCTGCTCGGGTTTTTGGGCCAGGACAGCGCGCGAGGCTCGTGCGCCGCGGGGAAAATAAAAGACACTCGAGCTCTGCGTCCCGCTCGTAATTCACACGGAGACACAGAGCCGAGAGTGTGTGTGTGCTGTTGGGCGAGGGAGGCGTGAAAAGGTTCGGCGCCTGGCGCCCGACGCACCACTGCACGGGAAAGGGTTCAGCGCTCGGATTGGAAAAAAGGGTCGAACCCAGAGCGAATCTAATCGGCCGGAGCGTGAAAATGGGATCTTTCGTATCGACCTTGACTCGTCCTTATCGCTGCGTCCAATCGAAGGGAAGTTTTTCATTTCCAGGGCTTCCAAGGTAATTTGGTAGAAAGCGTGCCTCGACGCACTCGAGAGATTAATTTTTAATGATCTTCTCGGCGTGTCGTCGGCTTGTCGAGGCGCTTTTACTCCTTACTGCTTAGCTTCTGCTTTGCAGTTCATTAGTCGTCGTGTGTCCTCTCGAAAAAGCGGCTTCGCAGCGCATCAACGCTGCTGTTATTGTTATTGTCGGGGAAACGGGTAGCGATTATTTAACAGTTACCAGATTTTTGCACGTCTGACTCGCTCGATTAGATGGGGTCGGATCGGCTGGCCTTTTAACGACTGGCTTTTGCACTTTATTTGCACTAGGACTTCTCGACATTTCTTAATATCGCCTATAAATCTTGGGGAGCGTATAAAAATACAATGAATGGGGCCAAGCGTAGCACGAGCTGATAATAAGTTTTTGTGGCTTAATTATGTCTTCGGATTTCATTCAGTCCTAAAAGGAAGCCGAGGGGGAAAAATTAATATTGTATGGCAATTTTATAAATATTACACGTATGCCGGGACGCCTTATACTTTTCTCAAAACGATCGAATAATTTCTCCTCCCGAGAGATGATGTTTTTATTCGTGGAACTATTGTACAGCAGCGTGCGCTGCGGCTCGAAAATAAGGTATAAAACGAGAAAAAAAGGAGGGAAGAGAGAAATGGAAAGATAGAGAGAGAGGCGAAACGAGACGTTCGAACTCGGATTTATATTGCTGCGCGGATCTTCGAGAGGTCGGAAGTAATTATAAGCCCAACTCTTTAAATATTTCGCCGGTGAGATACGAGAGAAAAAGAAAAGAGTGGCTACGGTCTTTGTTTTCGGCGGTATCTGCCGACTTGTTTCACAAACGAGACTAGAAGAACGAAAACTACAAAGGTTCAGCACCGCGCTCATCCTCTTTTATATAACCTTTCCATCCTTCTTGACCTCCTATATCGTCTCAAGAGTCGAAAAATGTAGGAAACGGTCGACACACGTGCTCTCTCTCTCTCTCTCTCGCCTTTTTCCCCTCCTTTTGCATTAAAAGCACATTTGCGCGGCTTTATTGGGTGCTAAAGCCATTCGAGCGAGCGCCGCCAGTTTTGCGAATAGCGCCATTTCCTAATCGCGCGCGGATCGCTTTCGTTCGGACGTGGCTCGTTAGCCGTTACCCTGACTTGCATGAGCTCTTGACTTTAGTTTATTGAATGGCGCGGACTCCACGCTTTTATCGTATTTCACAGCTTTTAACGCGAATTTGTTCGCAGACCCTCTGCCCGTGTTTGCAGAAGATACTTTACAGCGCGGATTCGGAAACGCCTCGCCACGCGACAACCTTCCGAGCCCTCCCCGCTCGCCGCCCCCGCTAATTACGATTCAAGCTCGATTCCATCTATTGCATCCCTTCCAATGACTTGTTTTTCTTGCATTTTCTCCTCTAACCCGAGCCGTCATATTTCACATTACTCTCGAAAATACCAATTCCGTTTCAACATTATTATTCTCAGCGCAGCGATGCACCGACGCCTGATTTGGCTTTGTTTCCGCGATAAATCGTCGCTCTAAGTTTTCCAATTAACGCGTCGTGTGACTTTGGTGGCTTAAACGTCTCCGCGTTCGTGCGGTTTACGACTTCGTACACCTCTTTATTTGAAAAATTAAATCAAAATTCAAATTCGGACGCATTTTTACATTTTTTACGTCTGATGCGAGATTATTTATTATATTGTGCGAACGATTTACGCCGATATAATCCAAGGGGAGACGCAGCGCTAGCCACCAATACTACTCGACAAATTCGATTAAAATTTATAAGCACTGTCAAGAAATGTTATTTAAACTTTATTTTCGTTCTCCCGACGTCGTTAGAAAATTATTTATCGGCGTAAAATTATTTCAGTGCATATTGCGTTTGCGACCCAACCAATAGTGGCTAAATACAAGTAAACGACAACTTTTAACGTACACATCGTAATTAGTTATGTTAGTATATTGTTATGGAAGCTGTATTTGTACTGATTTGTACTCCGTATCGGTGTTTCAAGTTAACGTTAAACTAACTTGTTCCTTAAGCGAGGCAACGAAAGCTGCACGAGTAAAATATTGATCTCGTAATTTGATCGTCGTACCCTTTAACGCGTACTGGCGATTTTTATTTTTACGGTATTTATTTTTGCTATCTTGGCTATAGAATTTGCTCGAAAATATAAATTTCAAAAACGTTGACAATCGCAATTATTCAAGAGTAATTCTGCAATGCTGTTGATTAATTTCGTCCTGCACTTTTGAAGGGCTAAACGTAAGTTTTCGGTTAACATGTGGTAGAAATGTAACGTTGTAGCTCCGAACATAGACAATACGAATTTATATTGAAAAACTTGGCGGCGTTACTATTCCCTGTTTCTGGTTAAACTACAAGAAAGATTTCACGTTGTGGCAAAAGAAATTAATAGTAGAAAACGTGAAGATGGAGGATGAGTGATTTGTAGACTAAAACGGAACGCCCATAAATCTAACGATCGATAGCCCTTCGATATTTTGATGGCCTTCGATGAAAAATTATTAGGCTGTAATCATCAAAATCCTTTTTTTTTTTATATATATAGTACAGGAAGACAGAGATCTAATGAACTAGATTTTAAAAAATAATTCTCTACCCTTCGATTCTCTTATTACCGCGCACAGTTTGTTTGCCCTATCTCGCGCAAAAACTGGTAAAAATTTGCGATACGACGGAAAATTTATTAGCAAATATACGTTAAATTATTCGCTGACCACGCGCGCGCGCGCGCGCACAAATATAAATTTATACAGCATCGAAGCAGGTGTTAGCGAGAATTGTTCGCCGAGGCTCCTTAAAAGTCCTCGTGCGGAATAAAAATTTTCGTTCCGAATTCTCGTTTTCGTATTCTACTTACGAGTTTGCATCAACAACAAAAAGTGTTCTTAAATATTTTCTTTGGTATACTTTTTAGAGCGAAAAAAATTCACTCGTATACCCATCCACCTTTAGAAATCGCATGTTAGCGACGTTGAATCGCAGCGGTCTGCCTTTGCATCATCGCGTGCGTCGTCTCCCTCGCCAAATACGACGACCAAACAGATAAAAGACAATTTGCAGATTTTTTGCGATTTCAAGTCATATTTATAAGATACGAGGCGGAATGGAGAAAAGTGATTGCAACCATGCGAATTAGGCTTTCGAATGCTCAATGTCGCATGTTACGGTAGAATTTTAAAAAACGCATATGGAGTTCGAAGGTTATGTGTTTGAAATGACGCATAACAAGCGATGGATCAGAAGCGCTTGGCTGGATGTATTTAACACCCAGACGAGCAAATATACGTGTAAAATACGACTAATAGAAAGTACGGGTACGCGATTTTTTCAGAGCAACACTTGCTCTTCTTTTACTTTAAACCGTTGGAATAAACAATTACAAACAATAGTCTTGATTTTTGAAGCCTCAAAATTTAATTATCATCGTCTTTGACGTTCTTAAGCGTACTCGCATCGCGCGCACATCTATTCAAATTTTTGCTGCTGATACACGCGCATTTTTTATTCGTTCATCGAGCGGGGGTAACCGTCTTAATACCTGTTTCGTTTAAATATTTATTACTCAGTTTCAGCTAAAAGGGCGTATTCCAAGTTCACCGATAAACACCAAAAAGCATTACAGCAAATTCCTCTGCACCTCCAAGTCGAAGCTTCGTTTGTAAAAAAGTCACTAATTCTAAAAGTATTTTAATTATTAATGCTCGGTGTTGGTTCGCGCTACTTTTCAGTGTGCGAGGACCGCGCAGCACGTCAATTTTCAATATCCACGTTGAATCCGCTATTGCGAATCTCGCAACGATACGAGGCTTCGCTCTACCCGAGGCAAGAGCGAACGAGAGTGTACGCGTGTGTGTGCGCTTCCACTTGCGCGAGTACGCGTTGCTGCCTACTCGCGCACGCGCGTCGGTGAATCTGAAATATCATTGTCATAACAAAAGATCATTACGCTAGGAAATATTGAAACGTTCGAATTTCGCTTTTGAAGCCTCGCGCGCCGTCTTCTCGGCAGCTCTGAAAATAAAAAAGGTGTCGGCAATTTCGAGCGGATAAAGTTTTTGTTAATGCAATTTGTTTTATTCGAAAGCAGTTATTAAAATGTTGTTCGGGTAGGAATCAGGGCCTGATTAAATTATATTGTTGGATAGTCCAGTTTCGTGTAGCTATACGTGCCCCGAGTATTAATTCAGAAGAAACGAGAAACATTGAAAGAAACATGGATATTTTAAGCTTAAAGTCGTAAAGCAATCTATGCGGGGCACCTATAGCTATACATTGAACGCTGAAACTGAAGCGAGTCCTTGTAGTTGTTTCCTCTGAGTATACCTTAACAATAATAAAATATGTAGATATCTCTTCTCTTTTTTCCTTCCCCTGTCTTTTGCTCGTTTTTCTCGTTTGGCTCTTCTTCTTCTTCTTCCACGTCTTCTTCCTCTTCTTCTCCTCCGCTCGTACACATAGGGCTATTCTGAAATCCGGGACACGCGAGCCTCGCGGGAAATTCCTGGCTCTAGCCAGGCTTCGTGCAACCGCCCCTTTCTGCTTCTTGGTATATAAACCAAAAAGGGAAAGAGAGTCGGAGTCAGCGAGCGAAAGAGAGAGGAGAGAGAGAGAGAGAGAGAGTTTAACGGAGAGAAAGAGACTCGGAGCAGCAACAAGCAACAGCAGCAACGTCGAGTCCGTGGCTGCCCGAGGCGAGGGAAAAAGTTCTTTTTCTCTACTCCTTCTTCTCCCCTCCTCCTCTTTTTCATCCCGAACCCGTAGCTCGTAGTTCGTACCCCGTCTCTCGGACTTGGCGAGAGTCCGAGTGAGCTCGTACTGGCAGAGTCCTAGAAGGATTTTCGGGGGGCCTTGGGGGCACCGCACGGCAGCGGACCCAGAGATAGAGGACCGGAGGGCTCGGGCTCGGGCTCCGGAGCTCGAGAGGAAGAGAGAAACGCGTCGGGTTAGACGCTGGCGCCGCACGCGGCAGCCTTCAAAGGGATCCGTCCGTACGCCCATCTGTCTCCGCTCCGCCCCCACGCGAGAGAGCGCGTATACGCATAGTCGAATGAGCACGCCACATATCTAGCAGCCGCGGATCGTGCGAGCGACGCACCGCCGCCGCCGAGACGTTGAGGAAAGCGGGCTTTTCCCCTCCTTTCCGGGGACGGAACGGGTGCTCCCGATCGATTCGCATTCCTCGCTTTCCTCCAGCGTCGACTTCGAGCCCCGCTGGACGTCGCGCGACGGCTCGCCTCCTCCTCGCCGAATTTCGCCTCGAGCATAATTAACGCGCGCGCGCGCGCGCGAGAAGGTTTTCTCCGAAACACCCGGCTTCCCAATTAATTCGCCTAAATTTGTAATTCAATGATCTAATAACGTTCTGCGGAGGACTGCATGCCCCGAGTTCGAAATTAAATTATACCCTATTTTTGAGAAATTTAGACGTCGACAATAAATCCCGGTATTTGGTGATTTACAATGATTAAAAGCAAAAAAGACAGTCGAGCTTAGTACTGCGGATGTAATAATAGTAATCGCAGCGGCGACTCGAGTCCTTCTTGTTCCGCAAATTCGGATCTAGGCATCTCCGCAGGTTGCGTCAAACAGGACTGAAATTTATTTGGCCTGGACCGAGCGCCGAGGAGTCCAGGAGGCGGCCGCAGCTCCGCTCGGCTGGGAAAGGAGCGCGACGAGGCGAAGGGGCGCCTTTTTACTTGCAATCCCCGTTACGAGTGTCAGCGCAGCGCGCGTATAATTAATAGAGTTTTAAGTGGTCAATTAAGAGCGTAGAATCTCTCCGCGCGACACTCGACGCCTCCGAGCCGGAGATCAGAGGCGCCGCGCGAGCTCGAATTGAAAATTTGCAAAATCATCGATGCTACCGGGACGCACGGCGTATAAAATGCCGGCCGAACCAACGAGTCATCGCATCGAGTCGCCGCCGCCGCCGCCGCCGTCGCTCTTTTTTGTTCGGTGCTTACAGCTCACTTAGGCCGCTCCGTATACCTTGAGCGGCACATTTCAGCGTTTACCCGGTTGACTAATGAATCCGAAGAGGGGGAGGACGCCGGCCACGGGAGAAAGGGTCGAGGGCACCGCTTCGGAAACGGAAGATGAATGTAAGGTGCCGGGATCACCGACAGGGCGCCGCGTCAACTGCAGTTATGCGCTTTATAAACGGCCGTGACGAACGTTCGGCGCCGTGAGAAATGATCGGTCACCGCGGACACCTTGAGGAGGGCCGTCGCCGTCGCCGCCGCCTCTCGAGTCTTCCCCTTGGAATTCCTCCCAATCAAGCAGCCTCTCGGAGGCTCTCCGATTCTCGCCTTCGGATTGCATTATTCGCTATTTGTACTCGATTGCCGCGATTGTATTCGAGAGCGACGTTTGTATTTGTCTTTGAACCTAATAATTTGCATAATAAATCGGTCCTCCGCTTTTTATTCGGCGTCCGCGTGCTAAATTGCGAGCAATTTTCTCGATAGTAATAATAGAGATATTGCGTAGGACATTTGTAACGCGTCCGTGAGATACGTTACTCCAACAGCTTCAGCTCGCAGTCGTTAACCGAGTACGTAGTTTATGGGCCGAGGAAAAGCGATCGATGCGCGAGAAATGTTTTCGGATCTCCGATACGCGTGATAACGAAGAAATTGGATTACCCCTAATGATACAAGAGGCGTATTTGCAATTACCGATCGCGAACAAATGCACTCGTAACTCATTGTCCTCGCAATCCATTGTGCGGATAAAAGGCACTGGAAAAACTCGCTGAAGCCACTGTTGACGGAAATTATATTCCCATTATGCAAATTGGCGCGCCGAACGCCGAATACGTTAAATCAACCACAAAATGCAAGACTCAAAGCTACGAATAAGTTTTGGTTGGGAGTTTCGCGAACGCGATAGAGTGTTGCTCCAAGTTTTACGAAATACCGTAAAAACTGCCCTCGAAGGTGCGGAAAAAATGTTGCAAAAAATGTTAACGATTCTATTCTCTTTCGAAATTCTAATCGACGATGTTTTCTTTAAGTGCCAGATTTTTCGGTTTTGCGATAGAAAGGAGGAGAGGAGAAGAAGCGGCACGAGGTCGGCCAATAAAAAAAGCAACGAAGCAGAGGAAAGGTTGAAAAAGGGCTCTAATGCTAATATTAACATACTAATCGCGCTTTTTTTTACACAGATGACTGCAAATGACTGCGGCTGGCTTAAGGACGATCGTTTGGGACGATTAATTTTATCGACGAGTCCGAACTAATTGGCCGCGACTGCTAACTCGGCAACACTCGGCTAATGATCGCAAACAGTCATCACCCACGACGACGAGTGCCGAAAGGGAAAAAAATATTACGCGCTCAACCCACACACACACACACACGGACATCCGAGAGCCGTGACTCTGGTCCAAAAGATCACAAGACCGTTGAAGCCGCTGCCACGACCTTCCCCGCCGACCTTCGCAACCCTTCCTGCCTTCGTTATGCTCTTTCTTTACATCTTCTCATTCCTCTTCTCCCTTCTGCGTCTAATCATTTCAGCTCTCCGCCTGCGACAAATTTCATCCGGATCCTCGACTGCGCGGTCCGTCGAATTAATGGCCCGTGACCGAAGACGACAGCAACAAGCCCTTGATTTTCCAAGATATTTTTTCGAAAAGCAATGCCAAAACTAATCACATTCCGCGGATTTGGTAATCATCGCTAATTAGCATCTTCAAAAGTATCCTTCGAGTCGTGCGCTCTATTCGAAGTTCCGGGACGGCTTGGGAGCAGCAACGACGAGCCACTTTTGTTTACGTGCGCGCGCGCGCGAGTGTAAAAATATAGCTTTTTAAAAAATGTAATCGAACGGCTTAATGGTATAGTGTGGTTTTCTCAGATTTTCAAATTTGTTTCAATGAAGAGAGAAAAGATGCTTGGGCTAATCAGTATTTTACGAGGTATTTTATCCTCTAAATACTATAATTAAAACTATGCTGTTCATTATTCGTTTAATTTTAGACTTAATTTTATGGTTCCCTCTCGGAATGAGCCATGCGCACAGTTTGGCTCGAGCGAATTGGTCGTGAAAAAGAAATAACAGTTGAAATAAGCAAATATTGCCGAAAAAGGGTAGTTTTTTCAAGGGCTTAGCGCGACACGAACTTTGTAATTTCGGAGAGGCTGGAGCAAAAAGAAAATACCGCAAACGTAATCCGAGGGTGCGCGTAACGAGTCGCAGTCGTCGTCACGACGGAATCAGGGAAAATCATTACGTGGAGGAGTTGCGGGAGTTGCATCTCCGCCGCGGGGAGCTGCTGCCGCGCTAAAGTCCGCTCGTAAAAGCCCGAGTTATTCAGATGGGCGCGCGTGTGTGCGTGCCGGAGGGGGGAACGAGGGGCTTTTATTGGATCGGCGTGGCATTGCGAGGAGCGCCGTGCCAGAAAACTCGGCCGACTCCTAGAAATCCCTCGGGCTAGCGACGGCGGCGACTAGACCAGAGTGCAGGGGCCAATTATATCCAGTTACGACGCTGGAGACTGTTGGAGATGGGTTGAGGGGATTAACCCCCTGCTCAGCCGCCACCGGCGCCTCTCTCCCCCTCCCCCTTTTTTACTTCTTCGCTCGGCGCGGACTGCACTTACTCTCCACCACTGTTCGGCGTCGCATTCGTGAGTTTTCGGCAAAGTGCGTGTTTTTGGTTTTCTCGCGTATCTCGCGTCTCGGAGCGAACTTTCGCCGACTCGCGTCAAAGAGTCGCTCCGTTCACTCGCTGCTCCTGCAAAGACAAATTCCTTCTCCATTTCTAAATATAACATTGGCCCGTAATCGTCGGGAATTACAAGAATTGCTATAATGATACGATGAGACGGTCGGTAGACGACCCCGTCGGAATAAACTAATTCGTATGCTTATCCAGCGGCGTTTACCAAACTGAAATTGATATTTTTTCTCGCTCGGATACTATTTTCTCAACACTTTTACCTTCGACGCGATTCCGTGTCCCGCTCGAGCCCAAACACAGTTTTGCGAATAATTTTTCAACGCTGGTGAGCGTCGAGCGGATCGAGCGGAAAAGCTTAAGGAAGCGACAGAAGCTGCATCAGTTCCGTTTTCGTCGAGATATTCGTTTGGCTGTTTACCGAACGTTTCGAAAAACGTACAGCCGCGAGTCGAGTTTTCGTTCGCACGATTGTCCTGCAACTTTTTAGCTGTGAAACAACAGGTCAATGGCTGATGCATTACAGTGCAATAAAAATGATTTTCTCTCGATACTTCAATCTATTTGCATTAGTATTAATTGTAATTAGCGTTTTACCTCAAGCTCCCTTGGCCTTCTGAATAATTAAGAAATTTGAATTCGCATCGAATGCAGTTCTCGGTACTATCCAGCAGCATTATTTTATTTACGATGTATAATTTGCCCCGATGAAAATTATGACCAATAATAATAATAATAATAATAATAATAATAATAATAACGATACGCAGAACCTGGATGTAATATTCATCGGCTCGAATAGCTGCGCAATAGATGCATCCGATCTATATTTGTTTTTAAGTCCTGCGCACAGCCGCGCAAGAAAGCACGAGCAGCCCAGGTGACTCGATTAAGAGGCCCAGCCAAGTTGTACGGTAATTCGTACGGCTGAGCCGCAAAATTTCGCTGCTTTGACGTTGCCAAGTTTGCGCGGGGCCGACGCTAAATAATAATCAAACGCGCGTTTTGGACAAAAACGATCGACCCAACAGCGCAAACAGTTAATTGATGCGGACAATAAAAGAGTAACAATTTCGCGTAAAAGCAAATTCGAAAACAGTCGGAGCATGAAACGAACGTCGGCTCGTACGTCGCCGAGATATCGCACACACTCGAGCCTTGACATTCGCGAGCACCTGTACGCGCACTCACCAATAAAGAAAATGTCTATTATTAGGAGCGCGTACCGGGTTCCCATCGTGCGTATATAGCGTTGATACACATTTTCCCGGTGCGCCGCGAGACGCTTCACGGGACAACCCCCTGGCAGCAGCAGCAGCAGCAGCACCGGCGGCGGCGGCGATGGCGGCGGCGAGTGCGTGTGCACACACGCACACGAGGTCCCATACAATAGTAATGAAGCCGGAGGAGATATCGAGGCGGGCCTTCCTGTATGCACGTGGGACGACTGCCGGAGAAGGACAGAGAGGGAGGAGGGAGAGTCGACTCCGTTGAACGATGACGGCGCGGAGGAGTAACCCGACGTCGTCACGCGAGAAACTTGCCCAGCTGACGTTGCGCTCGACGTCGTCCTCGTCGCTCTATACCTGGCTTTGTCGAGTTGCGGGCAAAATTAGCAGGAACTAGTGGGACGACTTACGATGCCCGAGCTAAGTCTTTGTTGCTTTTTTGCCGCAAAAAGAAGGGAACTTTTCCGTTGTCGAGAATTTTTCCAACTACATTGTTGATCTTAAGCGGACAGGTGGAGAATCAATCCCACAATACATACAGCATGAAATTTTGATCGTTGCGCAACGTTCCTCCAACGGTCGCTCGAGTTGCTGCGAACATAACTTTTTCCCGCTGGAAGTTGCGCGCGCCAAACGTCGAAATCGATCGGCGGCACTAGTTACCAACCAATTGATAGCCGAGCGATCGATTGTTCTCGAGCGCTGATGAGTCCGACTCTGAACTCAAACTCGAAACGGCGCCGCTACTATTTTTATGCACCAAAGCTTCGTCTGACATACGCGTGTCCACTCGCGCACGAAGATTTGTTCGAGAGGAGCTGCGTTGTTGGCCTGTTCGCCGATCGCGCATTCGACGCAATCCGGTTGGATTTTTATTTTCTGGACAGCTCAAATGATACGGTGCGCGTTTGAGCTGCACGCGTGCATAGCCAAAGCAATGGCGTTATGGATGAGTTCTCACACCCAGCGGATCGATTAAGAATCGCCACCATTGAACGACCCTTTTTTAGTTTATTTTTCACGCATTAATACGAATAATATAAAAGCAGTTGTCGCGCGAATGCGAGTTGAGCGCAGTCGAGAGCATCTGCAACAGTCGATATTTCTAAATCTATTATCGCCCACTTCTATCTGGGTCTTTGTCGTATATAATTACCAAGTGCTGATGATGCCTTTCGCTGTACAGCGAAACGCACCGTTTTTATATATCCTCCTGCCACCTCTTTTTAACAGTTTCAAGTTACATCATTATTAATTTCGCCATTAGCTAATCCGAAGACCGGTCCGTCGTTAATTAATTGAGAATGCGACTGTGGCTTAACAATTACGAACGCCCTTCCCGTTTTAATTTTCATCCGATAAGAAAAGGCAGTGGCGATACGTATTTGTTGCAGACATTTAAAAAGCGACAATCTCCTTTATTTGCGAAAAATCGGTAAGGCGGCTGCGACGATTTCACGTGTAAAATTATTAAGTAAGTAAAGTAGCGCCCATTGTGCGTTATCGATGAAATATTTATTTTTACCGCAAATAAACGCTTTTTACACAATGTCTGTACGAAATTATAATTTTCCGACGTCTTCAGTTTTTATTTACGAACGATGATGTTTTATTTCCCTTGAAAATTGTAAGATCGACAATAATGAAGGAACAATAATGATCAAAACTCGTAAAATTAATGTGTCCAAAAAATTTGCTCTTTGTAAAACGCAAATTAAATTCAATTTAATCTGCTCGACTTGCAGCGCGTGAATTGATTAAAAAAATTCTAATAAAATTCGAACTACGTGGTGTCCTTTGCACTCTGCGATTTCCTTTCGTCAAAAATATCAACCGGCCGATGTGCGGTTGAACAACCTATTTTTACGCGGCGAGTAAATTTTGACAAATTGAATTCGATAAGTCGAAAAAGCCCGAGCAATAGAATTTATGAACTTGGAAAAAACGTGCGACTCGAATCTTACCGTTTTTATGAAGATTCGAAGGAAAAATAAAAATGCAAAGGAGAGCATTGAACAAGACTTCGCGAAAGTAACAACAAGTGCGTCGCAGTTGTCCGCGGCCCGAGTATAGTTGTTGCATATATGAAAGCTACTACTGTTAATCTCCTCCACTTTATTCATAAAGAAACCACCGACAGTGACAAAACGAATGCCTGCGGTCGTGGAAGACGCCGAGAGTCCAGTTTGTGCGTCCGTCATAAGTTGATGTGTCGGGGCGGAAGGATGCGACCTCGAAGAGGGTGTGGCACGTCGGCTGACGCTAAAGTTTCTGTCTCGATTTTACTCGGAGGATAAAAGGTCCGAGGACACCGACGGACGTTGCGCCGCGCGTCCGTCACCCGGCCGCCCGATTATTACATGGCGCCTATTTTTCAAATAATTTCTCACACAGACGTCGTTACGTCGCACCTTTTCGAAAGCGACGGGACTCGTTTTTATTTCCATAACGCGCCTCGAGTCTTTTCCGTTCAAAAATGTTTCGGACGCGGAGAATGCGCGATTAGGATTTCGACGTAGTTCTTACAACGAGTCGCACATGCATCGGGCGGAATTTGTTTTTGTTCGCAATCGTCGAAACAATTATGGGGTTAACGGAATAAATATTGCAGAAATTGGTAATGCCGTTTCTGACGAACAAAGCACACGGCCCGATAACAACTCGTTTGTTAAGCAATTTTTTACAGGATCCATTCCTTGATCCCCAATTGTAAAATAAGCGCGCGCACAGCGTCGGTGCGATAAATTACGAAGGTGTGAAGAAGTATTAAAAAAAAGGCAGAAAACGTATCGAATACTTTTGGCTCTTAACTAGAAACAAAAGATTTTACGCGAGCAGCGTTAAAAAGTAATAAAAGATTAAATCTAACGATAAACGACATTATAAAAAATCGAGAGAAATCTATTATAAAATGAGGATAATAAATTTTGTTCGTTTAACTTTTCACTTTGAAATTGCTCGGGGAGGAGGAAAAATGCGAATTACTTAATAGTACTTAACGTACAAAAAGTACACAAAATCTGGCCCAGGTAATTTATCGCGAATAAATATTTCGAATGATAAACATTTATACATAAATTTTATTACCCCGCTGCTTATTCGAGCACATTATTATTGCGTTTCTCGAGTAATAAAAGCAAATGTTGTAAATTTCAACGAGAGTGGCACGAATCGACAAAAAAGATCCGCGCATTGGTAATGACGGCTAGAACGTACGCACCGGCACCGGCGAGGCTCTTAAACCTATAGTTAACAATACTGGAAATTGATAAAGCGAAAGAACGAGCGAAGTGACGACAAGTTGAGATCATAAATATGGAAGGCGATTACGAGTGGAAAAACTTGTGCACGACGCAATTAAAGTTGCAAAGTTGCCACTATCAGCATCGGGTAGAAATGCACACCAGCATTAAGGAACGCAAGGCACTTATCGTGCCCATTGATTATCGCAACAATGCCGATTTTAGTTACGGAACGCCGGCGCACTTGGTTATTGCAAAATACGAATAAATAAGGGCCGGAAGTGAGCGAAGATCCACGCGACGTTGGAGCATAGACGAATGCTTGCAAAAGGCTGTCCTGCGAAAGGACGAACACGCGCGCGTTTTCAATGGCTGCACAATTATTATTCCAGATCGAGCTCGACCAAACTAAATTAAAAAGCCGTTCTAATCTTTTCCGGAAGCAAATAATTTCCAAGCCCAATCGAAAGATTTGCAGCAATTGCGCGAGACGGAGAAAGGGGACGGAGCAGGTTGTCGAAACTAGTTTTAAAAGGGCCCACCACCAACTGTTTAATTGTCGTTGCGCACGCGCAAAGAGTAACGACTAGAAATCCCAAAGGTGAAAAAAGGTGGATTTCGCAAAAGTCGCGGAGTGCAAGGAAGGGGCCGGCTGGTACTCGGTTGCAAGAAACTGCAAATTTGTCGCAAAATGGCTCGCGCGCACCCAAAACGCCAGGAATTAGCATAAGCTCCGCGGCGTTCTCGTGCAATAACAGCACGCGCGAAGGCCTCTTGAAGTTTATTGCCTGTCCCCCTCCCCTCTGGTTAGGTAACTCGCCCGCGCCAACAAGACACATTCGAGACTTTCTCTCGTTTTGGATTCCGTCTAAGCGCAGTTTGTCCAATTTTTGCGCTCCCCTTTCCCTCTGCCGGCGATTTTTTTGCATCTCGACGCGGTAACTAACGGTCGCCTCTTACCGCGGGCACGTAAGTGGTTTGTAGTCCTGCGAAAAAGAGAGTATACGGCGCGGGCGCACGAGGGGGAGAGAGAGAGCGCCCGGAGCAGTGACAAGAGCGCCGAGGCGGCGATATAGCCTCGGATCATAATTTTCGTTCTTTACTGCCGGGCAGTAAAACGCGCGCGCCGTCCAGGGTGAATATGGGTGTGGGCGTCGCCCGCAAACATTGTATTTGACCGCGTTCTATACCGTATTACCACCGCGCCGCAG
Organism: Platyscapa corneri; assembly: GCA_018907185.1. Lineage (NCBI taxonomy): Eukaryota > Metazoa > Arthropoda > Insecta > Hymenoptera > Agaonidae > Platyscapa > Platyscapa corneri. The sequence goes on along the minus strand of JACCHW010000026.1, from coordinate 3,114,037 downwards.
TTGCTCTGCTCTCCTTCTATGCGTAGGCTTCTTAAGAGTCCAGTCGCCCAGGCACCGAGGAGGTTGCTTTTTTGCTGGACTATATTTAGCGACGGGAGGAAGCTGCCATTCCCCGTACCACCCCGATTTGTCATCGCGGAGGGGTTTAAAGCCGGCGAGCCTCCGCTGCCCGTCTGAACATTGATTTTCGACGGACGGCGGAGGCTCGAGTGCTTTCTTGAATCGAGCGAGTCGATTGTTTCCGAGACTCGCGCCCCTCGCTCGACTTTTCCAAACTTCCAGGCTCGATCGAAGAATCAGCGCGTATTGCCAATCTGTCCAGCGGCCAATGCAACCTCTTTCAGGCTCAGCAGTGAAAGCTTCCGTCGTTGTGAAAAACAGAACACGCGTCGAGAGTCGATACGATCGGCCAACCCGTTCGACGGCCAGCTCACCGGCACGTACGTGGCGAAGGGGATGGAAAAAGGCTCGTCGAACATAACGAGAAACCGGACTCTGCGTCTCCTCCACGAGTGCGTTTACGCTCCGGCAAACGCAAGGGGTGCCGCGCGCGCTGCGAAATAAGAGACTAGAGGAGTCCGAGCCGAGTCCAGCTGTCGTCGTATCATCGAGCCTGGGACAAGGAGCCTCGAAAGCTTAAAGTTTGTCGCCAAGGCCCGACAAAGGGACTCGCGCCTGATTGCCTTTAAGGAGTTTCGCGTCTCCGTCAGCGTCTGATCGAACGGTGCTTTATTTAACGCACAGAGCTCCGCGCCGTCGATAGCCAGCGTTTACCTTAATTACGTAATTCAGCGCGCGCATAAGCCAAGTGGCCAAGTGGGGCGACTGTTCCGAGGCGCGCCTGTGTGTGTGTGTGCGAGCCGGTGACGACGCGCGACGCACGAATCTGTCTCTATCGCCCCCGTCCGCTGACAACCGCTCGGCGGTCATCGCATAGCTGCGCAATTAGAGAACTCCGCTTTCGATAATTCCAAGCACTGCGTATTTAGGGCACACGGAGACTTCCAAATTACACCCACACTGCGCAGCTTTATTTTTTCCAAAATCCTCTCGATTGTCAGGGCTCGCAGTCAGTTTCGGTAATTTTTCTCAATTACTCGCAGAGCCTTTTCAAGCGAACTCGCGAATCGAAATCGTCTGCCCAGCAATGCAGTTTTGAGTTGAGCCGGAGCGCTTTTAAGCTCGCGGACGACAATTAGCTTCGAGGCTTTTGGGCAGCAACGCGGGCTTGCGGCGACAAACGCCAGAGCTTTACGGAAACTTTCGTTATAATAATCAGAAGAGCTTAGCTAATGGAGAACTGGGAAAAATGGCTGGCAAAAATAGAAGCTCTGCGCGATCGAGCAAGAGGAGTTCGTCGACGTAGATTGTCGGGGAAGGAAGCAAGCAGCGTTACCGACAAGAACTTTCAAAAATACCTGGTGTGGATGTACTATAATTGCCGGTTTGTGTCGCCGGCAACGCTGCCGTCTTTTTATCTATTTTCCGCGCATTCGCGCGACTAGTTGAATGCGCGGACTTGCAAAGCACGCGAACCAGCTTTCGCGTGCAGCGAGAACACCAAGTTCAATTCGTCGAGACTTCCTGTTCCCACGCGGTGAAAAAAAACCTCTTCCAAGATCAAACGCTGGTTGGTGGTGACTCGTCGCTGCAGGACGCGGACGCGAGCCAAGGCCGGCCTTATTTCGCAAGAGGACGCACTCGTATCACGCACTCGGACGGGAAAACTCGGCTTCGCGAGAAAAAAAAAGAAATAAGAAACTAGAAAGTAGGTGAGGGAGCGCGCGCGCGCGCTGCTAAAATACGGTGGTTGTTAACGTTTGGCTAAAGTTTATGCGAAAGTCCGCGTTTTAAGACTCGTAATCGGCGAATTATCTAATGCGCTTTACGCGCCTCCGATAAAGCAGCTCCATTGCCTGAAATTATCGTATTTATACAAAAATTGTGGCGCGCGATGCCCGAGTATCGAGAGCGCCTCTTACCTCGAGATAAATTCAGATGATTTATTATTACTGCACTTTTTGCGAGTCTTGGAACTATTTTTTGCCCGGGCATTGCGGAAGTAAATAATACACACATGGTTTTCGGTAAAAAGTAAACTTTTTATAACGGATCTAACGACGTTGGCGAATAATTTATCGAATTTCGTTTTTGCGCCGAGAGCAACTTTTCTATAAACCAATGGAAAAGTTGAATTTTTGTTGGAAAAATAATGCCGAGTAAAAAGTTTTAAAGTTCTCGAACGCGACGAGCAGTGCGCAGGAGCAACTCGTATGAATAGTAATAAAGTTATACCCTGAAATTACACGTTAAAAAGTATCAAATGCAAAATTCATCTTTTCGGAGAATCGCCGTCATTAGTTATTTAAAAGATGGCCGCCAGCTGCAATCCAGGAGCGCGTGACGCACTCGTACGCGCCTCGACGCGGGCTTCGTTTAAAAATCGAAGAATCGAACCGAGAGGCGCGAGCGCAAACTTTGATCGCAGCGGCCCCGCGTCTTCTGCTCGGTTTCGCCATTAGCGTTCCTCTTCGCGAAAAACGCTTCCGCAATCGTCGCGATCGCGGAGACTCGATCAAAGAGGACGAGAGCACCACCACCGACGAGTGCTGCTCCTGGGAGGAATCTTAAAGCGCGACCTTTTTTACAGGAGTTCGGACGACTCTAATTCCCGGGGCGACGGGGAAGACGTGCCTTCCCTCTTAGCACGGAGCAAGAGTCGCCGCAGAGTCAACAAGTTGGCCCTTGCGTCTCTCGCGGGCGGCCGCCTCGACCCGAGCCCCCGTCCTGGAACGCGGGAGATGAAAAGCCGACGTTAAGCCACGACAAAGTGGGCCACTCGAATCAATGACACGTCGGTAAATAAGAGTTAGCGGGAACGAGGGCAGCCGAATCCGCCGGCCAAAGTGTTAGGCAGGAGCTTATTTGGTACCTGCCCCGATGGAAGTCCCTCGGTAAACAGCAGGTTTCCGAGGATGAGGGCGGCACTTTTTAGGCGACATCTCGGCCGCCGCTCGCACGATAATCTCCGAGTGCGTCGGCGTGCGTCGAACACGCGAAAATGGCTCAGCGCTGTCCGAGGCCCAACCGAGCCCCGTCCTCAGCCCTCCTTCCTTCCTCGCCGCTGAAGTTCGACAATTCGCATTTTGTAAAAAACAATTGACCCACGCTCTCTCCCTCTCTCTTTCTCTGCTCAGATTATGCCCTCGACGGATTAGAGCCGTTATTATTTACTTTCCAAATCCCGAGAGTCGAACGGCGCGGCGAAAAAAAGGAGGAATTTTCGCTTTCGTGGCGCAGCGCAACATTCTAAGCAGATATTATTAAGGGAAGCTTGATTTATGCATTACTATTGACGCGAGCACTTACTGGCAAGTGCGCGTGCATTTATAAACAGACTACGTACAACTGTGCGAATAAGTCTCGATCGATTCTCTCCAGTGTCTGATGACAGTTATTTTAAAACGACATATGTCGGTAAATACTTTATTACATTCGCAAATAAATTGCCCGTAAAGTAATAAAAATCAAGCTTTTATTGCAACTGCGCGGCGTCGACGGGTGGTTATCAAATCGCTTTATAAAATTTCGCGTCAGTCCGCTGCCCATGCACACACACACACGCGCGTCAACATGCTAACCTAAAATTGCGCCTACTCGTTTAGCTCGCCTCTTCACGAAGCCAGGAACAATTTTAAAATATTAAAGGAGCTGCGTTTCCACCGCGAAAACTCTCTTTTCCATTTGATGCATTTAAACAAACACATCAACAGTCGATTAATTATGCATTTACATTCGCGTTCAGCCGTTGCTTCTTGTTTATAATTTATGTCCAACTGCTTATTTATTTAGCGTCAGTTTCATCGCCCTCACCGCGTTCAAAAGCAATTTCTATATTTCCTATAATAATAACGGCAATAACAGTAGTAATAATGATAATAATATCGTTGCTCTTCCCGCACGGAGAGAGTGTATTTGCAAGGAAACGCGGAACGTCGTTCTAATCCTGCAAGTCGACGATAACTCGATGATAAAACTCGAGAATAATCCTTTTCGCCGGGGCGAACGAGTACAGCAATCGCACCCCGACAATGGTCGAGCAGCCCTCGCGTCAAATCGAGGACAGGCGCACGCACACGAACGAAAAATCAGCGACTAGGCTGTAAGCTGGCAGCAGCAGTAGCCAAAAAGGCCCAGTGACAAAGTTGGCGGAGCGCGCGGACAACGTCGCGCCGTCCGTCGGTCGCCGGCAGTAGCCAGTGCAGAAGCCCACAGCCGCGGCTTCGTATCAGCTTCCGGAATCAAGAACACCCACGCACCGGAAGCCCAGCGAGAGCGAAGAGGGCGAGCTCGCGGATCTCGCGAGAGGAGAGGAGGAAGAGGCGCCCGAGACCGAATTTTCACTGCTGTCGCCGGGGCGAGGGAGAAAAGGAGCGGCGGAGTCATAGTCCGCGATACGTAGGCCCGGGGACGCGCGTACATGCGCTGCTGTTGGAAAGCAGCGGCCGCCAGGTACGCGAGACCCACACAGCCGCGGCCGCGCTCACGGGCTCTCACCCACACTCGGCCGCTGGTGAGCGGCGCCCGGGAGGGGAAGTGGGTTAAGTCGCGACTCGGGCCCCACCCCCCGGCCACCATAATGGTGCCGGGCGAGCGAATGGGGGCCCGCGATCCGGGGTCACGCTGGTGGGACAGGCTCCGGGCGGCCAATGAACGGGCGCGGGCGCTCGACCCTGGGCGGGGGCTACGGTGGCGCCGCGCACCGGCCCAAGCTGCAAGCTCACCAACCGGGCTCGGGAGCGGCTCGGGCTTCATTATGTATCATTATACCGGTCCACGCCGCGCGGTGTGCACTGTGTTGGCAGTTAACGACTGGGCTGAAGCAAAGCGCGCGTGTTTCGCTTTTTCGCTCGCACCGAGGCTCGTCTTGACTCGCTGTCGGCGCGCGCGCGCGCACCCGCCATCCAGGTGGCCCGCGCTATTACCGACACCGTCCTCGTCCTCGTCGTCGTCGTCGTCGTCGTCGTCGTCGTCGTCGTCGTCGTCGTCGTTCTAGCCAGCATCATCACCGCGCGTACTACGGGCGACGAGAGCAAAGACAGAGAGAGAGAGAGAGAGAGAGAGCCAGCCCCTGTCCGTCCAGGAGGATAGGCCCCGAGTGAACCCAGCGAACAGTGAGTGCACCATGGATCGTCAGGCCTGAGACGATGCGCGAGCTGCTCCAGTTGCTACTCTCGCTGCGTACCTGACGACTCCCCGAGGCCAAGCCTTAGGGAGCTTCTCCAGGAGCTTCAGCAGCTGTAACGTCTCCCGTCCTCCAGCTTGTATTCTGCTCTGGTTGCTATGAGACGCTGCGAGCGCGAGTCCTGATCCCCGTCAGTGCGCTCCCGGACAGTGCGCGAGAGACCCGGAAGAACTTGAGACGCGTTCTCGTGCCATGTGGATGAGTCGTTGGGCCCGTGAACTTCTGCCGAACACCGACACCTCTTTCAAGAGGAGCTGACCTACGCAGTGTGGCAAGCCAAAGTGTGTGACCGAGGTGTGTCGGTTCAGCGTCGGCGAGCGTCGACGGCTAACGAGCAGGAGTTGGGACTCTCGCGAGCATCCACAAGAGGACAGTAATAACCGGCCGCCTTCGCGTGTGCTTTCGTGGCCGTAAAAAGTGCTCGTGCTCAGTGACCGATTAAGGGCGCGAGAGGCGCGCACCCCAGGGATCGCAGGTCGGAATTAGCCAGGGGAGGATGAACCCGAGGATCGGCTGATCCCGTAGTCGCTCGCGGCTCTCAGGAGGACAGAGAAAAAGAGCGAACGGGTCCTGGGCTCAGTGGACCCGGCGGAAGCCAAGCGCTCGCGGGCAACGGCTGCGACTCGGTCGCGTCTAAGGTGGAGCTTCGGGGCGCCACGACGACGCTCAACTTCACGGACCTGGGGAGCCCATTCGGGGCGGGCGACCCCTGTCCGTCGAGCACCCCGACCCGAACAGCATGTCTGGCGGCGGTGGTCCGTCGGCCGGCGGGGCACCGAACGCGACGCCGGGTCCGGGCGCGAGCAGCGGCTCCGACCTCGAGCAAGCACCTGCACCACACGATGGCTCGGTGACGCCCGGTCCCGGGGGCAACGGCGCCGACAGCGCCTCCAGCACTCCCGTATCCCAGAGCGGCAAGTCCGCCTTCATCGAACTGCAGCACAACAACCTCTACAAACCCGAGCGGGCTCAGGTCCGCGGGCTACCCGGGCGGGCACAACGTCCCGGGCGCCCACCAATTCTCGCAAACACGTAGGCGGGCTCTCGGGCCACCAGGGCTCGCAGCCCGGCGCCGGCAACCAGCAAGCACGGGCCCGAGGCCGGATTCCCGAGCCCCAGGAGTGCGCTCGCCGGGTACCCGTTCGCGCCCATGCACCAGCACAACGCGTACGGCTACCACCTGGGCTCGTACGCCCCGCAGTGCCCCTCGCCCCCCAAGGATGGCGAGTACCCCAACTGTACGTATCACACACACTCACACGACCTTGTTCGTTGTTTATCGATATAGTTACGCGTCTAGGCGCGGAGCGACGGCCGCCGCCGATCTTTGCGCGATCGACGGCGGCGTTCGCGCTTGTTTCGCTTGTTCCGGCTGGATTTGCGCGGAGTGTCGATTTCGCGACGGAGAACCTCTCGAAGGACGCGAATCTCGCCGCTGGAGTTCTGCTCGGCTTGCGAATGCGCGAATGTGAATAGTGACGGCTGGTCGCGCGTTCGTCAACCTCGTCAGCGATCGAGACGATAAGTCATCTCGGTTCGCGCGACACGCGAATTTAGGAGTCGCGCGACGGCTTGGTTTGCTCCACGTCGATTCGCTAAAATGAAAACGAATACTCGAACGACCGCGGCGAAGCTTCTGCTCTTCAGGAGCAACTTCTCTGGACGCAAAGGCGTCACTCGTGCATGTGTGTCGCGCATCGACGAGGGGGGAGGGAGGGAGAAGCGTTTCCAGGCATCTCGTGCTTGCTCGCCTCGCTGTCCCCGACTCGCGATAAAAAAGTTTTGCGTAATTTGGGGCGCCGCGGGCGAGCGACGGTCGAGAACATTGGCTAATTAGCAGGAAGACACGATATTGTTGTCCGGAATAAGGTGCGCGCAGGGCCGGCGGGGGCGGATGGAGGAACCGGAGGTAGGTTGACATTTTCGAATTAGCGCCGGTGGAATGTCCGCAGTAGTTGCATGACGAGCGCGTGTCTGACGGTGCCACGGCATTCGCCTCCTCGGCTCCACCCGGACAGCTGGTACAGGAGGTCAGGATCGATGCGCACGCCAAGAGCCGACTCCGGGACAAAAAACGAGCCACGAAATAATAAAATAGCTCCGAACTTTTTCGCCGGCCGGAGTTTGGCGTCGTTCCTCGCGCGGAGGGACGCGTGCGCGCGTCTAGGAGACGAGCGGGCCGATAAATCATCGACGAGATTTGGCTTTTATTGGATCTATCTCTCACCGAGCCGCGCCGGGGGACCGAGTCGTAAATTTTCGCTACTTTGTGGAGGCCCTGATAAATAAGAGAAGCCGCAGGACATAAAACTGTGGAGCGATGAGTCTGAAGTAGCTATGGGTAACGGTCGCGCGCTGTATTCGCTTCTTTTCGCACGACGCGCCGCTGGCAATGGGAAAGCGCCGAGGAGGAAAAGGAAAAAATATTCTGCCCTGTGCGAGGGTGTCGCGGACTTTGGGGACTACTGCTGCGGCACTCCCAACAGGGACTGGCGGCGGATTGATTTCAGCGGCCGCGTCGTCGCGGATCTTCCCGGACTCCTGGCCCTAAATTGTCGCACCGCTGTTCGTTTAAAAGAGGCGACGAGCCTCGGTTGCATTTACATCCCGTGCAGTTGGAAGTGCAACTTCGGAGCTCGCGACGTTCCGTCGACGCGATTCGACGCCCGTCGAGGCACCACCAGTGCCTTCGCCTCGCGAACGTGGAATTTAATCGCGATTCGCGTCGATTGAAAAGTAACGCGTCGCGTACACAACGGCTTAGACTTAGACTTGAACGAATTTGGAATCCCGCGTCCGAATTATTTCCGCAGTCGAGAGCCGGCAAATCGATACGAAGCTAGAGGGAAATTTTATTTTCAAAATGGGCTTTAGACTCATTTAATTTTCATTCCTTATACGCGTCGTCGTTCCCTCGGCACGCACGAGGGAATATCGAATGCTCCGACCGCGAGAGGGAGGAGGACGCGGCCGCGGCGACATTTCGATTGGGTTCCTGTGCGTTTGTGCGGTTGTACGCATGTGACTCATTAAAATAGGTGCCTCTCCGCACGCGTTCGTACGTTGCGCGTATTTGCCGTCTTCGTCTATCCTCCTATCTCTATCTTCCTGCGCGTCTATGTGATTTCTTTCAACGAGTTGCAACCCTTTCGCGTCACGCGACTCCTCAAAATTCGCAAATGTCGTCAGACCGCAATCGCGCGTAGGGGAAAACGCATTTCTGTAATTTCAGCAACTTTGTACTTGACCCCTTGTGGCTTGTACTATCCAAAGAAAAAAATAAGTACATTAGTTGCGAACGTTGTACTCTAGTATGAATTTATGATGACGACAAACGTATGTAAATGCGAAAAGATTGGAAACGTCATTACGTCTTCGAGTGTCGCGAGCATAGTTTTCCGTGTTCCCCCGTGTCTGCGTGCAATCATCCAGTCATTTTGTGGTTTGAAGTTCAATGGACAACGTCTTGATGAATCCTTTACGATCATTAGCTGGTCGCCAGCTTTTTTTAAAAACTTTTATTCTTGGCGAGTTGCTTTCCAATTTAATGAAAATAACAGCGATTACGCGCGAGTTGCAAGTGCATTACAGTTGGTCGCGTAACTAACAAAATTCGCTATCTAGATTATTTCGATCCAACTTGTCTCGTAATAGCCCTCAATTAGTCAATACTACTACGACGACGACGACGACAACACTCGATATGAAATAGCTTTGACTGGATAAGGGTTATTCTCGTGGATCAACTCCAAGTTTTGCTTTATTATCCTTTTTAGCGTTTAATATAAGAAGTTCAGTTGGGCTTATTTTATCCGCGATTATTTTGCGTAACGAGTTGGTAACAAACCGAGAAGTACGATAGCAACGGCGGCGATACGCGTGTCGTGTAGACGAGGAGACGCTCCAACGTCGCTGCCGCCTGCCTTACGTAAATTCCTAGGCTTTTTAAATTCTTAATTAAGCGAAATGCGTTATCGATCCACGACATGCATTAACGAATCATAAAACTTGCGCTAAATTACCGACTGCGCCGAGTTTCGTTGGTTTCTCTTTATAAAACCATTCCTGTTACCACGCGACCTTTTACAAGATCGCGAGTGCTTTATTGTTTTCTGTTTTTATTCGGTAGCGTGGAAAACGAAACGGATCGCGTTTTTAAATGAATTTAATAATCCGCGGCTCGTAACTCGTACGCTAATTTCGGTCGTTTGAAATACGAACCTCCAGCGAGTCTAAAAATTGTTGAACGCGCGCCGCAGTCGAACGGGAATTAGTTTTTCACGGTGAACTAAAGAATTCGAGTGGAGAGTCCGTGTGTTAAAAGCTCGATATCGTGTATCACTTGTTAGTGCCAGTCCCTTTCACGATCCACAGTTTATCGAAAGTTCCGAGGCGCTCATGTGCATAGATCTTTAATAGCCCAATTAGTTTTTTAGGGTCTAATGTGTCGAAATATTCGTAAATAAAGGCCAAGAAAAACGAAGAGAGGAGTATTAGTCAGTGACTGGGACCCGGTGGCACCCTCGGGTGCCAAGGGTAAATTAACCCAGGACAGACAGATAAATGGTTGTTTTCCTAAGGATTAGACCTCCTGGCTTCTGGATTTTTTCCACTTCTCCTGATCTCGGCCTCGATCGAGGTATAAAAGCAGCCGTTGCGCTGCACCGCGTTGTTCTCCGGCGCGCGTTCCTTTCCCGGATCCAACCGTCGCACGACTATTTTATTTAAAAAAAACACAAGCGAACCTGCTCGATCGCCTCCAGCTGCTGCCAACTTTTCGCCATCGAGACTTTTCTTTCCACCGGCAATCGGACGATGCGGGCGGCCGAGGAAGAGGATCGCGCGAACCCACCGCTGGCAGCTCGTCCTTTCACTCTGTCGCTGCTGATTAATGGAAAGATTATCCCCGATTACTCGGCCTCTTCCTTTTTTTAATATTTCTCGAATAGGATTCTAAGTCGCCGATGATGGAATTCGTGGCATTCGATTAAATTTGTAAATTTGTAGGCGCCTCTCCGTCTTGGCGTTTCGTCTTTTCGCGAACGGAATATGGCGAAGCGCAACGTCGCTCGGACTGTTTTGTCGCGATATCAAAAGATCGATCGCTGCTGCGACTCAACTTTACTTACCCCTATGAAATAAATTAAATTTAAAAGTTACAAATATCGCCGTAATAATCGCTGTCGCCCGTTCGATCGAGCGCCGTACGAAGCATTTAATGATGTCGCGGCATCGCTAAACGTGATACAAGTTGTATCACTTTGCTCGATGCTTCTTCGTTTCCCGTTTTTTAATTTAAAATAATATTAATTTAAAGCTCTCGTCGCGCATACCGCGGGAGCGAAATAATTATTGGCCAGTTATTTTCAGCGATTAGATTAGGTGAGAAGCTTTTGGATGCGCAAAGATCCACAAAGAGTCCGTTACACTCTTCAAACTTATTAGGGCAGCAATCGTTTAATTACAAACGGCCTGTATAAATGCCTCGGGTATCCGCGTAGCGTGTCGAGGTTCATCAATTAGTTATAAGTTTATTCAAGTGCCGTCGCTTCGGTAATGCAAACTCATTTGTTGCTTTCTTAAGCGTGTGTTTGCGAAAATTAAGCGATCAGTTATTGGCGCCGAAATTTACAAGTTTAATCGTTCGAGTCGAGCCCCGATAATCGGATTTTGTTACTTTGCGCTCAATTATTTATTTACCTGGTGCAGGGGCGTTAAATTTGCTTCGCGGAGCGTTTTAAATTTAATCGAGAGTTTATCTTTGGGACGTTGTAGCGGCGACGAATGGCATCGCGCGCCGTCCAGGATAAACGAAACGCTAATCGCGCGCTTCTTAAATTAACTTTCTTAATATAATGATTTATTCATAGAATCAATCACGGCGCGAAGCGTTTTTGCGGAGCGAAAAACGAAAATGCGCTCGATGTGTTTTTCATCGATAAGACGACAAAACGATGAAACGATGAAACGATAAAAATTACACGTCGCGTCTTTGAGCCCCGCTGGAATGATCAACGATCGTAATTAACTTTTGGATACGTGCGTATTTCTCGTTTTCAATTATTTTGCAAAATAATTATCAAAGGACTTTTCAGAGCATTAATAGCGTGCAATTATCGGCGCGATATTATTGGAGCCTAGAGCAGTTAATTTAAAAAGTAAAGCCCAGCTATCGCGCGAAAGATAAATATAGGCCGTCCACGGTAAATAGCGCGAGGGACTGCGCGCGCGCGATGAAAAGCGTTTGCCCAATACAAACAGGAATAAGCTTGCGTCCCGAAAGAACCACGAGTGCCGCGGCCAAAAGCATCGTGCGCGTACACTCCGAATCAGGGTTTATTATTGGGAGAGTGCATCGCGAGACACTAATTGCGCTCATAACTGTTTCCCCGAGCAGATGCGAAATGTCGAAATGTCGCGGGAATAATTTATCCGCGAATAACTTAAAGTCGCTAAGCAACGCGAGTGATTTTCTCGATCGGTCGCGAGAGGATCCATTATTTGCCGCCTCGTTAACGTCGCGCGATCCTGCAGCCCCTTCGCTTCGCTTCAGTTCGCTTCAGTTGGCTCCGGCTCGCTTCGGTTCGGGCTTCCCCCTTTTCCCCTTTTCTTCTCGCCGAGCGCCTGATAAAAAAGTGACGTATGTTGGCAGACCTCTCGCCGCTGGACAACAAGGGCGGCATCGTCGACGAGCTAGGAGGCGGGGGCGGCGGCTCGCTGAGGAACGGCAAGGGCAAGAAGATGAGAAAGCCCAGGACGATCTACAGCAGCCTGCAGTTGCAGCAGCTCAACAGGCGGTTCCAGCGCACGCAGTACCTCGCGCTGCCCGAGAGAGCGGAGCTCGCCGCGAGTCTGGGACTCACGCAGACGCAGGTTAGTCTACTCATTTTGCTTTACTGCGAGTGTCAGGGCAGGCCCCTGCCAAACGGACTCTGGGAGGTGCCGCGAGATTAAGGTGACTCCGATCGCGCGCACCGTTTCATTACTCCTCAATAACGAGCTTTGCTTTACGTCCCTGCCAACTCGGCAATGGTTATGCAAGCGCGCGCGCTTCTTTATGGGAATTTGCGCAAAGCCAGCCAGCGGTTTTATGGATTCCCTCCGCAAATTACGTCCCGTAAAACGCGGCTTTCCGTAAAGTCGAGTGCGCAATCTCTAAGCGGCCAAGATCCACCGGCAATCGCAAACGCGCCCTCCTCGCGAGTGCAAAAACGCAGACTCGTCGCTCGCGTGGCAGCATCGCCTAGTGGACGTCGGCTCCCTGCGGTAATAACGGGCGACGGTATATTACTCGGTAAAAAGCTCCCCAACCGACTCTCGGGTTGCAGGCCGTCCCCGTAGCCTGGACTCGCGCGTGGTCGGCAAGGGTTGGCCGGCAACTAGATCCCCGGCGTCGCGCGCGCGCTGGACTCTGGATTGCACATCTGTCAGCTTTATCGGCGCGAATAGAGAGTCGTAAATCAGGCCGCGTCGTCCGTAGAGTCGAGAGTCCACCACGCCTTGGACGTCGGGGAGCAGCGCGAGTCGCCCCCAAGTCTCCGGTGCAGCTCCCTTAACGAGCCGCTCATAAATTCAGATGCGGGCGGAGAGCGAGACGCGGACGTGAACGTGGATGTGGACGCACGACGACGGCGACGGCGACGGCGACGACGACGACGACGACGACCACGACCACGACCACGACCACGACCACGACTATGAATCTCTCGACTTTCGGAATCGCCGCGTCCGCCGCAGCGCAACGTAACGCAGCGCAGCGCGGCGACGCGGTTTCCGGTTCGCAATTTATGGACCAAAGTCGCTCGGCAATTATCGCGTCGACTGCTAATTGGAGGGAGTTCGCGCGTCCTCGCACACCCGTGTGCGTCGCCCCGCATGCGACAAGTGACTAAACTACTCGAGAGGCAGGAAACTCGAGCAAATTGTCAGAAATTCTTCCTTCGCCCTCGCGCTCTCTCTCTCTCCTCTTTATTTCGGATTTCTCCTCTCCTCCCGCGCCGGCTCTATCTCCATCTATCCACGGACGTCTTTCTTTCCTTTTCTCCGTCTCCCTTTGTCTCTTCCTCTTTCGAGCTCTTGATTTGATTTTCTCGGGAATGTCGGAGTGTCGGCGCGCTTTATGGCACAAGCGATTCATGCGTGACACAGTCATCGTGCGGAAATTATTTATTTACGACACGCGTCCTGCAATAATTGCCAACGCACCCAACGAGCTTCGACGGAAAACATCCTCTGAAATCTCTGTTGCACTTTATTCGATTAGAACTCGTCGAGCCACGTCTATAAACTTCTTTTTAATTCAAATTTTTTCCTTCGTTTCGAACGATGGATGGACTTTTCCCTACTTTCTAAGCATAATTTAGTCGCCCTTGACTCGTGAAGCCTTTTAACGCTATTGCAGCAAAGAGCCAAGCAAGGAATATGAAAAATTAATAAGCGATACACTTTGATGGCGAAAGCTTCATTCTTTTAAAACTAAAAGTTGTCGAGACTACCTTTTCACTACGAATGCCGAGCGACACTTTATAGCAACAATGCGATAAAAAGACAAAGCGCGCCCGTTTATTATCGAGTAACGAATTGTCGCTGCAACTCGAGTCGCTGTTTTAAAGATTAGTATGCATTCGATCATTTGCAAGCGAAAACTCGAAATTGAGAATCAAAATTGTGTAATTCGTACCGCACGGCGATATTTTAAGCGCGTCATAATTGCTGTAATTGATTTGCGTCACAATACCTTCAACGCACACAACAAAGACAAAAAGGTGCACTACGCGGAAATCCCGTTTTTACGAGCCTAAATAATTCGCGCAACCTAAAATAACTCCTTTGAAAAAACTTAGAAAGCGACAAATCAGGAGATAAACGGGTGTAGCCCTACGACTCTGTGTACGGCACTCATCTCAAAATTTATAGTCGCACGCGTTTTAATCGTTCGATAGAGACTAGCAGTGGCTGACGGCGACTGCAGGGGCTACCGGACCGGATAATGCCATTAGTCCGAGGACTTGAGCAGCAGGAGTTAGAGAGAGAGAGAGAGAGAGAGAGAGAGCAAATCGAACGGGCTGCTTCTCGCTGCACGTCGCAACGTTGCAATTCGCGTATACGTCGTGTGTGTCGGCGTATTCGGCAATCTTGTTTGCCTATACATACACCACGTGCAATTAGAGGTCTGAACAATTAAAAAGTTAAGGCAACGTAACCGTCAATTATTGGGTTCGAAACTTACGTACCAAGTCTCTCGAGACTTCATACGCTACGGAAAAAACACGACTTGGCACACTAGACGCAGCTAAAATATTATAAAGCGGCTCGTTCGCGCACAAACACAACTACGAACAAATATTCCGAGAGTAGGACGAAGAAGCAAATGCGCGAATCCATCCTGGCTAATGCAGCTCAGCTGGAGAGAAATGAAACTTGCCGAGTTCGTTTCGGAACAATTTTCGAAAAACGATAAATCAACAGCCGCGCTAGTTCGGCTCCAAGTTTATTTCCAGCGACAAAAAATTAAGATTTCATCAGCAGTTGGCAATTTAAGGAAAAAACAAAAAATAATAAAAAAAAAAAAACACTCCCGCGACGAATGCCATGAGGCAACAACAGCAAATGCACGAAAACGCGAGGCAAAGTCGAGCTGGAGTCGCGCCAACTCTTTTGAAAAATAAAAACGCTCCCAAAGAAAGACAAGTTTCTCGTTTGGCATTTAATTTTTACGCATTTCGCGAGCTTTATTTTGCGTAACTGCATTTCTCAACGGCACATTTTCTGTTTTTTTTTTCCGCGGAATCAAGCATCTCGTAAAAATTAAATACAATGCTTGGAAAGTTGGAAGTGCGTTCAATAAAAATTGGTGATATTCCGGGCTCTCGGAGTATATTCCTGCGGAGCGGGCGCGCGGAAAGAAGGAAAAGGCAGAAAAGAAAAAAGTGAGCCAATAAAAATGCCCCTCGCAGGAGAAAGGAGCGCCAGAAATACAAGGGAGCAGAAAGAGAGAAGACGGATTGACGGGAGAGAAAAAGTGCGAGAGAACCTACGCAACCTCCGTGTCCTCGAGGCTCTCGCCGAGGACGTGGTAGCGTTTCCCCGGTGAAAACGCACGCAGCGTCTCTGCGTGTGCGTGGATACTTTGTGCGCGCTGCGGACGAGGAATAAAGAGAGCATGCACAGGTGTGCGCTGCGCCTCTCTCTCTTTCTCCTCGGAGGCGCTCCGAGGTCTAATGTGCATACGGTGCACGCGCTCCCGAGGCCCCTTTTCCTTTTTTCCCTTTATCCCTTTTTCCTCTTTTTCCCCCATTTGCGAGCGCGGCCGCGCCTCTCGCAGTCGTCGCATGCCAAGCGCGCTGTGACGGAGACTCGCCGAGCGCGACAGGAGCTGCGCGGCCTCCTCTCCTCCTCCCTTTGCCCTCTCAGCCTTTTTTCGCGCAGTTGCTCCTTTTTGCGGAGTCGACGTCTCTCGCTTTGATCCTGAAGCTACGGGAGCTCGAAGATATTGACCAATAAAATGCGCAAGATAAGAGTTATTCTAGGAATGCCGCCGATGCGCTCGCACTCGATCCGAGTCTCGCGGAACAATAAAGAACTCGAGCTCGAAGCAGCTTTTTCTCCGCGGCGACGATATGCCAATTCGCACGAGCTCGGGTGGGTTTTATCGCACTTTTGTTGCTCCGCGGACTTTTGTTGTTCGCTTCGGCCGAGCGTAAGACTCGAATCGCCGAACGCGCTGGAGTCGGCCGGAAGAAGGGAAAAGCCACTATCGCGAAAAATCCACCTGAATTTTCGCCGCCGCTGGCGCGTATCGCAGGCGAGGAGCGACCCGAGGCGAGCGTGCGCTCGGAGAGTTTCGTTCGTGGCGCCCGAAGGAGTACAGCGGTGGTAGCACTCGGTTATCGAAAACACGATCGGACTTGCCTGCACTTCCGAGCCTGTAGGTGTGTCCGTGTGCGTACCTGGTGCGCGATAAGTGCACGTTCGGACGCCATCCGCCCTTCGCCGCGTATCGCGCGATGCCAAGCGGCGGCTGCATTGTGGGTCAAGCGGCGAAAAGTCTTTCTCGGGCTCCGTTCCGATTGATCGCGAAAAATAAAGGTCCGAGGAATTTTCAGGGAAGGATGTTTACATGGGGCGTCGCGATGCCCCGCCGACCTCAGCTTCACTCGAGCAAAGCGCGAGAGGTTACGAGCATCTCACTCTGGCTAATTCGTTAATGCGACGCGAATTAATTAGTCGTTAGAAAGGGTAATCGCCAGCTATAACCGCAAAACTTTTTTTGGGGTAATAAAAAATAAAAAATAGAAAATAAAGATGGAAACTAAAAAGCAGAAATTTAAAGTCCAGCCATCGGTCTTTTCTGGAAATTACGTACCCGCGAGTCACGCAGGCGTGCAACCACCAAAGCCCATTATTTAAACATAATAAACTAGCGCTCGATACGTTTTCCGCGTCATCCCCGGTGGCAGTTTGTTGTTCGAAAATATCGCTATTTCCCATGCTTTCGGAGCCCTTGCCCTTCCCCGACCCCATCCGAATCGCCTCTGCACGGCTTTAAAGCCACAAAGATGGAAGATGGACGCGTTGCGTAATCGCGATGGCAGTCGGGTCTTTTCTCATTTCCTTTGAGTTACGGCTTCGCCCTTTCCCCAGCGGCCGGTTTCTCGCATTTAGCTCCGGGTCTCGAAGGATTTTCTCCTCTCGCGCCAGTCGCGCACGCAATGGCCAGCGAATTCGAGGAAAGCCCCCGGAAACCCCTTTCTGATGTATCAACCAGCGCGCGGACTGTGTCACCCTATGCCGAAATAAAAGGGAGGCTCGCACACAGACGCAGAGCTTCGAGCGCACTGGCGCGAATGCCCGTGTCGATGGGCAGATTAGTGACCATCGGGTACGACTGCGTATGCGAGGATGGTGCATTCGCCGATGGTACCGTCGTCACTTGGAAACTACCGTCTATATATATGGGTGCGTGCGCGCGCGCGCGCGAGCGTGTACGGTATCGCCAAGCAGCTATCGCCACCTCGTTACTCGTAACGGGACAAATTCGATTTTAAAATGTAAGGAATAAGCGCATGATCCCCGTTCTGGAGGGACGCGCTCTTTAGCCATCTTATGGGCATTTCGAGTCTCGCATTCCCCGAATAAATTGGTGGTAGCAACTCGTGAAATGTGCGAGCGTCAGCACTCGCTCGAGGACTAATTCGAGTGGCTTTTTCGCATGTAGCTCGTGAAAAGTCACGTTTCCGTTCGCCTCCCTAACGCGCCAAGTCCTATTTTCGAACTATGATTTTAATAAAGGTGCGCCTCGAAGCAGCTATTTCGCTAATTTGAGTTAAAAATTATCCAGCGTGCAAGCGAGTCAACTCGTTCCTCAAAGGTCAGTTATTGTTAGAGTCCTGAGCGTTGCGCGTCTCCCGAGCCTCCGAAAGCAAACGAAATCGATCGCCGATTCGGCAGCCAATAGTTCCTTCCTTCCGTTTCATACGAATCCACAAATACGCGCGCGCGCGCACACGCGTCCACAGCTGCGTATGCAGGACGAGAGCGTCCACTTTTGCAGTGAACTCATTATTTATAAAATATTGTGTGGCTTGTGCGGGTAAAACCGTTAGCAAGAGAGCCGCCGGTAAATAATCAAAATACGTACGCGCCAGCGTTGCTCACCGTTATCGATTTCGAGGGCACGAGCATTAATATCGGTCAAGGCAATCTTTTTTGCATTTGCTCCCTCATTCGTGGAAAAAAACGTGCGCCACTTTCCTTACGTCGAATTTCGCTGGAAGAGTTGCCGCCGCTCGACAAATGATAACACTCGTGCGCAGCAAGAAATGTGTGCGCCATGGAAGAATGGAGGAATGGGAGGGAGCTGGAGCGAGGAAGTCGATTAGCCTTCGAGTTTTTCCGACCGCGGAACGCATTCGACGAGGCGCGACTAGTTTTATCAGACCATAGCTATCGCACGGTAGGCCACGTTCCGACTCTGCCGAATATGAAATATACGAGTGTTCCCCCTGAAAACCGATGCAGCCGCGTAAAAATCTCTTGGTGCAAGCCTCGAAATCGAACAACGCAACAACTCCCTGGCGTTATTTTTTCATTTATTTTTTCACAAGCAAATTTTCTCCTCGACGCTTAAAACTAAAATTTTAAATTTCACGTGTTTCATTTTTGAAACAATGTTCGTTGTAAGATACGAATCTTAAGTTGATAATCTTGAAGTTCGGGTGCGCAGTGGGGGAGTGTAATTACTTCTGTGACAAGCGTTCAAAAAATAAGTCTTACACAGACAACTAGAGTAGAAATATTTCAAGTAAGTTTAATGGAGTCCGTTACGCGTGATTAGACCAATCACCGATGACTGTCATTTCTGACGGTTCGACTTATAAATAAACTGCAGATATGCGCCGGCACCTTCGTCCGGTAAACGATGTCAACTAGAAAATTTATCAAAAAAATATAACGCGATGTGCTCGCTTTATTCGCCTGTTAATGTCAGCTATTGTAAAAGATTAAAAGCTTGGAAAAGAAAAGGCTGAACGCACTATCTGGCTCTTCGCTTAGTTGTGAATTTATAGTCTAATATTAACGATTGCGTAACCAACAATGTAACGAGATCTCGACTGCGAATTTCGCGGCTTCTGTTACGGTCGTACAAGAAGCTTTCGTTTCGAATTCCACGTTTCGTTTGTACGCAATTAGAAAGCAGCGACTTTTTAAAGTTCGCTTAAACATACTAACGTCGTTTAGAAATGCTTGCTCGCACAATCCGGGATACAAACGATCACCAATCCACATTTACATAACTGATTCATCTTTGAAAGAAAGCTAGTTTTCGTAGATTGCATTGAGAAAAAATAATATCTCGTTACCCAGTGAATTCGATTAGTTACCGTTTGTTCTGGACTACCCAGAGATGTTTGAAGAATTTACTTGTAGCACCAAAAATTGACGGATTTGGGTAACTAATGCATATTATATTTTGGGTTGATCAATCTTGAAATTATCGAGAAAGCTGAGTCTACATTGCGAAAATTGAAGTAATGCTAATAATAGTCGCTTTTATGATTTACCGAGCGAAAACCATCCGATACTATGGACAATAACTTTCGTCGTTAAATAATTGAAAAATATAATTAGCAAAAGAAAAGCTCGTTCGCAACGTCGTAGTTTAAAATTTACGGTTCTTCGTAACAGATACCAGGAACAATAATACAGTTCGCTTTATAAAATTCGACTCGATACGATAGATTTATTAGCATTTGTGAATAATTCGGCGGCTCGTCGTTATTATCGTCGGGCCGTCAAACCAAACGGAATCCCATATGGACGCTTCGAAAATCGCTTTCGAATCGCGTGCAAAGAAAATGTTTTCGAACGGTCATGTGCACAGGTACGAAGACACCAGTTGCGGTAATGTGCGAGACTAACGAGAGTTGGGAAATAGTTATTGTATTGTGCATCGGGTTACGCGGCGCAATCGTCGTGCAACCGGGCAAATAGAACAATTTTGCGCGATCGCACGCCAAGTCTTTGCGAGACGATCGAGGCCCGACTGGCGTTCGTGCCTCGGTAGTTAGCCATTGACGGCTGTTGACGCTGCATAACTTTGCCGGTGAACATCGGAACAACCCATCGTAATCAGCCTGCGTAATGGTCTTTTTTGTTCGACGCATTAATGCTCCGCTCGAGAGGGAATCTCGCACAGGCAGGTTATTTAGTTTGCAAAAAATATTAAATAATCATTCCGCAAAGATGAATTTTGAGCGAGTCTCCCAGTTGCATTGGCCGATGCCTGCAAAATTTATAAATGCACATGCCACACCGGCAGGCTTTTTCCTCCGTTTCCCTTCGAACGCGCCATTTTTATTCGCGCAATTACGGGCAAACACTGCGCAAGTCGGATCTGTCGTCTGGTAACGCGAGCCCTTAGACGCGGCTCCCGCACTGCCTAAATCTAATCGGAGGCGGTAGAATGGAAAGCGGCGGATTTTTCAGGCGAGGCGCGATAAGCAACGATTAGACCTCCCCCTGCTCCTCTTGCCGGTCGTTGTTTTGTCTTTCCACGTTGCTGAGCATCGGCACTCGAGCAACTTCTTACGCGCCTTCTTTGGCGACCATTACGACTGCCGAGCGACCACCACTCGCCGGACACAGGCACACATACGCGCACACACGCGCGCGCGCAAACATAAAGCATAAAGTTGGTGGACCTTTTTACCACATCGCGCGTGAAGCTTAAATAATAGCGACGCTCATTATCGGCGAAACGAGCGCGCGCGCACGGAGCAAGTGGCTTCCGGAAAATGTTCCAAAACCATTATGGAAATGAGCTAGAAATTTTTCTCGCGGCGACGCAGCAGCTCCTCTCGTTCTCCCGGAGAGTCCTAAAACACAATTGATTTATGTACTCGTCGGAGCGCTGCTGCGCTCGCGGTGAAAATCTCGGAAACGTCGCTCGAGCTCGGGAAGGACGACGAGGATGGTTTTCTTACAGCGTGCGCCAGCAGAAGGAAGAAAGGGGGAAGAAAGGGGGAAGAAAGGGGGAAGAAAAGGAAGAAAAGCAGCGCTGAAGGCGATGGGCGAAGGTGCTCGCTCGCGCACACGCACGCGCGACTACGTGTATAGGAGAGCGGCGCAAAGGAATGGGTCAGCGAGCCGGCCGGCCAACACAGCGTTCGGGGTACACATTATTTCAATGTTGGCAGTAATGCCTGTTATTAAGCGATGATAATGATTGGTATTATCGCGGGTAGGGAGCAGCGCTGCGGCGGACTGGTAGCAACGGATATAAATCATCTTTACTTCCTTCTTTGCTTGGCAGCAGTGCGGAGTGCACTGCGGTGCAGCTTTCTTTCTCTCTCGCGCGCGCGCACACACGCGCACGGCCAGGGGAGAGATCTCCATGCCAAGAAGCTGTAAATAACAGCCGAGTTGCGCTCGAGGAAGCGCTCGGCGTCCCGCGTCCCAACGAGGTTAGGTGACCGCGAAGGGAGCCAGCGCTGCGCTGAAAAACGAGTCGAGATGTAGAGACGGATTATCCAGAGGAGGGATCGGCCCGCGCGGATCGATCGATCGCCCCCATTCATTCCTATTGCCCTTCTAGCTTCCCCTATTAGCATTACTCGCGCACCGGCTGATTCGCGACTCGCACGCGCCTGTTGTCTATGCCGCGCAACAAACTCCCTCACCCTTGGCGCTCATCTCGATGCATCACTTATTATTAAACTGCGGATAACTGCGGAGTATCTTTACATCGGGAAATTCTCAATCTGGCCTCCGGATCTGTGACGGCTTTCGGTTGACATTTGTCGATCGCGGAATTGCGCACCGAGCAAGCGAGTGAGCGACCGAGCCTCCACGTGCTGGCCGAAATCGCGAAATCTCGAGCTCCTGGCGCTCCCTTATCGGCTGAGAACATCTTAATATATTACATCGGGATGACGCCCTTACTGGCGAACGCGCAATTCAAGACTTGTGATCGCTGAAACGAGTTTCGTGTTTCGTCTCGAGAGATTTATAGTTAAATTCAGGTGAGGCGAGACGAACAAACTCGGCCTATTTCCTTTGGGATACGGAGCAACTCGCGCCGGCATATATATTATTAGCCGATTTGCACGTATTTTGCTACGTATCAATTCTGTTATGAAATAACGCGCAACGTAATACAGCGGTAACGAGCTTTGCTAATTACTAATTAAGGGCTAGAAAATATTTACAGCTGCAGCTCGGCGTTACGGTAATCGGAGTCCGTTTGCGATAAAAAGTTGCTGCCCCAGCTGCATTAGTGAAATATTGACGCGGAGAGAGGGGGGGGGGAGGAAGGAAGATCTGCGGCAAGTTTATCCGTCGTTGCCGGGGGGTGCTTACGGAGTAACAGGTATACGGCAGCTCTGACTGGGAGAAAACTCGGGCTTTTTTCTCTATCGTCTCGATTTCATCTACTGTCCTTCCCCCACTCGGCCGCGATGGGGTATTACGCATCTCGTTATCGTTCGAACGGTTCGCTCGGGCGCGACTTAACGAGTACGTGCGTGCGTGTATGCAGCGCGAACACCCGTGATTTTTGCGTTTTGCGGAATCGCGCGAGCGTTGCCGTGATGGTGATGCCTCGACGGGAAGGAAAAGGGTGCCGCGGAGCAGCAGCAACATTCCCACGAAGTCGCCGGATAGATCCCCCAGGCGCGTTATTATTTCGATTAACTCGCAACTGCGCGCTGCGATCGTGTTTTCCTTCTGCAACGCTCCTCCGCGAGTGGAAATTTTAAGTGACGGCAAGAAAATGAGCGCGAAGATCCGCCGCGAAACGCGAATAAACGATCGCTCGTACATAGTTGCGAATGCATTTATTAATCAGCGGAAAGTGCCCCCCGATAGGAGAAAGTTCGCTGGCTATTTATTGCTTTGTTTGCAATAAAATTCAATCGCGATACACGCGTGTTAGAAGCTCCCAAGTGATGCAGCGCACGGATCACTCGCATTAATACCATCTATTGTGTTACAAAGATCAATAAAAGGTCAGTCGGCCTGCACTTCGTAACTTTAGAAATCCCCAGCTTGAGGAATTTATATCTGCCGCGTAGATTATGAGAATGGAAAAGGCTTAACGAAACTCAACGGTTCCTCGACACGTATTTTTCTTTGAGAAAACAAGTCTTGCCGCGTCGACCGCCAGACTAGCGTAAAAAAGCCCAGTCTCGTAGATTGGTTTTTCACTTGGAGTTTCCTGTATCTAGAAATAAGTGAATTTTTAGAGTTACGTTAATCCAGAACGAATGCAGGAAGAGAGGCGGGAAGATAGACAAAGGTCTACGCGAGCGAACGAAAAAACGAGAGAGAGAGAGAGAGAGAGAGAGAGCGAGCGAGCGAGTGGGAGGGGCGGGGGAAGGTAACGTAGCCGCTGCGAATTGTACACGAAGAGAACGAAAACGCAAAAGAGCCAGGCACGTACACGCGCACCTCTGCACGTATGGCGCGGGCGAGCGCGTGTGGGTGCGCGCGAGCACCCGCGCGCGCATATGTATAGCGCGTTGTAACGGTAAGAGGGCGAGGGTAAGGTGGAACGCCCACGCGTATCTCGATCTAATAAATTCAACATTTCGCCGGTAAATCCGGGACCTTCGAGGCCGTTCCCCGAGAAAGTGAACCGAGAGCGAGGAAGAGGGAACACTCGAGGTAAAAAGCAGACAGGGGCCTCTTCCTGAACCCTTCAACCGCGAGCAGATAGTCTTACGTATACATTTATTCATAAGACTGGGTGAGTTGAATAACCAACGCATACGTGAGAGTTGGAAAAGTTTCGAGAGAAGAGACTACACACGTACGTAATAAGCGGATAAAAGGGCCGAAGGATAAGCCCGATTGCGTAAACCATTTGCCTTTTTGACCTCCGGCTGCTTTTTCGATTTAAACGTTTTAACAATACACCTCGTTCGGCTCGAGTCGATTGTTTCCACTGTCGCACTTTTCGCGCGCTGCCGGCCGTAAATTCGGCTGCTAACCACTGCTCGCTAAGGGCACTGCGAAATTACGAAGCGAGCGAGCCATTTTCCTGAAATAAAGCAGCACTCGCGAGGGCAAGATGGACGCAGCTGACACTGTTTTGGAATACTAGAAGAAGCGTAATCCTGAATTCGCAGAGAAGAGCTTGGCAAAGCGTGTGGTGGGAGAAAGCGTCTGCTCCGTCTCGTGCCTCGTTCGATCTCCAAAGGTCGGCCCGGGCCCGAACGTGCAGGTGAACTCGGTGAATTATCCCGAAAGCCGGGATGCGCTATCGCCAGCACCGGGTGAACCTAACAATTGGGCGGTCTAGCGGCGCGTCTAACCGCAACGCTGCTGCTTGTACTCGCATGAGCGCGCGCTCGCTGGTCGCGCTGGTCGCCCGTCGAATTCTCGAAACAATGCGTGCCTCGCCTTTTTCGAAAAATCCAGTAAAAAAAGTGCACGCAGAGCCTTTTGCGGTAAAGCACGCCGCGGGCTGGATCCTCTTTCGAAAGGCTGGATATTCCGCGAAAAAGGCACGTGTCAGGCGCGGCACAAGGAGGGAATCCCTCGATCCGGTGGTCCGATATGCGGCGGATAGGCGCGCGCGTGCTGAGGAGCTGAGAGGGCAGCGAACTGCATCGATAAAAACGCGGGAATTCGCAAAAATGAACAATTATAGGAATTCAGAGTAGAATTTCTCTTTCTCTCGCTCCTCCGGTACGCCGGTCCGCTCCTTCCCTCCTTCTCGCGCGCTCTCGCTCGAGGAGGTACGCGCATGCGCGCGCGGGTCGTTTGAAGTGCTTCAGACCTCGTTTTCTTCTGCCTCCTCTCGTTCTTTGACTTGTGCCCACCTTTCTCCTCCTGCCATCCATCTTTTGGCCTCGCTGCATCTGATTTCGAATCTCTCATACGCCTGTCGTGGCCGTTTCAAGAGCTTTAAGCGCGCTACGGGGGAATTCTTACTCTTACACGCTCAAATTGACTGTTTGAACTTTGCTCGAAATTAATTTGGATTTGGTCGGGCCCGCTTTCTCTAGCTCCTCTCGACAACTTTTCCCGGCCGATCGGGAGCGGCGCGTAGTCGACGAAAAAAATTTATCCCCAAATTGCCTCGGCCGGCCTCCGCCTCCTTATTTATGCGCAAAAATGTAAATGTCCTTATTTAATGCATACATTACGTTTTAATCGAACCCGCTGCGTTACATAATATTAAGCGCGCGCCTATTTTGTAAATAAATTTTTTATCGCACTCGGAGATGAAGAGGAACGAGTTGGCTGCAACTGCAGTGAAATGAAGTCGCTCGCTTACATTGTGGCCGCTGTCGACTCACTGCAACGCCGCGTATGTATGCCTCTGGAGCAACCAGCTTATACCGCACACCGTCATTAATTTTTATATAATATCGAATTTCCCCGATCATTAAAAGCTTATTAAGATTTATTTAACGATTCCTTAACTTCATTCCACGTTTAGTGCGAGTCTTAAATTATGTGGTAGCCGGTACACAAGCATCAATTGCACATTAATCGGGATATTGGCACATACCCGTCATTTATTATTGTCAATGGGCAAATTTTTACCAACTTTTACGAATTTTTAAATTTTCAAAAGCTGTTTATCAGCATAATTAATACATGTATGTAAAAATATGCGTGTAAAGCATCTTAAACTATCTCTCTCTCTCTCTTTCTCCCGGGAAAATTATCGTTGTAAAGCATTTTACGACTCGATCTGTTTTTACATAAAAAGGTGGGGGGGGGCAACATTACAAAGGAAGATGTACAGAGATTCGAAGCTAAAATTTCAATATTAAAATGTTGCTTTTCGCGCTCGATTCAAGGTTCGATGTTTATTCCAATTCTCGATAAAACCGTCGATTCTTAAACAAATAGCGAATGATATGGTTTCATCGCGTCGTACGCACGAGAACAATTATTCAAAATAACGTTTGCCTTATTTTCTGTCAAGCGATTAAAAAGAAACGCCGATCGCTATCTGCCCCCTTACAAAACAGTATTTTAAAAAAATCAGCTTTCGCGCAAAATTCAAAAACCTTACTTGACTCTATATAGATCAGAAATCTTGAGTTTATTCCTTCAAAACGAGTTCCTCTGTGCCGAGGCAGGAGATTATTCACGCGCCTATTTAATTGCACAAAAGCTCCTCGCACGGCTCTCCTCTCCTCGATAATCGATAAATTATCTATTTAATTTATCGCGGCCGCTGTGCCTTGGAAAATCCGAATCGCACGCCGCCGTCATCTCCCGGAAGAAGAGAGAAGCCCGGAGACTCGAAAATGAAGACGATGACAAAAAGAGAATAAGGTAGAGAAGAGGGTTGGAGGAGGGGAGGCAGGGAGGGAATGAAAAAAGTGATACAGTAGCGGGACGTCGTCGAGTCTCTCGCGAATGGAACGCAAGAGAGAGAAAGAACCGATTACCGATTCTCCTCTTGCCACATATTTCGCGTTCTACAGGACCGACAACGAGAAGGACGAAGCTCGCAAGAAGTAGAGGGTTCGCCGACATTCGCGTCCTCGTAACGTACGTCCTTCTTCTCCTTCTTCTTCTTCTTCTTCTTCTTCTTCCTCTTCTTCTTCTTCTTCTTCTTTTGCCGCAGCCGCGAGCCGGAGATTCACGAACAGCGCGGATGAAAGAGACTCTCGAGTGCAAGTTCGATTCCTCTCGTCTCAAACTCTCGCCCAGACCAGCGGCTCCGATATTTTAAAGGAGATTTTCATCCTTTCGCTTCATTCGGCCTGCGGCAAAAAGCCGATTTTTGCGAATTTTTCGAGCCCTCCCCTCCCGCGTTCCAGGCCCCGCGGCGGACAGACTCTGGGCCGCAGTTTTTCGCCCGCGACCAATCGGCCGGGTCAGGGGAAAATCAGCGCCCGATATTTTTCATCGGCAACGTCCCCAAAACAAATATGCGAAAATGTTTTATTCAAGGCGCAAACGTAAGAAACGGGGAGAAGTCGAGCAAGGAAGACAACTATTGTAGTTCGCGAAAATCAAATTCCCGGTCCGGCGCGACGAGGAGGAGACGGGAGCGGGGGACGAGGTGCGCAATCGTTACGCCCGCAAAAAGGAAAAAAGACTCGGCCGGGACAGGGAATTCGCATCACAAGCCTCGTGTCGGTCGTTTTAAACGCGCTCTCAAAGGGCCTTAACTTTTTCGCGTCGCACTCGCCGCGAGTCCGGTTCATTGCGCATTCAGGTAGCGCTTGCGCCAGTTGTCACTGCTGACACATCGTACGTCAAGCGTCGTTTCTCTGCCCGCAGCGTAAGCCCGGGGAGCGCGTGCGAACGGAAAAAGGAGTTGCTGCCGTTGCTGCTGTTGCTGCCGCGCCGCCGCCGAGGCTCATGCCGCGCTCCAGGACGAAGGAAAGGGACGACTCAATTGTAATCGGGCGAAATCGATGCGCCGTCGCGGCAGCGCGGCCGAGACGTCTCACTCGAGCGCGAGCTTGTACCGTCCTCCGGTGCGCGCATAAATACTCGCCGGGAGATTATAAGACGCGGAGGCGAGGGGGCCAATTAAAATTTATAGGCGCCGGATAACCGAGTCCGAGTCCGAGTTCGTTAAACCCCACGAATCAAGTTTGATATTTGTTTTTATTGGGGAAGAGCTCGCGTGGCTCGTAAACCCGTACGCGGGCTGCTACTCGCCTGTTTTCGCTTCCAGAAATTTAAAGCTCATTAGCCTAGATACGCGGCGTCCGCGCGCACTTTGTCCTCCCCTGGCGGTGAACCGTTAAAAGTATCACGGACAGCCTAACCGCCGCGAACTCCCGGCGAATGATTAATTACGCCTTAAAACCGCACACAACACACAAGCTCATCGAGCGTGTCTGCAACTTTTTACCCGCTTGATAAATCCGTAATGTAAGCGACAGGCGCGTCCGCGCGCGCCAATCGAGGCGAAAGGATCCTAGTGCTCGAGCGATCCTGGCCGAGCGTTACGAAACATACGAGTAAACACTCGGAGTTACGGATCATTGCAATTGCAGCAGGAGTGCTAATTAATAATTTAAATTGCGCGCCGCTCGCTGCTAGCCAGCGTGCGAACGAAGTCGAATAAAATCTGCGAATCTAATTTGAAGAGTGCCCGTTGTTAGAACTGCTCCGCCAACAGCCGCGACGCCGAATCTTCGCCGAATTATCGTTGGATTAAAAGTAGCGCGGGCTGCGAATTCTGCGGAAATTATTTTGTTTATCGGGTACCGATGCCGGTGGTGCGGAGCCGCGTGCACCTCGCGTTTTCTTATATTATTCCTGCCTTTTATGCTGCTCTCTCTCTCTCTCTCTCGGTTCTCATTTACTATTTCGTAAAAGATGTAACGCGCTCGTGCGAGCGGGAGAGAGAGGCAAGGTACCCGCTATCTCTCTAAGAAGGTGGAGGTCGGAGTGGATCGCCTTGGAGCCCAAAAGGCGCGCGCCCCGCCCACCGTCTCGTCGTCTCTCGGAGGAGCTGCGCCGAAGCCCTTTGCGTTATTCGTTTCGATTCGTGGCTCTCTGTACCTACTGCTATGCGCGACCACATTTTATTTGCTTCTAAAATTATTGTTTGAACAGCCCGAGTCTGGGGATTAGCTGTTATAAACCAAAATCCGTTGGGGTGGTTCGACGATGCTCCGGTTTTTCTCTTTCCCTTTCCCGCTTTCGCCTGTTTTTCTTTTGCTTTTCGCTCCGAACGAGCTGGTGATTGCTTCATTTTGGCTAATTAAAGCTTTTCAATGGAGGTGCCGCACAACAACACACTCGTTGGCTCGTTGGGCGATATTTGTTTGCCAAAGCCGAGCCCGGGGGTAATCCGCAAAAAGCTTACTTTCCACACGTCGGCCGTGTAGCGTCGCTTGCAGCCGATAATAATAACGGCGTCCCGGCGAGATTACGCGCCTTCTGCTTTATGGGTTGTAAAATACGTCTAATTAAACTCGGAATTAAAGATCTCGTTGAGCTTTCCCGTGCCAATGCTTCGAGGACCAGCGCCGTTGATAGTCGTTTGCTACAACAATCTAAAGCTTAATGATCGCGTGCGCGAAAAACTCTCGGGCAGCGAAAAGAGCGCGGCCCGCTGAATCCACGAAAGAAAATGATAAAGCGCTCGATAATTACAATAATTAGAGGCGCACGGTCGCTCGAACTTGCGTGAAAGTTCTCGGCTCGGAGTTGCGCGCGACTAGGCGTAGACGTAGCGCGCACCTCATGAGAACAGCGCCGCGCTGGGCTCGCTCAAGGCTGCGTGGGTCCCGTATCGGATGATGGGCTCTTTTGTCGAGGTTCCCCTCGCCCCCGCCCCCATCTCGCTCGCTGAATAGAAATCGCAGCAGCGCAAGGCTATCGGATTATCGCGGCGCTCGGAGCCGTGCACCGAGAGCCGGAGCCAGGCAGCAGCATCAGCCCCAGCGGCCGCCGCTGCTCGTTGCGTTGCTCCTGGGGCGCGACTCCAGCTACAAATAATAAATTAAAGTATCGAGCCTGACGGGAGGGCCCGCGTCAAAAATGGTAATTACACACGAATGCCCGCTCGAGCAAACACCTCCGCTCCCGCTGCGCCGGCTTTCTTTATTCAATTCCGCGATCGCTTGATTAGTCGATTATGCGGACGTTATTAGCATCGGCACGGGAGCGATTGCTCCTTCTCCCGCTCCCGACTCTAATCGTCGCCGTTGATAAAAACAGTCGGAGAATCCTCGAGCGGCCGGCGCTCGCGAGCCGCTCTCCTAGCGTGTCGCTCGAATTAGCGTGCAATTATTCGACATCGGATTGGCCGAGTGCTCGGGTTGCGCTCCAAGGGATTAGCCAGCCAAAGTACGCGTGTAATCCCTCGCCGCCTCGGCCAGCCACTTAAAGTCGCGGCGAGTGCGCACTCGAAACCACAAGCTTGACGACTACTCTGTTGTTTGTAGAAAGGCGTTTTTACGAAAACATTTAAATGATACATTTTATCCGTGTCTCTTTAATGCCGACGCGATCTGCTTTCGAATTACCAATTTCACGCATCGTTAATTCCCTGCGCTGGCTGCAGCGATTCGAATAACCAAGAAAATAACGAAGGAAATAAAATAATAAAATAATGGAAGAAGTCGGCGGCGAGTCCCTTTCGAGCGAGCGTTTAATTTTTCCCTAGCAAAGAGCGACAGCTCTTATTGCACATCCGAGATTGACAATCAATTTCACTCGCTGCTTCCTCCGTGCCCCGTGAAATACAATCGTTGCTGCATTCGTTATTGCCGCTTTAATTAAAATATCACCGCACAGATTGTGGAGCGTTGTAATTAAGGTGTGAATTAATTCCCCTTTCGCAGCACTTGAATCGAGCATTAATCGAATTCCTGGCTTTCTTGGCGCAAATTCCCATGGCGCGGCTTTTGATAAACAATATTTGCTCCTCGAAAATCTCGCGTCCATCCAGCAGTTGGTCGCGGCCGAGCGGCACCAGCGCCAATTCACGTTTGGCGTCCTAACGGACCTTTTATTAAGAGGAAGGCCGAGTCGTAGGATCGTGTTCTCGTATCGCATCCATCAGCCTATATAAATAAAGTACTAATCAATCGCTTTGGGGATCGACGCGGACCGCACGGAGCCAGCGAGCGTGTGCACCTAAAGGAAAAGATGAATCGCACGGGTTGCGCAACCCACACGCCTCTGTGCGCAGCGAGTGCGAGTGACTCAACCCGCTCGACTCGCAACAAAACCCGTCGTCTCCATCATCCTCGTCGTGTTTATCATTAACTTTCCCAACGCGAGCGCGCGCGCGCGTTTTCTCTCTTTACCTACGCTGCTCGCGTCCGCGGAGGGAGGAGCCGACGTCGCCGCGACTTTTTTCATCCAATGGTCCAAGTGCCAGATTTATAAATCTTAGCTGGTCGCGGATGGTAATGCAAGAAAGTTTGTCCCTTCGTTCCGACGGAAACGCCTGATTTTTCAACTCGATTGTTTCGCAAATCGTCGTCGTGACTCTCGGCGATAAATATCGTCATCTCCAAAGATTTTTCACTCCTTCCTTCGCACAACTGGATACAACTCGATTGCACTAATCGAGGAATACAATCGGTAATTAATTTTTTGGCTGGATCTCGACTCTTTGCAACGACCTGGTTAATTTTCATCGTGGAAATTGCACGCGAAAATAGAAAAATGGAACCTTGAGGCTGGGGATTCGAGGTGCGAATGTGCAAGAGCGACAAACTACGATCTCTCGTTCGAGTTTTTAACGCGAAGAAGCGGCCAACTGGCTTGGAATCGCGATCGGCGCTGAGAATTTCCACCGATTCGGCCAACAGCTTCGAGGTTTTTCCCATCCTTGGCTGCTACCGTCGACGAGTCCAGGCCACAGCCCATTATTCAGCTGTCGGATGATCGAGCGCCGCGTCTCGGATTCGGATGCGTTTTGTTTAAGGACTCGAGGCGGATCTGCTACTACGCGTGCACGCGCGTCCCGTAGTCTGAATATCGTCAGCGACCGGGCGGCGATGCAACGACCGCGCGCGCGCGCGCGCCGAGAAAACAGAAAAGAAAAGAGCGCCGAGGGAGGAAGGCAGCCAGCCAGGGAGAGGGAGAAAGGGGGAGAGAGGACGGACGGTTACAAAGGCAGGATGCCGCGAGAGCGAGCGGCATGCCGACCTCAAACCTGCGAACCTCTCCTCCGGTGCGCCGCGCTGCATGCGCTGACTTAACCTCACGTTCGCGTTATGCGTCTTGGCTTCACCTGTGTCTGTGCGCGCATAAGTTAATATAATTATTGTAATATTACGCGAGCGGTGACTTTGGCCCGCGTGCGCACTCGCTCGCTCTTATTATTATTGTTTCCTTCCCAAGTGCGTGCGCTGCGTTTGCGAGCTCTACTTCCTGTCCAAATGTCGGATTACGCGTAGTAAGGAGCAACTCGAGCTCTAAATTGATTTTCAACTTGGAAATTTCCTTGCTACGCGCAACGCGTCTGCTAAGATCGTCCACCGGATTAGCGCCGAATTTTCTCGCGACCGAAACTCTTCTCCTGGGAACGCTTGCCCGCCAATTTCGCCGCAAACTCGATATCGAGCACAATAAATATCATGTCGATGCGAACGAAGGAGAACGACCGCGACGTTCACGATGGTGTGCGCCATTAAAATGGCTCGTTTGTCTTTTTAACGATAACGGAGTCGAGGTGCGTAACGTTGGCAATGTTGGCAGCGAATTCGGAGATGCGGATCGGGACGTGATCGAAAGTTGCAACCGGTGGTACCGTGCGATACTTCATATTTGAACCTTTAATTGTTTCGCAACGCAGATTCTTATCTTTTCAAAAAAGGCGCAGTCGATTATATACTCGATAGCCTGAAACGCAGGAGAATTTTGATTAGAGTTTGCAATATATCGCAAATTAATTATCATAACAAATTACTTCATTATAATTCTAAATTAAATTCGTTAAGAAATTATAAGAATATTGTTTATTAGATCTAGGCGCAATCGCGAGTCTCGTGTGCTGGCGAAATATAAAAATTTACAAGAAAATGAAATTTATGCCCGATCTCGACGATATTTTTCGTCGGCGTAACGAGATTTTATTCTCCCGTGTAAAATTGATTTTTTCACCTGGTAATCCGGTGTACCGTAGCTTACGAAATGTTTACGAGAAATATTATACCTTGTATGCGCAAACGCACAATATAATTAAAAGCAAAGTTAAAAATTTTATTACCCCATTTTATTGCGCTTTCGTACGATCCCTAAATCAGTATCTGTGCTGCAGCCTAATAAATAATGCAAATAATTAGTTTCGTTAGATCTCTGGATATGCATCTGCCGGCTCATTAATAACACTGTGCCGTAATCTTAAATTAATGCACAGAAACGGGTTGAAAGATAATTGTGTCGAATAGTCGTAGACCGTTTGGGTGTCGACTCGCGGCTCTTGGACAGGAGCGTACGCAACGGTAGCCAAGAGGCAGCGTTCGACACGCTTTTGCGAAAGCCGAGAAGTGCGTGGAAGTGCAGGGGGAGGAGGCGCGCTCGCATCCTGGACGCAGTAGTGTATCGGAACACGACAGCCATGCCGGTTGCGGCGCAGACGGTGCCGAGTTCCGCAAGCACGGCCGTGAATTGTTATAAAATTAGCAAATAAAATAAAGCCCTTGCTCGCAAGGAAGGTCCGCGGGAAGTGGACAGGGGGAAGGGACTCGCGCCTCGGCCGCGGTGTACACTCGGTGAAAAATGTCGGGCACGCTTCCGGATGGACGTCAGTGGCTTGTCAGTCTGTCGAGGAGAAAAAACAGGCAACGCTCGGTGCGCGGCACCGGGCGAACCTTGTCATTAGGCGCACACCTCGGCGTCGCCGTATGTTTCAGCAGTTCCTCGCTTGATTTCTCGGGCGCGTAGGCAACCTGTCGCGACGAGGGCCTGGACGTCGAAAATTATCGTGGGGCAGTCCCGAAGGGGGACTCAGAGCAGGATCGACCTCGAAACTCCCCGCGACTGCCGGCGAACGCGACCTCGCGTATCGAGTCGAGCTCCCGCCGTAAACTCACTTTGTAAAGGATGTGCGCAACGCGACGGCCCTTTTGCTCCCACGGCTCCTAACGGAATTTAGCCCGAGAAGCAGCGTGTGTACGTGCGTGCCTGCGAGCGTGCGTACGTGTAAATATATAAGTATAATTTCATCGTTCTATCGGCTCGGCCTCTTTTTCCTTCGCTTTCCTCTCAACCGCTCAACCGGAAAGCCCATTTTTCTCTAAATTCGTTAAATTCATCTCCGCCTCGGCAATGCCTCGGTAATCCGCTCGCCGCGGCGGTACCGGCGAATCCTCGCGACAGGTTACGAGCCAAGCCGATAAAGAAGATCGGAAATTCGAAAAATCCCGAACAATGTGTGCCCAGCCAGGCTAAACAATGAGCTGTTAATTGTTGCGATGCTAATTCTCGCGCGGACGCGCACTCCCCGACCGCGCGATATTCCCACGCGGCCGCTCTTCGCATATTCAAATTATTATGAATAAAACGCCGAGGCGCGGTGGCGTCCACGCGGCTGTTCAAAGAGGCGAGGAGCAGCGGCGATTCGATTCCTGTAACGACGCGGCGTGTGCCGCGCGAAAATCCCGCACGAGAGCGAGAGAGGAATGGAGCCAGACTCGTAATAAATATTTATGCGTGAACGCGCGGCTCCTCGGTCCCGAGCCCGAGGTGTAGGCGCGTGGAAAAAAACGAGGAGAGAGTAGAAGTGGATGGATCTGCGGCTCGGTTCGACTAGATTAACGGCAGGTCTCGTCGTCTTCTGGAGCTCGCCGCTCCATCATAAGGTCAATTATCAATCGTTCAACACTGTTTTCGGACTGCCCTCTCCCCCTCGCCCCGACTCTACTTATCTAGCTATCTGCGCCCATCCATCTGGTTTGCCTTTCTCCGTACGCGCACACTCGAGCGGCGAGCGGCGACGGACGAGGAAGGGAGGGAGAGGATCTCTACATCCAGAAGTTCGTGTTCTCACACGGCGCCGCGGTGTCAATATTTCTTTTGAATCCTAATAGCGGTCTGCGATGATTTATCGTATCTTTCCGGTTCTTCGCCCGCTTCTAAAGAGATACGCGCTTACAAAAACTCGAATCTGATCGCGAGGATGTCAGACGTTTTTTCCTCTTATCTTATTATGTATGCGCTGCGTTATTAAAAACTTATTGCTCCCTCCTCGCGCTCCGCTCGCTTTTTTCCCCTATGAGTAATTGCTATTCTTACGCTAGCATCGATACGCGCGCACTAGCATCGTTTTCGGAGCAAGCGTCAAAGTTAATAAAAAAGTTCAAGGCGCGATGAGATACATTTAGGTGTGTCGGAACCCATAACGGCGAACCTTCCAACAGATGCTCTTTTCGTCTTCCTCAAAGGTTGCGCGGCGCCCACCAGTTGTCGAAACGTATTCTATAGCTTCTCTGGTTGCTTCGTGTGTCTTCTCGCTCGCTCCTCAACCGTGTTTATCGCGCGCGCACCCTCTCGCTTTCTTCCATGTCATTGTTGGTGTAATCATCGCGTTATCGTTAGGGAGTGGAAACGTTGCGAAAGTACAATTTTGCAGAGATAGCAGATGCGCATCGCAGAGTTGCGAGCGAAAAGGCTCGGGATAACTTAATATTTCCATAATTCGTTTTTCAACGTTGTGTGCCAGTCTCGGCGATTGAAAACATCAACAGCCACAGTCTAGAGAAGAGACGAGAAAAATGAAAGGAGATAAAAGGGAACGAATGATAATGTATCGTATAGTAAAAGTATTCTGAAACAACGAAGCAGCAACTGGAGCCGGAATAGGGATCGGGATCGGGATCGAGTCTTCCGCAAGACGCTACATTCTTTTCACACCCTCTATCTCTATCTCCCTGGCCGACGAGACTGGCACGCGCGTCTTCCAACGTCTCTCCGGATTAGCATATATATTAATTGCTTCTCACACGGCGTTTGATATCGCGCCAACGCACCTTCCCGCACACGGGCACTCTCGCGTAGGTACCCCCCTGGCGCCTGTTTTCCCTTTCCCCTCTCGCTCTTTCTGTCTCAATCCCCGAAGCTATAAGGTGGACGCGTGCACACACACGTCCGCACGCCAGCTCACCCACAGGAGAGAGGGTCTGTTCCCCTCTCGGTTATTAAGTGCTCGACGCTGAAGAAAAAGGAAAAAGTGCAATTTTTCAGCGCTGAGAAGGTAGTAGTACTAGCTTCGAGGGCAATTTTCTCTGCAGCCGCGTCACTGGACAGTCTCCTTTTCGCAAGCGAGTTAATCTTTTATGAATTTGCGAGCCGCGCACGTAGTGGCTCTAAAATTTTTCTGGAGGAACTCTGACTGGAGAAAGGCGGACGAGTCGCGCGAGTCGTGCGTAAGCGATAATTGTGTGTACACTAACAAGCCTTTTTTCCTGCCTTCTATACGTCTCAAAATTACTGTTTGACCTATTTTGAATAGTCGATGCGACCGAAGCTTGTGGACGACGAGTGTTGTTTCCACCAGCCCGAGTGAAGCCTTCGTTGTTTAATTATTTTACGCGGACACCCGTTAATTTTCTAATGCATCGTTTCGACCAGTCTGGATTATTCGAGCGATAGACGACGATTCTCGTTCTGCATTACGAAAACGAGGGCGTGCGCGCCCGCAATTACATCAGCGCACACACGTGTGTAACCAAGCCAAGTGCAAGAATGTTGCTTATAATTTGCAAACCGCCAACATTTCGAATGCCAATTGTGCGCCGTCGCATTGGAATAGAGAATTCGTTCGCTATCGCGGCGATCTGAAAAATCCATCGACTTTGTCACGCGTGTAATCCGCGTCTTGAGCGAATGCCGTTAATAACGAAAATATTCCGAGCGCGACAGTACGATTCGCGCGGATCGAACGCCTCTACTACATGCCTCGTAAGTGCAAGATATGTAATTATTTGTATTCGCGCTCAACGCCAAGTGCGCACTCTATTATTTCAATGCGATGAAAGTCTTGACAAACGATCCATTAATCAGAATCAAGCTTTTCGCGAATTCGAAGTGCGCCCTCGCAAAAGTGCGCAACAGACGTTGAGGAAGACGTGGCTCCGGAAATGTGGAGAGACCGGTGTGCGCGCGCGCGCGCGCACAAGCAGAGAAAACTGAAAGTGGTGTGTAGAGAATAAAAGAGACTCCATTAGCGCTAGGCTACCCTCCCCCGTCGTCATCGACTTCCGCTACTGCAGAATGTAACAGGGGGAAATGGGGAGAGAGAGAGAGAGGAGGAAAGCCTTGCGTTGCATTGCATTAATATATGTACGCGTTGTCAAGAATTCTGGCGAGAGATGGAGCGGATAAAGACTCTCGAGAGCGAGAGTCTGCATCGTGGAAAAAGACGCGAGGCACTCGTAGGTGAAATCACACGCGTGTTAATCACTTGGCATCACAACTCCTTTATGATAGCCTCTCTTTTTCCCCGCTGTCTGTCGCAAACGGCGTTAGTCCTCGACAGAGCGAGAGGCGACCCGCGCTCTCGCTCCTTAGCTTATTAACGATTTATACAATGTGGCACTCGTGCGATTTCACAATGCGCGAGGCACTTTACAAGCCCGAGCCAATTTCTGCCTCCGAGATCTCATGGGTTTCGCTGCAAGACCGCACTTTTTACGCGAAATAGCGAGTCCGTGAATTAAGCTGGCCAACATAACCTCCAAGGCTTCCGTGTTTCTTATTCTAAGGAAACGGGAGCGAACACGGCGCAAATATATTTGTCGGCTTTTTTCTGCAAAAGAGGAAAAATCTTTGGTGCATACGTTACTTTTAAAATTTCCGAGAAATTCCCGAGCGACTATAAATAAGAACATTGAATGCCGTAATAAAGGCAAGGCTGCTGTCAGGCAAGCCGGCACCAAGCAATAACGTGCGGGGGGGGGGGAGCAAATTGAAAGGACGCGTATGCCCGCGATTCGTAAAATTGGTCCGGCGAATTTGAACAAAATGTCAACAAAACGCAGTTGCGCTTCTCTCTCGTCGTTTGTCACATTTTCGCGTGCCTCGATCGACGTTGGCCTGGGAACAATCTCTCGAAACGTCGCCAGCATGTTTACGCTCGTCTTATTCGCGAGCGCATTTTTCTAGTTGCGGCGTCTCGACAACGTTGCATTCGCATAATAATGGCTCGGCTTATCGGCGACCACCGTCAACGAGACGAAACGGAGCATTGAAAGTTAATGAAAGTGAGAACGAGCGTGGGCCGTAAGGGGGGCACTGGGCCGGCAATTCGGCCGAGGCTCGTTTCCGTTAAATCATTAATCCTCTTTAATTACCGTAAGAAAATAACGAGCGTGCGGCGGCGGCGCGGCGGCGGCGGCGAACCCTGCCGGACGTTCACCCCGCAGGCGGCGGCGTGGCAGTTCTCGGAGGCGCGTCTCCGATGCCAGGTATTTGGGGGGGGCGATTTCGGCCTTCGGCGGCCTCACTCCTCCGAGAAATCGCGAACGCCGCGCTCTTACGTGGATTTGCGCGAACTCACGAGAGTGCGCGATCGAGCCAAGGATCGCGCCTGCGTTGCGGCACCTCTCGCGTGGCCTTCGGGCGTCATTCACTCGCTTCGGCCGCTCGCCATCCACTTTCATTATGCGCGTAGCGCCAAGCGAGCGCGCCTTTAATTACATTTTTGCATCGACGGAGATGCGTGTAGATACACGCGCCCGCGCCGCCGTCGTCCTTTTTTCTCAGAAGCGCGGCTCGGAGCAGCAACGGGGGCGACGGCCTTCCGGCCCTGCGCCAAGGAAAAACGGAAACGTCGTTCCAGTTTCAGATCGCTATTAATCAGCAGACGGCGAGCGCGAGCTGCTCCGAGCCTCCCTTTTCCCCCTTTTTCATCTAGGTATTCGGCGGACATGGCTGGGCGAGCTCTCCGCTCTTTTCCCCCGACGCTTAAACGAGTTTCCAACAAAGTCCTCGCTCGGCGCAAAACAATTTCACTCGAGTCGAGCCCCGCCATTCGCGCGAACCCAACTCTACTAGTCCCTTAAACGCGGGCTGCTTTTCGCGATCATCCGCGCGCGAAACCTGAGCCGTTCGATAACGCTCGAAAGTTCTTATATCGCAACTGGTCTCGGGCTATTTTTAAAAAAGTCCGCGCGATCGGCAAGTAGTGTCGTCGTGAACGCGCGAAGCTCGATGCCGAGGAAATTAATTAATCGTGATATTTCGTGTCTGGGAAAAGTCGCGCGGCTCGTCGTTCGCGCGCAATAACGCA
Organism: Platyscapa corneri; assembly: GCA_018907185.1. NCBI lineage: Eukaryota > Metazoa > Arthropoda > Insecta > Hymenoptera > Agaonidae > Platyscapa > Platyscapa corneri. The sequence goes on along the minus strand of JACCHW010000026.1, from coordinate 3,075,605 downwards.
TAACAGCTCAAACTTGGAAAATGGTCCGATGCCAGCCAACGGAAACAGCATTAAACTGGGGGCCCTGCTTGTTTTAACGAATATCGATTGCTGCTTTACAACTCCCACGCGGTTGACTCGAGCGAACAATCGCGGCGACATCTGCGACGCGCAGACGTATTTTTGAGCGTAACCAAGACCATTTTTGACGATCGCTCGAGCCCGAGTAAGTAGATCTTGGAGCGCAGCCGGCATTTTATCGGCGAACCGAGTTGTGCAAAACTTTCCTGCGGAATAAATAATTGTTGTATTACTCAGCAACGATATAAGGCTACGTTCGAATGCAGAATGTTTCTCTCTTGCAAGTGCAGCGCTTACTCGGAACGACCGAGTCACTGCCGCGCAAGAATCAAGTTCATGATTGCAATCGGCTCGGAGAGACTCGGCGACCTGCGATTTCGCGAAATAATCGCGGCGAATTCCCGGAGATATTCTCCGAAGCTCCGAGGCTCAATACCGCCGCGAGTCGGCGAATAATGAAATCGAAAATTCCGAGGAGCCAAAAGGCGACGCTAATGAATTAATTCGCCGAGTCCTGCGCGGGGAGCGAGACGAGGCCGATTCACGGCCAAGTGATTGTAAACAAATATTAGTGCGTTGCGAGCGCGAGCGCAGGCGCGATCTGGAACAGCTCGCAGATGTTCTGGGAACGTCTTTGGCTGCGAGCCTTGCGCTCCTGTTCGCGAGGAAGACGAAATTGCGGTCGGAGCACCGGTGGTAGCTGCTGACGCACGGCTCGTCGATTCGCAATTTTTCAATCGGCGTTCCTTTTCAGATTTTCAATACGAATTCGGCCGCGCGGCCGTTTAACAACGCATTGGGCTATTGGGTAACGTTGTGCGAAACTGCACGCATGTGCTATATTTCATTTGTTGCGCTTAATTATAGTTTCGTGCGATCCTTTAAATCCGCCGTGTAATTATGAAAATTATAATATTAATATATTAATTATAGATTACGGCTTAAAATACCCGAGCTGTAATTGTAAAATAATCGATTACATCATTACTATTCTGGAGTACACACTCACGGATGATGAATGTGGATACGTAGAAGCACCGCGAATCGACGCTGCAGTTCGCTTTTCAAATCAGTGCTAAAATATTTAGAAATAATTGCGATTATTGCTCACCGATTTTTATTACGCGCGCAACTGCAAATTTATGCGCTGAACAAAATAAGAGCTGTAACGTTAAAAAGGCACTGCAGTGTGGCTATTTTCCGTTAATTTTGATGGGTCGAGTGCTCGTTGGTGTTGATTAATACGTGTTATTGTCAAATGCTCCTGCGGCTCCTCGGTTATTTTTCTCGAACGTTGCTCAACTTGCTTACTTCCCAAACCAAAAATTTCTAAGACTACGGGGATGATAAAGGCGCAAAATGAATTTGAATCTTAATAATGCGCAATAAAATTGAAGCGATAAAAGTTGAGGACCAGTTACTAGCCCCACTAAGGAATCCCTAATTATCTGTATTCGTTGTTTTTAATTTGACGATACGCTTTAATAGTCGGCTCCATCTCGTTTTAGCGGCTCTTTCTGCGTTTTTGCTTTCGTTTTGCGTGTGTGTGTGTGTGTGTGCAAACGATGAAAAAGGAGAACGCATCTGTGCAGTTAAAGGATTTTATGCCAGGCTGCAATCGATGAGCAAGCCAGTCGTTTTCATCGCGTATCAGCTCTCTCTCTCTCTCTCTCTCTCTCTCTCTCTCTCTCTCTCTCTCTCTCTTTATCCATACATCTGTCCGGCCATCTATCTCGCCAGTCCGACCAACTGCTCCGACAACTTGGCTCTCATTGATCTCTGTTTATGCGCTACCATAAACAAGCCATTACGCAATTTTCAACCGTGCGCGCGTCTTTGCTGCTCGTAAAGCAGCGTAGACTCTAGGAGGAGGCACGCGCATCGCTTTACTTCAATATTTATACACGTGGAATATTTTACGCCGACTTTGCCGACATTAACATTATTTTAGGACAAATGCTCGCGGCCGATAGCATCGGCTTTCAGTTTCTCAACCAACAGCCAATGAGATTCGTTCGTTATCTAATCGGCTCTGATCGTGATTTTGTACAATGGCGCTTGCGCAGCATCGCTGTCGGATTAAAGAAATTCGCGCAATTCCAGACGTTGACAAATTCAAATAGAATCAGCCCTTTGATAAAAAGAGAGGATACGAATTTCGAGTAAAAGTAGGAATGAACGCTAAAGAGAGCGTAGCGAGGAGCAAATAATATAAATATCACGAGTCAGAAGCAAACGTTATAGCAGCATTCGAGCGACGTGCTGCGTGTGTTGTGTGTGTGTGTGCTTTCGAGTCGAGCGTGTAGGTGCGCGAGTCTAAAGGGACGAGGCTGCGGATGTGTGCCTCGAGGCGCCAAGCTATGCATCAGAATTGATCACGGCTACTTTCATGCTCTAACGCATCGTTTGTACTTCTTGGCTCTCGTCCTTCTCGTGAATAATGAGCGAGGGAGAGGGAGAGTGTCATGGGCATTAATGGGTACGCCACGACGGCGCGCAGCTACCTAGACGGCTTGGTAGACAGACGTGGTGCAGTTGGTAATGCAAATTCGCGGCGGCGGATGAGTTTTCTTTGTGCTTAAGAAAATTTTGCGAAATCGAGGCACATTTTCATTATCTCCGCAGCGATCTCGGCATTCCTAATTCGTTATTTATCCGCACGAGAGGAAATTTTTTTTAATTAATGCCGCAATTATCCAATCATATAAACACTGCGTTTCAGTAACGAACCATCATCACACGTGCGCCTCGCGTATGTGACTGGAAAAGCGCTTACTCACTTACTGCTCGAAAAAACAGTTTGTTCGTATTCATCGAGCAGCGATGATGATAAGGTTTAATTTCGTATTTAAGGTAAACGAGGACACGAACGCACACTGGTCTGCGTTAAATTCGGATAATTGCGATTGTGTGCGCGCGCGTGTGCGTGTGTGTGTGGCGCGTCGCTTTTCCAGCGCTTCGGGACAAGTTCACACAGTGTCGTCGGGCGCGCTCGAGCAGCCAAAGTTGAAAAAGTGCGGCGCACGTAATATTGCGATAAAAATGTCGACGAATGTATTATATAAATCAGGCGAGTTTTTAATTACGTATCTCATCCGTAAAATGTATTTTTTAAATTCGATTGTAATCTGGAGGAGCGCGGGACTGAATAAAAGGCGCGACTCGTGGCCGCCTCGTCGTTGGACGGTGACCGAAACCGCGGAACCTGGACCTCCGGGACGCGCACCTTTCAAAACATCATTTTTACGCCCAGATTCGGGGAAGAATATATTGAGAAAAAAGATAATAAAAAAAGAGCCTAGAAATCTCGCGGAGCGCGTTCTCATTGTCAAAGGCGTAGTGATAATCGTCACGCGTCGCAGGTGCGCACCGATGCATGGAATTTTGAACAATGGTGATTCCCGACGATAATAAATATATCCACGTACATTATATGCGCGCGCGCGCGCACACACGCACGGGGCTCGCTTTTTTATATAAGCTCGCGCATCCAGCGCCAGCGCGTGTTTCTCTGTTTATGGAAGCCGCGGCGGAGTGACGAAAGCTTGTTTATCGTTCGATTGAAACGGAACGGCGTCGCGGCGACTCGCGGCCCGCGGCTCTACAATACGTTGGCCGCGGCCGAGTCGCACCTATTCAGCGCTCGTATTCTAATTACGTCACGAGCACAAAGGAGAGAAAACGCGCGCGAATTAAAAACGTAATGACAAAAATGCTAAAGCGGCGGAGCGGCCGGCGAAGGGAAAGGGGAACGGGAACGGGAAGGAGGCATTGTCGCACAACTAGTTTAAGGTCTTTGCCAGTGAGCCGAAAAATTGCAGAAGCAGCTCCCGGGAAAGGAGAGTGAGGAATGGGAATGAGGCGAATACATTAAACGAGGATTTCGCGCGAAATACGCAAAGAGCCTCGGCGAGCGGACGAGCGGCCCTGAGAGTCGTCGGCGCGCTGTACTGCCCACCTGACGTCACGCACCTGTTCTCTTCTGCTGCGCGCGAGCGTCCGAGGAGCAGAGAGAAGCCGCTCGACCGAGCCATTATAAAACCATAGCTCTCGTTGCGTTGCGTTGGGTTGCGTTACGTTGCGTTGCGCTGCATCGTCGCACCGCGACTTTATATCTCGGCGTCGCGCACGCGTGCACGAGTGGCTTCGATTCTCCCGAACAGCCTCGACCTTTTCGTAAAAACACTCGCGGTCCGAGCAAGCGCCGACCGATTCTGCCGAGACGATAAGGGCTGAGGAAACTAGGACCCAGTACTGCTGCTGCGCAACTCCCAACTCGACCGACCGACCGGCTTCGTAGCGACAAACGATCAAGACCCGCCCGAGCTTCCGCCGTCTCTTTTTCGCGCCGAGTTTTCCAAACGTCACAACTTTCGCCTCAAAATTCAAGGCTAATTTAGAGCTCGAAATTGGAACAATTTTGAATAAATCGCTTTCCCTCCGTAAGATGAGAAAGTTAACTTTGCTTTTAGAAACGCTAATTTTGCGCTATACGCGTACCAAAGTATTCGCGTGAAATTCCTCCGCCATTTTAAAAATTTACGAGTCCGGAGTCTTTAGTTTAGTTTTGAGAACTAAAATCGATGCCTGCGCAGAAGATATTCTTGAATTTGACGCGCGCTCTGCACTTGCACCATCGCCATATTAGTTTTTCCTCGTTATCAATAATATATAAACGTTCCGAGATTCCAAACACGAATTGTGGAATAGCGAATGAAAATATTTATCCGCGTATTTCATATTACACGCTTACATAATACGACGTTTATTGATATTCCTATGAATAAATTCTCTAGAGAAGTTTTTTAAAATGATATTATGTGAATTCCATTCAAAGTAAAAATCACCACATTTTTACGTCCATTTCTTCTGCTCCTGACAACTATTATTACAATCGAATAACAACCAAATTACTGCAATTATAAAAACTCGACGTAAAAGTCCGGAAAACAAGTTGTAGGCACGTTAATGGCCAGATTCTATTCTTGCAATTAAATCTCGTTGGCATTGTGTTTGCAATTAAGTCAAATCTCATGATTGTGAAGATGCGTCTGTCAATTCTCCCATTTTATCACGGTAAGGTTTCGCATACGAATCATTAATTCGAATCGAGTTAATAAAATCTCTTCCATCGATAAAAACAGGCATTGGCAAGATTGATTTTATTTTTTGCTCCGATAAAGTATTTGCATTCGCTAAGATTTAAAATTATAAAGCCGTTTTCCTGTTAACGAATAATTTATAACAGGTTTTTAACGCATATCTGTCGCGATCAGCGAAAACAAAATCATCTCGATTCTCCCAAAAGCCAACTTTTTCCAATAATCTTGCAGATCCTTGTGCGAATACGCAGCTTTTTACTTTAAGTTCGAAGTAAACCGTTGTTTGTTCGTTAATTATCACAGTGAGCTTTTCATTTTTTAAAAGTATTGTACTTAAAATAATAACAACAACAACAACAACAACAACAACAATAATAAAAAAGAAAAGGAAGAAGAAGAACAACAACAAAAGAAAATATGCGCATAATTATTTAAATTTGTTATCGTTTATCGTAATTCATCAGTCTTTCAACGTGTCATAAATAAACTCGTGTCGCAGCTGAATTTTAGAAACAATTAAATAGATATATTTGAACATAAATTTACACCTGTTTGCCGACTTAGCTATGCATAAATAAAATTGCTGCTCTACGCGTATCGCATCGACGAAAAAAACAGCTCGCTTTTTTCGAGTCGCGAGACAAGTCATTGTTAATCGTGCGATTTCCCACCGCGAACACTCGGTCGCCAAAACTCGGAGCCGAAAAACTATGCAAGGCCGAGGCACAGTCCCTGGTTTTTAGGCTGCGCGCTCTTTAAGGTCTTTCCTAAGCCGTAACGAGCAGAGGAAGAAGTAAGAATAGGTATATTGCGCCGGTGGAACCTGGTCACGGCGAGTGACATTACGTAAGAAAAGCGAGCAGCACGGATGCGACGCGTCAGAAGGTTCGTCGAGCGTGGCCATCTTGTGCCTCTTCATATGCACGCACGTACGCACGCACGCACGCACGCACGCATGTGCGTACACTTTTCCCTCGTAATGACCGTAGGAGACAAACGGAGGAAGAAGAGTCCCTCGAACCCCTTCGGCGTTTTGGAGACGACGTCCCAAGCCCGTTCTTTTTTCCTCCTCTCGTGTTCTTTTTCCTTCTCCTTCTTCGTCGTCGCCGTCGTCGCGTCTTCCTTCTCCTCTTCCTCGGGCCATGCGGCTCGAGTCAGTCACGCCTGCTGCAATTTCTGCACGTCCTTCGTCCTCTCCGCCCTCCGCGAACGAACGGACGGACGGACGGACGGTCGGTCGGTCGGTCGGTCGGTCGGTCGGATGGACGGACGGACGGACAGATGGACGGACGGACGGACGGACGGACGGATGGACGGACGAACGGACCTTCCAGCTACGTGAAAAATGCGGCTTTACGATGTTGCGAACGGTATGTACCCAAGTGCGATCCATCGTCGAGAGTCGGAGCCGCGTCATTAAGCGCGAGCGGAGGACAGAGACGGGGTCCGGGCGACGGACTCGAATCAATCGGGAGGCTTGGGCGCGCGGTCTCGCGCACGAGCAGCTCCGCGACTGATTGTTTGCCTTGGAGATCGCGCAGCTGCAGCCGCTTCATTTATCACCGCTGCTCCTCCACGTGGCTCGGGTCCATTCTCGAGATCGTCCCGTGCGATATCGCGAACGGAGTGGGAAAGGGCGCGACTGGGGCCTTTCGGCCGCCGCCACGCTGCTTTCTCTTTGTCCGATTTTCCACGATAACACGGCGACGGCGCGCGTCGCTATGCGCTGTCCGAGAAATTAAACGACTAGCGGCTTTTTATTCGCGCGCGAATGACATCTCAGGCACAAATTTCGCCTTTTAAAATAGCGAGGCATCCGAGGCACGAACACCGACAATTTTTTTTCCAGAGCGCGCAATCAATGCAGCCGCGAGTGCTGCGAGTGCCGCGACGACTTTGTCATCTGCGTTTATTTTTCAATCCACACACGTGCGTCGGACAAAAACGCTCGGGGCTTCGGAGTCTCGCGACGGCTCCAGTGCCGGAGAAACTTTGCGTCGCGCTGGAAAGCCAAGGAAGGTAGCCGGCAGCGGCTCGCGTCGCCGCCGATCGGATCGGTAGCCTCCGCCGCGGCTTAGGCGATAATCCATTAACAGCGCCGCGGATGATGAATTACCGTCCTCGAGATAACGGACGCCTACTTTTTGCGAGGAGCCGAGGAGCGAAAAACGCGAAAAGCGCCCGTGTCTGTTTGCGCACGTACGGGACCATCTAGAAAGTATCGCCGCTGCATCGCGGAAGCTTTCTTTGATACTTTTTGCTCTGCTCTCCGGGGCTCCAAGTATGTGTTACGCGCGCGCCTGCCCCGAGTAAAAATCGGAGCGCGGCTGCGTCTTCTTTTTTACGCTCGCTTATCTCCTCGAAGGAGAGGTCGGGCGAGCGGAAAGCGCCAACTGCTGGAGGCGACCATTTTTCGGCCGGCTTTCTCTCCTTTTTCTCCGAAGCGAAGAATTGGATTATTCCCTCGGGGCGGTAATTCTTACTACGAATTAGGGGCGTGCGCGTGCGCCCGTGTCACGCGAGCGTCATTAATAACGCGAGGCGGTGTCACCGCGCGCGCTTTGCTTTTTCGCTCCTGAACGTACGTGGCGAATAAATCCGCGCGATTCGCGCACACCAGCACTCCCTTCCAGAGTGCGCCGCACGGACACTCGACTCGAGCTCCCGTTGGTCAATCGACTTTCCAGTCTCACGATCAAAAAGACAAACGACAAACGAGAAAGAACGGCGACGCTCGACCACGTACGACTGAGTAATAACTTCGTCAATTTTTCCGGTCTAGCGATTATGTGGATCCCGCGCAGGAGCGAATGATGAAAACGCGTTTGGTTCTCCTGCTATTGCCAGGTCCTCCCTAATTTTATCGGGCGTCACTGTACTCCCTCGGAAACCGTCTGATTTACGAAAATGTCCAGGAGCATTTTCCGAGCATCGCGCGCCGCCTCGGCACGAGCCAATTATGACTTATTGTTGCGCATGCGCCCAAGCCACATCGATGAAGCGGTAAAAAGATGCAAAAATTCGGCACGGAACAATCCGCGGCAGCTTCTTACGCGCAAATGTAATTCTTGCGTGTCTTCCTGCTTTTTTTCACTAAAGCGCAGGCTCTGGCACGTAGGGGCGCACACGCGCACACGCACGCGGCCTGGCATCTCGATAATCCGTCGGCGCGATTCCCACGTATGTATAGCCGCGCGCGCGCGCACACGCGTGCTTTCGCAAGGATGAAGATAAATCGCGGGAGAGAAGGACTACTGGAACGCGGAGGATCCGTGTCCGCGCGGCAAACAATGGCAACAGCCGCGGCTCGCGAAAAGGCTGCGGGCTTGGGAAAAAAGGAGTAGGAGAAGAAGAAGGATAGAAAGGAGAGAAGCACAAGAATTGACCGCGGGAATTTTTGTTGCCTCGGTTTTTGCTTGATTGATAAATCTTTTAGGGTGTCGTACACCGTCGTGGATTGACGCATCCGCGTCTAGGAAAATCGTTCTCCCCGAATCCTTGCCTCCTCCTCCTCCTCCTCCGTCTTCTTCTTGCACTTCCAACACAATAGAACGTGTATAAGCAATGCGGCTGCTATTGGGAAAAGATGCAACGTTTTAATCGAGCGCTTGTCGATTCTACAAGCCGATAACACTCTCACCGATACGAGTAAAAGGTGTTAAAAAGACGCTGTATTATGCACCGATCAGTTTTACAAACTCTACTCCGAAAGTGCGACACTTTATTGGAAGCTACAGAGGTGGCAATCGTGTGTTGTTGACGGCGTCGAAGACACCTTGCAAGACGTGCCAAGAGTAAAGCAAAACCCAAAATGAAGCAATTTCAGTGAAAAATTTCGGCGTTGCGCATTTGTCGGAGATATAAATCGAGATTCATTTACCGATTGTCGGCTTAGCCTCATTTCTTTAAGAATCGAGTGAATTTGTCGAATAACAAAACTAAGGATTACTATGGCATTTTACGTTGTTCGTTACTTTTTTCAAATTTACATTAGATATCTCTGTGTAACTTTTGAACGTTCGATGCGTATTAATAAAAAGCTTCGCTCTTTTACGTAATATGCGTTGAATACAATTATGGTTCGTAGATCATCGGTATTCATTTCTGAAATAACACGACGAATCCGAACAATTTATTGCACTTTTCTAAAAAACAACGACAATTTAGAGGCGCTTAAAGAACAACTTCCTCGTGCGAAATCTTTAAACTTAACGAGTAATCGAAACATTCGTATTAGCAAAAACTACAATAGAAATTAATGACTCGGTTAATAATTTAGAGAATAGCATGTGAAAAACAAAACAAAAAACAATGTTCTATCGATGAGTAAATAGCATGAGTTAGTATATGCTCGCGCAGCAGAGTTCTTGCAGGTATAATGCAAAAATGTATTCGCGTGTCACGCGTGCCGAGGTATACAAGCATAAAAACCATTCCATACGATGTATATCCGCAACCGTGATTTACGACTCTCGTATCTACTTATATCTATTACGATCTAATGGATTCTCGGCGATCGGAAATAGTTGTAGTGCGCAACAATGAAGAAGCTGCCGGTGCTAAAACGAACACTGTCATTGACGAAATTGACGAAATTGACGAAACACACCACGATACGTTGCACTACAGCGACGTAACATATTAAAAATTGCCCAATCGAGGAAAACAACGTGGAGGCAATGAGCGCTCGTGATGGAGACGTTGCTGCAGTTGCTTACGAATACCCGCAGTCTCAGCCATCGCTCCTTATAATTTTTAACGCGTAATTAAGGCTTGAAATTGTTTATAAAAATCGAGGCGACCTCGTACAACTAGTTCCTGTCTCGCCGAACGGGAACTAAAAACGAAAGCATCGTTCGCACCATACTCGAATATGTCTCTAATGCGTGGAGTGGAGACGCACACGCGGCTTATTACGCGCGAGCAACGCATGCACACACGAGAGCGGAGTTGCGTAATAACGCGGTAGGGCACATCCTATCAATCTTCGTGCGCGTTAATTAGCGCGTGCGCGACATTAGCCGCGCGAGGCTACAGGGGCTCGCCCGTAGATTCACTCCAGAAATTATGGAGGGCATTCACGCACACGGGCGCACGACACCTATGCGGTGCCTCCGCTCGCGGCCGTTCGAAATCGATAATAGACTCAGCGACGAGGTCTAAGATAATAGCAGTGCGACAAATCTGCGCGAGGATTTTTCGACTCTTTTCTGTCTCGCGAAGCGATCAAATTACAGTGCCGCCGAGCTCGAGTTTCGGGATTCCCATTATTGCGATGCTAATTATAGAGAAGCTCTCTTTTGCCGCAGCCGTCTAAACCCCCGTAAGAAAACTTAGCGGGTTTCCTGCCCCTAGTGAAGATTCGTCGGCCTATAGATTTAGGAAGTCGCGCGAGTAGTCGACTCTCCTCCAGATATCGATTCGCTCAGACGCCGCAACTTTGTACAATAAGATAATTGCTGCAATCGCTGCAGCGCACCAATGCCTTTCCCACATTTTATCTTTGTCGCTGAATTAAAGATTTAACGCTGAATTTTTTCTGTTCCAGGTAAAGACCGTGTTCAGTTGGTTGCTTTGAAGGACGAGCGCTGCGCCACGTGTAAGTGAGTTTCGATTATTTAGCCAGGAGCCTTTTGCTCCCGATCGGCGATTATTTCATCGGTCGAGCTTGGAAATAAACGGCGCAAAGGAGATGGTGCGTCTGCCCGAGCCTGGAGGGCGGGAAAAAAATTTGAAATCGGCTCGCGCTCGAAAAACCATCGTCGCACACTTTATAAACTAGAGCTCGAGAATTTCGGCGGCAACTAGAGCCTCGCAAGCGCAGATGCGACGCCAGATACGCGTCCACGGAGAGCGGAGTCTCGCATTTCGTGCCGCCCAAGTATAAATCGCGTACGTACGGCTAATTAAACCATTGGCTATCGAAGCGATTAATCGATCGACGCGTTTTCCCTCGCCTGCCTCTTCCCTCCCTCTCTTGTGCCCTCTCTTCGCAAATAAGGCGATAAGGAGCGCGCCAGGGAGCGGGGAGAGGACCGACTCGTGCAACGGCCAGTTATTCGATACATATTAATGCTCGCACAAAAGCTTTTAATATTACATGAAATATTCGAATTCTCGACTTCCAATTACGAGTGCGTGGCCGGTCCTCGGCGGCGGCGGCGGCGGCGGCGGGATGGCATTCCGATCGAGAGAGAAAGTCGGCTCTTCGTCCTTGTCGCTTTCTTTCCTTTTCATCTTGACATCTCGGAAAAGAGGGGAATTAGATCGTTCGAGGCGAGCGCGCAATCGCAGAAACGCAAACGCACGCGTGAATTGGAAAGACTGTCAAGGAGGTCGTTCGATTTAGATTTAACGTGCAGGCGTAGTTACGTAAGCGGCAGCAGGTGTTGCTCCGAAGCGCGATAAAACGAATGTAATCGTAAGAAACAGATTATAAAAACCGGATTGTGGATTGCGAGTCGGGGGGGGGGGAAGGAAGTGGATAGATGAAGGAAAATCGAGTGCACCGCTCGGGTGTAGAGCTGCAGTCGGGCTCGCGCTCGCTCGCTCGGACGGATACATGTGTACTGGCTTGTCGTTTGAATATTTATGCACGACCTCTGCCGCGCGAGTCGTGCAAGAAACCGCCGCATTCTGGAAAGAGCGCGTTCTGATTTATGCGATCGAATCTCGCCGCCTCTCGCGAGCTAAGCTGAACGCGCCTCCGTTCCTTTTTTCTGCCTCCTTTTTTCGAGCGCGGCGAGTTGCGCGTTGCGCGGTGCACCTGTGCGCCTCGCCTTCCTCCTCGTTGAACTCATTAGCCGGGAGTCCGAGCGAGGAAGTGATCTACTCTTCGACGAGTCGTCGTCCAAGCGTCGCGATCTGCGTCCATTTTTTCGCCAAAGATCCGGGCACGCGTTTATGCCTTGAGTGCCTCCTTCGCCCCTCTTACATTGGAAAATTGAAAATTGCGCTCTGCCGATAACGCAGCCGCTGCCTGGCGCAATTAAGATATTGCGCTTTAACGAGGCTCGCTATCAGCGTCGGCCGCGTGTCGACCGTCGTAAGTCGTCCTTAAAGTTCTTCGCGAGCATCGAGCAAGAAAATGGAAAGACGTTTCAAGAACGTTTTGAGTGTGCGAAACTATATCAAAAGTCATTCGCATTCGAAGGTGGAGGAGGAAAATAGCACAAGTCCCGGGAACAACACACAGCGCTTGTGCGCTTGAGACCTTCGTTTGAGTCGTATATAAGAATAAAAATCAATAATGGTTGTCTGTCATCACTCCGGCATCGAGAATTCATACACTCCAAGTTTTTTTAGAGTTCCAATCTCAATGATTTTACGCTCGTTTAAACATTCGATCGATTTTTGTACGTCCGAACATTTCCTTGAATGATGTTTGCCGGGTGTCGATTCTGTTACGATACATTTTCTAAATTAGCAGCGTACGCGCGAGTTACTTACTTGCGAGAGCTGCCATTCTAAATATAAAACTGCTTGTTTGCTCTTGAAATATTGAAATGTTGGCATATTTGCAGAAAAAGTAGTCGATCGTAGACGCGGAAAATATTTCCAAGGACGCTGGGCACTCGTTCGCTTTTATTAATTTTTTGGGGGGAGGACAATTTTAAATTAATTCACCCTCGCTGTGAATTCGAAAATATTAGGTAAAAACTATGTCAGCCCTGGAACTATTGCAAAGACACCAATGCAAGAATCGGCATTCTAGTTCGAAAAAACTGCAAAGCCAAAGAGCAGCCGCCCAGTGTCGCTCGAAGCAACAATACCGATCAATCGCCGTGCGTCTCTAATCCTGAAAATTGCAATTGCAATTCGGAAAGGCACCAGCGTATCACCATCGGAAGGCGCTCCAATACTTTTCGTGCGCTCGAGATACTCCGATGCATGCTTATACATATGAAGCAGTTTTCCAGCTACTATTTCATGCCATGAAACATGCAGAGGCACTAAATAAAGATTCTGCCGACATTCTTATAGCTCGCGTCGGGTGGTTGGATATAGCGCAGCAAAAAATGCACGAATACAGGCGCGCGCGGGTGCATAGACACGGACACAGGTATACCACTGACTAACGCCAGGATTGATTACCGATATTTTCTCCTCCGCTTTTTTCCAGCCGAGGTTGGTTCGTTTTTCGCATCGCGATGATACGAACTGACGTATACCGATTGCAGCTCCTTTTTACTCGACTAAAATGCTACTTTTCCGAACGCGAGAATCATCGTGTGTTTCACGCATTCGGACAAATTTATTAAACGAATTCGATCGCCAATCGTTAACGGCTAATCGATATTCGGTTGTACTTGTTACATATTCTGCCGCCAAGCGAGTAAAGAGGATTCCAATATTGAAAGCCACTGTTTTTAAACGTTGGTCAATTCGTCGTGCAGGATAACCGTTATTGGATCATTTGTAAAGACTGTCGATCGACATTCTAAGTATTATGATCGATCGACAAACCGCCAATAAAGCAGTTACGATAAAACCAAGTACTCAACGCATTACAATACGTATTACCGAGTGGGATAAAATAATTAAGCTGCATTTGCATTAATTTAATAAGCGACTCCATAGAAAATATTTGATACAGCGATCGAATAAAACGATCGGCGAGGTGTTTGATGTAGGAGTGACCTTGGGCTGATTTATTTGTCAAGTTCATGGAATTTATTTTTATAAAGAGCTGCGATCGAAACGATGGAAACAAGAAAAAAGTTTTAAACATTTCGATCCAGTTTTGGCGAAGGGAACGTCGATGCATCGGCGCCGCTCTATTCGCATGCCAAGCATCGAGTGCAATATTGGATAAAACAACGTTTGTAAAATAATAGAAAATAATAGGAAATAATGGAAAAGGTGAAACGATAGCGGCGACGCTAAATAGACTATCTCCTCGTTGCATTGCGCTGCATTATTCTCACATTATTCTCGTACGTATATGCACGAGCTATCTTCTAATTACTTTAGCATGATTACACAGGTTGTGAACTCTTAAAAGTTTACGGACTACGGACTGCGCACTGTAATTTTGTTTTTATTTCATTAATATATCGTTAGTTTGTTTGTAATTGCAGTTTGCAACTATTTAGTCGTCGAGTGTAAATTATTATTCATATTTATTTCATAAAAAATCGCTAACCAGTCATTTTCGACGTGCGTTCCATTCTTAAAAGGGTTTATAAGAGAAACAATTATAATTACGCAGTTTCAATTAGAAATGGCTATCAATTACGCGTGCCCGTTAACTAATACCTAATTAATCAGTCTCCGTTTCAATTTGCGAACAAATTTTTTTGCAATTATCACATTGTAAGGCGCGACGCCTGAGCCAGCGTAACAATGCTTAACTTTAAGACGGCTAGGGGGCAGAGTTCGTTTGGATATTAAATATTTAATTGCCGATCGATCAATGTTGCGAAAATTTGGAAAGTGCGCGCCAAAATCCGGCAAACGCGCGCCCACAAAATTTCATTCGCTCGAGTCCCCGATGCGAAGATGAAGCAAAAATCTGCCCCTCGTCCATTTCCCATGGCAACGAAGACCGACCGCGTCCGTGTGGTCATCCGATGCAACCAAGCCTGGTGCGCTATACAACTTACACCGTTGACACGGTGCAATTTCGCACACAGTGCTGCACGACATCTTCATAAGTGGACAGCCCCCCTAATAACGTAACACCGCGGATAAATACCCCCTCGGACATTCGAACGGCACTCACCAGGAGCTGGCATGCGTTTATTCTGAAAAACCGGAGCTACCATCTAGCGTCCGGAAATTAGCATCGGGAGACGTCGTTCGACTCCTCGCGGGCTGATTTCCTTCGATCAACCGCTGCCGCAGAAATTTTGTCAGCTCTTAGCTGTTGCTGGCTCTTGACGTCTGCCTCCGCGCATCAAACCCGTTTTATTTTTACAAGCTCGTTTATTCGCGTTATTTCGCGCATTATTCGAAGCGAGCGCTCTATTTCTCCGCTATCGTCCTGTGCTTTCGGAGTCAAGCCACTGGACTTATCGGGGTTGCGTAACGACTCGAAAGATATAGACCGCAATTAGTTTTCGCTTGCAAATTCCCATTATTGTGTGTCGACTGGTGGATGATGGCTCGCACAACGAGATCATTTTTTCCTTTGCTTTTGCTTCGCGTGGCTCGCTCGGTTCTGGTTTTTTTTACTCGTGGAACGTTATTAAGGCCGATTGCGTTTTCGGATCTGGTGTGAATTTACACGCTTGGCACGCGGCAAGTCGCGGCATTTTCCGCAGCTCGCGCTGCTTGTCCGGCCCATGTTAGTAGTATCATCAACACTCGTTTCGCTAGCGACAGATTTACCACTCGATCCTTACGTGAACGAGCGCGGTTGTTCGTATGCTGCTCTGTGCTCCGGTTGTTTGCTGTTTGACCGACTCGGCAGCCGATCCGATGATATCGGGTAATAGCACGTGCTAAATCCATCGGCGCAGCAAATTAGCGCTCGCTGTTACGGCGGTACACAATCGTTGTACATCTTTCCTGCTCGTGTGTTATTAATTTCTCGAGCTTCTGACAGTATCTCCGCTGTATTTGCCGTCGCCGCTGTTACTCGACGCGATGCCCAATGCGCGCCGGGTGTTGCCCTGCCTGCCGAGCCACTAGCGCCTAATGCCAGAACAAACCACGAAGCTGCTGCTCAGATTCCATTTGCTCGATCGCACTCGGATGGGCTCGCTGAGTTCTTTTTTTTTGCACGCGCAAACGAGGAAGCGTATCTGCACGGTGTATTACTACGCCCTTTTACTATTATCTTGTACTCGGAACATTAGCATAGAATCCCTCTAGTGAAGTCTCGTTCACGGAAACATTATTTTCAGGAAATCTATTAGGAGGCGTCGTTCGCGATCTGCCAAGTCTTATCGGCGATTGCCGCATGTAGCCTATCGCTTACTTTGACGCGCATCGAACGAAATTTAAAAATAAAAAACTGCTTTATTAGTATTACTCGTTGCAAAGTCGATCGACGGTTAGATTGCCCTATTAAATTGGTGGATATTAATTACAGAAAGAATGATGAAGAGAAACGATTTGAATTGGAAATATTGAATGGTATTTTCATTAATGTTGCGCGACATAATTAATAAGAATATTTAGCATCGACATCGTCACGTACTTATATATATATATTATACGCTTTCTCCTTATCACAAACGAAATTATTAATAAAAGTACACGATGCTGAAAACAAATGACTGTTGGGTGACCAAATTTTCCTTCCACTCGATTTATCAACGCGAAAGAAATATTACGCCACAAATTGAAAAGTGAAATTTAATTTGATTAAATAATTAGATTCATTTGTAAAAATTGCTCTGCACGATCATAAGCGTAAGATAACAGAATATTTAATTGCCTGTATAAATGTTAAATTAACTCTAATTGAAACTAATTTGCTCGATATATTTTTAACACTTTTGTACATGCGCATATTGCTGAGAATTATTGTTTTTAATGAAAATTAGCAACGATTACTCGCATTAAAATACAGAGTTTTTTTAAAATTTCTTTTAATAACTCGTCGGTTCTTATTTATTTGCAAAAATATTTTTCAACTTTAATAACAGTACTGATACGAGCAACGAACCGTTGAATAAACAATCCTAAGAGTCGCGTATGCAATTTGAATATTTCATCTCGTCAAGTGCAATAATTGAAGTTCTTGACATTGGATAAACCTTGGCGAATTACACGGAAGAACAAAAACTTTGTCTTGGCGCACTCGGGGTAAGCACGTGAGCACGTGATCACGCGTTTGTTCGTCGCGGAATGAAATTCAATCTGTTTTTTTGATAGACGAGTAAAATTAATAAAGTATGTTTCCCATCGCAATGAACGGAACTGAGAAATTTGAAAAAGTTGACTTCCAGTGCTAAGGAGAAAAACAATGCACGAGTAATCGAACGTAAATAAACACTTGATGATTCTAAGAACGGCCTAAGCTTTTCAAGGTAAGCTAATGTATGTATGTAAAGCAGGCGGCGCCGCAACTGTGGCAGGTTATAAAATACATTATTTCTCGATAGTTGGAACGATGAATGATACTCGCACGCGTCATATACTTTCGAATCAAACTTTTCCGACACTCGACTTTAACTAAGAAAATAATACTTTCCTAATCGTCAGCTGCCATTGAAAATCCGCCACGACTAAAGAACAATCGGCGGCTCTGGTAAAACTGGTCTTCCAGTAAAACCGAATGATAAAGCGTTGTAAGTCGGGGAAAGGATCCTCGCTCTTATCCTGGGCACCAACGTTCGCGTCGCTGTAACGGTTTTTCGTCCAGCTTCGCCTGGACAAGTGCGTCTCGTCTTGGCTTCGGCTCGCACTTTACACTTTAATTGCACAGAGCGTCGCGATGAGAACGAACGACTCTCGCGCAGCTTTGCTCAGCTTTCCTCTCGAGCCTGCGCATCGAACTACACTCGGACCAGAATTCGAAAAAACTGTTCCAAAAGTAGTCCCAAATTTGGCCGCTCCTCTGACACGCTTCGTTCGAACGAACAAAATTATTTTGTCCTCCTATTCGCGGAAAATCGTTTAGCTCGATTATTAGCTACAAGCTTATAAAAGCATAAGCGATACTTATTTATTCCCCGAAGCCTGTGAATCTTGTCTTTATACCTTTTTATCGATTTGCAAAACAGCAGTGAGCACACATGTGCCTAATAACTTGGATCGATATTAAGATAAAAAATTTACCATCACATTTTGCATAATTCAGTTGCCGTTCGAATTGTATGGACTCGCTCAATTCCACTCAGCTGCATCCCAAGATGCCAATAAGAGAAGTTATTTAAAAGTGTAGCAGTCGCTTAGAGTTTAAATTTAAGCTGAAAAAACCGGTATTCAAAAAATTCATCGATACAAGTAATGCTCGAAGTAACAACTTTATGCAATTTTAATAGAATGTAAGCAATGCGTGTAGGGCACTCGGAAAGCTCCTGGAGTTAATTTAATTCCGCACAGCTTTGGTCTAATTAAACGTTCGATAGGTGTGAAATCAGGTTGTAAGATAATTGCAGTCATTCAAAAATTATAGTAAACAAATTATTATTTTAACTTTTTACCTTGTTGAACAATACACACATTCGCGTCACTGTGTTTAATCATTGGCATCGTTAAGATTGTGTTCGTGAAGCAATTCATTGTAGGAATTAAGCAATTTTATTAAACGTTTGCGTTTACACGAAGAAAATTTGTGCATAATGTTCGTATTTTATACGACGGATGCCGTGCGAGATCGAATCTTTTATTCGCCTGCAACTTTCGTCGAAAGTTTTTCATCGCGGAAAGAAACTGCCGAGCGACGTTGAGTACGTATTTTTATCGATTCTACGCCAGAGGGAGTTTCTTTGTGCCCGAGAATTATGGGCCTTAACTTTTACAGAAAACATTTGTTTCTCGTTAGAGCTAATAAAGTAACTTTATTTTAATTCAATTCTACCCCGAATATTAAAAGCCTTGACTTGTGCAGATTTGACAATTCAACGCCAATAATAATAATAATAATCTTAATATCGTTAACCGCCGTTGCTACCTTATCCTAATATTGGTTATCAAAATTTTCTTTCTCTTTGTTCGGATAACCGTTTGTAATAATACAATTTTTGAATATATCGACGGTTAAAGCGAGGCTGCCACCACATTCGCCGCTTGTTGTTGCCTGCTAGTTGTTGCGGAGATTAAAAAAGCCCTTGCAAGGCGCGAAACGACGATAAATGACTCGATGAGCTCAACTATGAACGATAAGAAACTGCTGTTGCGATGCGTCAGGATATAAATTTAAAACGGCGAATTTTCGAACGTTAAATTTGATAACAACACGTCTAGGGCTCGAAGCAGCCGTAACGATGCCCGCTAATTAAATGTTGGGATAAAACTCGTCGCAATTAGTATGCATTTATGCGAAAGCGAAGCATAATAACATTATCACTGTAAAATAAGGGACAACAACAAGACTGGACGCGGTGCCGTTATTTGTTTTGGCGTAAATAAACGGCGCCATAAATCTCGTTTACGCACACAGTGTATGGTAAATGAGTATAGATAGTCGTAAGGCGAATATCACATTTACAAACGGTGCTTTTTGCGCGTTTCTGTCATAATAGAAAATTAGTATCGTTTTACCTCGCGCACAGACACGCTCTTCGGCCCGTGCACGTACGCGAAGTGGACACACACACAAAGGAGGGAGGCTTGACGCTTTGTGGGGTTTCGGTCCCAGCGGCGACGGCGGGACTGCGCCTAAACACGAAAAGCGAAATAGCAGTATATAACGTATATTTCTCATATAGGTATATGGGATGTGCCCGAGGTACGCCCACAATGGTCCTGCGCCGCAGCAGTGATTCTCAAACGGGAGGCAGGTCGCGATGCACCGCAAGCGCGATCCGAGTTTCTCAAATCGTAAATCGTCGTGGGATTCAGCGAAATTCGTCGCATCTGTGACCAAATAAGAGACAATTATTCGTTATTTTTGCCGATCAGTTGGCTCTTGCACACGCCCTTTTGCATCTATAGTGCGTTGTAAATAAAAACCGAGGGTCTCGACGGCCACTAACTTCCACGGATGCTTTAATTACCAATTAATTGTGAAATGTGGTTCATTAGCGTAGCCTCCTTTAATATCAAATTCATAAACACGCGTATAATTGTTCGAGCACAGATGAAGAGCTTGAGAGAGACGGAGCTGGAGGAGAAACAGATAGATGACTGGAGGGGGAGGATCAGAAGAAGAAAGAAATAATTCAATATTAGATGGATAGAAAAACGAGAGAAAAGAATTTCCCAATTCGCATCGATGCTTAAAGTCCCGAGATTGCAGATTCGCATCGGCATCGTTAAATATTTAAACGGTTTCAGGCCGCCAAGTTGTTCGTCGCTTGAATGCATTCGTTGCGAAACTTCTTTCAGTAATAATAATAATTAAAAGAATATTCAAATGTAATTTTGTCGCCAGATACTCGGAGTTAGTTTCGTGTTTTCTCGAGGATATAAAGCAGTTTACGAACAGCAATTATTTACTTACCAATTGTGGCTATTATCGCATAACTCAACTTAACTATGTGGACAAAATAGCGCGAAATCGATTACAATTACGAGTTGAATTTAATTATTATAAAGACTACTGACCTGCAACGTGTAGCGATCGCTATTCAAAAGTTGAAAAAGAAACGTCCTCGTCTACGTGCGCCGTAATTGGCAACGATGCACTTATAAAAATGATGAGAAATGGTTAGGGAGGCATTTTGTATTCGATCGAGCCTTAATTCGATCGTGGTTTAATTTTTGTTGGGCATTATCTTGGATTAGAAGAAGGGCTCGGTCAGCAGTTTCAAACGGCCAATAGCCCGAGCCAAGGCTTGCCTACGAATATTGGAATAATAAAGGGCAATGTTAGCCAAAGGTAATCCGTAGGTGGAAAAGGGAATCGCGGTACGTCGGCTGATTAAATCAACAGGCCGGCCTTCGCGAATACTATTCGCAGAACTGGTTGCGACAGGAGGGATTTGCCAATCCACGAAGCTCGGCTCGCTGGAATATTGTTTCCCGGCGAGGGCATTAACACGACGAGGCTCTCCCGAAAAGAGACGCCTCCGCAAGTGCGGATTTACGGAGCTTTCGCGAGGAGCGTCTAGTTGACGTACAGCCTGATTTTTGGCAAGGAGAGCCCCGGCAACGCGAGCCCCTCACCCTCCGTCATCGCGCGGAGTATGAGTTTTAATGCATTTTACGGCCCGAGCTAAAAACCCATTAAGAGAGACTACAGAGAGCCGTCCTGCGGAGACGTGTGTGTGTATACGTAGAGACGCACGCCTCCTCCCTTCGTTTTCGTTTCTTCCGCACTCTATTAACGAGCGTTTACACACTTTCATAAAAACATTTGACTTTTGGGTAATGATGCCAAGCTCTCGTCTCCTTCTCATTAGCGGATTTTTAATAGCCGGGAGTGCGCGCGCGCGCGCGCCCGGCCATTTCCGAGGATTGATTTTTGGGGGCGACGCTAATGAAATGAGCGTTTCGTCTTTCCCGCAAGCCAACTGCTGAGATTGTCCACCTCAATAGTGGATTGGGAAAGGTTTTTGCCCGCCGCGACGCGCGCGACCCAGCCGCTCGCGTAATTATAATTGCAGTGTAATAACCGAGTGCATCGGTGGGCTAATTTTAAAACGCTCCCGAGGAAGGAGCTTAGGATCGATCGGCGCTCGCTCCTCCCGAAACTCGTTCAATTAAGCGAGCGGCACCTGTGAACCGAAATCGAAGCTACAAATTGCTATTTCCACCGCCTCGACGCTCGCAGCAGCAGGAGCAGCGGCTCGAGCGCTGCACTCCTCGCGACAATCGGGGCTTTTAGCAGAAGCATCGCGACTCCTCGATGCTCGGAGGCGGCACGCGTCGAAAAAATTATCCGCAGCGCGAGGGCCCGGCTAAGAGCCGAGGAACAATCGAAAGCAGCCGCGCATAAAGGAGCGCACGCACGCACTCGGCGGGTAGCTGTCAAAATCCTCCGCGTGCGCACAAAGGCGAGCGCTCGGCTCAGGTGCCACTCAGCAGCAGCCAGCGGACGGGACCTTGAAAAGCGGCACGAAAAGTGGAAAAAAGGTAGAAGGATCTGGAGAGTGGAAGGCAAAAGGAGGAAGACTCTGCGGGAAAGAACGAGGGAGAGGAAGAAAAAACGACAAAAAGGAGGAAAGAAGAAAAAGACAGGAGGGAGAGCAGGAGCGAGGAGCGAGGAGCGAGCAGCGAACAGTGAACGGCGACCGGCGAGGAAGAAGATTATTACCCGCAGTTGAGGTTCGGCCTGCTGCTCCGCGCGCGTGTCGCGAGTTGACACGCAAGCGACTTTTTCACGGGAACTGCTGCCGAGCGTGTAGTCCACGTCCACACACTGGCGAGATCCCCGAGTGTGTGTGCGTGCGAGGCCAGCCGCTGAAACGGACCGTTGGCGCTCGGCTCGCGACGCCGACGCCGACGTCGACGCCGACCTTCCTGTTCCATCTTCGTAGTAGTCGGCAATGAGAGCAGAACAGCCGCGGCGGAGCCTTTGACACGAGCAACGGGACGCGATGCTCCTCCCGCTGGCTCGTGCATTATACGCAAACGAGTGCATCTCTCGACCGCTAATAATCGTAATTAGGCGCCCGGCGCAAGGAGGACGACTCTACGAACGCGGATTCCGGCGATTTCATGCGGTGAAAATCGCTCTCCTGATCCGCCCAAACTCGAAAATTCTTTTGCTGAACAATTGGTCCTGATCAACGGACTGAGACTCCGCGTAAGGTTCGGTTCACCTTTGGTCTCGAGCCAAAATATTATAGCTCGTCTCTCCGTGTATTTCCGCAATGCCCGTGCAACCTATATTCTAGTTTTATCGAAAGGGGGGGGGGGACTGATTTGTCGCTAGACGTGAAACGCGAATGTCACATGCCAGCTTTTAATCGATGGATTACATTCTCCATCGGCGAGTATTGGTGAACATTTGCCGCGTAAGTTGTCATTGAGTAAACAACGATTATTTGTGGCCTATCAAAAAGACGTCGAAATAAAAATTACGCTGACTATTTTCTTATAGCTACTTACCACTACCACCTCGAGCAGGAATTACAGTAATTAGACCTAGTTTAGTTCTAATAAACAGTAGCGCAAACGCGATGCCTGTCTGGCTTCTGGTATTATTATATTATTTTATTATTATACTATTTATTAAATAATACATTTCACATTGTTATATCTGTTTATAGGTATAAACATTTACGAATTTAATTAATACCAACTTATAAATTATACGTACAGAATGTCGTGCTTATTCTCTTATTTAACTTTAACGAATTTCTTCTTATTCACAATTGGTAATACGTTTTACCATTGATATACATTTGCACTGAATACTAGTCACCCCTAAATTTGACTCGTTTGGCTTTGGTTTTGGCTTCTGGTATTGCGTTGGGTAAGCGATTTAAGTACTGGAAAATAATTACTAACTGGGAAGAGCATCGCCGTCTCGTTCTGCCAGCTGCCGAGGATCAACCGGTAAACAATACAAGTCGTTTTATTAATAACGACGGTTTCGGAGCGAGAATCTTTCGAATAAAAATAAGAGATGCACTCGTGCATCGATCGAGCTTTACTACTATTTTCTAGCTTTCGAATGTCTTGCTTAGCGGTGATAGAATCGATATGCCAAGCACCGAATAAGCAGCCGTGGATTCGCAAAGTAGACTTATTGCATGTATTATTGAAGCGCAAATAGAAATGTGCTTTTGCTATTATCAGCTTTCTAAATAAGTTCTGCAAATGCTTTGAAATATTGAGCAAAGTAAAGTATAATAAAGTTGTGGAGAGTGACGTCACAGTAGGCCAGTATGTTAAGCAATCAGCTAAAGCCCCGCAGTTAAAAAAGGAAAGAGGAAAAATCAGAAATTGAAATTAGCTAAATTGAAGGGGGAAAGAAATGGCTCCTCGACTCTTTCGGTCGAAGGCTTCGCGGGAAACTCGATAATAGGCCTCGTGCACTACTACTGTGCGCGCCGAGCCGATATTCAAACGGCACAATGCGTAGCAGCAGCTTTTGTAATGACTGATCGCGCTTGCGCAATCGTTGTAGCATGTATCATAATTTCGATTTCATAAGGAAATCATTCCCTGTTTCAGTCGTGTTCCGTCTCGAGGCGAAAAAGAAAAAAGGGGCACTAGCATAATGAACAAAGTCTGCGCGTACGCATAATGTGTAAAACGTGCGTTTTTCCGATATCGATCAGCAATATTAGAAATTCAATCGTGTAGGTAGGCGCATTTACGTAGGAAGCAACGCGGTCCGCCCACGCTTTCCAATAATCGCACGACTCGATCGATAACGCAGCTCTCGTGCACACGCGTGCACGCGCACACAGGTGTGCCCGATTCCGCGATTCCACACGCGTTGTGTCAATGTACAAACGCACCCACATTCGCGAGCGCAAGTCTGCAGAAATTTTTGCTATACAACAGTTTCTATGCGCCATGGCCTCCATTGCCTCCATCGAACGTTCGCGTACACGCGCCGATGCCTATATTCTGCCAGAGCACGTGTGTGTGTGTGTGTGTGTATACGTGAATCGCGCGACACTTGAAAAGCAAGGAGAAACTCGCGATACACGATCGGTGAAAATTAGCAACACGCGAAACCGATTTCGAAGGCAGCCGTCGCTGGTTTAGCACTCGCCGATACCAAAATTAACGTACAGGCTGACGGGTGCGTTCGTTGCACCTCAAAAGCATACAATTTAGGAGAATTTGGCAAGTGGTGTGCAAATTATTCCCCGATGCGATACGCTGAATCGAGATAATGGAAATTTGCATTCGCAGTGACCTTTTGAACGAATGCCGATTGCCAAGTGTTGCAGGGACTGCAAAAGTGGCAGCTTTTCCAAAAAATGGAATTTCTACGAGACAAGCCAAGACAAGGAGTGAAAATCCGTAACGATAAGTCGCGTCGTGAAAAGTATAAAACAATGACGATTTACACGAGAGAACTCCAAAGGAGTGACCATCAATAATAACCAGTTTGACTCGAATACAATGCGCAACGCGTTTCAGTAAATTGCAAAAATAATCTCTTATAATATGATATAACACTAATCGCTCGGGGAGATAACGTTTGTCCGTGCGATAACGAAAGTGGCACATCTATGCGTTGATATTTTCAGAAGCAAGTGTACGCATAACCATGTGTAACCTTATTGCGGAGCGATATAAGCGTAATTTTCTATACATAGCCTATTATTGATAAACGTTTATCACCGCTTGGAATCGGAATTACGCATCTGTGAAAGAATAAGGAAAAGTGGCGACTGGCTTTTGCAAATTATTTATTTTCCAATACGCGTGTCGAAGGAAAAGGCAATTTTTGCTATTTATTATTGCCGCGTAGCGCAGTTCAAAAACGAGTTCGAGTTTTATCGAGCGAGGACTGTTACTCGCTATTATTACAAATGCTGAAATTCAACTGATACGTCACTTATGTGCTGCGCTGTGTTTATCGTTCGAGGTGCTCGGGAGCTTCAAGGGTTAGGAAAAACCATCAGCTTTCAGTACTTTCAGTCGATGAACTTGGCTAAATAGGCCTTTATTTCTCCAATGCAGCCAAGTGAATCGCGCGATCGATCGACTTTTTCAACGAATCCACGTCGATCCACAAAATCGACGTGTTTAACGATTCGAGCAAAAACAGTTTTCCAATTGCTTTCGAGCGCGAGGGGGGTGGGGGCAAAGCCTCGACGGAAAATCGTTAAGGTGCTCGGAACACTGCTGAAATCGAACATTAAACAAAGCGTGAATATTTTTTATAAACAACGAACAATGGCGCTTTATAATTAAACGAGGGACATAGACGGATGGATGGATGGATAAATTAGTGGCGTACTAAAAAGGCTCGCTCTCCTTGACTTGTAAATTAATAAATTAAAGGCAAAAATGCCGGAATGAAAATTCTTTTTATAAGGAAAAGAAAAGTTTTTAATCATAAAACGCGAGGCAAGGAAAAGAACCAAGAGCTTACCTTCCAGCTCCGGCTAAATTGTTTTCTTGATAAAAATGAGCGAGGCAGGGTCTAGCCGTCTGCATTACGTAAAATATTATCTATTCTCACGACGAAAGCACTAACATTTTATTATATGTGCATTAAACTTTCGCAACTGTCCTTTCATCTTTCTCCTTCTCGAGAACCCACTCTCCGCGCCCGAGCTACGGTCGCATCGAGCGAGCGCCGGAGTCCTGGCGCGTCCGCTAATGCTCCGACACGGAACCACGTGGAGGAGCTCCCGAGTGTTGCGCACGAAAGAGAGCACGAGAAAAAAGAAGCTGGAGCAAAGATCGGCTGAAATTGCCGATCGCGGTAAAAATAAGGAATTGCCCTAGCAAATTGCTTCCCGCCTCTGAATCAGTCGCTGTCATCGCTCTTACGCGCGTTGCTCGAAAGGAAAAATAGCGTCGGAGCGTCGTAACTCTCAAAGGATTCGGCGGCGGCACTTGCTCCACGCGGGCGCGCACACTCACAGAGCGCGGGAGAGAGAGAGAGAGAGAGAGAGAGAGAGAGGACGTACGTGTGCGGGCAGCTTTATAAAAGTACGCATCTCGTATACTGTAAACAAGTTTTATCCGCTGGTTAAAATAAATAAATTGCACGCGGAGCTGCGGCCGTATGGCCCCCCCGGTCATACCTTCCTCTCTCGTGCTCGAGCGCATACCGGGTGTTCACATCCGTGAAAACAGGCTCTCCGTAAATATGCGCGTTTTATGCATCAATACCGCGCGCCTCTGTGTGTGCGAACGGGGCCTGAGGCCGAGCTCGAAAAAAGACGCGGAGCAAGCGGAGGCAAGAGGCAAAAGGGAAAAGGAAAAAATGTTGGATTTCGATTGCGCCAGTTCCGAATCGCGATTAGAGTATGTGCTTAGGCTCGGGGCGTTTTTTCCTTTTCTTCCTCCGGTTGCGATTCAGTGGCCGCTTTCATGGCCGCCTAGGAACCAAGCGCTTAACGGCCGACTCTGCAACACTCGCACCGGGCAGAGACGTTTTTAAGGCGAATTATTATGCATTTGGAGTCGCTGCGGCAGTTGAAACGGAGATGGAAATGGAAATGGCAACGGCAACGGACTGAAATATCCTCCTTCTGCATTGGCTGCCTTTCGACCATACGATTTCTGGCTGACGACGAATCTCCAATGTCCGAACTCCACGGAACGTTATCAGTGGCCCGGGCGATGACGCGCCTCTCGCTCGACAGATTCGCTTGCTGCACTGCGAATAAGCGTCTTGGAGGCAACTGCTGCGCACTGGTAGCAGCCGAGCACTTACCTCGATTCGAAGCGACGCGTTCGGATGAACAATTGGCTGACATTGAAAACTGCCACTGCAAATTCGCGAAGCCCCTGTTCAAGCGCGGATCAAACAGCTTAAAATTACTTCGTAGATCGATTCGGGGATTTTCCATAAGTGCGCGCGTACGTGGCGCAGGAGAAACCTAATCGATAAGTGTCAAACGTTCGAGTACAATCGTTCGCCAAAATGAAACGCGCGATTCGACAAGTTTTCGCAATACCTATTTCGAAGCTAAAAATCCCTCCGCATAACCAATAATCAATAGTTCGTTTTTCGTTAAAAAAAAACAACTATCGACGTACTAAAAGCAAGAGTCCGAGTTTGTATCGGCGTTTGCATCGCATAAACACAAGTTGCTCGATTACATTCTAATATGATAATATGAATTCGCTGCGATTTGGTCTCGCGTTAGAATGTAATCGAGCAACTTTTCCCCGTGTTTAAGGCCAAAGTGGATTTCTCGCGGCTTTCTTGCGGAAGGCACTTGCAGAGCGAAGCAATTAAAGATAAGCTAATTAAAATTTCCTCGGTCAAATGGCCATCGGAGTTGCTTAATCCAACAAAGGAGTTATTCGAGCACTAGGAATAAAATAACGACCGTTTACGTTGGCATAATTCTCCAGTCAATTAAACGCGTCAATCCGTATTTAGCGTTGCTTCTCTCGAAAAATCTCCCCTTTCAGTGCTCGCGCTCGTCCGTTATTCGCCAATAATCCGCGCCGGGCAATATTTCCGGGCGACGTTTCTTCGATGAAATTCGGGCATCGAAAAATCGCAGATCGGGAAACGCGCGCGAGCAATGCGTTAAAAATGCCGATTAAAATCAGAGGCTCTAGATGACAATAATTAAAGCGACAGATTTGACGTTAACAGCGGCGTGTAATAAATGGCGAATTTACGAGCGACAGTCGTCGTAAATCGGTGGAGATACACTTTGGTTACGTCGAGTCTTAGTGCCGCGGTAGTTAGTCAACTCTCCGGAACTCGTAATACACGCAGCACACGGAGTCGGCCGGGACGTAACGCGATTTATGACGCAGGTGTATCTGCACGCGCGAACGCACTCGAATTCTTAATTTTCATTCCCGCACTTCGGCTGCATTTTATTCGCCTGCTTATACATAAATATTGAAATTTTACTAATCCCTGCTTTAGCGGGAGCAACGGATGAGGTGTGCGACGATGCACTCTTACGCTTTCGCGACGCATTCATTCGAGAGAGGCTGGACAAAAACACGGATCGCAAGACAAATAACGGGGGAAAAATTTAATTCCACGAGATTATACGCTTCGAAGGCCTTTTTACCTTTAATTTATACTTTTAAACGAAGTTGTGGACGTAAGGCGCTTGGTGGCTTCTACCAAAGGATCGAATGGCCGCGTCAACAGCCGCGGAGATTTAAGGAAAGAGGGGTTCGTTCAAGCGATTGCAGAACGGCAGGCAGCGCACGAGCGAAAAAATTTATAAAGCCAACTTTTCGCAAGTTCTGCGCAAGTGTAAAAACGTTTTATCCGCGCAGAAAAATATCAGGAGCGTACTAAGTTGCGGCGGAAAACTTAGGAAGGAGTGTGCGCTCCGGGCTCAAAAGAGAAAGTATCAGGAGGGAGAGAGAGAGAGAGAGAGAGAGAGGACTGAAAAAAGCGAAGGAAGAATCGAGGATCGCAACTTCGGAGCAAGATCGTTCGTTTTTACTGCTGCGCAGCTTCTGCCGGCCTTTTACGTCCTCTCCCCGACGTGCTGCATGGAAATCTCGCGCTCTGGCGGCTCCTAAGTTATGGGAAAACTTTATGGTCGCGTTGTTCCACGGAGTCTGGGTGCGACGACGTTGCCGAGGGTCTCTCTCGCTCTCTCTCTCTCGCGCCGCTCTTTCCTTGGCAGGTTTCTTTGTATATTTCGTGCGCGCAGAGGTGGATGCTGGAAAGAGGATAAACGCCGAGCCGAAGGTATGTCTGGGCAGCGTCGGGGGGGCAGCAGGAATGTTTTTGGTAATGCGAGAGAGATGCGCTTTTGTTACGGGGGCTCAATTTGTTTCTTGCGCGCATATTTTAACTAAGAAATTTAACTTGCGAAACGTATGGGATTTGTCAAGTGATCGTTGCTGCGCGTCGTCGTAAAATCGTTCGCTTTAACAACGGATGTCGGCGGCGCAACTAAAACCCGCGAGTGCAAAAAACGTTCAACGGGTCGGAAAAGTCGATCCAAGTTCCGGAAAAAATGCCCACTTCCCAACCTCTCCCACGAGACACTACTAATTCCTCTCATTTCTTGGATCCCCCCCCCGCCCGAGATATTAAAACCGCTAGTGTCATAAAACCAACTCTATATGGGCCAGCAGAGGTTATTTCGAGCGCTCAATCGATTCAGCCTCGTTTTTTCGCTTTTTCCGTTTTTTCCCCTCGACGAGCGAACTCTCGCCTATAAACTACGGAGAATCCATCACTCGCCGCGACTCAGTTCGCGGAGCTGCTCCGACTGCAACAAACTGCTCGGGTGCGTTGGTGCCCGGGCACTCACACGAGCCCGAGCTGCTTGCACGTACGAAGATTGAATGTTCATAGATCATGCGAGGGCCGTGGATATAATTTTATAGGCTCGTAAAACGTCGCGCGCGCTTGGCTACCTGAATTTTCCTAAGCGCAGTTTCGCAACTGGCTTGCGCTGTGCTCCCCATCGCCAGAAGGAGTAATTATGCCGTGCGCGCGTGACACGTCCAGCTGCACCCCGCGCATGCGCACCGCCTGCCTTCTTTCTTAGAAAAATGCACAATAATGCAAGCGCGCGCGGACGAGCAGCGGCCTTTTCCTCGACGAGTCCCGCTTCTCGCACGTAATCGTCGGCCTTTACGAGCGATGCGATTTTCACTGGGAGCTCGGCGCACAGTTTCACTCCGGGGGTGCTCTCGACGCACCTCTCGCCGTCCGCTGAATTCTTATCTCCGGAGCAGTGAGTGACTTTTACTCGCTCCTCCCGTAAATCTGCAAATGCAAAAATCCATCGTTCCAAGTTTACGCGGAGGTGGACAGGAGAAAGAGGAAAAAGGTACGGCTAGAAATCGATTGCACGGCCGCCGAAACGAAACGCAGCCCGAGAACGATTCAAATGTCTCGTCGCAGTTATTCGTCCAAGTCGATCGTCCGAGCCCTGCGCTAAACTGCAATTTCGCAATCTCGCAATTTGCCGAACAGTTGCAGAGCCATACGGGAGCTAACGGCGTGGACCAAGTTAACGAGACGAATAGAGAGAGCTTTGCTTCAATTATGCGAGCGACTCAGCCGTCGGCCCTCCGAGGATCGAACGGGTTTCGAGGGATTGCAAGAGCCGCTATAAAAATATTAGACAGCGACGCGAGCTTGGGGACACTCGGACGCGTTCGGCTATTGGTTGCCGCCGCCTCTTCGGTGGCCTTCGATCGGGCCGCGATTGGCTGCGCAGATCCTGCAGCACGATATGCCCGTGTCACGGCTGAAATCGAGCGTGCAACGTCGTGAATCCGCGCTTTCCTCGTTTATTATACGAAGCAGCGGCAGAGCGTCAGTGTAGTAGACGCCTGACACGCGCGGGGCGTTTTCTCTGGCAAGCCGTTGCTGATACCCCCGCCACCGCCAACCAATCACCTTTTAATGGGCGCCATTTAGGATATCGCGCGACGTCTTTTTTCCGTTGGAGCCGCGCACGAGACGTTTCTCGCTCGGATGGACGGGCGTCCGGAAGGAGGTAGTCCGGACTCGAAATGTCGAAGCTTCGACTTGGATACGCGGAGGCACGCGGCGCTTTGTCCTCGTCCGTTGCGGCCCGATTATCGATCGTCAGGAGTTCGCCGAAAGCAGCTCGTTTGGAACAAGCGCGAGTCGTCGCCGTCGGCGCGTCTAAAATTGCGTCCACGTTGGGTTATTGGGTTATCCTCGGCGACCCTCCGACGCCAGATGCATCCGACCTCAGAATCGATACTCGGGCCAAACACAGGAGCACGAGCGCGAACGCCTCCTCCTGTTGCTCGTGGGTGCGTCCTCGTAAAGGTCGCGTCCCTTTTCGGTAACGTTCGCGCCGCTTGACCGTCGCGATGTAGGTGAATCCGTTAAGGCGCTCCTGGCCGGCTGACGCTCGGCAACAGTTAATAGAACAAATTACGCTAATAAAAGGTAAGAGCGGCGCTCGTTTTCACGCTAGAATAACAATGTCTCGCGCTCGCTCCATTTGAATATATTTCCTCTAATGCGCTTGACTGCTGCTGCTGCCGCCGCCGCTCGGAACAGGCGGACATACGCGCGCTTTTTCGTACGCATCAATGCTTTCCTCTCTCTCTCTCTCTCTCCCTCTCACTCGCTCGTGCGCCTCGAGCCGTACGCTAAGCGTCTGTCGCATGTCCGGAAGGGTTGGACCTCAAAGGCGCGTTACCCCGAGCCGTTTTGTGATGCTCGCTCTTAATAAGCCGTGCATTATTAGCCTCGCTGGCCCCGTATGCTTTTTACGCTTCTTTTCGTTCTTAATCTCGTTCGAGAAAATTAATTTGGCCAGATTTGCATTTAACTCGTTTACGCGCTGCACTCGGCCAGTGCATCTTCCGAAGCAGGAAGCGTCGCGACGCTTCTTCCAGTATTTTTTCGCACGTCTGACGCAAAAAAAATAGAATAGGATTCGCCTGTAGAATTGTAAGGATCGAAGCGTCGGGCCCGCGATACTCGAACGCGCAATATTTAGTAATTAAAATCGTTTATTCGCGCGCTCCGTTTAAATATAATAGAGCCAAGTGATAAGAAAGGAACAACTAGCGCGATAAGAATTGGGTGTGTGATACAGTGTAGACTCGATGAAACGCGCGCTGCAAGTATATATTTAGCAAAAGTTCGTTGATCGGAATAATTGTAAAGTAAATTTAATTTCGCTCATGGCCGTCGGAAGAAGGCTTAATAAGATTAACGTGCGCCAAAAAACTGCTTTACTTAAATACTCGTCGCCGCAATAATTATACTGATGAACTTACCCAAAGTATAATTAAACACGATCGAAAAAATGTCCGTGTTAAGCGCGGTCTCTCTTAAATTCCTTCTATCGAATTAAGATGCGTGTATTTTTTCCCGTCGGACAATGCCGCGGCCGATCGCTCATTAAATCGACTCCATTAAAAATACGTCACGTCGCCGTATCTCCGCTAATGTCGCTCGCGCGCGACTGCTGCCGTTGCTGCTGCTGCTTCTTGGCTGTGCGCGTCGCAAAAAAACTAGAACCGCAGGCCTCTGACTTGGTTCGTTCGTAAATAAAATCGCGAGGAACGCCGACGGTTACAACAGGAGCTGCTGACTCATCCACCGATTGAGATTGAATAACGCCTTTAAGAACATTGCACGTATGTGCGCACCCGTGCACTTGGCACAATCGCGCGGGCTTTCGAGAAAAATGCAGCCGATTCTTTTTCTCGCGGCGAGCGAGCGATCGCTCTATTACGAGTCGCTCCCGAGGATGGATACGCGTATCCCCCCCCCCTGCCTCCATCCGCGCAAATGCGAAATTTTCTCCCAGATATGCAAATGCGGCCTGCCTTTGATTTATTAATACGAAGAGGTTATTAATTGCGCTATGCCTCCGATGCTATTGCCAGGAATGCGCTAATCGCCGTTTTTATTCAATCGCGTGCAATAACATTCTTGTTCAGCTAATTTTTACGAGTACTCCGTTTGATAAAGAAGCTCGAGTTTCCTAGGTTTTTTCGCCTTGGCTATGGTAATTGCGCTTTTTATGGCCGATTGCAACGTCGATTTAACGACTCGCGCCGCGGCCCTAATTTGCAAGCCGACGATGGAAAAATCATAATCCTAAAGAGAAAAATGCCGATCGCGGACGCATGGAAGTGTGGGTGGATGAGCCCGAGCCAGCAAAGCGGCCCTTTACTCGCTGCACGAGTTCGGAAAGAACTCTTAGCACTTCTTGCAGGACGAATGCATCGGGTGCGCAGTAAATTAACCGCTGATCGTCGACTATCCTTACTCGCTAATCGCACGACGAATGTCTTTCATATTTAAAAATCGAAAATGTTCGTCGACGAGGCCGTTTGCTTTAACGATTCAATCTACGAAAAGCTGGAGAAAAATTAGCCGTGGAGGTGGTAATGCGCGATCGACCTTGAGGGCAGACGCGTGCACGCTCGCACACTTGCTCGACTTTCAGAAGCGGGTCGTGTTGGTGTGCATGGGACAATAATAAATCACGGACCTCGTATCGCACACTCGCTTGCGCGGGGACGAGCCGGAGCGCGAACGCTCGCGCACACACACACGCCTGGCGAGGAATGTACAGCGAGTAAACGAGCGAGAGGAACGGAGCGAAAGGGAGATAAGGACGCGTAAGTACATAGCGCTCGGGCTCGGACTCGGTGCATCGCAGTTAGGCAGACTCGAATCGAAGTCGAGGCAAGATACGATCTACGCGCCTGTTCGCGTTGCGTAACCCTGTCCCCTTCGCCCCTCTGATGATGTTTTCGCGGCTTCTGTCGACTTCTCGCCTTCTCTTGTCTCCCTTCCGAACTTTAGTAGTTCGTCTTCCACTCTTTCGAAGATGCCAATATTTTGTCCCACGTCGCAGTTGCATTCGCGTCTTGCAATCATTGAATTATTATCATTATTCAGCGAGCAACTGATAATTTAATGGATGTCCTTATTTTGCCTTTTAATTTGAAAAGTCTGTCTATTTAAATAGCATCTCACTGTTTTGAAATGATTTTTCTTTAATCTCGATGCGCATCTTCGAGTACACGCATAACGCAAACAAACTCAGTCAATCATAGTTCTGATAGAAATCTCACAGATTCACTTAAAATTAATAAAAAATGTAAAACAGCTGATGAAACATTTATGATTCATTGCTGTAAAAAATGCCGAGGAATTTGCGCTTTTTGTCTCGAGTATCTCAATAAAAGTTTAAAGAGCTATATAAATTATATGAATAAAGCATGGAGTACGTAAATATAATTAAAACCCGATTTACACTTACAATCAAAATGTAATTAACTTTTTAAAAGTAAATTTAATCCGCTTCTTGCTGAAAAATTGAAAATTACCAAAGAATATTTTCCCCGTGCGTGCCGAGGTCGTTGATGGGGAGAATTCCAAGCTGCGCATCCACCTACGCCTTCAAAATGTCCAAATGTGCGAATACGTCCGGAAAAAAGCGCGAAAGGTGCTATTTCAGCATCGATGTAACCTTGAAAGGTTGCGATTGAATTTGCTCATAGAAAGCAAGTTTAATTAAATAAATGACTGGGTATTTGCAAAGAAGCGCCATAAACGTTGAGGGATATGTTGCGCAGGAGTGTGTACGTGTGAGCGCAATAGACAAGGCCTAGTCTCGCTTACGTCTGTGTGCGTGTACTACGAGAGAGAGAGAGAGAGAGAGTGAGATAGGATTCATGGCGCGAGAATTCTAGCGCCGGGACTTCGGGGAAACTTGCGAAATCGCGCTGCATGTTTTTTTCCATCATTCTTCCATCAACGTCGCTAGTCTTTATAATTATGGTTAATTATACAGAGTAAGCAGTTTACTGTATACACTTTAATTATTGAATCTCGTCCACGGAATATTCCCTTGCAACGTGCTTTTATATTCCCACTTTCTGAACTGTTTGTTTATGTTATTAATACTCGAAAATCGCGCTACTACACATTAGAATTTTTCATACTTTATACGAAAACTACTACTGTAGCTTGCGACGGATTTTCCTCTCAAGACTCGATAAATCTCGGTTTCGTACATTCCTTAAATTTCCAATACCGCGCCCAGCACGTTTCAACGATGGCGCTGTACAATTGTTAATTCAATACAAGTGCAAATAAGCAATAATAATTTTGCCTCGACCTGCTCATTTTTCCAGCCCAGGTAAACGCTTTCTTCCGTTCGCATTTTTCGAAGGCGATTGGAAGAAGCGCATCAAGATGGCGAAAGCATCCCGAGCACGCGCGTGCGCTCTTAACGTAAGCGTATTAACCGAAAATCGCAAAACGCACGCCGTCACGGTCCCCGCTTTTCCGAAAGAGCACATGACGATACGTAAAATACAAAAGGAAAAGAGGGAATTTCCGTTCAGTCTTCTGGATCGCCTGCGTGTCGCTGGACGGAAACGTGAATTTCGTTCGGCGTGGGAGAAGGGATAATGATAATTCTTCTTTTTTTCCACGAACGAGCGTCGCGCTGTGCGCTTCGGAGAGTCGCGCGTGCGCGTACAATATAAATGTAAATAAATAACAAAAAAACAGCGGCATCGGAGTCAGAGATAAAACAATGCGAAGACGAATAGAAGAAAAGCATTTTCCGTAACTATCTGTTTTTCATCGAATTATCGAAGTGTTCGAAGGCAGAACAATAGAGAGAATACGCCGATGCAGAGTAGCATAACGCGGTCAAGACTGCCTCGGCACATCCGCGGGAATTCGCGAGAAAATTTGCCTCCAACGGTGCCAGTCGAGACGCCGAGTTTCGATCAGCGGCAGTCACACACAAACACACACACGCGCGCACACACAAAACGTACCGCTCGTTGGCTGGATTTTCGCGTTTCGGTGTACGAGCACGTCGAGGCCGAGCAGGATTCATCCTTACCTTCGAACGCAATTGTTCACTCCAGAGGAGCAATTGCAGAAAGAACTCGAAATACGTTATTTAGACGTAACTAATTGGCGGTAAATATATAGGCCAACGGATCGAAGGCTCGAAAATTCAAATCTGTCGCGATAAATTCCGCTATTAAGCAGATGTAAATAAGAACATTAGTTTTTCCGACGATCCCGGCGTGAAGATCGTCCAGCTCGAGCTTTCGTAGATTGCGCTACAAAGGACAACAGGAGCTTCCGCCTAAAATCGTATTCGGGCGTAGAAAGCGACGGACATTCGGTTAGATTTCATTGGCCTTCTCCGAAACTCGAGTAGAAGCTTAACGAAACTTCTGTCCACCCACCGGGACTGGATAAGCACGAGCCAGCGATTAAAGTTGAGTCTCCGTCTCCGGGTTGCTCGCGCTCAGCGACGAAGGGCACGTATAAAGGGCGCGCGACTCGCCCGTTATTACCACCTCGTTAATTTACCGTTTGCCGTTAAAAAATGGAGCCTCTACGTGGCGACGCTTCGAGCCTTCTCTAACGCATGCATTTGGGGATGCACGCGGATGCAGTAGCGGCGGTAGCGGCAGCTGAGGATGCGGACGACATTTTCCACGCGCTCGAAACACTGCAACGGCTGGAGGTAAAAGCGTGAAATTACCGCTGCGCAGGGGTGAAATTACCCTCTACTTTTCTCTGCTCCGCTCTCGCTCTCACGCACGGTCTCGGTGCAAGAGTGTGCAAACCCATAGTCGCGGAAATTGCACGCGTCGTGGAGTGCGTCGTACAATGCATCGCCTTCTCGCGGTGCCGCTGCTCCCGCTCCGGTCGCTGAAACTGGG
Organism: Platyscapa corneri; assembly: GCA_018907185.1. NCBI lineage: Eukaryota > Metazoa > Arthropoda > Insecta > Hymenoptera > Agaonidae > Platyscapa > Platyscapa corneri. The sequence continues at coordinate 3,039,129 of JACCHW010000026.1, read as the reverse complement.
TCCACCTGTGAACGTTACGCTCTTCACTTTCAAGTACTTGGCGCACTTGGCTGTTTTCTTCTTATTTTCCTGGACTCCGGCAGCTTGGGGGTATAAGGCTTGCAAACTTTCTCGCGTCTTCGCCGCCCCAAGAGCGCCGGTGTAAGCTTTGGACGTTGAGCTTCAAATTTAATCGAAGAACGGGCGGCGCGACGCAACCAGTCATTTCTAATTACGCCACGTATTTTTAAATGGCATCGTTGTTGCCGCGTCCCCCTTTTCCCTCTCGGCAGCAACATTTTTTTGGAGCTAAACTCTCGTGCCGGAGTCGCGAGACGCGCGAACTTTCATTCCGTCCGATAAATATTCATTACGAGGCATACGATAATAGCGAGAATCGCTCGTCTGGCTCTGCGGATCGAGCGCGATCGCTAATTATAAAATAGCAAAAAATCGGAATAAGGCGAGGAGGGCTGGACGAGAAGCGGAGGAGCGGAGGGACGGAAAGAGAGTAGCCGAGACAGAAATTTCAATTGCAATAAATTATGCGCGCCAGGGTAAGAAATGCTTTAACATTCGGACCGCGATTCCACACTCGAAGATGTAAAGGATCGATCGGCTCCAGTGGCACGAGTTTCCGCGTAGGATAAATCATGAGAGTCGGTGTTTGCGCTTTACGCGGAGCCGCTCGATCCCGTAGAAAGCGCGACGTGAAAAAGTCATCAAGATCCGAAGCGATAGTCCGGTGCCTCGGGCTCCCGGAAAAACTTGCCTCCTCGGGTTCCTTTGCCTGCATTCGCCTGCATTCGCCTGCATTAGACTTGAATTTAACACCTGGCCTACTGACGACTGCGCGCCGCCTCTGCTTACGTATACATCGCCATGCAGCCGTGGATCGGCAGCCTCGGTCTCGAGCGGCAACAAAAAGGATTAGCTTCTTTTCCCCTCGTCTTCCATCCGATAGCCGCACGCGAATCAGGTGCGTCTATATGTATATATCGTGCGCGTTGCGCGGCGCGATTCCCGTAAAAGTCCAGAAACGCTCTCGTGCCTTCGAGCCGCCGAGCTGCAAAAGGTATTCACTGTTTCCACAGACGTGAGAAGGACTGACGCGCGCACCGTCCGAGCGAGCGAGACGGACGCGGATCGCGGCGAAGATGCGTGTATAAGGAAACGCAGCGCGAATTTGAATTTGGCTCGAACGCGTGCGCGGGAGAAGCGGCTTCGAGGGCTCCGCCGAGTGGAAAACGTATCCTGCTCGGGTACCTTGAGCCGCGCTCGCTATTTAGGCGAACGCGCGCTCCGAGAAGCGCAGTTGGGCTCGGGAGATGATAAAAATTAGCTCGGCCATCCGCAGCCAGAGCGACGTTAACGAAGACGATTCGACGTCGATCGCGCGCCACAGGCTGGAATGTCAATGTCAAATACGCCGCCTTTCACCGTGACGAGCGCAACGTCGCCGATTCGAGTCCGAATCGAATCCTCGACAACGGGGACAGCGGCTGGGCTCGGCTGCAGCTGCGCAGGCCGGCCGATTTTTGCAACGATCCCAACAAATATTTTTGCATTTTTGGATAACGCGAGTGAGAAAAGCTCGTTAAGCCTTCGCCTTCGTCTTCGTTTCCGTTTCCGTTTTCGTTTCCGTTTTCGTGCTCGCTTTGAATAAAGAAACTCGGCTTTCGACTAAAAATGGCAAGACGGCTTAAACTCGAGCGCTGGGCCCACAAAAGGCTATAAACGTCCGGCGCGCTGAATGACGAGCGTTTGCTCTCGCGCGCGCGCGCGCGACCTGCGCACGACGGAAAGGCCGCTTGATTTGGCCTTTTTCTTATCAAAGCGCCGAGTCGCGCGTCGCGGCGAACTAATCGGCCCGACATTATCTAGGACTCCGGCGGCTAACAATAACATTCCGCGAAGCTGTTGCTCAAGTATTCACGCGAGCAATGTGGTACGAATCCAAGACGGGAAGGAAAACGAGATGACCATGACGGGACGTCGCACGAGGCTGAGGATACCTGCGCAGAAAAACATCGAATGTAGCAATGGCTCTACGTCTTAATTCCCACGAGCGCGAGTTTCTAAAAGCCAGAAGAGCCGCGTTCTCAGCCAACGCAAACTCTAGTCATTACATCAACTCCCGGCGAAAACGTCCGTCGTTCGCAGCTCCCGATAGGGATGGGCTGCCCTAACCTCTCAAATGTATGGAATTAATATTCGCCGGTGGTTGCATAAATTGCTCTCGAGGAGGGAAATTTCAGTTGGAAAAAGGCGCTTGTAAATTATCATTTATTACTTCAACTGTAAAATTGAAGCGCAAGCCACTCGCTCGCAACGATTGCGCTTAGAATTAATTGGGGCTTCACGCGCCCAACGAGCCAACCTCCGTCATCTTTTCGTTTTAATCCAGCCGTTGGGATTCGCTCGAGATAACGCGGAACTTTATCGGGCGATCGAGAGACTCGACAACAGCAGCCATAACCTCGAGAATTTGGCTAATCGATCGACGAGTTGGTGGAACCAGTCGTCGAGTAAATGTTTTTATACGCTAGAATGTTCGCACGAGTCAATACGCATCGGCAATTAGTGACTCGATCTAATAATCAGACGGGCGTTTCATTTTTATTTTCACGCGAATGACGATGGAAAAGTGCGATCGTCGCGACCCAAATCTGTCCCGTGCATTTTGCTCTCGAAAGTATTACGAGGGACGTTAGAGACGTCGGGCACCGACAGAAGGATGTGTGCGAGCGCCGCCGAGAGGACGAGAGTCAGCGGTGGTTGCATTAAAAAGATTGTAGTAATTCGGGTGACCTAAGAATAAATATCCTGTCGGCTCTGTCTAATTTTTATTATTCGCTTATAACGTGAGCACGTTAATGCAGATGTGGGATGACTGTGGGTTGCAATTACAATAAATAGTAACGTCGAAGCCAAACGGTCCTCGTACGTACTTTTTATCAGCAGGACGTGAAAATAAAAATGACGGGTCACGATTGTTACGAAAGAAGCACCGTCCCCGGACTTCCGAGTTCCGTGCTTTAAACACGTGCCTTTTTCAACTCTTTCCCTCTGTCGTTCTGTCGTTCTGACTTTTGTAACTTTTGTGACATAGCGTTTAATCAAAGAAAATTACCCCATTGTTTTTATTGGTCACTTTGCGCAACGGCAACTTGGACGTTCGGGTTTTATTTTGAACTAATGCTTGGCCGTTAAATTACCGCGAATCGTTAAATTAATTGAGATAAGTCGCGCGGCATTTTTCCTTTTCCCGGACAAATTCGAGTGTTTAAAGCGATAAAGGCCTTTTCCGCCGTGCACGCGTCGTTCGCTCGATTCGCTCGAGCACCTTTCTCGCCGAGTTTTATCATCGAGTTAGAGGCTCGCGCGAGTCGAACACTCGCATATTCGAAACACACGAGCAGGTCGAGCTCATTAGGATTTAGCGACGGCGGATAATTTTGTTTTTTTTCCTTAATATTTCAAGCCGAAACGCAGCGCAGGCAGAGGCGAGAGAAAAAAGGCCGAGAGAAAAGTACAGTTTCTAAAGTTAGTTGCATGAGAAAACTGTCGGGCGAGCGGCACATTTCGCGCGTAAAGACAATCGAGGAGAGCGGAGAATAGACGTCAAGCGGCGGAGACGAAGACGGAGGGAGAGATGGACGACGCAGGCTTAGCGGGACACTGCGTCGCTGACCACGAGGCGAGGAAGGCGACCTATGGGACGAGGAACTACACCTCGATGAGCACGCGGCGAGCTCACGACATTGCTTGCAAGCGCTTCTCATGCGTCTCTCTCCCGCCCTTCCGCTCCGTCTCTCTCTTCTTTTAATCTTCCTATTCTCATCGTTGGATTCGTCTGCGCAGTGGCTCCCCTCCTCCTCCTCCTCCTCCTCCTCCTCCTCCTTGATTCTTGAATAATTTCCTCGAGCCTCCTCCTCGATGCTGATTTTCTATGTGCTCGAACTCGTGTGCCGTTTTATTGTTCGCCCCGTTGTCAACACGCAACGCTGCTTTTTTCTTTGTGTAGATTTCACCCAACTGACTGTGATCGAGATTAAGTGGAAATTTTATCTTCTAAGGTCTTGTTATTCTATGAATATTCACTCGTTTACCGTTCGTTTTCTCCTTTAACCGCCACTCGTAATAATTTTCATTCCGATTTTGACGATCGGTAATGGAGGGCTCGCGATCGCGCGAGTCGCAAAGTAATTGCAAGGAGCTCGAGCCTAAGATCGACGCAACCCAACAGCAAAATCCCTAGGGAATGCATTCCGACCTGACGAGAACTAGCGATGCGGCGGCGCGAGCGCTCGGGGAAATTTTCGATCCGTTCCTCGGTGTCTCGTCTGGAATGCATTGCGATTCCGTTCCAGATCGAGACGGTGACTAAGATCGAAAATCGGTGCTAATAAAGATCCACTCGAGCCCTTCTCGAGGGCTGCAGCCGCGGAGACCCTTCGTTGCACTCGAGACCCTCTCCAAGCCCTCGAATCCAGGAGGGCAGGCAGCATAACTCACGTCAATCCTTTCCAAGTGCGTTTCCTCCCGTCGTCCAGGGCTCAGTGACGCGACGCGACTGGGCGCTTTCCCGGTAAGGCCGAGGGCACGAGGGCAGCCCGGCGTGACGAAGGTGTATCTCTCCTTTCCACCTTCTTTCGAGAGGCATGAGCGCGGAAACCAGCCGCTGACATGGGAATCGGTCCGGACTCACGACCGATGCCATTAATTACAGCGCCTCGTGCACGCGCGGCAGGGGGGGACGGGGTGTAGCCCACACTTTTTAATAATATCTTAATAAATTATTGTTCCGGCGGGGCGCGTCAACAATCGGGCTTTCGCCGCCTTCCCTCTAAGCGTATTCTAGGAGATGGAAAGAATATATGGGGAAATGAACGAATAAAGAGATACACGGGGACGGACCCAAAGGCTTCCAGCTTGGACCCATTTATTTTCCGAATTTCACGTATCGAGGATCAATTTTATCGCTGCGTTACCTCAGCTTTCTTGGAATGCGTTTCTACCGCGGCACATAACAGCCGCGCAAAACCATTACCATTACGTAAGTGGATTTGTGAAAACAGTCGGCCGCGGCGAGTGTTGCTCGACACTAATTTTTGTGCCAAAGTGCAAAAAACGCTATTAGTACGAATTAATGGACTTTTGAATACGAGACATTGTAATTTCTTTAATAGCGCGTTTAATTCTTTCCAGTCGCAGCATTGCAAAAACGCGTATTTTTTTAATTGACGCGTTTTCGCGAATAAAATTTATACCGTGAAAAATTAGCATTTCAATTTGTCAAATTTTTCATCGCCGTAAATTTAAAAAAAACATCCCATTTCTTGTTAAAAATTAGTCATTCATTTTTTATAGCGCTTTCTTGTGCCCCCTTCTCCGTTCTCGTCTTGCTTGATGCACGAAAACGATCGCTACCGACGAGCCGCGAGCACAAAAATTTATCATCACGAGCAGAGTAACTGTATATAATTTCGAAGGGTTTTTGAGAATTGTGTTCGGCAGCTGCATTTTTACAGTTTTTTTACTTATTTTTTTTATATTCTTGGTATTTTGCGGTTTCTTTCAAGCGTCGAAGGGCTAACGGCCATTTATTCTTTGCAGATGCGAACGTTTCCGCATTCGCATTAAATTTTTTCATCGGTATTAAGCGTGCGTGCATTAGTGTGAAAATATTCATCGCAACTTTCACATACGAGGGCAGCCAACAACCTTTTGTTGCTTATTATTTATTTCCCCGCCGAGATAATTGTTTACGCCAGATTACGCAATCTTTACCGTGAATTTCAATATTTTCCCGCTGATCTGCCACGACGAGTCGATAAACTTTGGCTACTTTGCGCTGGAGTATCGCGCATCTCGCGTGCATTGCAGTGCTCTTTTTATCGGTAACGAAAATGTCGCTCGACCAAGTGCAAAGATTCTTTGGGTTTCTCTGCAGTCGCGAACTGCGGATGCTAAATGCTAATGCTGCACAATATCTTCGAGGCGACGGATTGTTCTCACGCAGACGTGGCGAGCGCCTTGACGCCGACTCGCCATGCGTTTTCAAAACGCTCGTGACGTTTGGCAGTCGGTGAAAATACAAGCCGGCCGAAGGAGAGGAAGGTTTTTCACGGAAAGGTTTTCTCGACAACGGATTAAAAGCATTCCGATGGGCGCATTTGCGTCAAAATACCAAGTCCAAAGGGTACCGGTCAGCCTGTAAAAACAGTTTGGGAGTGACAACCACTGCGGCGTCGGATCGATGGCGGCGCAGTGGCGCGACTCCGCGCGCAGGGACAAAAAGCCCACGACACCGGAGAGAAAGGCCGAGTCGACCGCGGGGGTGGGGATCGACAATAATACACGGTTACGCGCGATGATGTAACCGCGCGTTTTGAATATGCACGAAATTATAATGAATGACACCGCTGCGGAGGAGATACACACGCACAGACGCACACGCCCGTGCGCATATAGCGACTGCAGGCCATTTCTCCCGTCATCTCCTGCAGCCATTGTGTGCGCGAGAACGTGCCTCGACTGCCGATTCGGGTTCCCGTTTCGGTTTCAGCGAGTCGTCGTCGACTCATCATCGGCTCGATTAAAAACAATTTCGCTCGCCGATTAATGGAAAAGCCTCCGGAGGAATCGTTATTTAATGGCTGTTTTATGGGTCAGGCGGGCAGCAGGGCCCCCGAAATCTCGAAAACGAGCTCGAGTCCCGAAAACCGAAAACCGAGGAGGGTGCAGTCGGCGTTCGAAAATAGTCTCCGGAGGAAAGACGGACCCTTCGACATTCGAACGACTCCCGACCACAACTTTTTCACGAGCCCACGAGCGCCCGAATGATATTGCAATTTTTCGACATCGCGAGGGCAACAAAGGGCCCGGAGAGAGAAACTTCCGGCGCTCGGCTGCGCAGCGGATAGCCCATTAATCGCGAGCTTTTTGCCTTTCCGATATGGAAGCGCGCTCCGCTGGCGTCCCTCCCTACCTTGGATCAACGGCTCCCGGCAGCCGGGAATTACGACGCCCGGCGAGGAGGCAGGGCAGGAGGGAGGAAGGACGAAAAAAGCCGCGATAAATAAGTCGGCGGGCGCTTAGGCGCGTTTCGTTTCGACCCGTTGCGGGCACTGCGCATCACCGGCGATGCCCCCGCAGGAAGTGGGAAGAGGGTGCCACCGAGGGACGCAAGCACGGAGGAAAAATGAAGCCGACTGGCATCGTTGCGTCGTTGCAACGTTGGGGGAGAATCAACAGAATTGCGCCGCCGTCTTTATGGACATTTTGTGGCTATCCTGTCTCGCGCGAAATTGCTCCCGGTCACCTGCTTTCTCCCAAGTTTCCAAATTCCCGGCTGCCAGTGTGCGGAATCTGGAAGCTGCGCGGCGCGACTCGACCTCGTCAGGCCACCCGAGGAGGAAGCGCAGCGAAATCGGACGAGGGAAAGTGTTCCAGCGGCCGAATCCGATCAAAGTCCGATTGAATTACGGGAAGGAGCCGCACAATAAGGTCAATTAGCCCTTTGATCCGGAGGGCGTGATAAAAACGAGCGAGCCCAAGACCCCACGGGCGGGCAAAAAGGCGCGGACTAACGAGAAGAAGCGACTAATTCGATTTGGTCGTGCGCGATGAAGCGCCAACCAACGCCGAGTCGCTCGCGGCGGGGGTTCGCTCGGATCGACGGGACTTCGGGACCCCCGCCAACGAGTCCCGGGTTCGGTGTGTCGCTCTAATCTGCAGGCCGAATTTGCGAGCGGCCGCGATTATTTACATTCTGCAGATTGGCTCGTTCAGCGGAGTTTTGTTTTTGCGCCCCCCGGTGTGCCACGCCCGGCGACAGCGAGATGCCGCCTGCACCTCCGGGCAGCACGCGATCACGGGACCAGCGAGGCCCGGGGGGTTGGCCGGCACGTCTCGCGGGAAAAGTGAAATGCGAACCGTCGATTCCGCGGAAGGTGCGCGTCGTGACTGGAGGCCGCCTGGGGAAAACTGACTGATTTCTAGTTGACCGTAAAAATGCCCCCGTAACGTCTAACGATTCGACGGTGAATCGTGTGAAACTCGGGTTACAAGTTCACTCGTGCTCGTTCGCTGAAACTCGCTTACGTGCGTTCGAGTCGAGTAATCCCAACGACAATGAACGAGCGACGGGAGGGCATTTCTACGAGCGCGTATTTTCTACGTTCGAATCCGGTTCTCGTCGCACCCTCGCCCACTCTCGGGAATATCTCTTATGATAATTTCGATAGCGCTTTTCGGCTTTTCCGAAATGAAACAGTATTTGCAGCTTTATTAGATGCGTGCGATAGCGAGTGCGAGAGAGAGAGAGAGAGAGCATGCCGAGGGAATACGTGGTAGGCATTGAAAAATCGATTGCAATTAAGTCTACGTACCCCAAGTTAACTAACTACCTTCTAACGCGTTCGAGAAAAAAGCACTGGACGTGAAAATTCGGCGAATACTCGAGCTGAAAACCGAAAACGTCGTTTGTGCAAAAATTCTTGGGTAATAATACGGTAACGAACCCAAACGAGCGAGACTCGTTAATGCCACTTGGCTTTTTGCCTCCGCAATCCTCTCGCGGGCTACGACGGGACTCGACTTTCGCAACACTTGGACATTTCGTCACTGCCGGCTTCCAGGGTGCACTTATCCAAGATAATCCACGGGAGCCCGGCTGCGCGGCGTCGATCCCGCAGATAAATTCCTAGATTTGCGTGCTCATAAATATTAAAAGCCGGCTCGCGAACTTTATATTTTCGCCAAAGGCCGCGGGCGACGCACGCCGTCGCTCATTTGGTATGCATCAGCGGCGATCGACAGCCGCGCGCGAATGCATTTCGTCCGAAGCCGCGCCTCCTAGAGGAGCGTGGCGCATACGTGCCTCTGTACGGGTGCGCAAAAAATGGCCACCGGACTCTTTCGGCTTCGCGTGGTAAGGTTCGTTAGTGTCGATAAGAGCTAGAGTCTCGCCCCGCGCCCTTTCGACGCGACGACGAGTCAAGTTGGCGCAACTGCTCAGGGCCGATCAATTGCAGTGCTGCCTTTTCTTCGAATCCTCGATAAACCTCAACCCGATTATTGGTATTCCACTCGCAAGGCCGTTCCTCCAATCGGTCTTTTAATGCACTTTTATTAATTCATGCAAAGCGAATCTACTCTCTGCGATTATTGGTCGCGCAGTTTGTGCCTTGGATCCGATTTTCAGTTTGCGCGTGCCCAAATCTGGTGAAATTAGCAGAATAAGGAGCACGAGCTCCGGCTCGTCCAAAAGCGACTGACCAATATTTTGGCGATAATTTTAGCGATAATTTTTGCGAGCCTAGCTTCTAAAATAACGTGTTCCGTGCGTCGAGCCGTTCCCGTACGAATTTTCACGGGCATTAGCATGTGCGCCGCGCGTGTACGTGTGAGCCGCGCGCGTCTGCGTGAGCGTCTTTTTGCTCGAGCCGCGGCGACGGAGGAGGATTCTAATTCTCAGAAATGCGATACGGAATCGCACCGTTTCTTGCGCCTCGACAGGTGGCAGAGAACGATGGAGGGGAAGAGCGCGCGTGTGTGCGCGGACGCTACTTTAGTCAAGTTCCCCTAAAACTTAGATCCTCTTTTCGCCACACACGCGCGCAGAGGCGTATTATCGTACACGCGGAAGAAAATTAATTACTCGTACAAAGTCGCGTGAGCTTGGATTTTAGATTCGTTCGATTGATCCAGGCGCAAATGAGTCAGAAATTGTTTAAATTTAAAGCGACTCTCGAGCAGTTCTCGCGAGCGATTCGCAAAAATTGTCGAGACGCGATAAGTTCTTTCTGCAACAGACTGCGGCTGCACTGAACTGCGTGCGGGAGAAATGGAGCAGAATTCGTCCTCGGGGAAAAGCCGAAAACTAATTTTAAAGCGACTGAGTGCTGTGGGTTATTGGGAGTAGTCCACCCGAGCCGGGCCGATAAGGCCGATTTCCAGCCAATAATTGAACTATCAGCCGCGGGTCCGGTGCGCAAAAAACGTAAATCGATCAACGAAAAAGCTGCAACGGACAACTTTCTAAAATTTCCTTGAACGCAACACAGCATAATTCACGTTAATAACTTTGCTTCTCACGCGCGTAAATAAAGAAAAATTGATTTTTTGCGGGGCATTATACACGCCGTTACCGACTTTCACGTTTAGCCGTAATTATCGGTCTTCTATGCGCGAGAAAATGCCGCGGCGACTGTCAATGTCGCGCGATACGTCATCGCTAATTGAAAGGCTAAAAATCCCGTGGCCGCGGCGGCGAGGCGTTGCGTGTGCGAAAAATCCGAGGCGCCAAAACGCTGCTTTCAAATATTAATAAATAAAAATGCAGAGGTTCTCGCCGGTGCCTTTGTCGGCAGCCTTTTTCATCGGGCTATTAGCCAGAGATTTACTCGATGCGCTGCACTGGACGGCTCGTCTTGTACACTCTATGCATACTCTATAGTTCGCGGCTCTGCGGCTCTACCCTGTAATGGCGCCTGAAATATTGGTGTGCTCGTACGGCGAGCATTAAAATTTTCACTTGATTGACGAGCGAGTTTCTTCATCTGGATAGGCAGCGCTGGCCAAGTGCTGCTTTTTCAGCGAACCCGAGAGGAAAACCGAAATAGCCCCCGACGTCCATAGATTAAGGGCACTTTTTCTTATTTATCGCTCGCAAATTGTTTTCCGCTTGCTTACTAATGTCCCGGAGCAAATGTCCTCTTTTCATAACAGTTTTTCTCGGCGGTTGCTACACGCTTCTCTTGCGTGTAACGGCAATTTTTTCCCCCGAGAAATTAAAAACTCGGCGCTATTTTGCAAGCGAAGTCTCGAGAGTTCCGCGAGCGTCGTACCTATTTTCCATTTCGGCTCTCCTCTTAATTTCAATAATTTCGCTCGGCTCTGGAGTTGGAAAACTCGGCTAAAGATGCGACTGCCAGCGAATTTGTAACGAGCTGTCGACACTTTTGGGCCAACTCGGCGAGACTTTTCAGCTCCGGCAAAGCGAGAGAGTGATGATGACATCGAAAGGTCGGAAAAGTGGCCTCGTCGCGCAACACCGGCGGTGCACTCCTGCACTCCCTCGGGCTGGCCCTTCTAACTTTGGAGCGCGACCCGCGCAAGAGTCGTGACTCGATAAACGCAAACGCCTCGCGCCCGTACAATGCAACTCCGAGGGAATAAAATTAATCCAGACGCAGGCGCGTGTGTACGTGGGGACCGGAACCCCGATGTATATACACGAGATACATTGGGTCTCTTCTTTTAAGGTTTAGCGAACCCGCTGTGGCTGTATAATGAACTCGTTTTGACATGACGCTCCGGCTCTCTCTTCTCTCTTCTTCGCCCATCCTTGCGCGCCTCTCTGGCTCTTACATTGCTCTTTTGTTCATCCTCTCGTTAGATTGCCTCTCTTCCTCACTCTCGGATTAGGTAGACGAGAGTAAGAGTGCCCCCAGACTTAGTTGATTAAAATAACTGTAAAGGCTTTTGATTGACGTATCAGTGGGCAAAAACGGGACGCTCTTGAGAACGCGATACTCGCGTCCGGAGCAGCGGACGATTACGTAACCGAAGCCAGACTCGGTGTATTTCCAAGTTTGCGCAAACGTCTCGCTCGTCTACGCGCGTCTTTATTTTCTCGAGATTACCAAGTTTCCGCCTCTTAATCGAACCCGCGCTCTTTTGCTCGTGTGCGAAGGGGAACTTATAATTGTGTTGGGGCTTGGACCGAAGCGCGCGACACGCTTGCCTCGCCCGAATATTTAATTCGCGCTTAATCAGGTCTGCGCACTTTTAATCCTGCGACGAATGGAAAGGCAAGCGTAATTAGCAATTGGCTGAAATGTGGAAAAAGCCGAGCCTTCCTCGTTTGCCGCCGCGAGCCAAGAAGTTTCGATAATTTCCAATGAAAATTCATGAACGTGGGATCTAGGATAATTAATAATTCGCTAAAACATTGAGCGCTGAGCGACGTGCTATTTGAGTTTTCCTGCGAATCCGTTCGCGTTCCACTATTCTCTTATTTTTAACAACAACAACAACAACAACAACGCTACAGCTACTCGGAAATGCACGGCGGTAATAACACGGCGAATCGCGATCGATAACCTATAATTCAGAAATAACGCGAAATGTATGAACTCGCGAGCGAAATAAAACTGCGTACGTGTACGTGTACACGAAGGTGTAATACGGGAGAGAGCGGATGATTCGCTTTTCTGAATTTTATCGAGATCGCACGCGTACGTTCTTTTATCATTTCCTCCCTGCCCCGCCACGACACGCGAGAGCGACAACTTGGCCACGTAAAAACAACCTCGCACTCCTAGCTGTTGTTGTTGTTGTTGTTCTTGTTTTTGTTGTTATTATTATTACTGCTATTATTAGTTATAAGGTGAACATTTTAACAGCGCTTCGTCTAGTCCCTACTGTTGAATTTCGCTGGACTTTAGTAGTGCGCATTTTTAAATGATATATGCGAAAGAAACGCGCTTCCGAACGGTGGCAGCGCTGAAATTGACGGATACCGATGTTGACCGACGTTGAATCGGACATGGCGTCAATAAAAAAACCACAACTTGACAAGCTCCCCGTCAATTTTCCCTTCGCCGTGAAAAACTGCTCGAGATTAACAATGGCTCTCCGCGATTCTGTGTTACAGGTGAAAATCTGGTTTCAAAACAGAAGGAGCAAGTACAAGAAAATGATGAAGGCGGCGCAGCAGGGCGGAGGAGGAGGTGGAGGACAGCACGGCAGTTTACTCGCCGGAGGCACGGCGCTGCCTGGAGGACCGTCCCCGCAACCAGGACAGCCCGGGGGACTTATGCAAGGAGGTGAGATTTCGTTTTTTATCGGTTTTTCTCATTTTTCTCATTTTTGATCTCTACTGTTTGCTTAATCCCAGCCTCGCTTCGACTTTTCGCTCCACAGTTGAGAAGGAAGCTGTTGATAAACCCGTAAAGCCACAATTTGCGAAACAACGAAGACGGAATAAAAATAAATAATTTTCACGAGCATCGTTCGCTGGCTCTCCCTTCCTCACTCGGGGCCTGTTCAGTGTAAAATATCTCGTTGCCCGGTAATTTATCATCGAGCTATCGATCTTCGAAATTTCGTCTGATTTCGAATATTATTCGTTAAAAAATTAAGTCGACTCTACGCCAGTCGGGCGAAGAAACGTTTAATATGTCCTCGCAAAAAGCGAATATTTAAATTCCCCGTAACTATAAGTAATCGTAAGACCACGATCGAGGCTTACTTTCCTACGTATATTTTTCGCGATAAAACGAAGCGCGCATGCTCGGGCATTAGTTTTGCAGGCGAATCGAATGAATTTGAAATAAAGAGCATAGAAACGTAATGTTTACACGGGAAACGATGTGCCCAACATCTGCACGTCAACGCGTGTAACTTCAATTCTTAAATTACCGTGATAAAAAAGTAATGAATTAGCTGAATGTTATACAAAAAAGTATTATAATTTTACGATATGGTAATCGCTATTGCACCGGCTAAAAATTACTACGTCGAGCTATAAAATATTTTACAAATAAATTAAACTTAGCGGGAAATTAAACGTTATTGAATGAGTTATTTATACGCTGTTGTAATTTGCAATACGCGAAACTGATGACTTTATTGAAGTTATTACAATGCATTAGCCTAAGTACGTTAATTCATTATTGCGGAGGAGAGTCGAGTGGAAGAAATTATAATATTTAGTAAAAGATTGCAATGCGCCATTCGTGAAAAGAAAATCAATATATTACCCAGTAGTGTAGCAATGCATTGTAGTAATTACAGAAAACGTTGCTACGCACTCAGCCTTTTACCAAATATGTTAATAATTGCAGAGGCATTAATCGCGCGACGATAACGATAATTAAATTCGCGAATAATGCAGCCAATATTCGGCTTTAAATGTTAAATAAATTACGGAGATTAAATCGATAAAACGTTTTCTTATTCAGGAGGAAACATAGAAATGATACGAAAGCGTTTGTTTCCTCAACTCCGTATTGATTTTCAATCACTTTTATACATTATTCTTGGCGTAAAAGCCACGTACCACCACTCGAACGATCCGCGCTGAATACAGCGTTTATGCGTAATCGGCCAACATTAGCAGCAAACCTAATATTTGAATTCCTAAATATCGAAATGTAAGCCGTGGCTGTTAGGCGGCTCAGGTTATTCTCGGCTCCCTCGGTTCCACTCGGAGGCGAAAAGTCAGGGCTGGAGGCTTTTCGAGGCCAAAAGAGGATCGATTTTTAACGAAAAGCCGTGTGCTTTTTTTCAGGTGGAGGCAGTTCTGTCTCAGGCAGTCCGACGACGGGATACTTGGGTGGCATGGGCGGCGGTGCCGGGGGTCACACCCCCGGGAGTTCGAGTCCCGGCAGCGAGATGTCGCCTCAGCACAACGAGAGTCCGCCCGCCCCCGCCTGGCCCGGCGAGATGAAGCACCATCCGCATCCGCACGCGCCGCCGCACAGCCACCACCCCCCTCACACGCCCGGGCATCATCCGCCGCCCCCACCACCCCCGCCTCACCACGCCGGCTACATGCCCCAGTACTCTTGGTACCAGGCCGACCCCAACCCCGGATTGCTCACGTAAGGTTCTGCACCTGTCATTCTTTTATTTATTTCTCTCCTTGGCTTTTTCGTTCCTTCACTGCTTTCTATTTCTTTTATTTCCTTCTCTAACGCTCTTTTATCGAGTTAAACCATTTGACGTTACGTACTTCCTCCCTCGCGTCTGGAGCACTTCGCTCACTCTTTGACTATTTTCACGGTCAGATTACGGAGCTTACGCTGAATCGCAATTGCACCGATGAATACTTGGAACAAATATAATTTCTATCGATCGCTTATAAGTACAAACGCAACGGACATGTTGTATAGGTGGGTGACTAACACAGTCGTGCTCTCGAATCCATCTCCATTGATTATTACTGCGCATATCGAGATATTTAGAATGCCTTGCGACGCCAAAGTCACTCCAGTCTTTTACGTTATAAATTAGAATACAATCAAACAGGATTTACGCGTGCATTTAGTTGAAAACAGTTTTAACACGACAGATCCCTTGAAATTAATGCATACGTGATAGCTCGTAAACTTTTAAGGGCAATATTTTTGAACTCTTTGTCGAGAACAAAGTGCGCAAAGATTATTTTGGCTTTAACGAACAGTTTATTGAATTTTTAATCGAGTTTCAATACTTTAAAGCGATCGGCTTACAGACTATCGTGATTTGTGAAACCACATGGGCTTTAACGCAGCTTTAATTCGCGAAACTTGATACGCTAATTGAGATTTTTAGCGGAGAGCAATAAAGAAAACTGTTGGATCTAATATAATGCGCAAAAAGTATTTAATGGAAGGATAGAATGACTTGGAACTTAGAGATAATTGAACATCGAGTTTAAGACGCTGTGTTTAATTTGGTTGTTGGTTGGCAACGGGTGTAGGACTGATAGCGATTATTAAGTTTGTTGTCGCGAAATCTCGTCGGTATAGAAAGCGCGATGCAAAATCCCGACACCTCGCGGATGCATTATTCGATTGTAGGTTAAAATGGCACGCGTGTTCTTTTTCTGTTACAGGGTGTGGCCTGCAGTTTAACGAAGCCGTCTATCATCTGGAACCTCAGTTTGAACAGTTTGAAAAGTGAAAGAGCGTCGGAAGACCGAAACTTATCTAAAAAATGAGAAAAAACAGAGACACGCAGACACGAATGTCGATTTGTGAAGGAAAATGCTCGCGCAACGAGTTGTAAACTCGTGCGCCCGAAAAGCGCGAGATTCATCGATGGGGAGAGAGGAAGATATATATATATATATATATATATATATAGAGAGAGAGAGAGGGAGGAGAGAGAGAGAGAGAGAGAAGGGCTGGTGACCGAAATTCCGACTAATGGAAACAAAGTCTCCCTGGCGTGTACGTGCAACATATAGACTTTATTCGCAGACCGATACCAGTGCTGCTGTGTTCGATTGCGTTGATTGTACAGTTTTATCTCGTGAATCGCGTACTAGAACAGGCAGGAATGGCGAATCCTCCGGAGAATGTGGGCAGAAGGAGAAAATGTTTTGTTTATCCGTCGATAAACAAGGCGAGTCCGACTCGATTTAACGCGCTGAGATGTTTTATTACGCAGTGGCAATAAAGTGCCGTCACGGACAATCATTGGCTTGTTTGACAAGAGTGACCGTCGTCGCATCGTTGTCGTAAAAGCAAACAAATTTCCCGAGTAGTATGATGATTGTACAAAAGCTCTGTGAGTATAAAAAATTTTCATTGTAAAAGAATCTCTTGTTTCGTAGAAAATGTCGAGCCTCGAAAACGTTTGCGAAAACGCTCTTAGCTCTCTCTCTCTCTCTTCCTCCTTGCCCCTGCCCTTCCCCTCTTTCGCGTCTCTCACATTTTTTGTCGCAGGATCGCTCTGGTGCAAGAGTCGCGTTTTTTGCCCGGTGGATACGTAGAAAGAAGTCCTGGAGAGGAATGGCGAGAAACAGCCTCGAGATTCTTCGCGCGCAGCAAGAAAAATGTTGAAGAAGCCTTGGCAAATCCTTTATCGAATCCCGTAAGATTTTTAATTCGTGCGCCTCATAATGCCGAGAAGATGTGTCGCGATGCATTCGAAAGGAGAAGAAGGAAAAAAAAAGCGGAAAATGTAAATTACAAAGCTTGGCTTTCACAACGTATTGCGTCTCGAAGAAAACTCGGCTCGGGTGAGTTTTCCCTCGAATTGAGCATAACCCAAGAGAACCGAGGAAGGAGGCATTGACATTTTTCTCGCCGACTGCGAAGGAGAGCGAAACAACGACGGAGCTTGAATTTCTTCGCCTGTTATCCGCAAGCTCTGCTATACCCAGGACTCTCGGCGCGCAAGAGCAACACGAGGAAGAGGTGCGCGGCATTGCCTCAGAAGCCGAATTGCGTTTTGGTCGTCGTCGAGTAGTCGTGACTGCGCCGGAGCCGCGCGAAAAATGAGAGAAAATTTAGGAGAGCTGCCGCATTGCACAAATCCTTCTCCCCCGTCGCCTCGGTCCCTCTCCGCCCACCGTCGTCCCCCCGCCCCCTGGATAGCGAAATTCCGTATAATGACATTTTCGTGAGCGGCCGTCCGCTCCCCCGAGGATGATGGCGCAAGTAACGAGCCGCGCTGCTGCCTCTGCCGGAAAGGGAGAGACTCTGCTCCTTGGTCGCGGTCGCTCTCTCGCTCGGCCGCTCGAGACGGTTGAATCGTAATAATTTGCTGCATGTAAACTCGCCGTCGCCGGGATTCGCTATTCGCGTAGATGCCTTTCTCCTCGCTAAAGGATTTCGCGTGTTTCGAGCCGCGGAGGAACATTCTCACAGGCTGGTATGCAACGCGAGGTTTCGAAAGTACGGGGACTCGCGCTCGCGGAATGTGCGATTCGGATTGAATTTTGACAGGGAATGCGCAGAAGCTGCGCGGCCTGGAGAGGGAGAACCGCGACAGAGAAAATGGCAGAATAGATTTCGAATAAAATGAGCCGAGGCTCGTGTTGTCGGTGCAGGATCGGGGCTCAGACGTCGACGCACCGGCGATTCAAAACTCGATCCGAACTCGCCAGCTGCCCGTTGCGTCCTCTTGCCTCCTCGGGATCGCCTTATCCTCGCTGCTGACCTACATCCGCACCTCGACAGCGAGGCTTCCCCGGTCCTCGCGAGAACGCGCGGATCTCCTCCCTTTCGCCGCCGTCTTTGTTTCGCGCATCGTTCGTCGACGGTCAAAGTCGTCAGCCAACTATACCAGGAGACGCTGGACCCAGTCTCGCTTCTTTCCTTTTTGCGACGTGCGCCTTCGCATACTCTTGCTGCATTCTTTCCGTTTGTCGAGAGCGTCTCTCCTATCTTTCAACGCGGCACACGTTATTGCAGAGTCGCGTTCCCGCGCTCGACCTTTTTTATAGCCAACACACAGTTACGTTATTGATACATTGATAACTATCGATCTCACACCTCGAACGACTATAATCTGGATCTACGTATTATTTATTTACCGCTTCTAGATTTCGTCTAGGATATTACTACAGTATTAAAGACGCCTGATAAATTTGTAATTTGTGCTTAGCGCTAACCGCGAGGCTGTCCCTGTTTCAGCATTCGACGGTTCACTTTCTCTCCGTTGCTAAACTTTGCTGAAAGTGCTGATAAAATGCTGAAAGCTTGCGAGAGCATCGCAGACTTGGTTTAATCGTCGCTTAATTAATTTCGCGGAGCGTGTGTCGAATTCGCTCTTGGAGGGAGGAAATCAGAGTGGTGGGAGCACGATCGCGAATTTCAAATTTCGTCGAGCGAGCGATTTTAAGGCGAGGCGGGGGCGGCAGCTAGCAATGGCCATGCGCTGCTGTCGAAGCGTTCGCGAATCGTAATCATCATCCGCCGCCATCGAGTGTTTCTGTCCAAAAATTGTGTAGAGCGAAAAAGGCATTCGCACGAGTGTGGACTCTTGTAAGATGTCTCGCTATCGGCATTATCGGCGAGTAACATCGAAAGACACCGAGGCCCGGTGCGAGTTGTAAAAAGTTTATTAGGGGCGCTTCTCTCGCGAGAGGGAGGGAGGGAGGGAGGAGAGACGGGTAGCGAGGCTACGATTATTTCGGTGCAATAAATAGTTAAACGAGAGGAAGAGCGATTCGTAAATCGAACGGCTCTTTAGTTCCTACAGATACGAGCGACGCAAATGTTGAGAATGCACGAATGCGCAGGGCTGAAGAAGCGTATCCTTAGAAAAAGGTTCGCACTCGAAGGAGGAGGGAGATTTTGACGAAGAGGGAGAGTGAGTCAGAGGAAGAGTTAGAGAAATACAGCGCGAGTCGTAGAATTTTAATAGCGTTACTAGTTCCGGCGCCAATTTCAACGAAATCGATTCGCGACGGTTTCGGTTTCTAAATGCGTGTACATATATATATTACGAGCGTCGGGACCCCCTTTCTTAGCACCTAAGTTGTAAGTGGATCTGTGTAAAATATGATATTGTGATAAGAATGTAAAAAAATGATGAAAAAAACAATGAAAACAGTTGCGAGGAGTTGTCTGTTTAGGGCAGAGTATGGAAGCCGCATTCCCAATTATCGATTATCGATTTTACCGAGAAAACTCTTGTACGAAATATAGATTACGGAAAAACTAAAATACCTTAATTATGATTAATATTGTATAAAATATGAATAATATAACTAATTAATTCAATTTAATACGCCCAAGGAGTTTTTATCTTGCGAAAGTCAAATCCTCTCCCGCGTCCCTGTTTCCCTTTCTCCAATTTTCCTCGGTGAACATTTTCCACCTCAAGATAATCGATTCGACGGGGACGCCAAAGCTTTGCCCATTCAGGTAAGTAACTCATTTGATAATTATATTACTGTCACGAGCCCTGACTTTTTACCCAATATCTGCATTAATTAAGTTAAAAAGTGTTAGTAATATTTGCGTTTGGTTTTTTTTTTGGCACGATTGGTCGTGAGCCATAGCTCGCGACACAATCTCGAAGTTGACACGAGTTCGCGTCTTTCAAAGGACCGAGCAAAAATTTAAATTAGTAAATAAGAACGACATTGCACATTCGCATCGAAGGTAAGTAAAATAGTCCCAGCGAACGGATTTGTAGCTCGACGTGCGTTCGCGTTGTGAGACGCCTAG
The DNA here is from genome assembly GCA_018907185.1 of Platyscapa corneri. Taxonomy (NCBI): domain Eukaryota; kingdom Metazoa; phylum Arthropoda; class Insecta; order Hymenoptera; family Agaonidae; genus Platyscapa; species Platyscapa corneri. The sequence continues at coordinate 3,019,465 of JACCHW010000026.1, read as the reverse complement.
AGCGGCTCTTTCAATGGGCAGAACTAATGGACGAAGAACCGACGAATTAAAGTAAAACAAGATCCCACGCGTACGTTCCTCTATTCGAGTGTACGTGAAAAGTAAAGTACAAATTGAAGAAGCGAAGTCGACGATGCGTATGCAACTTGTCTATTCTACACTCTCTTTGTCTAATACGGCGAAGAAGCTGCGACCAGCACCTGCCGCTCTTATAGACGCGAACAATGCGCTTGTTCCACTTTTGTGGATGTCTGTTTTTATTTAGCTCTAAGCCAACTGGATCGAGCTCACTTATTCCGTTAATGTCTTTACACCGATCCTATCTAAAGTCTCTGAAAATCAATTGAAAATTTTAAACGCAACTCAAATCGTTAATTTTTTCGCTGGACGCGCTCTATCAGCGCCGTCTCATCCACTTGCCGGGCTGGCGAGGCAACGGGGGAAGGCAACGGGAAATTTCGTCAAACGAGATATTTGACCCCCGTTCGCTTCTTGCGCATTTTTATTAAATTGCGAGTTGGAAATTTCTTAGGCGTAACTCGCGTTTTTAGCATCGGAAACGATTGAATATTAACGGCAGTCGCGCGCACGGAAAGCTGGCGCTTATTGATTATTTCGTTATGCGACCGCTGTCGTTATTTTGCGAGTGTAAATCTGTCGGTAGAGTACGAGTATCTTATGCTCACACGTATCTATGCTTATGACATGGAAAATATTTATAGATATTTTATAAATAACCAAACACTTTTACCCGAGATCAAGTGCGCGAGGTTTCTTTCTTGCGCGAAAAATAGATTTAGTTATAACTCGTAATTGCCGAATGGAAACTTTGCTCTCGTTCGCCGTGGAAAACGAACGCGCCAATTTCCCGGATTTCTCGGCGGCAATCATTAGCTCCGTGCGAATGAAAATCACTCGCGCTCGTCCGATCTCGTGAACGCGCCGCTGAATTTGCCTCATGAATATTCAAAGAAGAACGAGAAGGAGGGGGAGAGGCGCCGACCCTGGAAAACATTGACGAGCAATTAAAATTCGATTCCGATGAATAGAAAGTAACGAGGGATGAACTCGGGAAATTCTGGTTCCGGAATCACGCATTAACGGTCGCGTTCACCTCCGCTTAATCCGGGAAATTCCCAAAATCTCTCCCAGAATCAAGCAAACAAGTGTCGAGTTGCCGAAAGCCACGCATGAACAGCCGCGCGCACATCCGATATATTGTAAACTGCGTCCCACAGTCTGCGTCTACGAGAAAGAAACAGGGCGGAGAAAAATAGACGAAGAGGAAGAGGAAGAAGAAGAAGAAGAAGAAGAAGAAGAAGCAGAGGAAGAAGGAGGCAGCGGCAAGTAAACAAGCACTCGACTAGTAATCTTTTTAAGGGTTCGCTCTCAGGGGATGTGAATGCACGGCGCCTTCCAGTCGAGAGGAGCTTCCCTGCCTGCTTCCCTCTCCCCGGACTCCATTGTGCGCTATTATACCGGCGCTTTGTGCTTCTCACGTATGTCTTCTAAGACTTTTATGCGCGGCATTGTCGTCGCGATACGTAAACTCGGTAACCTCGAGATCCGCCGGGCTTTTTTCTTTAGTTACTAGCTACTGTTTCCACTGTTTCTAGCTATGGTTGCTCTGGTTGCTTTAGTGGCCGAGTAAAAGTATAAGTTTACGATTTAAAACCGCATCGCTCCGAGTACTCGCGATGGCTTTCTTTATTATGCGTCTACGTACCTTTTCCCGTCGATCGCTCTATAGAAATATTTAGATAAGATCCCGACCAAAATGCTCCTCATTCAAGTGCGTCTCGGCTCGAGTTTATTCGCATGACTCACTTGTTTCGGTTCCAGTTCCAATTCCTCAAACCGATTTTCAGCCCCGAACTGGGTGGATCGTTTTAACGGCGAGATCGCACTTTATTCCCTCCGACCGGTCCACTCTTTTTCTCTGTACCCCAAACGACTCTCGAATCGTACAGCTTTTTGTTAGCAGCTTTTGGCAATTTCGCCGAAACGCCGATTACGCGCATTTCCAAAGACTCGTGTCTCGCTCTTGTTCGCGGGAACAAATAAGATCGAAGCGAAAGAACACGGTCTTAAGGTTGGAGCAGGCGCGGGGTCAATCGGTTTTTATTTAGGGTCGAGAAAATTCCACGGCTCGCCATTCGGTCGATTTCGCGGCCGTCTACTCTCCGCGGAAGTAAATTGTTACGATAAGAAGCTTGAGAAACTAAAATTATACTTCCGTTGGGAGGATCCAGAGCGAAAGGGTTCGCAGAGTGTGCCAGCCGAGTCGAGTAAGCGTGCCGAGTAACGTAATTCTTCTAAAGGTATAAAATCGCTTCGGCTTCCATTTTGATGGGTTACATTCAATTTTAAGCCGCGCATCTGCGCATTACAAAGTAAGAGCAAAATTGTCAGACTCAAGACTTGCACAAATTATAGACATTAGCGTAATGAGCAATCGTCTGCTTGGCCCGAGTTCTTAAGCTTTGACGGGGTCATTTTTCTAATGAAAACTCGGATTCCACATCGGAGATGCGAGAGACGCAAGGCCGTAAAGTCTGCTGCAAAGTCTATTAAATCGCCATCTCTAATAAAGCGCTTTCAGAGAATTACGCTGCCAATGCAAAGAATCGATAAATTAGCCCGACGCACAAAGCACATTATTATTCGGCGAGAAATTAAGCGCAGGAGGAGCAACAATGCGCAGCGATACGTTTCGGCGGCGCTGTCTTCTCAGCGCTGAAAAGCGGAGGAAAGCGCCGAGGAAAGGGGCCGGCGAGGAAATTTCGGTTGGAAATAAAGGTTCTTCTTTATGCAGCCGAGGGTGCGTATCAGTCAGCGGCAAATGCCTGTATCGGTTAGCAAGACAAGCGCCGCCGAACGGAATTCTTTAGGTGGGCCGATCGCAGTGACCGAAGTAAACTTTGTCCCGGCGAGTAAGAAAGAGAAAAACGCAGAAAAGAAATTGCATTGCGGGGGGAACAAAAGGGCGCCGCGGTCCGACTCTCGAAAACCACTTGTTCAGCACTTCCAAATACCGCGGCCCCCTCTTCGCCGTGACTGAGGGCTGCACGTGGAAGTGGTTGTGGAGGTCCTCGAGCGACGCAGAGGGCGAGGCGAGGCGAACAATGCGCTCGAATTTCGTGTAATCGGCGTTATCGCGACGTGAGATCGAACTCACCCTCCGCTCTTGACTTGGCGGCGGCGGCGGCGGCGGCTGTGAGTCGTCGTCGTCGTCGTCGTCGTCGCCGTCGTTGTCGTCGTCTCCGTCACTCCGCGCATGTGTGTACGCTACGCGGGCAATTAGTATTTAACCCACATTAGATTCGTTGGCCTTTGGCATTTGTCGGTGGACGTTTCCGTGCGGATGCCCATCTTTTATTGAGTTTGTAAATCACACGATGTAACGTTAATTGAGATAAATGTTTGAATTGTTTCGTTCGAAATCGTCTCTCTCCTTTTATTCTCCTTTTTTATTAACGACCATTTGCCCTTATCGCTCGCATATCTTGCGCTGATACCGCCTCTTTGTGTCATTAACATTCTCCATTACCACCTGGCACTTTGTTTTACAAATCTGATGAAGAACACTGACAAATGCCTACCAAATACCTACTATACTGTTTTATTTCTTCTTTTGTGCGAACGACATTTATGAATAAGTGATTTCGGTGCACCCACCAACAGAATTGAATTTTATTTGTGGTAGCGAGGAAATGCGTTTTCCCGGGTTTCATTAGGAAACGCACGAGCCATCGGTTTACAGTCGGACTACACCAAAGTACTACTTTAGAAAAACTCGCTGAACCCAATTCCATTTACTTTCCTATTTGCCAAGGCAGTGACATTTTATTCTATTTTTCATAATTGCACAAAAAGATTAATAAATCGGTGCAACCTGAAGCCTTACATTTTTGGAGTTGCAACCTGATTTCATTTTTACAGGACTAGTTTTGCGACGCTCAGCCTTGTTCCTCGAATAGTAGTAATAGCTAGTAATAGCATTACAATATTATTTTAAACGGAGTTTTCAAAACTACCCAACCAACGCCAAAATGTCTGCCATAAATTTCAAGCGGTTGTAAATTTTCCAAGATGCTGCTCTCGTATTTGTAGATATCAACTGTTGCCGAAGAGATTCTCCAGTAGAAGCAATTATCACTTAACTCGAATTAAATTTACTAGTAGCCGCTGGCGTGCGTGAGACAATACCGAGCGGATGGAGTCGATGCTACTTGATTATAAACGGTTGAATGCGTGAGTTAGTGAGCAACAGTGAGAGAGAGAGAGAGAGAGAGAGAGAGAGAGGAGAGAGAAAGAGAAAGCATGGAACGCAACCCTGAATGACTTTTAAGATGCACAAGTGATGACGATGATTTATCGAATAAATAAAGCGAGAGGACGAATGCGACTCGGATTTAAATACGTGCCGAGTTCATACCAATCTTTATTGCGGATACTAAAATGCATTACACGAATTTTATGTGAATTACGTGCATTTGTTGTCATATCGGATTAGAATGTATATTGGCGGCCTCTCTGGCAATGATTTTTCAGGCTCAAGCGATGGAACTCCAATGCCTGTCTTTCCACTGTCACCAACTGTAAAATTATCGAGTTCTTCCCCGATTAATTGTCAAGATTTTTCATGATTTTGAAAAGGCGCGTGTACCGTGTTAGTAATCAAGTTAAACGCGTTATCCGACGTTAAGCGTGACTTTGTAAGCTCATCACATCCCAGCGACACGAGCTGCCCTAATTTTTGACAAATTTTCCAGCAATGGCATTGCGTCTTTATCGCGCATTGGCTCGAAGAAAATAATGGCCCGAGCATTACTCGGATCACTTAAGGGAAAGTCCAACGTAATATTAGAAGCAAAGAAACTTTACAAGAATGCGTTGCGAAAGAAACTTTGAATATAAATTACTCGTGTGGAAAATGCAAATTTTTCGCGTCGGTTTTAAAAAGCTGCTTTCTAAATTTTATTCTGTTAGCGCGGCAGAAGCCATGGCTTTACATCTTATTAAACAGCGAAGAAAAGCTGTACATAAGTACAAGGCTATAATGCACTTCTCGCGCGTTCCTCTTTTAAATAGACGCCAAGGTATAATCTAACCCAATTTATTCAGTTGATGCGACTGCGAAATGTCGATAAAATGCGCGGAAAAGTGTCCGAGCGCTGGAGTACAACACGTTTAGCGACAAAACAGGACTCGGGAGAGTTTCAGGCGGGGCACTGCGAATCGCGATAAAAGCTAAAGCGACCGTATAAACAATCCGTCGATAATGCGCGTCGAGGAAGGCGGCGGCGGCGGCGGCGGCGGGAGGAGGAGGGGCTGGCAGAGGATTGAAATGATTAGAAGAGCCGAGCCGGAGCTTGCGAATTCCTGAGCAGTTCGGAGGCACTCGTGCGCCTCGGAAGGCCTCCAGGGGGAGTCGACGGGAAGGGGCGAGAAGCTGCGCGGCCGCGTTCGTCGGGACAATTTGCGATTGTGTAGGGCGTGGCGAGCTCACGCATGGGGTGACTCGCTCGTTTGTGCCACATTGTCGGCAACCCCGCTCTTGTATTTCCGCGCGACGGTGGCGGCGGCAGCAGTGGCTGAGAGGACGCATCCCTCGCGCCCACGCGAGCTCTTTTCTGCTCTCTCCAACGCCAAGGACAAGCGTTGCGTCGTGGGGCGCTTCTAGATTGGCTGCCTACGAGTCTATTCCGATCCTCTACGCGAATTTGAAGCTTGTGCTCGTGAGAGTTTGTCTTTTTAAAAAATTTTTAGGTCCTACGATAAGACGCTGCCCCTTGCATCACCTTTCGTCCGCGTATTTGAAGGTGCGATCAAGAAAGAAATAAAAAAAACACTTGTCATTGTCGTTCTAGAGAGCTTATCGAGTGAGCTTCGCAGCTTCGTTCAGTGCCGATTACATCTTTGACTAATTGAAATTAGTTTTAACGTTATTATTAAAAAAAAAAAGAAAAGAAGCGAAAACGGTTTAAAGAAAATAAAAGGAGATAAGATTAAATTTTAAGCTCTTTATCCGCGAAGTTATCCGAGCGTATAAAGCGTTTGTGCATATTTAGATCGACATCAAATAATTGCTTCTGGAATGTTGCGATCGAATAATTATTTCGCGGTAAAAGCTTATTTTATACCCGTTGGTAGCATTAGAGATTAAATATTGGGAAACTGCATAAATCTTTATAATTTGTCTATTTTTCAAATTTCAATTTCAATATAACTGAATTGAGTAATGCAAACTTAATGCACCAGTGAGAAATAATTCTGGTTTAAAGGTCTTAATGATTATTAATGAGGATAATTACAGTTTTTCTGATAAACCAATAATAATGACGTTAAATTATTGATGTTATTGATATGTCTTACCTGTGCATAAAATAATATATTTGGCGAGATTATCAATTGGGATCGTAAGTCTGTTTCTTTGTCGTTATTATCTAATCGATCATTTTTAATTGTAGAAAATCAGGTTTTACTCGCTTCGTAAACTTCATTCCGATTAATTTCATTCGATTAATATTTCCCATTATCTCAAATTAATTGTAGCGTTTAAAACTTTAATCCTCGTTATTATAAAATAAGTTTGGCTGGAAAACACCGTTCTAAGTAACTAATGACTAGCGTTTATTGTAAATAAAGCCGGATACTGATTTTGTTTCAAGAATTTTTGGAGATTTTTCCCTGCGTGCCGTTGCGCGACACGAAAAAGCACAAGAGACGCATCGTAAGAAAGGGATGACAATAGGAGCAGAAAAAAGGCATAAAATAATCGTAACGAATATAACTGAAATGACGCACAAGATCGTAGGCAATAGACGCATAACGCATAAATTGTCAAATAGGTGTAATAAAAAAGCAGAAATTGGTGGGGAAGAAATAAATAAACGAAGATAGGATTAATGTAAAAAGGAGCGGCACGGCGGTGCGAGAAAACAAAACACGATTCATCGCGCTGCACATTGTAGTGGTGATACCTACCTAGTCGCGAGGCAACACCAAAATGGCATTTCTCTTAATGATAATAATACGAGGGCTTTCAATGGAGATGTATAAAATTGATTTCATTAGCCTTTTTATCGCTTCAAAGTACACGCTCTGCGCGCTCATCGCTTATAAATTATCCGCGTCTTTACAATCCACGAATGTACCGCACGTGCGAGTATTTGTAAAGAGAAAATCGTGAGCTGGAGTGCGAGTACGAGGAATCGATCGCTCTTCACATCCACGAAAGGGCATCGATTAGCCCTAGTGTGCGCAGTAAACGCCAGCAACGAGTGGCTTTTCGTATTTATGAAAAAGCGAAAGAGCGAAAATACGAAGATACGTGACCAGGAATATTAGGTCGAGCGAGCAGCCAACGGACAACTCAATCGCGCGACTATTTATGCAATTAGAGCTCCTGACGCCTCCTTCTCTCGGTTCTCAAAAACATTGACACTCGCGTGTCAAGCGCGAGCATTTATCGAGTTCCTCGAAGAACGGACGAGACGTCGTTGCGACAACCGGAGAGCAGTTGCTGGCCGTCGCGTCTCGAGCTGGAGAATGGAGACGAGACGTCGTTGGAGGGGGAGGAGGAGGAGGAAAAACAAGGGAAAACAAGGCTAAACAAGGCCGAGGCAGGGACGAAAATAAGACGGCCGCTCCGATTATTCGGGCGCTGCCGACAAAAAGCGGGCAGCCGTCCATCGGTGAATTGGCGTGCCATACGAGTCCGCAGCGATGCGTGCGTCGGTCGGGCCACGTGGCGACGCAACCCTTGCAAGGTACATACGATCCGCTGGGCGGAGTCGCTCTCCTCTCTCCGGTTCGTGCGCTTTGTGTCGACGCCGGAGTACTCGTCTGTGCCACCTGGACGAACCCGGCCGAGCGGAGAGAGAGAGAGAGAGAGAGAGGGGCTCGTAGCTGCACCCCTGCGATAGCTCCCTCTCCCTCGGCCACCCCTTCAACGGCGTCGACATCGGCGGCCAAGACGCGAGACCGTCGATGCTCGGAGAAGAAACCCGAGCGTCGGTGTGCGTGCGAGCCTGCGTGCGTGCGTGCGTGCGCCCTCGATCGGAGAAGGTCGGCCGGGGCGCCCGTGAGAAAATATTGACTCTTGCGCGCTTTTTCTTATTCTTCCTCTTTATTAAAGGTGGAGAGGTATTATTTTTGGGCTGCGCCGGTGAGGCGTCGTTTCAGCTTTGTGTCGAGGTGCTTCGAGCGGCGCGCACTTGGCTCCTCGAGCCAGAATGAGTATTTTGGCTGTTTTGCCAACGGAAGCCGCTCGCGGATAAAGTCGACTGCCACTCGAGCTGCGGCTCCAAGTATTCGGGGAATGACTCCTCCGGCAGGTTCCCGTAGACGTCCCGTAGACGTGTATGTGCAACGCTCGGTCGAGCTCGGCTCCGTCGACGACCGAGCACTGCTTCGCTTGCGCATCTCGATCAAGATCTGCCGTCGATCGCTATTTACCAAGCCCGGGTTCCGCTTTTCGGGAACGTTCGCGTATCCATTATTAAGTCGCCTTCGGCTCGGACAGCAATTTTTGCCAGTTTCAAAGCAGGTTAATTCTTTGCGATGCTTTTGCTAAAATTGTACATTGCTTTCCGAATAATAATAATAATAATAACAATAGCGGCTTGTGAGCGATACTCTGCTCAGGTCGCACCAAACAATGTCAAACGATTTTGATTTGCAATTTTGAATTGGCGGAGGATTGGTTGATCGTAACTTTCCCCGGAGGTGTTGTAAGCTGATTGTAGCGACGTTGATTCGCGTTTCGTGCGATTGGTCGCTTTTAAGCACCGGAAATCCAGCGAGTGTGTCGACAAAGAGTCGGGTCGCGAGGTCCGTACAGGAGTTCTTTCAAAGTGGGCGAGTAAGAATTTCGTTTTTATATTTCGGAACTCGAGGATCGATGTTCAAACGTCGCTGTGCGTTAAATGTACGTTGGCATTGTTCGGAGGACGAACGCGCCGCCGAGTGTAACTATAAAAATCATCCGTTAGGGACGTAATTAAAAGGCAAGGACAGGCCGGAGGAAGAAAACGCTACGATTCTTGCACGTTGCCACACACCAGGTCGACCCGACCATATCCCCGTGGCACATTTACATCACGATCTGTATAAAAGTGCTGTTGGTACTCGAGATCTCGAGTCGGTAATGACGCAAGAGTCGTGTACGAGTGGCTTCGATGAGCGCCGATACCGCGTCGATGCAACGTGTCAATAACGCGTTTGGTTAGACTCGACGATCGTTGTGGCGATCGCAACGAATTCCATTGTCTCGACGTTCCATTGGCTACTTTTTACTTTATTTCCAGTTGGATCTTTCGAATAATACGTTATTTCAAATATAAAAATCCATCCCGTGCTGCGGTGAATACGAACGTGCGGGTTTTAATAGCAATTACACGCTTGTCTTATTATAAAGCTACGAAGAATTTCGAAATAAGTTTTTAAAGTTTCGACCGAGTTTTTAGGTTTTTTAATACTTTTCTCGCCGATTGGCCTCGCGGCTATGGACTAAAAACACGCACGAGCTCGTAGTTAACAAATATTTATATTCGTCGCGATAAAAATTGCTTGCAAAACGGAAGCATAAATTCGCTGCATAAATTATCGGACACATAAGACGGATTACGAGTGTTGGAGGTCGAAGTGAAAGTTCGGGGCTGCATTAGTTTCGCCAAAAAGCGTCGTTCATTGAATTAATTGCGCGTACAGCAAAATGCGAAGTCTTTGCTTCGGTCGCAATTTGCAATTCGTAATTTGCAAGTCGCAAGTTGGAAGGTAACGGGAGAGTCATATTTTGACGTTTCGTATCATAATACGCGTTAGCCGAATCGAAAAAAAGGAGCATTCGAGTGCCGAGGGAAAAATGAAAAATCGGAGGATATAAAAATGGTGCTCAATGTATAATAATAAAACGTGAAAGCAAAAGGAACGGCGGCCGAGACCGGTTTGAATGCTTATTAAAAACTGTTCCTTCCCTTACGAGGCTAACTTTTTTGCCTTCTCTTCTCCATCGTGACTGACGAGCGCAACGTGGATCTACCTGAGCGAAAATAAACAGATTTCACCTTTCTCTCGCTCTTGATTCCTCGGGAGATTTCGGGTAATGCTCGAGAGGCGTAGGAGCGTGCGCGCGCGCCCGCACGACCCCTTGACCCAGTGTGCAGCGTGCAGCTGAAGGAAGGAGCGGCACGCTGACACTAATCTGACACTAAATTTCTGTCTCCTACGCAGCCTTTCCGATCTTATCTCGGCGCTCGGTGGCCCCGGCGAATCTGCCACTGCGAGCGGCTACGTGAGCGGTAGCGACTTTGGGTCCGCTTAGCCGTGCGGCCCAACGGGTGTTTCGCTCGACGAGCCTCGAGGCTGCATTTTCCGCTGCGCACATGTCGCGTCGTGCGCTTCGAGATATCGTCCGGAGGATTTCTGCACCGAGACACGCTCATTTATCAAACGTCCGGTTCGGCGTCTTTCAGCCCCACCTTGGACTAGGCGGCGCTCGCGTTCATCATCTTGAAGGATTCAAGGATGCGCTCGGTGGGACTTTTTGCTTCTCCTCGACTCGATCAGGGCCGCCATTTTCGTTCCCCGTCCGTCGGATTTCCACCTCCTTGTCCTTGCGCAGTTACTCGTTGCGCTCGCCTAAGATTTTTAAATATCCCACCGTGAAGTAACAGTGAATGGTTTTAATTTTCACCGTCGTCGAATGCCAGCATTACGCCGAGTTCCTTCGAAAACAATTTTTACATTACGTTTATTGTACAATGCGAGCGAGTTTTTGTTCCGACATTCGACACACGACACAAAACAATATGCTACTTTCTACCTACGAGGAATATTACGGCAAAATCGATGCTAATTCGTCGTAATTACACTTTTAAAATATTAAAGCGCGACAAGCTGCGCGATGTGGTTGACTTTTAAAACTTAAACGTTGTACAATCACATCGTATCGGATTGATCCCAAATATTGTAATAACAAATGGGACACTGGGATACCGGGAGATAATAAACTTTGCATTCGGGTGCTCGCTCGACTTATACTTGGCATTTCTTGTTATTTTGTCTTTTCGCTATTGGTATTCGACTAAGCCGCTGCTCGTCATTCTTTACAATTACCAGCCGTCGCTGCTATCGGACGAAGTTCTTCAGTTTTAAAATTTCCTGCAAAACCGAGGCTCGGCTCGTGCGTCTCTTCGAGCACCCAGAGTGTCTGTTAATATCGCGATTCCCGGGTGATTATAGAGTGCGTGCCTACAGCCGTTATCCGCGTAAGCGTTTCTTCGGTTTCTCCGACATTTATGATCCGACAGCAAATACAACTAAGTGCATTCGTTGCTTCCCGCTGCATTATAGACGCGCAGCAGCGTCCTGCAGTCGAGGCCTCGTCGCCGTCGGACGCTCGACGTCGACCGAGATGTTAGTCTTGCAGCTTAGCCTGAGTTAGTCGAGTGTCGAGGAAGGATGGCGAATCGGATGCAGGCGTGTATCGAAATTCGCGATGATTGTTTATCTGGAAGAGCGGCGAGTATCGCGGCTTTTTGCAGCCGCTAGTCATCGTTCGCACAACTCTATGTTTCGTGATTTATCGTACTAATGTGCGACTGTGTCATTTTTCATTTTCACTCGATGTACGCGGTATACGTCCGATTAGGGTACGGAAACTCGCTATTTTTTAGAGGCCTGCGTGTATTGCAGTCCACCTTGGCTTAATTAAATTATACATTTGCGGCGATTCCTCGTTTTGATCGCTGGATATCGATGTCGACGCGACTATTATTACTTGTTACATAGTCTCTGAAATGGTAATTCACCGTCTCGCGATTAATATTACCGATCGTCGCTCTTCAATATTAAAGGGGCTTCTCTTACTTCTATCCCGCGTTTCCGGAAAAAATCAGAAAAAGCACGGGAAACTTTGGACGATTCCATTTCCTTTGGTCTTATTTAATTTTAGCGTGCAACTGTAAACGAAAATTTGCGAACGAATTTCAGCAGCGACGCTAATCGGAGCAGTTTTAATTAATCCCTTCGAGTAAAAGAACTCACGCGAAAACGATTAATATTATAAATACTTTAAATATAGTATTTAACAATGTATGCATGAAATTGTAGAGTAGGTTATTGATCACGCAATTAAGAAAATAACGACAAAATCTAGACTGCAGGTTCTAACGTCAGCTGTATTTAACCGCGAGACTTCATTTTAATAATTAATGAATTTTTAAGTGACAGATATATTAGTTGAAAATTACGAAGCTTTTTAAAAGTCTCAGATTTTTAGGAGTTTTATGATTTTGAGCAAAGCGTTCACTTAAGCGTATATAATTGTTAACTTTAATACTTGGCCGCGCACTAAAATTTTGCAGCGCCAAATGACAGCGAGTACATTAATTTATTCAAAATAATTATCTCAAATTAAAAAGAAACACCTTGAAAATCTATGTTATTTACTGTTTTATTTGAATAAAGGTAATAAATATTGTAATTTTATGATATTCATTAAATAAAATGTCGAAGTATAACCTCTTTAGTTACATAACGAGTTTTTGAACACATAATAGACGTAGTCACATTCTCTCCCTACCTCACGTCCCTCCACCCGATCTAATTGTACGGTGTACGAATAAAAAGGCATGAAAGAAAAATGCAATTCTTCAGGCTTAGTTTTGCATCTAAATCAATAATATTGTTACAAACACGTGAGAACAGCTTTAATTTTTTAAACGTCCGTGTGATTCGTTATAAATAAAATTCCGTGTATTATGACGTTGTACGATTAAAAAGTAATTTATGACGAAAGTTTTTGAAAATAGTGGCCCGGGATACTTGGACGAAAAATAATTGTGTATAAAAATTAATCAATTTTAAGCGAAATTAATAAGGTAATATCAGTCAAACCTCTCGTGAGGTTTTGTCGTTATTTATTACTATACTTCGTTGAAAATGATAGAACGTATTTCAAACTTTTCTTTGACGATGCAAGTTTTCTCGCTTTAGTTACAGTGCGATTGTAATAATGGCTAATCACTAATTTCAAGTCGATTTTATAATTTTTTTTTCCATTTAAAGTTCCAAGTCACAAAGTCACACAAAGTCACGGGCATCTAAAAACTGTAATCAGCATGAGCCTGTACGACCAATCAACAAATATGTTCAACTATTCCAATTGATCAATACTTAGATGTAATGTAAGTATTTCACGTTGTCTTATTTCTCGTTTATCTAGCCGTCACTCATGTTTTGTGTTTATTCACAGTAGCTTATTTATAGTCGTACAGTTATGAACCGCAGCTAAATGCGTTTAACTAGAGATCATGAATGGATGTGCACAAACGTGTTCTGAGAGAGAGAGAGAGAGAGAGAGAGAGGAGCGACGGCTAGCTCAATAACACATTGAGTAAATGATCGGAAGAGAAAAACGGATGCTGCTTACAAGACTTTGCACGCGCTGAATGTCGCGGATACAAGTTAATCCCGGAACTCGGTTCTGCGATGCGATCTTTTGATCGACGCGAAATAAAAATCGATCTGATTTTTCCGGTAACTTTTTCAATAATGGTCCTGCTCGGACGACTTTGGGTCCGTTACCATTATCCATTCGCGGCCGACAGCGATTAACGATATTTTAACAATACACTCGTCCGCGTCATTTAACCAGGGTTGACCGATGCTGCAAGAATGAAAATCAGAACTTAATTTGGCGTTTGACCGGCTGATGTGGAAAAATCAGGATGCGTCTGATCAGAGGAGGTGGCCCAAACAGATTCGTTTGTTTCTATGTACTACACGTGGCTCGTGTACGTGTGGTGGTGCCACGGTGTGGGAAGCGCAAGGTTCGCTCGTTGCGAGCTTGACGAGTTAATATTTTAAGGCCACGAAGGCGATGTCGAGCAAGCAACAAATGGGAAACGGGAAACGCCGTTGAAAGCCGAAATTAGGGGGAGAGGTTACCGGAGCTCCGCGTAGTAAAGCCGTCGCCGGGTTCCGGGATCCGTATCTGCATTCCTCGGCAAATTCGGGCGGATTTTTCGCGTTCGGCCGGCGAGTAACGGTCCCCTCGCGCGAAACGTAGCGACTTGCTCGCTTGCAAATGCGCCCCCTAAAAAAGTCGTGCCTCGAGGGCCCGCGCGCCTGATGGGGCGCATAACAGAGTCGCCGTCGAGTTCACGCCCCCGGTGTCTCGGGGACAATCGGCGCGATGAAAGGAAAAGCGCAAGATAGATGAAAGGAGCGTAAAAAATAAGAAAGAAACGCACGCGGCTGCAACGGACAATGCAGAAGGAATTCGGTACGAGGCTCGGGAGAGCGGGAGAGTGGGAGAGCGGGAGAGAGGATTTATTATTTCACTCTTTTTTTTCTAATCGACTATGCGCCTGTGCCACACGCGCGTGCGTATTGTTGAGTGCTTCCGGTGTAACCGGATATCACTAGTACGCCGGACATATTGACGTTAATTTATAAAATACTCGCGCTGAGTTCCCCTTGGAACGCTCTCTCTCTCCTCCTCCCTTTTTCACCAAATGTCCCCCACTATACGGCCACTCGGTCATATGTGTACACAGACGACAAATGAATGCGCCTAACTGATAAATCACGTGACACGCTCTACGTACGTGCCTTATTATATCAGCGTTCGTTTTTTTCAAATACGCGAATGTCTGCGGCTGTCGCGTTGTTTACAAGGATGTTATTCAATGTTTCTCGCTGTAATTTTTTAATGGAAGATTAGTCGATTCTGTTTTAAAACCAATTACAATTACAACAACAATCCTGTTCCGAGTCCCATACGTATCTCATTTCTTTCAAATCAGCACGTCATTAGCGCAATCACTTTTACCATTACTCGCCATTATTTCGCTGCTTTATTTTTCGTGCCTTCAATTTTAATTTTTTACACATTTATATTTTAAATATATGTAATTTTGTACCTGTTGAACTCTACGGGCTATATTTAGTCTCTCTGCGTGAATCAACCCTTAAACCGAATGCACGGCTCGTAACTCGAAACCCTTTCGGACAAACCTATTTTAATATTTTAATAATTTGACATCGAATACCTCGGCTAAAATGTGATATCCAATATTAGAAATTAAATTTCGAGCACGATAAATGCGAAATCGACGAGTATTTTGCGAAATAAAAATTTGCCTCGAAACGAAACACTTTTGTCGTTACGAGCGGAGACTGAAATTTTTTTCACGAATTTTCAGTTTCGGTTATGCAGACAAATTTTTTTAATTCTCAACCATTATGTAAGCGCAATTTAATTTATAATTCAATTCTTTATCATGGATGAACTTTTCGCGTTTGCAACATTATTGTAATATTTTACAATTAAGAAACGCGAAACTTTTCCATTTGTACCTGTTTTAATCGAAAAAATACAAGAATGAGATTGTCGAATTTATCTTCGATACGAGCAATAATTTTTTCTTTAATCCAGCCGAAATGCTGTGCGCAATGTATCGTCGATACTCAGTAAGCCACGTTTATTCTTTGTATTCTGGCTGTGGATGAAGAGTATGACTTTTACACGTAGATTTTATAATTTCATTTGAATATAAACTTGTTCTCTGCTAATGCTTGAATCAGCATTCACCGCGAAAAACGTTATCGACGATAATTAAAAGTAAGTTACTCTCGATAACAACTTTTAAAATATTTCAAGCGTTTAAAATATTTTATTTGGACTTTTGACAGAAAAATATATGAACTGAAAGAACGAATAAAAAAGCACGGACGTCTAAATAAAAAATATGAAAAGTCGAATGTTGATAGGCGATTTCAAGTTAGTAGCCACGTTTTAAGGAGTTACTAAAAATACACGATTACAGTACGATTACTTGGTGTAAAAAAATAATGTCAGTACTTAAAAGCATCAAATTTATCATCGTTTAACATTTTATCATTTATAGCCGTGTATTACTATAATAAATAAATTAAATTACATATTTTTAAAACCGTTTATGCTCGTTAAAAACAAGTACGATTTTAATTCGTGTGTTTTTAAATTCAGAAATATTCGGGTATTGAAATATTTCACGCGATTCCAATATAGAATTCCAGTGTAGAAGTTTTTCAAAGTCAATACCATTTACGTATCGATCGCACAGTGCCATTAGATTGTAAATTAAATATTGAAATCTATTTGAACTCAACATCACACACCGCGGCGAAATATACCATTTTGCTTTTTTAATCAAACGATTAATCGCCTTAATCTTTCAGCCGAAAACGACAAATTTATTTAAATAACGTGTCGTAAGTATTTTCTTGTACAGATAATCTATAAAATTCAGTGGGAAATAACGAGGAAATCGTGATTTAAGTCGCATAACTTTTATTATGAGCACAGAAAGAAAGAAAGAAGGTTAGAATTAAGCGAAGGAAAAACCAACTGTATAATTATTGATGGGATAGAATTAACTTATTAGAATGCTAATTCGAAAGATACTGGGATATTTCAAAAAGTAAATGCTTTTTAACGTGGGGTATAATTATTAGGATTAGCTTATAGATTAATTGCGTTAAAAACTATTTTCCAACTTTAAATGTAATATTGCAAGTGGAATGCACAACATAAGGTGATTGTCAATACGAATGTAAAGCTTTGTTTGCTAAAAATAAGAAAGAAAATAAAGTCCGATCACTCGAAAATAGAATCATTACGAGAGTAATTGGGTGAAATTAAAAAAAAGGCTCGAAATATGACGCATTGCGTAATAATATATTCAGAGATCTTTATATTTAATTCGATATTGTTACAGAATTTTTCAATGTTGATGTAGAATCGAGGTGGGAAAATCACAAAGTGGAAGTAGTTTAAGTAAACAAAGCCTATGAGAATTTTCAGTAAACAAGACATTCATGAATTAAGTTATAATTAGATAAGTTGGGTGGACGGAACAGAGAATGAGTTCGAGTACTTACCAACAATTATATAAATGATTTTGACATAAAGTATTAAAAGCTCGATCACGAAAGAAGTAATAGTAAATTGTTTACCTTGATTAAAGAGTATCACGTGCATTTGGAAATAGTTTATCCTCTTTTGAAACCTGGGAACAGTTAGGTATTATTATTACTGTTTTAAAAAACTTATAAAATTTCAATTAAATTGAACGTTGACTGTCAGCTTTAAATCGTTATATGAACCTCGTGCGGAGTATTGAATCGTGTAATTTTTCTTAAAGATGAAGAGTTTCATTTTCACGTCTATTAAAATTGTAAAACAAACTTACACAATAAAAATAAATTTTTTATAAAATGTATTTACATTTTTTGCTTCAGTTACAGTGAAATATAATTTTCTCAATTCAATATCGTTATAAAAGAGTTATTACGTACCAATCCGAAAAATGCCCGAAATGTCTGCAAAATTATTACTACCGGCAAAAAAATTGAAAAAATCAAAGATAATTAATAATGATTGCAATGCTTTGTATGAATCTTGCACCTTTTACGGTAAAAATGAGTGCAAGTGGAAAGAAAAAGGACTTGCTGCAAAGTGTAATGTCTATCTTTGAAGCAGATAAAATAAAGGCTCGAAAAAAGAAAAGAGAAGAGAGGAGAGAGAGAGAGAGAGAGAGAGAGGGAGGGAGGGAAAAGATAATCACGAAGTTCGCATCGTTGGACTACAGTAAGAGAACTTGTGCGCGGTATAATGACCGTCGTCAAATTACGTATGCGTGTTTTCTTTAAAATGTACATTTCAGCAGAAAACCCTCTGGATTTGTTTTCATCAATACACGTATACATGCGAGGAGCATATTGCAAAAGCTGCTACTGGAATTTCTGTAAATGTACGTTTTACATGCAAAAGTCCATTTCTTGTTTCTCCTTTCTTCTTTTTCTTTTATTTTTGAACACTCGATCATCAGTTGACGAGTAAAGGTAAAAAACGCACCCAGAAAAATAGTTTTTCTCAAAACTAATTCAAATATTATGAATAAAAAAATAGCTTAAAAGGACAAACGAGAGCAACTGTGTCATTTGCGCAGAGTCTAATACGTTTTTCTTTCTGCGCGAATATAGAATTCAGTGTCAAGATTAACGCGAACCAGTTTCATAATTTAGAAACTAGAATTTGCGTACAACATAATGTATCATTTCTAAAGAATATCCTCGTAAGTCGCTATATTTTATTCATCGCGATAAAACTGCAATTCAATAGCGTTTCGAGCTTTTAAGAAAAACTGTCGAGTCAAAATAATCGTTCGGAAATCCGAGTGCAGCCAAATTTAACGATTACCTCGTAAGCTTAAATTTCGCAAATCTGTGCAGCGTCATTCAAGACTGATTAGTAAAAGTTTTAGTGGCGTTTTTTTGTTTTTGCAACTGAAGACACTGCAAGAACAAAGTCCGAGATCAATTGCGCAGGAGCTTCAAAACTTGAAAAGTACTATAAATAATATTTCGAGCAGTAAGGGATAAAAGAGTGATCGCAAACGCGTACGATAATGTAGATTTGCGCACTACTTATTCGCTGCATCGAATGCGACGGTAAGTTTGAAAAACTTGGATTTTTGATCAGCAACTGATTCTTCGTGCAATCGCTGTTTTAGGTTACGGAGGAAAAGGGGCGATCAGCGTCGTGTCGGCTGATCACCCTATGTAAGTGCAAGAGAGGTAGACAGAGGGAGAGAGACGGTGTGACCGTCAATTGCTTGGGCAAACGTCTGTACAGGCTGCTTCCGACCTTCGTAACAATTACGCGCAATTAAAGTCGCTGCGGCAAAGGCCGAAGACTCGTTGCCTTAATTTCTATGGACGATCCTCCCTCGCACACTTGCGGAACGGAACCACTACCGTTCCAGTACCAGTGCGCGCGATTCGCATCTCGCGCCGCTGGAATTCCCTGCCTTTCCTCCTCTTTTTATGAAAATGATCCACGACTAGTAGTGGCTCGCAAAATCAATTAAAGTCAATTGCAAGTTATTCGCGATTCCGCAAAATAGGCTAACTTTTAATTTCGACTTTCTGCGCTGCTGCCGCGCGTTTCGTCACGATATCCAGTCGAGAGTCTCGCGAGTCTAATGCGCGTGTAATTGTGTATCTCGTTCGAACACGATTGTTTTCGCGCAAAGCTCCTCGAACTCGCAAGCATTAATTTTTAACTTTGACGCTAAATCGGCGCTTGCATTTTTAAGAAAGCCGAATGACGCGAAAGTACTTATCGACGCCTGTTGGAGCTCGAGCGAAAACGTCAAAGTAGTGATAATAATTCAATCCGTGTGCAGCACGAGGCTGCAATGCCCAGCAGAGCCGGAGGACGCACCATTCGCTGGCAGATAAGCTGTATATTTAAAAAGCGTCCGAATTTCCAGACAGCAGGAGTGCTTAATGGAAAATTGAAGGCTGCGAATGCGAAGAGCCATTGTGTAAAGAATTGCCGCGAATCGAGCTCGGATGAAAAATTCCGAAGAGCGCACCCCTCGAGTTGCAGGGGCATCTCGGTTAAGTGCGGAGACGGTCGAGCAGCGGAAGATGTTCCGGCCGAGTCGCGTTTCACACGCTGTCCCTCGCTCGTTAACGTCCTACCTTCCTTGTGCCGCGGACACAAGACACAAAGTAGCTTAAAAGGGCGCAGTGCTCGCTCGCCTCGGTGTCATCCCTTTCTCCTGCTCTCGGACGCACAATGGGCAAAATCCGATTTTCGAAGCGATCGCGTTAAACGCGTTCCAGGGATTTGCTCGGCTATCAATGCTCGATGTTTACGAGTTCCATTAAACGGATTTGCTCCCCCCCCTCTCTCTCTCTCTCTCTCTCCGTGCCCTGCTCTTTCGCGTGCACATTGGAGTGCTGGTGAATGGAGCGCAGTAGTGGCCCCGCGGCGCACTAAAATAGGCCCGAAATGTCGTCCCGAGATAACCCCGGGTGCGAGCGCCGCGACACGCTCCTGTAGGATGCACGCAGCCCTCCATTATGCTCCAGGGTATTACCTATTAGTTTCTTTCCCCTCCCGGGGAGTTGCTCTTTTTTATGCGAGATAATACGCGTACCTACGTAACTCGCAATGGTTGTTGCGATACCTTTTATTATCGAGTCGATGATCTCTCGAGTGGACACGTTGTTACATTGTAATCTGCAACATAAATTACCGGAGCACCGACTCGACTCTTTTAGAGAATCAGTTGCCGGTCATTTTTTCCAATTCTTTTTTCTCGACTAAGTCGCAGAATTAGGTCAGGAGGTAGGAGTAATAAAAAAATAAACTAATCTCTGTTCCTCGCAAATCTTAATGCATTATTGTTAAGATTCCTATGCAGAGTATAATGTAATTCTATTGCAAATCTTGTGTTATAACTTGCCTTTAATAGCGCGCGTGTATTTATTCAAGTCGATTATCGGAACAATCGTCACCTGCTCGCCATTGAAATATGAGAATAATTAGTTTTTTATTCGATAAAAACTCCACGGTAATAATAGTCGCTATAAAGTTTGTCCGCTCGATCGATCTGGTTTTATTTCCTTTTCAATGTCGAAGTAGGAACAAGGATCGATCGATTGCCCAGTGTTGGTATCGAGAATTTTTTAACACTCGCTGATTTTCGTTTAAACATTTTTACGTCAGAATGTCGCACTTGTGCGAGAACGATAAATAAATTCTGCCCATTCATCACTCGCGACAATAATAACACCGGCGGAATGTTAGAAGCGACGCGTGCGATAAGTTGCAATCGTTCTCTGTGCAGTCGCGACTCCTCGCCAACTCTCTCGTTAACACCGCGATCTCAAATTGTGAAAATCGCCCAAAAAGGAGCCATCAACTTTTCCGAATTGGCAGTTATCGAGGATCGCTCGAAGCGACCTCGGCGAGTGCGGCGTGGAAACGGATGCGTCTGGCCGAAAGAATAGACGTACGTGGGTAATTCGTAACGCGGCAACAAGACAACAATGGCCTCCCGGTGCAGCAAAGTTTGAATTGGCCGGGAGAGAGAGGAGGACCGAGGAGAACCCTTGAAAAGCTCCGAGCTCCAGTTTCCCGCAACGAAAAGACGCGAGTCGTCGGGCCGGCACTTCTCGTACTTTTCCGCCTGCGCCTCACTCGGATGCTCGTATCTCTTTCTCTCTCCTCCTTCTTTCTCGCGAACCATCCGAGCGTCCATTCATCGCGAAAGCCGAGCGCTAGGAAAAGAGGAGTGAGGGAAAAACGAAAACGAAAACGGAAGGTCGGAGCGCTGATGGGGTGTGTCGGAGCGTGGCCATTTTGTCCGCTTAGTTCCACACGGGGTCACCCGCTCTATGGGAGCTCCGGCGCGTGTAATAATCGCTAATGCCCAAAACCCCTTGTCACTCGCCCTCTTCTCACATATGAGGGTAGAGCAAGGGACAAGCAAGGGTGGCGCCGAGCGGCCTTGCACGCCTAATCTCCTACGCACCTTTGAAAAAGCGACTCTGCCCTGCGCAACTGCTGCAATTCTCGCGCGTTTCGCTAAATAAGTTCTTCGACTTCTTCTTACGCGCCGGCCCCGTCTCTCCTTTTACGCGCGATAGCTCCTCTGCTAATGGAAAACTATTTGAGAAATGACCGGAATGCTGGTCTGGGCAACGATTTTCCGATCCCCGGACGCGCGTCGCCGCTCGATGGAAACCTCGCCCGCGTGCTTTCCGATTCTATTTTAACTTTTTGCAGTTTCTCAAATAGCCCTAAGCGCGTACACCACAAGCTTGGGCTGTTAATCGATAAGTACGGAGAGCTGAGATACGCTTTTCCGGGGGAAGGAAGACACGATACGAACGTGGGGAAGCGAGGGAACCTCTGCCTTTCGCTCAAACCAACGAAAAAGCCGCGCGGCTTTTTCCTCTTGAATTTTTTATCGCCAGTATTGCACTATAAGAAGGATGTACTGCGAAAATGATTATGAACCGAGGCACTGCGTTACTAGAAATGTCAATTATTTATCAGCATCAATCAGCGATAACGATCTATTTGTTGTATTACTTTCCGATGCAACATTTATGAGATTGGCTTGCCGTTGTAATGACACTTGGTTAACGTATAATCAAGTCCACGGCAATTTGTCATTTGTCCTCCGAGTGGCCTAAAGACGTTTTGTCCGCGTTTGCCGCGGCAGGAAAATACTGCTGCTGTTGGCCTCAAAAAATACGCTTATTCCGTAACGCGAATTTATTAAATTAAAACAAAACAGTGTGCAAATACGAACGAACTTGACGGAGATCGCGCAAACATACGTTACTGTCTAACAGTAACGAATTTCGAACAGATTTCGTTCGCTCGAGGAACTGGCGAAAATTTTTTTTCCAGAAAAATTACACGCGTGTTCTCTTTCGGGTTTAACCTTAGGCAGGCGAGCAGTTTTACGAGACGGATCGAAAGTTCTCGGCGCGCAATTCAAGATCAATTGTATTTTCGTTGTCTTGTTCTCGGTCACTGTGAAAACAAATCATTGGCAAGGTTTTATAAGAGAGCGTCAACGAATTATCAGTGTTTGGGAGCAAGAACCAGCGGCGCTCGCTGCTGAAGACGACGAATTACGATGTCGCGATCGTTTTCTCTCCGACTCCCTTATGCGTTGCGCAACTTTCATCGCGGCTCCCAATGGATATTCGAGCTCGGTCGAGTGGGTGGTGGTGAATCGCACAAAGAGGACGGAGCTCCGCAACACAAGTTTGAGTCAAGACCTGCAGGTTTGAATAGCACAAGTCACAAGTCCCTTGACAGATCTGTTTAGCGAGATCAGAGAAATAGTAGTAGTACACTCGTGTCTCTCTGCGCTCGCCGTCGGCCTCTGATTGTCTTTTATTGGGTTAAATTGAACTTCCTTCTCGTGATACGCGGCTCGCATCAACTCACTCGCTTTGAGTAGTTGCTTAGCTCTTAAACATCGTGTAGGTATGGGGTGTCTTTAATGTACTGCAATAAGTATAACTTAAGAAGTGAAATAAAAAGAATTAAACTTGTCCTAGTGACAAATAGAATTAGTGCGGTGAAACTGGCCAACTTATTGTTGTTGGCGTTGTTTTTAATAAACCAATTGTCGCGATTGTTCTTTGAATAATTTATATGGATGTTTTCAGAAAGTTTCAGCGTCGATTTCTGGGCGCGAGCGGTGCTTGCCTCTTGAACGAACGCAAAAATGAAGCTTCTCGAAGGCTCTTGGAGGAGTTTCAACGGTCGCCCGAACTCGAGTCTCCGTCAATTTTCCAATAACCCACGATCGGCTTCCTTGCCTGCCGTCGTTGCGTTTTCAAAGCTACGGACGCAGCCGCTAATTCTAAGAAAATTGAACAATTTAAATCGGGAGGACGCATAATTTGAAATTCGGAATTCGTACGAGCGAGATGGAAGTATTACTCACCGTCACATTAAGCTACAGTTGGTCGTTGAGAATTTGCGCGTGTGCGTGGGCAACGTATTATTGGATTGAATTGAATTTTCAAAAGCATTTTCAGCTCTCTTGTTTATGTGCGATATTAATAGGCTGGTGGCAGAGACCACTTTTATCGGGCGAATCCAGCAAACTCGCTCCGATTAATTTGCTGTATTGTAATTGCTGTTGGAATTTTGCCAGCGAGTCGTGTCGAGGAGGGCGAGGGAAAAGAAAAAGCAGGAGCAGCCTGAAAGGGCTGCGAGCTCTTGCGGCCAGTTGAGAATCTCTGCCGCGAGGGAATCGTACCGATGATGATAATGAATTATGCAGATAAATGTTACGGCGATCTCGCCGATGTATCAAGCCGCCTCAACTAGCTCATTCTCCTTCGTTATCTATTCATTGACGTGTGCGCGATGTGTGCGACGTGACGCTGGACCAGAAATCCGGACTGTTCCCATGTTCCAGTTACGGATCGGGCTCGCGCGAACGGATGACGACTGCTGCTTTGTCTTAAATCACATGTGCTCATTGATCGGACGAGTTAAAACCGGACATGCGGGCGCAGCTTCATTGCTTCGATTCAGACACTTTTTGCTTATCTTTCCTTTTATTTTGGTCATAATGACTCCCGCATTATTTACGACGGACCGGAGCGTGTATCGTCGTCGTCCCTGTGTCCGTTCGTTCGTTCGTTCGTCCGTCCGTCCGTCCGTCCGTCCGTCCCTCCCCCGACCGCCGCCTGGCGCTGCTCGTTTGTGAAAAAGGACGCTTAGCTTTATTAGGGTAGGAAATGGACGTGGAAATGCAAATGATGGGTGAGCGCGCGGAGCATCTTTCAGTGGTCTCCGGACGATTAAGATGCCTCGCCTCGACCCGCAAAAAGACGTTTGCTTGGTTTTTGTAAATCGAGTTGACTTTTCCACTTAGCCGCGCTAATACTAATGCAGAAGCCGCTCGGTATTTTTTAGCGAGTCCGACGGCCTCTTAATTTGCTGTAAAAGAAAACCGCACTAGCTCGAGCGCTCGAATATTTATCATTTAATCAGGACGTGGTAATAGGCGCGATAGGTCCGATCGTCCTCCGCTTTTCCGCGGTGAAAAACTTCGATACGGTTAACAGTTAATTTTTTTTCACCAACATTTTCAAAGCGCGCCGTTGCATTTGTAACGGTTCGTTTCATTTTCGTTCTCTACGCTTGTATATCAGTCCATCCATCAATGCACGCGCAATACGCCGCGGAGTCAATCAATTTCAACTTTTTTATACAGTCCTTGACTTTGTAGGTATATTACTGAATAGATTTGAGAGTCCAGTGCGCGCGAGTGTTTGCTCGCTCTACGTGTGTAAGCACTAAAGAAGAGTGATTTCCACACCTGCCAAAAGGCTCCTCGAGTGTTTGATGACGGTAAGAGCTAGGATTTATAATGATTTATAAACAAGTTATGCGCTCGAGTGTAGGAAAGGTGGTTTCTTTCTATATTTGGTATACGGGACCTCGAATACATTATTATTATTACTGTTATTGTCGCTGTATTAATCACCGACTCGAGTCTCGTAAATTCGTAATAAGAGTATTGTGCATTTATTAAAAACTTTTTACTCGTGTGCTCCATTTTTTATTCGCGCAATTTAGCATTGCAATATTTAAATAGAGTTTTCATTTTTACGTTTAAGAGTTTCAACAAAAGCAAGAAAAACTTCCTCTCCTCTCGGTGACGTCGTTCTTACGTGACGAGCGATAAAAAGATTTGCGTCTGTGATAATTGTAAACAAGCTTAATGTTAAATTGCCATTTGCCAAATATCATTTTTATTATTTCATTTAAATAATAGGCACGATCTTACAAATATTCTCGTCTACATTCGTACGATTAAATTGTATTATAGGCACTTGGAGTCGTTGATGTATTTCAATCATCTTCTTCCTCCTTTCTTTTTTTATAGAAAACTTTCTCTCCTTTGTTTATCCAGCGGCCTCTTTGTGCTCCAATACCCACCATACATTTCTCCAATAAATATTATCTTTATGACTGAATTTTGCGAGCACGAAATAGTTCGTATCGTGACATCGTTAGTAAATTGGCGCTTTGAAAAATCTAAAAAACTAAAGAGTTTCGATAAAAGTTTGGCTTCGATTCATTACATTAAAGCAAATATTCGCGGCTTTTAAATAGTAATTCGACGTTGAAATTTAAAAACATGTCCCGCTTGTGTAGCAGTGTAGACTCGCTCGATACCCCCCAACTCCTGGTTAAACCGAATGCGAAAAATTAAAAAATGTAGGCAAAGTCGTTAAGGAGCCGATTTACATTGGGCTCTTTTATATTTTTTCAGATCCGCTGTTTAAATTCGAGACCGAAATTAAGAAACTAAGCTCGGGTTTCGGCGAGGCCGCGGCGAGATTAGGAGCTGGAAGAAGTTGTATACGAGGGTGGAGAAAAAGGAGACGAAAGGTAGACGCCCAGAATCCTAATGACTTGGGGGGCATACGGGAACAGTCGTCGGGACACACTGTACCGCGCAAAAAAGGATTGCGCGCGCGCGCGTAACGCGTTCACAGCTGAACCTCCGCGCGCTCTAAGCATCCTATTGGGTTTTTGCCGCGGGATCCATTAATGTGGCAGAAGAAGCAGCAGTGGCTTTGATAATCCCCGCACTCGACGGCTCGATCCGATTTCCTTCCTGCAACTTTATAAACGCATATTAAGTTTGCGTTGCCAGGAAGCAATTAATAATTTAACGACGCGTGATGAAAATAAATAAAGAATCGCGCGCTTTTCAATTGTAATCGCGAGTTTTAGGCACGTTTTGTGTATCTCGTTGGCTGTCGACGACACGAGCATCGCTATTCTCAATCGTAGAATCGAAATGTGATCGTTGCTGTCCGTTAAAAAGATACTCCGACTACTACTAAAAACATTTGAATAAATCGCATTGAAAGTTTGTGAAAGTTCGCATCGAAATGCCTTCGATAACTGGTTAACAAGTGCTCTTAATGGGCTAGGCCCTGCAGGCACAATTGATAGATAAAATTGATACGAAATTGATAGACCAATAATTAAGTCGATTTCATCGCAGACTGCGATAGTGCAATAGGCATTTCTCTGTGTAAGATCTCCAACTTTTAAATTTACTTTGTTCCGCAAAGTAAAATTTTCGTTTTCCCCTTTAACATTTCAAGTTCGTAGATTAATCATTGATAAGTTTTAATTATGAAAGCACTAATTTATTCGTCGTCGGTTTATACTTTGAGAAAACAATTAAATAGTCGACAGATTTTTTTGTAGAGCAAACCCCCGAGAGAAAGTTGTTAATGTACTTATAATGAGTTTGTGTATTATTCGAGATGCTTAAAAGCAAAAAAATGTATTAAAATTGCTTTTAATTTTAGTCCGGCTCGTTGATATTGACATTCAATTATTTGTTTACGTTGATAAATGTTATTTGTAATTTGCACATTCACTCGGCTAGAAATAGAGCAAAATAGATTACACAATTTTTTCAGTTGCAAATAGCAGTTTATTACACATAAATTAGAAGCAGGATGAGGATTAGATGTTTCGAAGCACCGATTGCAAGCGATGTATAATCAAAATTTTGCTCGCTGGAATTTTCGTTAAAGCGCAGCGCAAAGTGTTGGGCGAACAAACGATTTAGTCCTCGTGATTTATCTCAATCTTTAGGAGCACCATAATTTATGAAACAGTCATTGTTAAACAATCGAGTGAGACAGTTCGATCGAGCGTCTGTAATGTGTAAGGCGCACGCGCAATTTGTATCAATATTCGTTGCAACGTGACCAAATTGAAAGCCATCTGCAACTGGCTGCGTTTACAAGATTCGGGAAACTGCACTCCAGCGATCGTGAGAATCGGTGTCGGTTACAAAGGCTGCAGTACAGCTCTCGTCTTGCGGCGAATATTTTTTTTAAAATCACCCGTTCGTCGCTCGGAAAAGGGATAGCATGCGAGATAATGCAAGAACACGATAAAAAGAAGAAGCGGGTAAGGAGGAAGGTACAGGGGTGAGAGAGACAAGTGGAAGAGAAACACATCGGAGAATAGGAGTGTACGCGCGATCACGAGAAGATGCATGTGAGGTGCGAGCGAGCGTGAAAGGGAGGGAGTGAGTAGAAAGACTCCCGGGCTGCCAACCTAATAAAGCAATTTGTCACGCTTGTCGTCCGAATGCCAGCCATACATTAACACACAATCTTGTCACAAAGAAAGAGGAGAGAGAGAGAGAGAGAGAGAGAGAGAGAGAGTGTGTGTTATGTTGTCGTTGCTGGACCATCTCCTTCTCTTCTCTCTTCTCTTTCTTGCCTCCTCCTCTTTCTATCTTTTCCGTCCTCCCCAGAATATTCTTTTTCGTCTCCATTCTACCAGCGCTTTGTGCTCTTGTGCCTGCCGCGCTCTTTTCTTTTACCGCTCTCAACGCTAATGTTCTCGTACGTATGTGTGTATCGATGAAAAGAAGCTGCACAGTCAGTGGAAATTGGAAAATGACCGTTTTCGTATTACTACATAAAAGAGCTGCTTAATTCGAGATGTTCTTTGCTGTTGGCACGATGTTTCGTATGATAAGCTCAAATATTCGGAGAAGTCGCTTGGGTTTCAAGATACGATCTGCGCTCTAATTCATTACAATGTAAAGCATTGACTACTATGAAATTTATTTCGGGCCGATCGGGACAATACAATATCCTCGCTGGCTAAATCCAATGCAATCGCGGAATTTTCGTCCTTCCTTTAACTGCATTTGCAATTATATATTTATAAGCAACATGATATCGTGTAAAAGTTTTGCGCGCTAAAGTAAACGAGCATCTTTATACAAATTCGTCGCTGTATACATTTAACGTTTATCGTTGAATGCGTTAAGTATGCGGTTTTTTCAATTCTTACAGAGTCGCGTTCGCTACTTAAAAACGTGACGATTTTTGAAAATTTTGTAGCCAAAAAGCTGATTTTTTATATCGACAATGGGTTGCAGCACCAACACGTACAGACTTGTGGTTGCACAATTTTTTCAAGTAGATTCGAGCCTACACTTAAAGCTCGGATGAAAAAGCGAAAGAAGACACTTTCCTGCTACCAAATCGACCATTTTCCGAATTTAAAATCAGTACATTTCAATAGTTATCTTTGTCGTTAGAAAATAAAGGAGTCCCTAAATCTTTGAGGTTGAACAAAATATTAGATTTCGTATCGCCAAGTTCAAATTTACCGTACCGTAGCGCGATTTTTCACGCAAATATGAGGACCGAAAAATCATTAAACTGATTCGAATAAGGTCGCGACCACTTGGGTCGACAGTGTTTCTTCCTTTTTTTTCTTCAACGGATTGTAACAATTTACCCTTTAGCGCGAATTACGTCAAACTGCTCGTTTGAAATTCATTGGCAGAGAAGCCTCAAATCTGCCGACACTTGCGAAAAAATTGCTCCTCTCTTTCGGAGAGAGTGAGTGCAGCGACGCGTGCACTTACCGGAAATCAAACCGAGCCCCATCGTACCTGAAATTCAAGAAAGCACAAAGGGAATTCAGTGGTAGTCTAATCCGGAGAGACGCGAATGCACCACAATGAAAGTTCACATCGATCGGCGTTTGATCGTTTGTTCGTCCGATAGAGAGAATCGCGAGGTGCATCAGACGAGCATTCCGAGCACCACGAGAGCCTCGGGGAAAATGAGGAAGGGGAGGGAAAGAGTAAAGTTAGAGTCCGTCTGATCGCAGGGACCACTCATCAATCACGCTATGGCCCCGCGCCTCGGGTTCGCCGGTAGCAAGAACCTGCAGAGCCTCGTCGCCGTCGTCGCGCGCACGCACGCACGCACGCACACGGCGGTATAACTCCTCGGCTCAGGGTCGCCGGCGCAAAAAGTTTCGTAATGGTCCCGCAGGCGTCGTCGGTGCCTCCGTAACGAAAAAACACGCCGAGCGAGAGCGCGGAGTTACGATCTCCGGTGCGCGCGGGCCGACCTTGCGAGACGCGCTCGATCATAACTCTTCTCTCGCTGCGGGTCCCGAGCGCCGCGCGGGAGACTGCGCGACCGCGAGTTCCGGTAGCGCGCGCTGACGTCCCCCTACGACCCTGGTAATTGGGAGCGTGTGCACGCGAGTCTCGGGAAGACGCTCGTTTGCCGACACGGGGCGCCTCGAAATTTTCCAATTTTCGATGCGTTCGAAGGATCGAGCGCAAGCCAGATTTGATTGCTTACGCACGAATAGGTACGTGATAAAATACGAGCGATTAATCGGTCGCCGTTATTGCACGCGTAAACGTACGCACTTACATTATACGCGGCGAAGATTAAAATGCCATTCCCTCTATTTATTAGCACTCAAATTAAAATTTATCGAGCTGTAAAAATATTTATTCCAGATATGATTCATTGTTGCCTCGATTAGAAAGTTTTATTCGACTGACTGCCGCCGATAAGAGAGGGAGAACGAAAGGTTCGGCTCGCGATTCCGCAGCTGGAACTCGACTGACAGTCGCGGCAACTCCCGTGGCCCCAAGCCTAGATCGCTGCTGGTGCTAATCGTTTAGGCTCGTCTCTCGCGATTTACAATAATTACTTCGTCGCGAGCGTCGGCCGTGCGATTTTCAAATTATAGAAAGAAAACTGTCTTTACGGCTGCTTTTAAAAGCCGCTTGAAGTAAACGCTGATTTTTCAAGTCGTAAAGTTGAAGTCGTTTAAATGAAATTAAGCGACTCGACCTTAAAAAATTTTTACGCGCACTTTTAAGCTCAATTCTATAGATGCCGGACGAATTAGAATTATCTAAAAAAAAGTGCAACATAACGTACGGGGTCATCGTGTAATTGCAGGTCGCACGTTGCACGTGTTCTACTTACGCTCGGTATCCAAATCTGATGTTTTGTCGGAAAATAGTCGCGGCGAGGGTCGACGGGGGAACGAAGCGATATTAACGAATAACGATAAAACTTATTTCGATGCGACTGCCGATAAAGTATAACTTTAATTGCGATTGTAGTTCGCGGAAGAAAAAATAACAACAATTGTACCATCGCAATAATCTCTATCGATTCGCGCCTATAATATTAACTTGTATGAGCTAACGCACACCGCGCTACAATCGCTATTAATAGATGCTATTTCTCTAAAATAAAATGCTCGTAAACGCGTGGAGTTGTGTGCAGTGCGACAATAACACGCGCGATTCTTAGGTTCCAGTTCAAGGTTGCATAACCGAGGGATAGGAGCAACGGAAAGATTAGGAAGAAGGTCGTAGTACATCCAGAGTATTTATATAACCGTAACGCCGACGTATCGTATCGACATTTCAGACGCCCTGCACATGACCAAACGCAACGAGAGGGACTAAAGGGTCGGCCTATTACCGATTTGACCTCAGCAGACCCGAGGTGCTGTATACGCGTATACAGAGAAAAGACTTGGTTGCGTGCCGCTTGATTCAATTAAAAGCCCTGAACCTACACGGAGGCGCGGGCTTGTGTTGGTCGTTGCAGCGACGACGGCTGCCAACCGCTGAACAGCATTAGGCGGATCCATTCGATCAACTCTCTCGCTTCCATGATCTTTTTTATTTGCTTCTGAGAAGGACGCGAGCGCGCAATACTAGAGCAGATTTTTCGTGTGTGCGACGTCGGGGCCGGGGACGCGCGTCCGTGTGCACGCATACGTGGGCTCGCACTAATCGCCAGAGCTTTGATGAGAACGAAGACAAATGAATGGCTAAATGAAAGAGATGGAAAGACCGGAAGTGCGTTGGTTCTTTTTTGATCCCTTCAGCGGCTCGCGGATTGCTTCATCTCTGCTCGCTCTTAATGCGTTTCGGCTCTCTCTCTCTCTCTCTCTCTCGAGATATTATCACTGCCCTGTTATAAGACTTTTAGTTTTTGCGCAGCTTTCGAGAACAAAATCGTGACGTTCGCGCGCGCCTCTGCATGTGTAAAGTTTCGGAAGTCGCGGTGAATCATACACTTTGGATGATTCGCCCGAATCAAGCTTATAATTAGCCGAGCAATAAGAATAGTAGTTTCGAGGTTAAAAATTCGCATATAACCAAGGTTTTTTACCTTGATTCGTTTGTGCAATTAAATATTACATTAGCAGCAGTAGAGCAGTGGTGTTCGGACGGGACGCTGGTGGTGAGATTCGTAAATCCTTAATACCCTTCGGGTAAATGCGGCGGCTCTACCTCGACTCGATGAAATTAATTCAACTGATTTTAATTAAAGAGTCGTTTCGCCGTGTTTTCGCTATTCGCTAAAACAGTTTCCAGCGTCAACCGGAAGCGAACTGCTCAAAATTTTATTAAAAACTGCACACGAGCTCGTAATGGAATTGCGCCTAATAAAAGAGTTGAACGAGTACTGGAATCGGCGGGGCAATATTGCCGCGAAGTACGAGCAAAAGCTCGTTTTTCTCAAGTTGCGTGGCCAAGCATGCGAGCACGCGAGTACGGATTAGTTTGTTCGTAATAAAGTAATTCAGCAGCGCGTAAAAAGAGCTCAGTGTCTGCTACGAGAAGATATATTACGTTTATACAGTTCGTCGATCATTTAACCTTATTTATTCGTTTACAATCGCACTTGGCAATCGTAGGGGAGAGGAAAAAAAGTTGGCAAATATCGACAATAAATTTGGGTCGTTATTTTTAATTAGCCAACGGTATTAAACAATTAGAGGAGCTGGAAAATTTATACCGGCTTGGATGCTCGAGAGCAATAGGCTTGCCCGTCCGTAGACCGGAGTAAAGATGCGTGCATTGTTGAAAGACGTAATAATAATAATAATAATAATAATAATAATAATAGTCGAAACGGAGCGCCAAACAGGCGTAAGAGCGCGTACGTGTATCGGGGCACGAAACAAGAAGGGCGGATTTGCCAAAACTGCGAAAGGGGCATTGATTCGCAGATGAGAGGAGCAGCCGCAAACGCAGCTCTTTCCGAGAATAAACGAGAAAATGTAATAGAAAGTAACGAGTTAATTCGTTTAATCAGTGATTGAGAAGTGGAAGCGTCTTCGCAGCGGAGGGAAAGCATCGAAACAATGAATCAAGGCGGCGGACGAAACAATATTTAATTAGTATTTGTACGACGCGTTGTAAACCAAGTCAATTCAGGGCGGCAAGAGGCCAGAGGCCCGGGGAACGATTAGTGGAGACGCGCCGGCTAAAAAGAGTCATCCATTTAAGTTCGCGCCGACGACTCGCTGGGCTGGACTGGACGAGCCGTCGAATGTGTCGCGCGTGTGTATTTATCAGCGGCCGCCGATGTGATTCAAAGCCGAATTGAATTAATTGGAGAAGAAAGAATCACGGGAGCGCGCGAGAGCGTTACGCAACGCGCCACACGGGGCTTCTAACGTTTGCGACAACTCGAGTCAACCTCTCGAGTTTATTGCATCAACGCATTTGATGAGGAGCGAGGGTCACCGGTTGACCAGTCAACAGATGCAGTCAATTGCTCCGGGAGCCCGATACGTCGCCGACGTATTGCTGTTCTGGACGAGCGCGAGTGTTCGGTGCGACCACCACCACCACCACCACCACCACCACGAGAAAGAACTCGACTCCAATCAAAGTGTCGTCACAATGAAAGAAAGACGCACGCACTCGCCTCGCTCGCTCCGCTTATGAGATTAAAATAAACGCTTTATTGCCTCTCGGGCTTTGATTCCGAGCGCAGCTCAGCTGTTCGCGCCTGCTCCGGGAAAGTCCTCGCGAATCCAAGCGGCCCCCAAGGGCTCGTCCTGGCGAACCCCGAGTTAACGAAACCTCCGCCTCTCCTCGTCGCAGCGTCGCAGCGTCGTACCCCTACCCGGACTCTCGGAGCAGCTTTCGCACGCTCCGAGTAGTTTGAGCCAATCTTGGAGCGAGATTCCGCTGGCGATCGCAAACCAGCGGAGCGGACACAAGTCCGTCTAATGCCGTATTGTTAATGGATTGAGGCTTGAATTGATCTGTGATTTGCGGCGTTCGAATGCCACGGACTACGGTGGCCCCTTCCACCCGCTGTCCATTCTTTGCCTCCGATTCACTCTCGCTCTCCTTACGCGGGGAGCTTGTGCGGAGGCGAATCGCTTATTTATCGCGCACTCGCGACATAGTCGATAGCGACTGGCGACGGCCCCCGTTTTCGCTTATTCGGACAAGCGATGGCACCCTTTTAGCACCGGCGGCACTGATATGGTAAGCAGTTGAACGCTCGAGCTTAAGAATGTTGTGCCGAATGAAGAATTTTTCGCGGGCCCACCATTAGCATTTCTGCGAGGATTCGCAGAGGCCCTGGGACCGATGCGAGCGAATGAATTCATCGAGAAAATGGAGAGGAGCGCGCGACCGCGAACGAATGCGGAATATGAGCGGGTTCGGCGCGTTTTCGTAGTTCTCGGGTCGAAACCGCCGCGGCCCAAGCTGCTTCGTCGTATCGCAAGTTTCAGGCGAGCCGCGCGATGTTGAGAAAATAGTTGTTAAGAGGGAAACTTGCGCAATTGGCGCGACGCGCGTCTCGCCGCGATCGCGCAACTTTTACGTCTTTCTTATGATCACGAAACTGCACTTCGGCTTGATACGCGTTTCTGCTTAGGTACGCGGCCAACGCGCCGCTGCTCTCTGGGATAATTATATTTTTCGAGTTTTACGGGCATCGCGCAATTCCTGGGCGCCAATTAAGAGGCTAAAGGCTTATCTGGATATGGTCGCGTGCATTTTGCTTAATTAAGGATAGAGGATAGCGAGTGGCGCTCGGGTCGCGAATTTGACAGTTTCCCGTACTGCGTACCGGCGAGACGAGTTTTTGGATGCCTCTCTCCGAGAGCTGAACTCGTTAGATAAGAACTCTTGCGGTAATAAATTGATTTGTCCGGGCAGTAAGAAGCCGTTTGAAATAAAGTAAAAGCGCGCTTTTTGTGCATCTGTTTCTTAAACTAAAATTGTTATCGCGCGCTTAAAGACAAATGTGTTCCTCGCAAAAATGTGGCTTTTCCCTTTTGGAAACATGCTAAAAACTCGTCCAACTCCAGCGCAGGCAAGTATTTGCCAAGATTTTAGGAGGAGGAGGAGGAGCCTAAACTGTAATTAAAAACGTGCGCTGTGTTCCTTAATTCTGTCCCCTTTTAGTTGGCAATGAACTCGTGCGCGACGTTGAAGTCGATTTCTCAGCGTTCGAACATTTTGAATTTGTTCCTTTGACTGGGTTCGCAACTCGTCGACTAACAGCTCGGGATCGCGAAGCTTTTCCAGGCCGCGTCGCGAGGAGAGAAAAGGGAAGAGGAAGCGTCGGTTGTTTTGCTCCGAGACAACGACTCGAGCACCCCCCCATTCGAGTGTATTGGTTGTGACTCATAAGGCGTTCGCGCGCAACCTTCGAACAATGGTAGACGCCGCGGGGGTGGGGGCTCATTGCATTAGCAGCGGTGATTAGGCTTCGATGAAGGGTGGAGTTCGTAGGTGTGCGCGATCAATGATCAATGACCGCACGAGCGTGAAATGCATCGTGTTTCGGTGAGAAGAGTCTAATGATGATTTCACACGTTGTCCAGCCTCCTGTGCCTAAACTGACTTTACGTCGATTCGAGGATCCGTTTGATTCACTGGACTCTCGATATCTAACTCGGATTTCACTCGAATCGTTGTTCGCTCTCCCCATTTTGACGGCATCGCTGAATCCGGCCGATCCCTTTTAAAGCAAATATTTTTATAAGCTGTGGCAGGAGCTTTGTTCGACGATTTGCCCGACATTCGTGGACTTTTATTATCTTCGTGTCGGTGTATTTGTTACAGACGAGTTGACGAAATAAGCAGACTGGGACGTATTAAACGTATTATGAGTTATTTAAAAAAATATTCGCGTCGAGCGCCAAATGTAAAAAGACTGCATTCGGTTCTTTTTTTGTGAAATTTTTTCAATTTACAGAACATTATGAAATATTTCGCTAGACGTCGAAACTTAAAGATTTGATGGAGATACAAGCGCTCATGCGGAACAGTGAACATTTGTCGACTTGCTCGACTGAATCTTTAAAAGCGCATTTCTCTAAATTTATTTTTACGACTTTAAAAACTTTCCTCGACAGTCCATCTTGATAAATTTTGCCTTAATTCGCGAAAAATCCTCCTCTGCGTTATTTCGCTGCAGTTAACATTTTTAGCGTAAGCGACAAAAAATTCATTTCATACTCGTTGCGTTTTAAAATTAATAATTAATACGTCACTTTGAATTTTTTTCGCGCCGTACATTAAAAGTTGCTGTATTGTCAAAGATATTAAATTAATCGGTCGCGCTCTAGTTACTTTGGAGGCAAATTCCCGTTTCAGGCCAAAAGAAAACTTCATTGTATTATTTTAAGTTAAATTAAGAACTCAATTATCGCGTTTTACGATGAAAAAAAGACTGTTCCTGCATAATCGTTGCACAAAATAATTATAAAATTTTTTGCGCCCGTTGAAGAGCTTAAAATAGGTTTCGTTTAATCGAAATTGTTACCGCTATCTCTTTTACCACGAGTGCGAAAATTATTTTTTTCTTCGTAAATAATTATAGTGCCCACGTTTTACGAGCAATGCGATTGCAATCTACAAACACAATAAAATAAAGTTAATATATTTGGTTAAACAGCGAGATGGTGTACAAATTTGCAAAAGTAATATGAATTTTTCAACGAAAGCGGGCCGGTAAAATTGGAGGAAAATTGCAAATCCTTGTCGACGTCTGTAAAAATTTTATTTTACGTCGTCAACGAAAGGGTCATTATTGGCAAAATACAACGTGCGAGAAAGCGAATAAACCGATAAGCGTTATTAATTGATTTTATAATTTTCGTGCTCGCACAGCTTGTATTGAATTTTGAAGTAAAACGTTGAGCGAAACAGCTTTTCACAATGTAAATAACGAGCAGCGTCTTTTTTCAATTCTAGTTTATAATAATGCGGAGGAGCAGACGTCGATTGTTTGCGAGCGAATCGAGATTGAAATTGCAAGAGATTTTCCCTTACGAATGAAAAAAGGAAGCACACTCAGTTAATTTAGCATGAATCGGTTGTACAAAAGGAGAGACTTAAGTTTTGAAATTTTCGTTTCGAAAGCACAAAGCGAGGCGGTGGAAGCCTGGAAAACGTCGGGGGCGACTAAACAGAAAACAAACATGCGAAAAGATGAAACCGAGATAAGGCCGAATGTTTCGAGAGAATGAATGGAGGAAAAGCAGTGGAGCGAAGGCAAAAGTCGTGGAGAGAGCGAGAGCGAGAGCGAGTCCGGCTCGGGGACGGGGAACGCGGAAAAAGCCGTCCGAGCCGACCAACCTGAGAATAGAGCAGATAACCATGTCGACGTAAGCCTAATGCGGAGGCGAATGCCGCTCGTGCCTCGAACCGAATGAGAAAGAGATACGGAGGGTGAGGTCTGATTGGTCCATTGAGAGGACACGTGCAAACGGACGGCATACCCTGGCGGGCGCTCCCGCGGCCCTCCTCTGCATCTCGTTACCGACTCATTCAGAGATCTGTGCGGATCTCCGCAGACGTCCAAATCAACCGGGATTGTTAATGCGGCTCGTCATAGGTGCTGAGAGCGGCGGCTGAGGTGAAGAAGCCCGAAGAATACGCGCGAGGGGAGTCTCGGCTAATGCCGAGATAATGCACGAGCAGCGGGAAACGGGATAACCTTCCGGGCCGGGCCGAGAGCACGTGTGTGTGTGTGTGTCTGCCGCCGTCGCCGACGCGTGTTTAGTCGTCTAATCGCATTAGCCGCCGCGCACACGAAACGAACGTGTAACTGGACGCCGGCGCCGGCGTGTGTGCGAGTACGAGTGCAATCCCTCGCAACACCGCGATCGCAGCAATCAATTGCTTCTACGCGTTCGACGACGCTGTCCGGATCTCGCGAGGAATCTCATTGTCGCAACTGCGACGAGCCGCGCATTCCTCGTTCGGATAACCGCCGCGGAGCTGCGCTGCGGCAAGTAATTAACGTCTCTCGCAGAGGCAGCGGCACACGCGCGCGCTCCACACTTTTATGCGGGTAATTAAAAATCGCAAATATTCAGAAGTTAATGTAAATTTCTTATGCCGCGTTTAGAGTTAATGCATTGGCGAAACCGCGGAACTGCCCACGTACACGAAACATCGATCTTGTCATTCCACGTAACAACGTAACAACCTAACGGAAGTCCTCGCATTTATGCAACGTTGAAAAATTTTCAGTTTTCATTTTACGAAGGCTGGTCGTTTGTAATGTCAGTGGTCGAGTGCTGGGGCCAATACCCGACATTTACGTCGAGTGCTCGAAGTAAGTGCGCGGCTGCAGTTGCACGTATCGGCGAGCGAACAGAACAATTAGTTCATTAGTTCACCTTCCCAGAAAATTGACACTAGAAACGAGGCGAGCGTCTTGTATGAAAATCTAATCTCCCAGACAGAAGTAGCAGTTGACCATTCCTCGCGGGACAAAGGAAAAAGGAAAAGGCGCCCCATTAGAGGGGGGATCCATTGCACTCGGAGCCTCAAAGACAACCCGTTCGAGTTGTCGAGAGAAAGGCCCCATCGTAGCAAATATTGATACGACACAATATAAGTAAACAATAGAGGCTGTGCGAGTCGTTGAAGTTCGCGTAGTGGTGGTGCCAGGCCTGGAGGGCTGAAAGAAAAAATCGAGAAATGGAGTGTAAGCGGAGAGAGAGAGAATTGGCACTCGTTCCCATGTCTGTCCCTGTAGCAATAAAAGTCGATCGGTTGCCGACTTCGGGCGCGTTTGTACGAACGAGCATGTGGGCCAACAATGGCCACTTCTCGGAGAGCGACCGCGACGCACTTCACTCGGCTCCATTATTTTCCGCGCGCGCGCTCTTGTGTGCGTGCGCGCACGAAAGCGCTCGACGTACACGCGGACTCGCGCTATGAAAAAAGGTGGCAGAAGAGGGACCGAGGGACCGGCCGGTGCGCGCCCAGACCTCGAGGACCCTCGGGCCGAATTTCGCTGCAACGCACGGGAACTGCGCCGGAGTGCAGCCGAAACTCCAGTCCTGGTGTCTGGGACTTTCCGGGCTACGGTCCTAGACTCTGGCCAACAGACAGAGAGAGAGAGAACGACATTATTTCTCGAGGCTGTAAATTTAGTTTGCGATTGTCGCACTTAAATTTCTTTGCGTTACTTGCTGCTCGATTCGTGTATTCAAAACTCAGTCTGGAAACACTGAAAGAGAATGATACGGTACACCCAATTGTCGAAAAGAATATAAATATTTATTGAGAAAGTTTTTAAAAGAATTCACTTCAATTCTTTATTTACATTAAGACGGATCGATCGTATCTTGTTACTTGTTTAATTTCATATCAATTTTAGTTAGGTTTTACGATTTAATTCCTTATGGTATTTTCGTCTTTTGTATGCAAGCAGGGTTTTGAATTTCTATCTAAGAATCTTTTCTCTCTCTTTATCGAACAAATTAAAGGACAATCGCGATGTACAGAATATTACTTGTAATTTCTTTTATACGACAAATTTTTACTTTCATTTGTCCTGTTTCAATAAATTATTACAACCGCGTAGACGATGGTAAGATGAAATTAATTAATATTTTTTATAAATTTTCTAGGAGCAAATTGATGGAATTCTAAGTTTCTTACCAATAGATAAAATATAATTTCCTCAGTTACTCATTCGCGATTTATTTTAATTTCTAAATGAATTTTTTAACTAAATTTTAATATTTCGTTTAAAATATGCTCGTATGAAATCGCTTGCATGTAAGTAAATTACGCGTAAAGAGAATCAAAAATAAATAACCATTTACAAGCGAGTAAGTTTAAGTAGCGGATAAACGTATTGAATAATGTGCATAAAATTACATTAGAAAAGTCAGAAGTATTTTTCTTACGTCTTAACTTAAAAAATTTTTTAACCAGTAATAAATTCTACATAATTATGGTAGAAACAATCTTGTACGGCTTTAATGTACATTATTAAATCATTAATTTATAATTGGGAAATGTCGGAGAGAAATGTAATCATAATCAAATAATTTGCGAATAGAAATTACTTGTGCAAAAGAAGCAATTTATTAGAGTTGATTGTCCAGAAATGACAACCTAATGTCGCTCTTGGTTTTTCCGGCGCATCGATAGGATTAAGCGAAACGAAAATCCGTGAAAACATTGGACGTTAGATGGCAGACGAGTGCGTATCAAAGGACGTTATCACGAACCAACGCAAAATAATCAAACGACTTAAATTTGTTGAATTAAGTCGTTTCGACGAATTTCCAAACGCAAGGTCAAAAATAATCGTGGCATTTGGAAAAGCGAATAAATGCAAAGGTTCGTAAGATAGACGTCGAGTTATCGCCGCTCGAAGTAACTCTTGTAAACCACTCGTTGCACTCTCTGTACACAAAAGCGAAGGAAAAACGTGTTAATGCACTCTTCAACTATTTATTTCTTTAATTTGTAGTATCTCGCAGCGAAGATAATCCGCTCGCAATGCTTCGGTTATTTTACAGCTCTTTTTTTGCCAGAGCAGCTCTGTTTACTGGAATGGAATGATGATTCACAGAAATTGAAGGTAAATATGAAAGCGAGAGTCGAGAAGATTCGAGGGTATTTTTGATGCATCCGTCAAATTATTCAATGTTAACTTCAGCTTCCATTTATTAAGTGACTTGTTTAATGCTTCGTGTTATTCGTAGTGAAACTTGGCTGGTGGCTTGGCTCGATTCTCCTAGGGGAGTACCACTGTTTTCGGTCAACTTAATTCTAACTTTAATTAGCATAATATAATTAAAGTGCTGCTCAAATAAATCCGAGCGAGCAAGAGCCGCTTTAAAGGCTCGAATAATTGGATAATGGATCATGATTCTAAAAAATATTGAACTACAAATCAGTTATGATTATATTGCGCTCGTTCGTGGCTCGTTGAATGCGCTATTTTTATTCCAAGCTTCCACGTTTCCACGTTTCCGAATTCGATGGCTCCCTTTAAGCGTTCCCTTCGCGTCCTCCGCGCAGGCTTTTTTCGAATTTACAGTCCGAGACTCGTGCGAGCGATAGAAAAACGCGATCGAGACGTCGACCTTTACCGAAGTGCATTACAAAGTGCGCAGATTGCGAAGCCCACGAAACATCGGGTTAAAGTGCGATTTAACTCATCTTCAGCAAGCAGCTTCACGGACGTTCGCACAGGTTTATTTTTAGAAAAGCTTTGTAGTCGCCCAAGGGCCGTATCGGTCGGGACGCCGACGAGGAGCGCGACTCCGAGTTTCCGGCGAAAAAGCTGCGAAAAATCGGCGGCTCGAGGACCAGATGCGCGGCCCTCGGCGTTTCGCCGCGACGATTCGATCGACCGATGCTCGGGATGCGTGCGCGTGCGCCCACAGTATTCGTACATGTAGACGCTCTCGTTCGAAGGGTGAAACAATAAGCGACGAAACGACAATGAGGATTTAAGTGGTGACCTCAATGATATCAACTGCACGCTGGAATAGAATTCAATTGAATTGAAGGAACGGCGCGAGCGAGGGGAGCCTCTCGCCGCCTCCTCCCGCCGGCTCTCGTCGAAGCTCGTCGAAGCTCGTCGAGGCTCGTCGAGGCCCGACGAGCTTGCGTCGCTCTTTGCGAGCGCGCGACGTCTGCCGCCCCGGACGCGCGTTTCGGGTCCGCGCACGTAAACAAGGAGCGGCGACTGCTCGGTTCCGTTCGAGGATTCGCTGCCCCTCGAAGGCCGACTTGTTTCCCAAGGTCCGATGCCGGCAGTCTTTGCCTCCTACCTCCCATCTGCGCGGACCTCGAGTCTCCGCCAAATGCAAATTTCGAGCTGCACTTTATTTTTTTTGCAAATTTCGAGCTGTTTTCCGAGAGTTTGGCCGGTAACACGAGGACGGGGAGTCGCGCGCCCGTCTATTTCGTTGTACGAAATTGTACCTTTTTACACGATTTGGAGCTTACGGTGAAACAGAAACCAATAAAGTTTCCCCCCATTTGTCTTACGATTGCAGAAACTGTGTCAATTTTTCCGTCGCCTCTATAAAATCATCCTTTGAAAACGTTACTTTAATTTTTCCCGAAATTTTTCACCAAAGAAAGCAAATTTATCGACGCGCTTAGTAATCGCCAGCGTCGACACATGGTATGCGAATTATTAGATCCTATGCGCGCTGGTTCGCACGAATATTCGTGCAACTGCACACCCGGATTGCGCCAAAAGTAATAAAAGGTGAATTAAAATATATCTAGGAGCGAGACTTTAATACATTGTATTCGAGTTGAACGCAATGTATTGTACAGAGTTTACGAAGGCCCGTATTATCTCGTTGGCAAATAATCGAGGCCTCTGATTAAGCTAATAATTTTACGGATTATCCGTAAATAAAGAAGCTTCCTTCTCGGGTAAAAAAAAGTGCAAGTGGAAAATAATGCCAGAGCGAAGAGGCGGTTTCGAAGTACGAGAAAAAAGGCATCGATTTCCATTGACTCTCTAATAACGAATACACTTGCATTATGGCAAAGCACCAATTAGCGTAGAGGAGGAGAAGGGGGGGGGTTAGAGAAACAGTCGAGTTGCAGCGTCAACTGGACGACGACGAATCGACGGGGATCAATGCGAAAATTTAAGCGCGTAATTCGGTGATCGCGGCATTTGCTAGTCCCCAAGTTCAGTAGAAGCCACGTATCGTTTCCTTGGCTCTCCTTTGCGCTCGTCTCTGCCCCCCCCCGTCGCGCAAATACCGCTAAAATAATTTGATGCCAGAACGCAGCGCCGTGTAACGTAATTGTATTCCACATAATTAATAAAGTCGTTGATACGCGTCGCATAGCTGGAGCTGGAGTTGGAGTTGGAGCTACAAATGAGACTGGCATGTGGTTAATTCGCGGTAGCGGCGATTGTCGGCTCGCGATTATACTTCCATTACATATCGTTACACGCGCCGCCGTGCCTCCGTCCGTGTCATCGTCGTCGCTGTCGTGCCGTTCGCGTTCGCAGCGGGTGCGTCGTTATCGCTCGCTCGGACGCGCTCCCCTTGTCCGCTCGCCAGCCTCTCCGGGCTTTCCCGCTTTTCCAGAACCCGAAAAAGCACGCGAGGCGCACTGCCAATTAGGGCCTCGTAAGAACTGCTCGTCACACCTCGAATTCGTCGGCTTAATGTTAGTATATAACGAGCGAAAGAATTTCGGAGGCACTAACCATTCTTACGAGACAAACAATCACATTGGAAATAATTCCATGGTTTCAACTAAAATTGAGTATTGTACAACTTTAATGATACACCGAATCTCAATTGAGAGTAGGAATCATTTTTAACTTTAGTGTTTTCTCAATAACGATGTAATATATATATATGTATATACATCTGTATAGTGCTTTGGCACTATAATCTTTCCTGTAATCATCGTTACAAAAACCACAGCGTTTTCACAGTGTGTATTTCAAAATTTTGCAAGGACAATGTGTCCTGCTTTTTACGCTAAAATTCGTTAAACCCGAAGCGACGATAATACCAAATTTTCTCCACTCGTTACTTATTTATTTATTTCTTTATTTATAACTAAAAGCATGGGTGGCCGGCGATATTCGTGGAAAAGCGCATCGTTACCTGAAGCTTTCGTCAAGTTAAATGGGATTACGAAAACAACCTCAGCGACAAATTTCTAATTGACTACACAACCTTGGCAGAAAGTTTAATTTTTTTTAATTCACGCGCAACCATTATTCCGTCAATTAAACGGCCAAGTTTAATAGAAGATGAAAAATCCCAGAGCCATCGCAACGCTGTGCAAAAAAAAAATTAATCAATGTGAACTTTAAAAGGTTATTCCTTAGATTTCCATGGTGCAATTAGAGCTTAGGCGCGTATTTTTCTAGGCTGCATTACTTTTGCACTCGGCTTCGTCCGCAATGCAACTCGGCAAAATAATTTAAGTTTGAGGTCGATATAATCGCCTGGGTTGCGCGCGCGCGCGCACACGCACACATATCGAATGGAATAACTTAATCTGTAAATTGTACGTAGGTGTATATTACAGCTAATTTTCAAAGTAAAGTGTCCCGCCGCGCGAGACTTTTGTTTCGCCTCCTCGTGCGAATCAAGAGACCATTTCCACACGCGTCCTAGTGCGATGCGAACGAGGAGGAATCGCGTTTTCCGTTATTCCCGCGCGCATCTTCCGAGGTGTTGTGCCAAATTAACATCCAAAAATTATCCAATGCTCGTCGCGGAAAATAGGGTCTCGAGTTCGTAATAACAGTTCGGACCAAGAACTGCGGCTTAGAATGCGCGAGTGACTCGCCGCGCGGTTGGCAAAAATGCGCGAAACCTCTTGGCCGAGGATTAAGAAATTATAGACTCGGGGATCGGGGATCGAGGATCGTCGTCGGCTGATTCGATGACGTTCCGCGGACTCGGGCGAGCCGCGCGCGGCACTGGAATTGTTCGCCGGTGCTCGTGGCGCCATCTACTCGCGGAGTTGGGAAGTCGGCGGGCGTGCAAACCTCTAACGATTGCCCGGTTCGCGCAACAAACTTTCCGCGCACCGCATCGTGCGATCGTGCCGAACCGCGCCAGGAATCCTGCCAATGTTGGCTAAAAATTTGCACGAAATTTCACGCAGAGTCCGCATCAAATCTTGTGCAATCCGCTATTGTTATTACCAACCATTCAAAGCATATAGTGTATTTAGTACGAAGTATTTATTTACGCTTTTTCACTATTTTTCCCGAAGCCGCGCTTGCATAACAATTACATAAACTGCTTTTGAACAATATGAGACTCATTATCATCCTGCAATTTATTGTTATAAATACAGTTTCGAGCAAGAATTCTTTAATTTCTTTTTCTTGGTATCGAGCCGACGTATTCCAGCGTTTATGATTATGCAAATAAGTTGGGTGTCGTAACGACCATCTCGCGCCATCGGGGCTCCTGTTCCAGCTCGCGCTACCACCAGACGTCGCCGAAAAAGCGGAAAACACGAGTGAGCGCCTACGCGATTGAGCCGGGGGAAACGGGAGAACAGCCGCTCGCTACTCTTTTCCGTCGAATTATTAAATTCGCGACACGCCCTTTAAGAAACAGGATATGCGCGAATTCGGGTAATATTTTTAACGATCGCTCCAAACGCGCTTAAGTAGGGAAAAATTAGCTGCACTTGCACAGCCCATAAATCAAACAACACACGGAATCGCGTGTCAAACGGATTACGCTCCGATTCCACTGTTCGCGCGGACTAAACGCTCGTGTTCATCGCTATCATTGTAAAACGAGCGAGTGCACTTTTACCACAAGCTAGCGCGCTACTTTATTTCGCGATAATTCGAGATAATTCGCTGTTCCGCGGCTTGTTTGGCTCATTCTCAAACGAAGCGATACCGACCCGAACTCCGCCCGAACCAGAGACGGAATGCGGAAAATATCTATATTACAGAAATTTGCATTTAGGCGAGAGTGTGCCATTGGAAAATTATGGTGCTATGCGACAAAGTGAAGCAGCTGATCTGAGCGTTGGCGAGCGATCGACAAAGTCCGGACGTAGCCCATAGTAAAAATGCC
Source organism: Platyscapa corneri (assembly GCA_018907185.1). Classification (NCBI taxonomy): domain Eukaryota; kingdom Metazoa; phylum Arthropoda; class Insecta; order Hymenoptera; family Agaonidae; genus Platyscapa; species Platyscapa corneri. Next base: position 2,974,587 of record JACCHW010000026.1, on the reverse strand, counting down.
GATAGTGCGCGTGCAAACGAAGGTGGCAACTCGAGCAGAGGAGGGCCAGGTCGTCGGTGAAAATCGAGAAAATGAACAAAAGCCTATTAGAGCTCGCGATACAGAAAGTGGCGACACGCCCGCGTGACACGGAATGCACCTCCTGGAAGAAACGAGGCTGTTCAATTCGATTATTAGCTCGAAGCGAATTCGCGCGCAAAGGGAAAGCAGGAGCGATGTGGAGCAAACCCGGGTAAATACGAGAGGCCCAGAGCCGTGCAAAATCTGGGAGAGCTTGAAAATAAAATGACGCGGGTCAGCGTCGGAGTCGGGAATTGGACCGCGCACGCGGTACCAGCGAGTCGCAAAAAGTCGCCCCGGAGTCCGTCGCCAGAGTCACGATCGCGAAGGTATGAGTGAGTCGATTTTGAAGGAAGTCGTCCTCGTAGTAGAGAAGAATTTACGAGCACCGAGGCGTGGTTGTTACCCGCTCGGCTCCTCGGCTCGCCAGTATCGTACCGGCGGCCAGAAGAGCACCGACCGGGTGACAGCGATCCCGAACGAGCGAGGAATGTCGCAGCGGCCTCTCCCTCTTTCCCTCTCCCTCCCTCCCCGGCCCTGTCAGCTCTCTTTCGCGATGCACAATTGCACGTGTCGTGGGACGCGGAGCGCGCAAAAAAGAGAGGGAAACTTGAGCGAAATTCGTGCCCCGCATAAAGCCGACGTGGCGGAATCTTTGGTATATGTCTTGGAAATTAGGTTAACACTGTCGGGTGGTTGCAGCAGCTTTCACAGTCGCACGGCCTCTCCCTCGAGAAGATCAAACTCTCGCAGTCTCCGACTATTCGTCCAGAAAAGCTCCGTCTGATTTTCCGCGACATTTGACGCATCGACAGAGCCTTTTCGAGTGTTTGTCGTAGCAAGCGGCTCCTCTCCCCTTTGCCTCTCGTCTCCTGTGCGAATACCACGCGACGTCGAACACAGCAGCGGAAGCTCGAACTCTCCGAGAAGACGTGGCTGAAACAGAGGAAAAGTAGGGAAAGCGGAAAACGTATGCTCGCTCCAATGCGAATCCCATCGCTTCCGAGCAACGAAACGTAGCTAAAGGTTCAAATAAGAAGGGGAGAGGCCTTTCCCGTAAAAGGAACGTCGTCGAGGCGAAACTACGAAGCCACGGAGCTACGGAGCTACGAAGCTGTTAGGTGGCCTTTGCACGAAATTTTCTTCTTTGTACCGTTACGCACGAGAGTCCTGAGAGTGGAAAAGAAATTGCGAACGGTTGCTACTCTTCGATCCATCACCATTATCAACACCGTCGTTATTAAGCCTCCTTTTTTCAGGATCGAGCCAATTTTTTGAGTCGCCAGCGACGACTTTTGTTCGCGGTCTGCGCATACGAAGATACGCAGGACGTCCATCTCTCTCTCTCTCTCTCTCTCTCTCTCTCTCTCTCTCTCTCTCCAAGGACGAGGAAAACGGAAGAGCAGACCGCGACGCAGCGGAAAGAGCCAATGGAGTCACGAGTCTCCAGCGGCATGCGCAGCATCTCGCCCGTCGCATCCAAGGCAAAAACCATCAAACAACGCCGCCGCTGCGGTCTCTCTTTCTCTCTCCGCGCGCTCGTGTGCGTGCGCGTACGTGCACGCACGTTTTGTGCATACGCGAGAAGAAAGGGGGACGCAGGAATCCGGAGGGAAAGCGGGTCGAGGGTGGAAAGCGTCCGCGGCCAGAGATTTACTCTCGGATGTATGATTTGCACTCGGGCCCTTCATTGCCGTCGCGTCGCTTTCGTGGGCTCTTCTGTCGCGTGCGACTGCACAAGGAGGAGTAACAACGAGCAACAACGAGTAACAACGAGTCCTAATGCACTTTCACTTACCGGCAACGAAGCAGTTCCTCCACGGGAAATTACACGCTGCCATTTTTCATTAAATGATTTGTCTTCTTCTTCCCGAGGGACTGCAGCTCTCGGTCTGCTCCGTCTCCTCGGACTCCTCGAGTTCGTGCCGGGGACGCGGGATGCCGCCGCGTTGTCCGATAAAAAATAGTCCGTGTAACGACGTGCTACGTGTTTCGCATAGAACATTTACATTCGCTAGAGATGTATTCCTATAATTCTTAACGTGCAATTTGTCTCTGATTGCGCGGAATTACATTGTAGGCGATCATAATTACACATTGCATATTTTCGAAGCATCCAAAACTCGGAGCGCACGCGTGCCATTGATACGAATCCCAGAAATCCGGCTTCGGTTTATTTATAATTTCACTCGCGATTAAGATTAATTACGGGTACCGTTAAAGGGCCTTGCAAAAATTTGCAACATAATTTTTACGAATCGGGGACGCAATTACGCTTCCCTAATTTCTCGGTATTGTCAAATTAATTTATACGTCATTATTTTTATTATTAATTAAAGCATTCCAACGAATTATATTCCGAGTAAATATTTTTTTAAAACCCGTCTTCTTCAAAATTATTGGGTTTTATCGTTACATAGCCAAAGTGATATTAATTGTAGCAAATGTTGATTTACTTTCGCCACCTCGATCGCTCGTAAAATAGTCAACGAATGATTAACGGTAATTGTGGTACACGCGAATTTGGATTTTAATGGATTGGCAAGAAAAAAGAAGTTAATCGACAGTGGATTTTAGCAGTCCACCTGTGATTTTCGTATTTACTACACGAGGATAAAATTAATTCGTTTCAAAACTATCGTTAAAAATACAGGAACTCGCCTTGTTAAGGTGAGTAAAATCAAAACGCTCGAACAGACGTTTCTGTTCGACTCGTACGCGCGCGCTTTTGTGACTCGAGCGATGAAATAAAATAACTCATTAATCGCGGAATAATTTACATCGGTGTTTCCTAGCGGATCCCCTCATTTTATTCGCAACTCCCGGAAAATGAAATTGCGCAGCCCTGATGTAAGTAATATAAAAGTCATTAAGAATTAGCAATGTAATGAATTTATTATGGAATATTATTATTCCGTTGCCGATGCAACATAGTTTCTAGAATAAGTGTAAAGCAAAATATTTTGCATTAAACACCTGCAATAATACAATTATCTCGCGCGGCATAATAATAGTGGTATTCTTTATTCTTTATTCGTGCCGCGACTCACTTCCAAGCTCTCACTGCACTAATCCATTGCTAATCGGGAGAAAATTAAAATTTTCCGATCGGGACAAAGTGGAGAATAAAAGAATAATAAAAGTGCATAATCGTATCTACATTGAATAATTGGAATTATGTCCCATTGTGAATCGCAATAATGTCTACATTGTCGAAAAGGTTCCCAAGCAACTGACGCCGTTGTGAATTCCGTAAAGGCGGCTCCCCGAGTGGTAAGTGCGAGTGCACTCGGCCGCGTTTTTCATATTTATCAGCAAATACGGAAAGTGCGCGCGCGTATCGCGTTTTCTCTTACAGCCCCGCGATAGTTTCCCGAGCGAATTGAATTCCAGCATTTGAATTTAACGATTATGCAACTGTGCGACGTGTGTGTATTGAGTTGCTGGAAACTTTTTGCGCAGGCCTATTTTGTTTACAAGACAAGGGGGAGTAATTTCCAGCTTTGCAACAGAGAGAGAGAGAGAGAGTATTGAAAAATTGTCAGAGGCCTGAGAAGCAATATGTAATTGATAAGTAATAAGAAAAAATTGTGAAAATGGCTCTAGTTTTCCGAATTTCTTAATCAACGCTTTTTGCTGCATTAATTTAGTGATAATAATAATAATGCATAAAATTAGTACGAGCGCAGTGGTCGTGCAGCCAGAGGTGGCTGACTTACTTATTTTTTGTCGTCTGCCGGCGCGAGAGAGAAACGCCGCAGCACACGGCTTAGCCATTATCAGGTCCAGGCACACATGCGCACACTTACATAATTACGCGCATACGTACGCCAGAGAGCCAAAGTCGCGAAAAGACCGAGGAAGGCATCGTAAAGCGTATTAAGCGTGTCCATAAAATTCTTTATTTTTTCTACCCTGTTGGTTGATTTCAAATCCCGGGAAGGCAAGAGCGTTCAGCAGCTCCCTTTCTTATATTCCCGTATTCCCGCTGGCGCTGCTTGCGCGCATATATTGCACGGCGCAGGCAGGCGTGTCGTATATATTTATTGAGACAATAAACTGCAATTATGCCCGCCATAACTCGGCTAACTAACTGCGCGCTCTCCGTCTCTGTCCCGCGAGCCATCGCTCCGTCGTCTTTTGGCCTTTTTCGCTCTTTTTGCACGTTTGTTTTTCAGCTCTCGAATTGTAGATCACGTTCTGCAAACTCTCGGATCGCGAGTAAACAGTACTGGAACGGTATTAAAAAGCGAGCAACGGCATTATATGCTGCTTGGATACGTCGATTGAATTTTTTGCTCCTCGAGCTCGCGATTTGTCGTCGCGCGTTATGGAAATTTTGAAAGTGGCCGCCGGCACGACGAATTCACTCGGGGAACGGGCCGAAATTTATCGAAACGTCGCGATAAGATGCTTCGCTCGACTCGCGCTTCATTCAACCTTATTCAAAATTTGCAAAGTTTCGCAGGCGTTGCGAAATAATTTATAAGCTCGTTGAATTTAACGCTAAATGAAGAAATTTTCAACGATTTTTCGAGCGCACGAACGACCGAATATAATGGAAAAATGAATTGTCGTGTAATGGTACTTTGCAAACAGAATTATTACATCGATTATTTTTCGCTTCCTTGCTGTTTCTTAAATTAATCTCGGATCCACCGTTTACATTCAATAAGCCACGATGAAAAAATAAATTAGATTAAACGTATTCAGGAGGCCGGAATCGTTGTTCATCTCGAGCTATAAAGCTAATTATAAGGCTAATTGATTGAAATTCTGTATATCATTAAGAAGGAAAAACGACGAAGAATAAAAACGCAGGGGAGTCGCCATTCGTAATCTTGTAATTTATGTCGTCGTAGAAAAATAAATTCGTGCTACCCGTATTTAAATAATACGCATATATCGAGGCAATGCGCTTGGCGATAAATATAAATCAACACGTATCGTGGAAACTTTACGAAAGCATTAGATTTTTTCAAAAAGGAATTAAAAACAGTCGTCTTTGCGGTTCGTCGTTAAAGTCCAATAAAAGTGTCGGTGCGACACAAGTGGAGCGAAATAGCTAAGCCAACATGGCGCTTTAAATTTCGCCTTTTTAATTCCTCGTTATTGCGCAACCGATCCGAGTTCTCGAGGAGCACGAGCCTTAGGCATGTGTGCCATTCAATGCGAAAATGATCGAACATGATTGCGGCTGTTTGAAGGCTCAATCAGAGTCGAGCAATTACGAGCATTGATCTTAGTTATGTACACGCGCTGCTGAGGAAACTGTGTGCTGTGTGTGCGTGCGAGACGTCGACAGATACGTGCCGGACAAATAAGACTCGTAAAACAATACGACTACACACGCCTGTAAGGCTTCTGCGATATCCATAATTAATATTTGTGTGCAGTAGGCCACACATCGATCGATTCGATAAAATAAATTTATGTAACTATTTGCGAGACGTAACAGTTTTTAACTCGTTGCCGCAACTCTACTTTGGCCGTCGATCATACTTTTAGCAAATTAATTTTTAAATCATTAAGTTTGCATCTCGTCGCGTAATTCAAGGACGATTACTCGGCCTTTATTAAACAGGGGGACTCTTCTCGCGGATATTTATACTCGAGTTATTAAACGTCTTTTCCCGAATACAGAGAGTTAGATTGCAAGTGCGTACGATCGGGCGAGAAAAATTCGCAGATGATCGCGATACAAGATAGAAAACAGATAAGAGTCGCTACATAATAAACCTGAAGTACATCGACATTTCGACTGAGTCGGCGCGGAGACAAAAAGTTGAAGAAGTTTGCTTCTCTTTGCGCGTTGCCCGTATCAAGGACTCGTAGATCGATCGAGCAATCGTCCCGTACGCGAGTTCGAAATAAACACAACCGTTGGAAAATTGAATACCCGTCCCACATCTCGACGTACGAGTGTGTGTAATAATAGCATTTGAGCTTTTACGTTTGTCTCTCGTGCGTCTACTTGGTGGCCCGAAGGAAGGAGTTGGTTGGTGGCGCTCGGAAAACTCGATTACACTACAGGAGTGAACGTCTAGTGAAATTATCCAGGTCGCATAGGCGCCTGCCTGCTCCCCGTGTCTCCGCCTCGGCTTTAACGAGGAAGTTGTAGCTGCATTCTATATGCTGGATATGGGTCAGCGCGCGTCCATTGTGCGGCGCAGATGCGGACGCGTCTTTCTTAATCGTCGAGACGCACTCGACGCGCACCGCATCCTTTCTTAGGACTTGGTCACGGATGCACGCAAAATCACGTGCGGGAAGTAAAGGGAGGCCTAAGAGCATATCTGAATTTACCGAAACTAACGGAGCCCGAGACAATGATTTAGCCGTCCCTGATCCCAAGGATCCGAGTTTTACGACGAGTTTCTCGATGCTCCCATCCACGCGTCTACTTACTCGACCAATGAATCATGCGAGTCTATTTTTCACGCGTTTCCAAGGTATAGTTACACGAACACTAATCAAGTTAACGGCTCGACCTTCAATTAGAGCTGTTTGAATAGGCAAAGCGCCGCTATTAAAAAGTATTTAGCAGAGGAGATGCTTCGGTTATCAATGGCGATAAATTTTTTTGTCCAACCTGCACTCGTACCCCAGAAATTATACCGATTATAATAATAGTGTAGTAATGCGCTCGATCCGAGCATTACGGATAGTAAAACAAACTGCCGCTACATTTTCGTCGTTTCATCGAATTTTCTTCGTTCTCGGGGGCAATTAGAGTATCGGGGATATTCATAACCCATTGTAATTAAATCTAAACACGTTGAAATTCAAAAAAGTCCTTTCGAGGAGCTGCAGTCCGTTTAAAAAGATCGTTACAGTGTAATACGCTTCTCTAAGCATAATTTAATTGTCCGAGTTGGATGGAAATAAGTATTTGAGAATATTGCTCCACTGTCTTTAAACGCTAATTACCTCAATAGATAGAGCAATTATAATTATTTAACGTAAACTGTAAGCGTATTAAAATAGTCTAGCTGCAATTAAGCCAATTAATTTTATATTGATTCAATGAACGAACTTGGCTTCGAGTTGCAATAAATACCGTTGGTAATCGTTCGAAACTAAGAGAGACTCGCGTCGAGAGCCGCGTAAATAATTGTAAAAACAATTATTTGGATGGCGCGCGGATTCGCAAATTGCGAAGGATGGATTATATTAGTCCTAATGTCGCAATCAGTGCGCGCACCGCAATATTCGGGAGCTTAAGTTTGAAGCGACAATTCGCTCGCCTCGCCGATGGGCGCGTGTGCGGCGGCACTTGAATGGTTACGCGGAATAGTTGGAGAACTTCCTTAAAAGTAGCTCGAGCCCTTGCCTTTGCTGGACGATCTAACAATCGGATTGCACCGCGGCGCCGACCAATGCGTGGGCGCTAATCTCGCTTTTCGCTTTCGTCACGGAAAGCGCCATTGCGCACGCGGTTCGTCGTTTTTGCAAGCTAAAGAGTTGAGAGCTGCCGCGTGCACTAATATCAGAACCGGTAGGAACAATTATCGTCGATTTTTATTCAAGCGTATCGTAAATTTCCAGATTTTCCAGCGCTCGAGGCGAGTGATTTATAAAGCACTGCACAGCAGCACAAACTGTATACACTTTTCATTTTCCCAACTTTCCGACTTGTGCGATCGATATTTCCATAAAATTTCAGAATTCGCGCTGTTTACAACGAAAAAGAACGCGGGCGCTTGCGTATTCGCGTTGCGGGATTTTTTTTTAAATCCCTACTTTCATCAAACGAGTAACCATTAATTGATACATAAAATATAAATTATTGAGTTGTAAATCCTAGTAGAAGCAAATTGTCCGGTAAACTCGGTAGAAAGTTTTATTTATAGAGCTCGTATAAAATTTAAATTAGTCGCCCATAATGTAAATAATGTAAGCATGTGCAGGATACATTTTATCGAAGCTTGTGTTCTATTCCTGCGTTTTAAAAAGCAAATTCACATATTTTTTTACCTTCCTTTAAAGTTTTTTTTTTATTTTTTTTGCGCGTTCGAGTCGAAGGTATTGAAACGTCTCGTCTATAATCAATAATAAAGTCGAATAAAAGTTTTTTCCAACCCGAAAAACAATTCTCGACTGTAATGCAGCCGAAGGGAACAGATTTGAAAAGAAATTTTCCAATCTGTTTTCCAAAGAACTTTCACAACGCAATCGCGTATTAAAGAGTATTTCTTGACGCGAGCAAAGTATTTCGGCTCGTAAGGTTCGCGCCTGATATAGAAAGTATACGCGTGTTTATTATTCGATAGCATTAGCACTGGCATTTGATCGAATGGTAAATCTGACGGTAAAATAATCGGTCGGATTAGGCTCGTGTCGCTGGGGAAGATGCAGAACTGGCGACGTTTGATGACATCGCGAAGCTCGAAATAAGAATTGAGCCGAACGCCATAAATATATCTAGTTGCACAATGCATGCAACTCGTGTAAAAAAGAGTTAACTAATAATTACTCTCGCAAAATAAAGAAGAAAAACTTTAATCGTGTAGTTATATTACGTTGTCGTAAATTATTATTGAACCGCACATACGGACATTAATGAGTTGCAACGGAGACCGTAAGATGTGTCCCATAATAGCTAGCGCGCGGCTTTTATGCGGAATTACCTGTGTGAGCGCATGGATTCGGCGCCAACCGACAGAAAAATACGGTTTGCCCTAGATTGCAACTACGGCGCGTAGCTGCAACACGTGTTACGAGTGTTGTACGTAGACCGAACGCGGTACCTACGCGTACATCGCGCGGTAATGAAAGGCTTTAACACCCTTTATGAAATCGCTCGAATGCGCTCCTGATTAAATTCGTGTACGCGCTCTTGCGGCTAGTTTATGCAAGTACCTACGTACGTGCGCTTACGTGTGCATACACGCACACGGGATCAGAAATCTGCCTCTTATCTTCCTACCCTTCTCTGCTGTAATTTCATGTTTGCTCTTATTATTGCGCCTCTGCTCGTTAAATTTATATTACGCGGAAACGAAAAAAGAAGAGAGAAACTTGTTAGGGAGGAGACTAACGAGACGAACCCTTTTCAACTGCAAGAGGTCCAAAACCGCTTTTCATTTGTCTAAATACTACTCCCGAGTTTTCTCAAATGCTTCTGGCAGAGAGAAGGTTGGCACGGCTGTTCTGTGTGTCTTATTAAGCTTTTGATTAAAGAATTTACAGGAGAAATGTGCAGCTCTGCGCTCGTCAATGGTTTCCGAAGAAGGAACTTCAAACGTCGCATCCTGTTCCTCGGACTTACCATTAGAAAGGATAAGACTGACGCTCTTCTCCCATGCGTACACCTATAATAATAATAATAATAATAATAATAATAATTAATAATAATAAATATCCAACAATTATCCGTATAAAATTGTTTCTATGCACGGTGTAAGCGTCTAATAAATTATAATCACCCCTGGTTTGGCTACTAGTTTTAAAAAACATTCAAATGCAAACATTTGTAGTATTTACATAAGTAGATTTGCCAAAGAGTAACTGAAATTGATACTCAATTTCTTTTTCAAGTGGCATGTAATTAAACAAGTGACAGCTGTAATAAAATTTAACTTTGAAAATCAATTGAGTACATTTAAAACACTATTGTTCATTTCTCGGCAGAGTAATTTCAGGGTGAAATTTTTATTTATACTCGTGGAATTACAACTATTAATTGTTAATGTAGTATTGAAGTGAGCATATAAATTAAGCAACGTACTTGATGCGGTTTAAGAATTTTATATCACACACAATGACAGGAAGAGACGTAAAAAGTCAACGCGTTGTTATTCTAGGCGGCATTGTATTTTGTTAATTTAACTTTTGTAAACTATTTTACAAAATGACTTTGAGCAATAATTGTAAAAGTCTTATCCGATAAATCCGACGTTAAAATATACTTATACATAATGTAGCACTAAGTTTTCATAAACAGCGAAATTTTTTGGGCCACATATTGTTGGATTTTACAAATCGAAGGGGATTTAACGAAACAGAAATACAAGCTGTTCCGAAAGAAGGTGACCGGAAGGAATCTAATCTCTTAAATAGCGAAACTGCAGGTTGTCAAAGTGCGCGTACGGATCGATGCGACTTCTTTTTATCCCCGTAAAATCAGCGAAATAAATCGCGTTAATTGAGCCGAGCGATGGGAAGTTTTTCCTCTAAAACTAAGGACATGCTGAAGTGCGAGTATTTATTTCGAATCCTCGGTCGTAGCCAAGTGGCGACTGACGACTGGCGAATGGCAACTGGCAACTTCCGACAAATGAGAGCGAGCAACGGTTGCGCATCGAGACGCAAGTACGATTAATTGGCGGTCGGCGGCGATCGGCCGCGTGCAGATTTAAAAGTCGGCGATTTCGCGGCTCCCCGCACACTCTCTTTACACTCTCCTCACACTCCCGTGCGCGCGCGCGGGCTCTTCTGGGAAAATCGCGCGCTCCCCGAGACCGCTTTCTCTCCTTTCCTTCAAAGATTGCTTCAAGGTTCTTCTTTTTCCGCGCGCGAGTGCACGAGCGCTCGGCGCAAAAAACGAAACACGGAAACGTGACGAGGTGTGCGTGTATATTGCGGTTTGCACACCTAACTATACGCTATACATCATATATGGAGGCTTCCATATTAAGTATCGCGGTCTAAATGTTGAAATCGGTTAGTCCTTGGGAACCTCGCGTAAGCTCGAACTTTCATTTTTCAGGATAAATATCCGATCCCCCTAGGCACCCTTTTCAATCCAGTCGGTAAATTTGTTTCGCATGTGGCTCGTACCTTCTGGGCAGTTGAACAGCCGCAGCGCCGAGACGATCGATACCTGGCCGATAAAAAAACGCGTCGAGCGAATACCGATTCGTCGCCTCCTTCGAATTTCAATACGCGCATTTTACTTTGGAGCAATCGGCGCAGATCTTTTAACGATCTTGGAAAATCTCTCCGCTCGTTGCGCTTCCTGTAAACGGCAACCGGAGCGCCATTATTTATATCCGAATGTTAAGAGTCGAGGCTGTCGTCGCCGATGCAAGAGAGAACTCATTTGTCATGCGCAAGGAGCAATTATTTATTCAATAACGCATGCGATATTTCGATATTTGTAAAGGAAGCGTCTCGTGCCCAATGCAAATGTTGCGAATATCGGCAACAATTTCATTCGACGGAATGTTTTTCATCGCAGATACGTTCATTAGTCTAGTGCCTCTAGACTCTTGTGGAACTTTCACCGAACTTAATGAGCTAAATCTTTACTAGAATACGTGGCCGACGAAAGTTTTTACATGTTTTCATTTCGGGGTATTTAACATGTTTTTATAGAGCATCGCGATTGTTTTCGTTTTACCACGCGAAATACAATGCTCTCTAAGCGTATTGACGAAGCTAATTAAGTGCGCTTGCTTTTCGCGCGTATCAATGCAACGCGCGGATGAGTAACGCGTGCATCCGAGCAATTGCTGCGAGCGAAGCCCGTGCGAGTTGATGCAGCCTCGTTCGTTGGAACGAAATAAAGTGCATCGAGGAATGCGAATGACAACTGTTACAGTATCGTTATTTTTGCTTCATCCAAAGTCCGTAACGATATGGTTTCTTCCTATTGAAATTGTTTTCCTTTACGCTTAAGCGCGCGTGCGAATAAATTCATCATCGTTATCCCGCTTTTAATCTCGCGCAGGTTAATACTTGGAAGTATTTAACCAGTAAAAAGCAAAGAGCATGCATTTCAACAAGTTTTAGATTGCGCCGGCAAAAAGCAGTTATTTAATCATAATTCATAGAATTCAACATTCCTTAAATGTTAAGGAGTTGCAGGAAAGTTGGCAACGACAGTTCCGATGTGTCGAGACTAATAAAGATATTACACCGACGCCGAGTTTTTATCAAAATCGGTCTCGATTTATTTTTACGGGATAAGTGTAACGTATGTCGCGACGTATGAAAAATTTATCCTTTAGCGTACAAAAAACGACATTTCCATGCGCAGCTGGAACTCGCGCGACTCGCGCTGAGAATCGCAGGGATTCTTTGGCGAAAAAACGCGAAAAAAGGTGCGAGCCGCGTGTTGTCGAGGATGCAATTGAAATAAAGACGCGCGATGCTTTTGGCGATTATTCCAAAAAATGCTTTCAAAGTTAACGCACACGAGGAGAGAACTGAACGAAACTCGGTGCGTCCGCAGGATCACATTCGTAATAATCAAATTAAATTGTTTCGCCAGAAGACGCTGAAATGGGAGCCGCGCACTTTTGACTTTTTCGTTGTCCAGTAAATGCATAAATTGTACGAGAGATTGGCAGAAAGATTTAAATTTAAATTTTTTAATGCGCCCGCTGAGGAATCAATGTTCGAGGAGTTGCAAATTTTTGTAAATTATTTCTTATAACCGGCAGTTTGAAGGATTTCTTTGGAATTGCGATTAAGCGGGGAGTCTCTCGGAATAATTAAAATGTAATTAGAAATGGCGAGGCGGGAGCGGGAAAATCACGAACAGATGCAAGAAGTTTAACGGCCTTTTTGTTTGCAATATCTCCATATGTACAGAGAATTCGTAAAATTTACATGCTTGTAAAGTCCATCCAATTTGAGCCCCGTACATGCTCGATTCCGAGAAATGCATTAACGCATAATACCTACTTAAAACGAGAGAGTGAAAGAAAGAAAGAAAGAGAGAGAGAGAGAGAGAGAGAGAGAGAGAGAGAGTGAGAAAGAGCGAGGACGGGGGCAGTGGAAGGGAGGGAGCGGGAGAGAAGAATCACGTGCATTGGCATCGACGGGCTCGAGTATTGCTGTCATTACGAGACTCGCGCGGCTAGTAAGTACCGCTCTTCGCTCGCTCGCTCGCTCGCTCGCTCGCGCGGCGCAGAGCGAGTGAAAAGCCAATATGCGTTCTTACGCTCGTACATTTTATTTCGATAAGAAAAGGTAATTTACTAGCGGCCGTAAAAGCGCTGCGCGCAGCTTCGAATCTGAGAGATCGAGAAAATGGGAAAAAAATTTCGAGCAAACTCGGGAGAGCGAGAGGAGCGAAGCCGAGGCAGCCCCGTGAGCGCGCGCGTGTGTGCGTGCCAGCGCGCGTCTCCAGCCGTCCTGCCTATGCGAGATTCGACGAGTAATTTAATCAACTACTTATCTGTGAAATCAATGCCATTATCGATGCGCTCTACTTTTTGAGTCGGTCCGTTTTGACTTCTTAGCCCTTTGGCCCTTCCCTCGTTTACCTCGCTCGAGCCTTTCTTCGATTCGAGGCGGCCGCTCGAGACTCCATTTTCTCGGTTCCCCGACCGATTGATTGTCAAGTTGCTTAAACAAAAGCTCCAACAGCTGCAATTGCCCGAATACGGATAATCCCTCGTAGTGCAGGGCTCACCGGGGGGTGGGGGAATGTCGGTACGTGCTTGATTTTCCAGCGCCAGTCACTCTCGATGCGTTGGAATTCATTCTCCGCGTCGATAATCGCTGTAATTTTCTATTTGGTCAACTCGACGTCACAAAGATGCGCGCGTTCAATAATGCGATTCATAACTGGTGGTTGGTTGCGTTATCCGGACGCTGATTTTCATTTATTGCAATCGCCTCGTAAACATTCGCTCTCTCGATCGATTATTGAAGTAAACTCACGTGTTCGGAGGAATGATGGCGTCTGCATTTTTATAACGTCCGAGTGAGAATTTACGAGGAGGAAGTGGTCAGCGTTCGTAGCGAATAAACGTGCGAATTTCATTTAAAAGCGTCTCGCGATAAATGCACGAGCGAGTTGAAAGTTAAAATTACGAATTTTACGAATTTTTCATAAAATATGTAAAGCTTTTCCCGGTCTCGCGACAACACCTACTTTCAAATCCCAATAATTTTTATTCGAAGCTTTTCCAAATATTGCGATCCTCTTTGCACATTATTATTATCAATCTTTCGCACTCGTGTAATTGGAATTCTTCAAGGTGTAAGTTTATTTTTCAGCATTTAGTTTTCGATAATCGAACTCGTGTACTCGGGGCTTCGAGAAATGATCATAAAGGTGGCGCTCCGTTTTTCTTTCACGTATAAATATGTGCAAATTCGAGGGTAATTGAAGAGCGAGTCTGTTTAAGAATCAATTTACATTTTCTATCCTTTTAATTTATACTACGGATGAATTTAAGCTCGTTGCTCTTGTTGCAATTCCGCTCGGAGTAATGCGAAAAATATTAAATTGGGAATCGCGCAATAAATAGAGAAAAAATTCAGTTTCAACGCTTGTAAAATTAATGGCCTTTTTAAAGAAAGAAATGTGTTTTTACTCGTGCGAACTGAAGAATTTGCGCAAAAAATATTTCAAGGCTAAAAATTTACCGTTCATTTGTGTTACCAATAAAAAATAAAAACTCGATTGTTGCAACGTCGGCAGCTTTTCTTATTGCACATTTATATAATTTTATAATTTTATAGAAAGCAGATAATACCCGAGGCTGATAAAAGTAGGAATGATAAATTCCAATTTGCGATTTATTTTGTTATACTTAACAACAGTAATAATCTTTTCCAAATACGTTTCGCTAATTATTTCCTTAGTCGCGGAGATTATTTTTGTTTCTAGTATTATACGTACTTTAGCGCCCGTTTTCTAAACTTTCTCTAGAGCTAAAACATAATAATGTTAATTTATTCTTAAACTTTGTGCATTTTATCTTTCCGACGATGCCAGTACGCGGAAAAAGGTTACGTAAAATTTACATAAATCTATACAAAAGACACATAAAATCCAATGCACAACTGTTTTATGTAAGATCTGCAGGAATTTCCTATATTCTCGTACGAGCTGTCTTAACTAATTTTGTTGGCTTAAAGAACGACGGGCGAGTCAACAATTGTTTCGATAGGCATAAGTTTGTTGAAGCGAGGACGTACATCTTCGCCAACTGCGTTATTTGGATTTAACTTAAATCTCTAGGGGTGGGGGGAGGAGAGTCGGCGAATCGAAGGGACGTGTGCAGAAGGAAGGCTTCCTCAAAAACACCGTAAAAATTGCGCAATTCGAAGATTCCACGTAGAAAACGAACCGAACGAATGAAAAAAGGTTACCCTTGAAGGCCGACGGAACACGAAATTACCACACGAGGGGTTCGAACTTACAAAAAGACTCGGCGCTAAAACAGTCGCGCGTGCATTAGAGCTTCCTTCGCTTGGGCCAACACAATGACAGGAACTTCAATTACGAGAGAATCGGGCCTTACGAAATATGTCACGATGAAAGCGTGAGAGTCACCTCGCATAAGATTGTCGCGCCTCTATGGGACGAAATATTTCACGACCTCAAGGAAGATGTCTATCAAAATCGTCGAGCGTGACTTTGACTTTTCGTCTCCAGCGGAGGATGCGCTCTGTCTTTTTCCGTTAGTCTCTATCTTTCTCTCGCTCCCTCTTCCTTTTTTCGTGATAGACTTGTCCAGCGTCAGAAGATTGGTTATAACGCAGCTGCATTCCTCTTGTGGATTTATTCCTGCTTATTCCATTTGGTTTTGATTTATCGTACGAAAGTTCACAAATGGTCGTCGGCGGGTTTCTCCGTAAATACTTCTTATAAGTTCGTATTGTCGTTGGTTAATTAATTAAATGAAAAGGGGAAAGGTAAAAATTTAAGAAACTTCATCTTAGGCAATTGTCACGAGTAAATATTTAGAATTTTTATGGTGGCGAAAATGCAATTCTTAAAAAAGCATTGGTGGCGGAAGGAAAGGGAAAACCTGAGACACGCGCCAAGTGCGCGTCGGAAGACACAAGACGACTTTACGAGTCCAAATTTGGAATTATACTGATTTTTTGAGTCGAAAATAAAGTGGAAGTATTAATTTGCAAGGATTATCTCGATCGTACGTCAATGATTTTTGCGAAAAAAATTACGCATGGATAATGCTTTTTCATCTTGAGAATTTAATTCCATCCACATCGTTATAATTATTTGTAAAAAAGGAGGAGAGGTCAAAACAGACGTTACTGTCTTAGTACGTCATAATCACTTATTAATAAAATTGGAATTCACGTGGATCGTGCATCTCCGCTCTCTTAAATGAAGTAAAAAACGAGAGAAAAAATAAGCGCAGCAAAAGAAGTTCCAAAAGCAAAGTTCATCGTGTAAAACACGATTACTCTCAGATATATAATACGGATCTCGGGACGCAACTCCAAAAAAGTCCGAACAAAAATGGCTCGGCATACACACACACACACACATATATATATACGTAGCAAAATTAAAAAAAGAAGAGACGACGCCATACAATGAGCAAAGAAGCCCTGAAAAAATGTAAAATAAAGAAGCACGAGCCAACTAAAAGGAAGAGCATCGAGTGCAAAGCTCCACGCTAGTTTTCTTCCTTTTTTTCTCTCCAGAAAAAGATAGAGTCCGCGTATACCCACTAGCGATAGGTGGAGAGAGCGAGAAAGAGAGAGAGAGAGAGAGAGAGAGAGCGCGCAACACAACATGCAAGCTAAAAAGATGAAAAGAGAATACATAAGAGAAGCAAGCGATCGAAGAGGCCTCGGCCCTCTCTTGCCCCACCTTTCTCACTCTCTCTCTCTCTCTCTCTCACTCTCCTCTCTTGGCGTTTCTCTCTTTCTCTGTTGGCAGTGTGCACGCGGCGCTAGAGCCCGATGCAAGGCGCACGGCAAGGCCGCGTCGTGCGCCAGGACAGGCCCGTCGAATGTTAACGAGGAGGACTGGGCTTCGGCTCTTTCGCCTCGGCTAGCGTTTCGCTCGCGTTC
The DNA here is from genome assembly GCA_018907185.1 of Platyscapa corneri. Lineage (NCBI taxonomy): Eukaryota > Metazoa > Arthropoda > Insecta > Hymenoptera > Agaonidae > Platyscapa > Platyscapa corneri. The sequence goes on along the minus strand of JACCHW010000026.1, from coordinate 2,957,790 downwards.
TCTCCCTCTCTCCCGACGCCCGCTGCGATCTCCGCGTATGATTTCCAGCGGAGCTCCCATTGGCTGGGTTCGGTTTGCGCCGTGCCGAGCAGCGCACCGCCTTCGCGAGTCAGAGAGTCCGACTATAAACAAAGAGAGAGAGAGAGAGAGTGAGTGAGATCGTGGGTGAAATGGGGAGAAACAGAGAAAGGGAGAGAGAGAGAGAGAGAGAGCAAAGCTAATTAATGATAATCGAAGAGTCATGCGGGGGAGCGAGGATCTCCATCTCCGCGTTCCGAGGTCCATCTCTACGCATCCGATGTTTAATAGGTGGCGGAATAAGAATCTGTTTAATCGATGCGACGGGATCCGCGGCATCGGCATCGTCCGCTGCGCGTCCAAGAAGAAGAACAAGTGCGCATGGTCCGTGTTCGACCGATCGACCGACCGACGGATTTTCCACATTTCCACCCGAACGAATCAAAATCCAAATGTCGGCGCTCGAGGCGAACCGGCCTCGATCACCTCGGCGTGGTTATGAAGTTGTAAAATTATATTTTACGCTCCTCATCCTCGGCGGTCCTCTCGGCAGCCGCGAGTGCAAAGACGCAAAGACAAGCATCGCCGGAGAAAATTCCCGATATTGATTTCAAAATCACACATTGTCAAGTGATTTGAAAATTCTCGCGCGCAACAGCATCCAGCCTCGGCCCGGAATCATAGTAATTTCGAGTGCAACCTCGCATGAAGCTCGTGCACGAGGCCAATAATTTTCGAAAAGAGCGGCACGACGAAGTGTAAAAGAGCGGAAAATTCGATTTTAGCAGATTGTTCGAGAAGAGCTCGGGCAGTGCGTCAACCCGAGGGAGGAAGGGATAATATTGAGAGCGGACCGCCGCCCGTCTACCATTTATAACGTTGTAATGGCAGCTATAATATCCAGCGTGCGAGCGGTAATAATATCAATTACCGGGCGAGCGACGACGATGCGAAGGCGATGCCGCTCTTCTCCTTTTCGCAAGCACGAGGGCAACAGCTGGTCGCGGTGGCTTCTATCTGGTGGCCTCGGTATAAAAACGCGAATCCGTCGAGGGCGCGACGCAGGAAATTGCAAGAGCGTATCCACCAGCTGACTGATTAGGCTCTCCGTGCGTGCGCGTGCGCCTGTGCCCGAGGAGTACGCACTCGTTACATCTTAATTTCTCGGGCTCTTTTCGGCTCCAGATCCGATCCGGAGACACTCGCCGACGCGGAACAAGGAAGCCAACCAACGGAACCTGGCTTTGCTCGCGTCGTTACGTCTCGCGCGGGTAAAAGTTTTATTAGGTTTCGGGCTTGGCTGTCCGAAAAATTCCTGGCGCTGCATTCGGAAAACTCGCTTAATCGCTCGGTGCAATTTTTCGCGCTGCTCCTTTCGCTTCTCTTGCATTCGTCGACTATGCCTGCATAATATTAATATTTATTTCTTCCCGGTGAGCAATGCAATTTCGTCTAATGCTCCGCTTCCTACACTATTCCCCAAAGCAAACAAAGAGTTTTAGAATAATAATTACGCCCGACGTATGTGCGGTGCACTCCGTATTTTACGAATGGAAATCTGGTAGTAAAGCTTAGCAAAATTTTATAATGATAATTGTACGCTTTGGAAGCGGGAAAACAAATTTAAGCCACTGATGATTTACGAGGCTGTTTGTCACACGGTTGCAACTGCGACTAACAATTGAGATAAACGCTTTTTCATCGATCGATGGATGGTTTTCAATATAATCGCGCTTGCCGATATAATAGTTTTATCCAAATGTGCATTATAATTTCCGAAGGCTGCCTTTGGTCGATTCCATGGAAACGAAATGATTTTAAGAGCTGGATTACTCCGGATGTCGGGTCCGCGTATATTCGGAGAATCACTCGTATTTTGTCTAGAAATTATTTAAACGCAATTTAAAGGAGATTGCCAATTATATTCGAGATTGCGTTCGCGTCTGTGAAATCAGGGCGGTCATCTTGTAAAATCAAAATGTCTTTTAAATATTACCAAGTCTCTGTCGAATAGTAAAGGACGCGCGTGCGTAAAGTTATATTCGAAAAAACGTTTTCGAAGCTCGTCTGACTGACGGTCGCTTCGAATTGTAACGACAACTCGACGGACAGAAATTCCGCTTGGTTTTATCGACGAGCCAAGGGAACTGCCCTCGAGTTCTTCTTGTTCTTCGTTTCGCTCCAGCTGAAAAAGATGCAAAAGAATTCAGGCTTTCGAATTAACGTTATTGACATTAGGTAGCTCCGAGTGATGATCGCTCCGCGGAAAATTGCCACCAATTGCAAGTATCGGAGCGCGTAAATCCGACGCGCCGATGAAAGTCAGTGTGTTTTAAAATGGGAAAGACACGTACACACGCGTTCGGCTGAGCCTCTTGAAAAGGTAAGCGGCCGCCATTTTGAGACTCGATTGCCGAGCAGCCTGCAAGCACATCTATGCCTATACACGAACAAGCTGCACAGGTATAAGACAACGATCGGATCGCTTGCGCTCCTCTCTTTCTCTTCTTCTCTTTATCAGGCAGGCCAGCGACGGCGGCTGCACGGAGCAAAATCGTCCGCTTCGTCGCCCTAATCATTGTTATTACGAGGCTTCGTCGTCCCGCATACGCTCGCCCCTTCCTCCGCGGCCGCCTGCTCCCACGTGCTCGATAGATTACGAGAAGAGCGGCTCAGAGAGGGGGAGAGAACGAAAGAGAGAAACTGGCTGTTATTACGTGTCGTCGTCGTCCTTTTTGCTTTTGGCTGGATCGCGGAAACAGTATACGGCGCTGTATAGTCGATAAATATGAAATTTGAGACAGGGCAGGCGGCGGTGGCGACGGGCGACGGCGACGAGACGGCGGCAGCCAGCAGCAGGCAGGCAGCAGCAGCAGCTCCGAGCGCTGTCTCTCGCTTCGCTGCACGTCTCTCCCAATCGGAGCGGGGAGAGAAACTCGATATTGCATCAATACTATTTTAATGAAATTTTCGGCGTGCAAGCGTATCAAAGTGCAAATTATTGTCTTATGCAGAGTGTGCAATCAGCCGAGTCGTCGGAACGGAAGAAAGAAGAAAGGACTTTTTAATTCGCTTACCTCCGGCTAAGCTAAAGCTCCTTCTTTTGCAATTAATAATATCCGAACGAGAGAAAGCTTTAACTTTTTTTTTATTTTTCGGAGACTCTTTATCGACTATTTGTTTTCGAGCGGCCCGCTTTTTCAACTAATCAATATCCAGCGGCTTGTCTCGAAATCGTTTTTTCGTCGCCAGTTTCTTTAGTCTCGAGCAGCGAACGCACGCGCGCGCCTGCGCTCAAAACAATTTGACTTTCGTTGCAAATATTAGCATCTCGAGAGAGAGAGAGAGAGAGAGAGAACATGGCTTGTGCTTCTAAATATTCATAATTCAGAATCTCCGCGTTACACTGCAGTGGTACGCGTGTAATATTAGACAATGTAGTTTGAGGATAATATTTCGATGGTTCGCCATTTCGTTATTAGGACGGATTGATTACGTCGAGTTTTTCTAAAACCAATTTTCTATCCAATTAATAAAGTCGAGCCTAGGGATAACGTCGACGTCAGACCTGAATAAACTTACTTACGATACGAATCTGTATTTCTATTCTGCGAAATTCTGCAAAGCGGATTCTAATGGACACGAGCCGCTTTCCGCCTCGTCTGCTTCGAGGATTTAATATCTTGAAGTAAGTATCGCTATGAAGATTACTATTTATAAACGCGATACATACGCAACCGCGTAAATTTTAATGAAAAGCTTATCTTTAAGGTGTTCGTAAAGCCTCGTTTAATTCCACGAAATATCTGCAGGCGGGATCAAATTTAACGTTTTATTACCTTAAAAAATTGCAGCTCTACATTGGGCTTCGCTTTAATCTCGCGTAAAAGCAATTATTTTGGAAATTAAAATAAAATGAAAAATTCAAGGACAAGGAGAGCGTTTTGCCGATTCGTATCTGGTCACGATTAGTCCTAATTTTGCGGTGACCGCACCGATTTTCCGGCTTTGATCGCAAGTTCAGCCGCGCGGACTCACTGTGGCACTCGCTAGACAGCAGCCAATTCGTTTTAGCCTAAAACGCGAGAGAAGCAACGATCCAGCTTGCGGAGGTACCGTTGGCGTAAAAATTCTCTGCTCCCGGGGTAATCGTCCACGTGTGCGATAGGACGAATCACGTGGATTTCGCAACTACAAATCTGCAAGCCTTCCATCGCTCTCTCGACCATTTAGAAAAGAGAATTTAAAGATGCAGGTACAACGAGGAAGTGGTTTTCGGCGCCGGCCACTTTTCTTCAACTTTCGTTGCACAAATGCGGTAAAAGTTTTCGCTCGGATGTTAGCGCTGATTTTTTCGTCCATCCAAGTCCAGTTGTTACCGATTTTATGGCAACTACGAGTGGAAAAATGTAGCAGGTGAACCGAGAGCCGAGAGCCGAGTGCATTGTACTTTCTATAGTTTTAGCGTTTTTAGGCTCTTGTTAACGCAAATTGTATCTCTTAACCGGATAAAATGCGAATTGTCTGTTAAAATGAAAATAAACGCTCGAGGAAACTCGTGCATTGCATTACGTGCATTACCATTTCTCGCAAAGAGGAAAAGGCTGAAATCGGCCGAGTAATGGAGTAGCAAACCAAATAGCGATTGCACATCGAATAAAGATTCCGCAGTTTCAAAGCACGAGTTTGCCGTCAAATGCGCTGCAATCGCAGTCAGACAGAAGCTGCACGCGAACGACGAGTTATAGAAGCAATTAAGCTCGAAGCGTTCGATTAATTCCAACGCCCAACGTAAAGCAGTTGCGAGTCAGGTTGTAAGTACGGTTCCAACAACCATCTAAATTATTCGAAATTAAAAACACTAGAGTTTCATCCGTTAAAAGCATCTTGCGCTTGTATTTGCGTTATTAAGTTATTCGATACGATAAAAGCTCGTCGCTGCAGTTGGATTTATACTCTGAGCTGCCGCTCTTGCGACTGAGGTAGGAAGTCGCGAGCGTGCGAGTCGATTCCGGCAACAATGGGGAAACTCAATTTTCGGTTAACAATCGAAAGACCTCGCGATCGCTAAAAATTGCCATTTGGTTAGAGGATGGAGTAAAATTTAATAATTCCCTCGTCGAGGAAAGCATTGGAAAACTCGCGCATCGAACGTTCACGATTGCACGGAATCAGAAGACATTCAAGGATGCAAACACCATCTCGGGGAGCAGTTGCGAAAAAGAAAAATCATAAATCCTCGCTGCATAATGCCGTACACCAAATATATATTATTAACAAAAGACGAGGATACTAGTAAGAGCGCAGACATTAAATGCTCGTAATTTTCAAATTTTGCACGTGAGTCCGGGAGAAATTCCTACCCGCAGCAAACGCTTAAATGTCGAATATTTCGAAAAATTGTAAAAAAAGTCCTCAACGGCGGTGGGAGCTCGTCGTTACAAGCACACGATCCCCGCAAGCTCTGCCTTGCACATGGCACTAGGCGTGGCAGCAGGCGCTTCCGAGAAAAAAAAGGCCGCGTCGGGCCCAGGAATATTATCCCCGAGGAAAAGGAGTTGAAATGCGTCCGACGTACTTACGCCACTATTAAAACTGCATTAATTTTGCATCCCATCGCGCAAACTTTTCCTCTCTCTCTCTCTGGCTCAACGCGTTTATGCTGCGCGGGAAACGCTGCTCCAGCCCTCGATGCGCGAACGAAAGCACAATTTTCAAGTTGTCTAAACGCACTTTATCGCTCGCATTTCTGCGTTTATTTACTGCGCTGTCAGGCGCGTTTCAAATCTTTGGTGGCCTCGCGTATCCCATCGCTGCGACCTTCCGCAATTTAATCTTTAACTCGGCTTACGGTCGGCCTTTCAGCCGTGCGCCGATATAAGATTAAGCCTGAGTCTTAGTTGCGGATCGCGAAAAATGTCCGCTCGCAAATAGCGAATTTACAAATTTTCGGGTGCAGTGGAGGAGGAACTCGATGCCGACGAAATTGAGTTCATTACGAGCGCCGAATGTCAACGATAAAATAAATGTAATTATTTGGTTTTTCGATTATTTTCCACCCCACGCGCGTGCCAATATCGGTTGCTAATTAGCTGCCCGAGTCGTATTGCGGAGAGTCGAAAAATTCGCCGGGTATCGAGAAAATAGAGAACGAGAAAAATTGGAGGGTCGGAAAGAACAGCAGGTGGATAAGAGTCTGTCGCTGGAAATTAACTAAGAACGGATATGGAAGAGAGTCGCGCAGAGTAGGAGCCTCCCCCTTCGCACTGACAATGCGCCTGCGAATGTAATTCAAATACAATCCAGAGCTAGAAGAGGTACGTTGCTCCACTCTAAACTAAGCTGCTGCTGCTGCTGCTGCTGCTGGAAGCTTCTAAAGTGCTCGACAGCCCGGCGCTCACCAGTTAATGGCACTCCTGCATGCGACTGCCGTCACCGGGGGAGAAGACACATTCAAAGCTCCTGTCCCGCAAAAACTGTTGATTTTTGCTTACGACAAAAGCCAAAGGCCTATGATTCTGCGACTGGTTGTAGTCGGGCTCAGAAATTGACTAGAAAAACGTTGTTTTGCAATTAAGCCTTTGTGCGTTTGGTCGCTTATTTCTGCTCGAGCGACGCTTTGCCGTTTTCATGCCTCGCGCGAACGTGCATTGCGAGAATTCGTCCTCGTCCACTTTCAAAGGGAACGAGGAAAAACGATCGCTTTGAATTTTCAGATTCCACTTTTTACAGAACTTGTACGTCTCCGAACTAATCCAGCTCAGACAGGCCAATAATAAAGTTTACGCTTGCGCAGTTCCATTTATACGTTTCATAGGTGCGCGGGTGCCGAGATTAACTTTTATTAAAAAAAACGTGCCTCGCGGAATGCAGGAAAGCGTTGCGTCTTGAAAGCTCCGTAATGATTCGTAAAAAGTTGCAGCTCCCGAACGAACGGCTCCGGAATTATGTGCATTTTATAAATTTTGAAAATCGAGCTACATTTTTAATCGTCCAGCAGCTCCGTAACAATTAAAAAATCCTTAAAGCGCAAATTGGGTACTTTGACTTGATCGTGCCCCTCGTCTAATTAGCAAGGGGAGAAAAGAAAATAGACGAAGCCGAGTAACGCAGCTTTGTTGGACGAGTAACGAAGCGTTAAAGCCGCTTTAATCCGCAAGACGGTCAAGTCCAGGCCTTGCGCGCTCCAGAATAAATATTCATGAGCTTCTCCGAGCTTCGCGCGCGTTTTATGCAAAAGCCCGGCTGTGGCGGCGGCGTCGGCGTCGGTGGCGGCCATTTTTCCAACCGCGATGAAGCCGCGAGGAGGGAAGATGTCGGGGGCGCCCTTGTCTTATTAATGAGTGCTCTCTCATTATATTGGGTAGCTCGGCGCCTATCAGAGTATCGAGTTGCCATCGGAAGCTTTGTACCGGGCATCGTTCGAATAATCGACCCGGGCGGACGACTCCGAGAAGACCGACAAAAATGGAATTAAATTATGAAGTCGCATGCCGGCGGCGGCCGCTCTTATTTGAATAATGTCGCAATGATGCCAATTTAATACACGAATCTTTTAGCGTTCGTCAGCTCCCCCGAGTATTATCGTAATATCTTCATCGACGATAAAAAAATACACGAGGATGAAAATCGTTCCATCGTAATAAAGTACGAGAATTGGTAGGTCAAGGTGTGTGCTATCCGAGGGGGTGGCAAGGGAAGGATTCGATTCTAGCGTCTTTCGCGAATATAATGTTCGGACGAGCAAACTGGTAGTAAACGCATCGCGCGATGAAGCTGTCAGTGTTTTTTCTCAAGATTTTTTGGGCTCGCTACTACTCGTCATCGCTGATGCAAATTTCACCGTGGCGCTCCCAGTTTAAGGGCTGCTTTGAATAAGTGATTTAATTCCACGTCGTGTAATTTTTATTTAAAATACGTGCAAGTACTCGTGCGAAACTTGAACTCCTAATTGCAGTGTTTACGTAATTTTAATGCAAGTAATTTTATTACGAAAATCGAAAATATTCTTCGACCTTACATTATTATGCTTAATATTAATGATATATTATATTATAATATATTATATTATATTATATTATATTTTGTAGCACTGAAATTTTTGCTTCTTATTAAATCCAACGTTATCAAAAGTTTTAACTTAATTTTAAAAAATTTAGCTCGAAGCATTTAAAAGTTCGTTTGCCATTATACTTAACTAACGTAATCTATAATCACTTACCATTTTCATTATTTTATTTTTTTATTTTTCAATATTCCGTGTTTACTTCGAGGCTGGCCTTTCAAAAACACATTGCGTCAATAAAAAACGCCTTAAATATCAAAAGAATACTTTAACCATCTTGCATCTCCGGCGCAAATAACATTCCGAGTAATATTTTGACTTTCTCCGAAAATAAAATGTACATGTTTATTACATTTAAAAACAATTAAAATAATTGCAGCCCTTTTTCGTGAAAATTTCGGGCGAATTTTATAAAGTGAGCCGGAGCACGTTCATGTGTCAAAGGCAGTCGTACGATTGCTAAATTCGCATAATTAATATTGGCAGATTATACGGCAAATAATCAAAATGCACGCAGCCGCAGCGAGTAATGTTTTTACTATCGCGGTCCTTTTAAAGGCTCGCGATATTTTCGTATTTCGCTTCTGCTTCCTCTACCCGAGTTTTGCAAGTCTCGAAATTATTTTGCATTCGTCCAATAGGCGCGAGGGCCGTCGAAGGCGAGAAACAAATGTTTTCCCAAACAAGCGAGCCTTTCTGGAGCGTCGCTTGAGAATTCCGCAAGGGCGACCTAGAGGCTGGAGAAAAAAAAAGAAAACGAAGGAAAAGCAGGATGAAAAGGGATGAAATTTGCACGAAGCGTAGGATACGGAGTAATAATCGGATCCATAACGTCGCGCCGCCTCGGACGACCACGGGCAGGAGTAATCAAGTGACCTCGATTTTTGGGAATCGTCTCCTTCCGAGAACGCAATTAATAACGAGGAGTCCAGCGAGCGGCTGGTGGGTAAAAACCAAAAATCAAATTACAAACAGAGGGTGGACGGGCGGGCGCGAGTCCTGGGCGACGGCGCCGGGGGTCGGACAAAAAGAAGGAGAAGCTGTCTCCAGCGCGTCGCGGTCGCTTTGCATTCCCCGGGTGCGTATAATTTAGAAACTGCAAAATTCCGGACCGAGGCGAACTCGAGCGCACCGCATCTAATTCGATCGAGGGCTCATTATGATCTTAGAACGACGTCTAACCTGGTATTAGTGTAAACAGGGATCAAAAGTAGCATTATGCGGGCCGAGGACTCCTGGCCGATCGAGCCCGCGCCGCGTTTTGAATACGAAAGGAGCAGCAGCGATATTATGTTAATCGCGGCGGCTACAGCCCGACGGTCTTTAGATGCGTTCGTCGCTCGGATTTTTTTAATCTAGATGCGGCCTTCCTCCGCCTTTGGCTCTGGGGCCGAGCGCGTGTCGAATAGTCGTTTGTCGCCTTAATAAACGGCGCTTATTGCTTTCGCAGCCCTTTGTCTCTCCTCTGGAAGCCTGACGGCTCTTTTAATTTGGTCTGGCTTTTTGCGCTCGAGACTAATCGGGCGGGCCGCCTTTGGGCGACATTCGTGAATTCACGGTGTGCGCGTAACACGAATGAAGAATATCCCTGAAATCTGTTTGCGTTCGCGTCTAAGTGTGTGCGATTTATATTTTTACGGCCCGGATGCTTTGCCAGCGCTAGTTCGTGCTAAATATTATCCGCGCGAAAATCGTAATGCCGAAGAGCCGGCGATGCGTCGAATGTTTTTCATTTTTCTTGAAATTTATTCGTTCGGCTATTTCTTTCGAATGGGAAATTCAAAATTGCAGCGCTCGCGCGCCTATTTTGATCCAGCGAAAAGTGGCAATTAGAACTATTAAATTTTTTAATTCGCGCAGTTGTAGCAAAATCCGATCGTGTGGCCGAGTCCGAGCCTCCGCTGCAACACCATCCCACCATAATTACTTTAAATGTATAGCAGGTAATTTAGTATTTAATTTGAAGAATGCGTTTCATTCGCGCCGGAGAGAAGCGAATTTCGCTTAACCGTTAAAATCCTTTCCGCAAAAATGAGTGACTGTAGTGCGTTCGCGGCCAACGGGATGCGCCGCGAATCCTCCCGGGGCTTCCCTCGCTTTTTCTCGAAAATCGAACGAGCCGACCTCCAAATAAGCCAATCCGTCGAACTAAGGGCACACTCGCACAATAGCGCGCAACGCGCAACGCGCGGAGTCTGTTCTCGTAGCAAAATCGCGCGGAGTGTCTTCGAGCTCGGGCGGGGGGGGGGATAGTGGCGGAGCTGAATGAATGGTGTGTAGGAGGGTTCGGTGGGTAGCAGCTACTGAGGGATCGTTGTTGCCGTGGCAACGCACGACTCTTCGGCCTCCGACCCGCGCCGCCCTTACCCGCCGCCAGTGTCGCGATCCATATTCCCCAACACCAAGTCACGTTTCAATAGCCATTTTATGTACGACGGCGGTACGTGGCGTGCGTAAGGGAGGTAACGAAAATTCGACGACCCCTCGCCGGCATCCTGCTGGAATACTCGGTTTTCTTTTAATTTTCAAACGCCAGGATAGGGAAATCGATTTACGCAGACGCCTCCTCGACTGCGCATCGCTCGGAGTGCCTCGACGGGGAGGGATAAATCGTTTATTTAGCGGAGGTAAAAAGCACACTGATCTTGGTTGCGTGCGAGCGGCCGAGTGGCGACCGAATAAAATCTTAATTTCCGACTTATCAAGCTCAGGCAGTCGTCGAGTGATAATCTGCTGGAGTTAAGTGGAGCTTCCACTGCTATCGAAAATTGGCTCATTTCGTTTTTTAAAATTCGCAAATATCCTTAATGCTCGCTTAGATCATTAATAATTTGATGATGGATAATTCGCAGCGTTGTTTATGTACCGCGATCGCCGATGCGCTCGTGTGTATTAACAAATTTTTTCAATTACAGCCACTCCACTGGCCGATGATCGACGATGGATTGCCCTAAAGATTAATTTTGCGCAATAACGACGATTATTACTATTTTCACGCTCCGCCGTGTTCCTTTGAGCGTTATTAGTTTTACATTTTAAGGAGCAGAAAGCAGAGATAAAAATGCACCTCGGCCGATAAAAATCTTTTGTAGCAAAATAAAGGGGCGGCGATGGCGATTGTTTCTGGCTTTTAATTTACTTAATTTAACGACTCGTGACAAAATCTCGCGACTGCACTTTTTTATTCGCGAAAAGCTCGTGACGGAGGCGAAAATGAAATTTTCATTTAACCGCGTACGAAACGTTACACACGCGTGATTAAACGTGTTCGGTTAAATTGTCGGTTCGGCAAGATTAGATGTTTTCGCTTAGCATTGGCAGCATTGGAAATTAGTCCAAATAGGCATTATTTGCGCAACTCTTGCTGCGAAACACCAATTTGCTTTAAATTCTTAAGTGACTCGTAACCTCGGGTTCTTCAGACCTTTTGTAGCAATAAGAGTTGCAAGCCTTTGGGTTCGGGTCTACCCTCGAGATATAAATTGCGATGCACACTAATAAAAGACGCGTAATTAAGAACCAAGATATCCATTCGTTTCAATTGTCGATGTTGCCGTTTCAAGTGCGAATTAATATTTGGCACTCGTTACACGTTGGGCCGAGAAACCAGGCATTAACGTGTTACGGCGAGATGTAATTTGTTAACCTATCGACGGTTTCGAATGCGACGAATAATTCTGCGTTTGCGTAATGGACGACTTGGTTGCCCATCGTGCTTTTCGACGAGTCGAACACGCGAGCGAGGATATTTTAAGAAGCCAAACGACTCTGGGATTAAATATAACAAAAAGCCTCGAGTGCTGCTGCTCTTAAATCCACAAATTCGTGAAGCAAAAATGGAAGGCGGATTGATTTAGGAACGCATCGCGGCAAATCCAAACATCGCAATTGGTTTAATTCATTTGCACTCGCTGTCGTGCACTTAAAATAATAACCAAGCGAAGATAAGGATCACGCTGATTATTATATTTAGTAAATTGTGACTTTGATACGTACACTTAGAGCTGTTAAGACACATAGCGAGTATTCGGAATTCTAACTACCAGTATTAAAATTTTTTCGTCATTTTTTCGCTATTAATATTAGCGAGCTCCGCAAGGCCTGTAACTCGGAGCCAAATAACGATAAATACACGGCCCGGGAAACTTCTGTAGGGGGGAGGGGGGCATCGATATATTTATACAACTAATGCATTAAAACGGGCCGTAAACGCAGATAAACGAAAATAAACAAAGAGCAACTTATTTCGCATTAATGGGGTTCGAGTCGCCAGGGTTTTTAACCGAGCCATAACCTACTTACGAATTGTTACTCGTACATCGTTATTGTCCCGAGTGCATCCGTTCTTCTTGGTACTTAAGCCTAACCCGCCTTCGTGATGACTGGGCTGATCTTAGCTCGAGCGCCGATTTTTGACAGGCCATGCCCGAAACCGAGCCAAGCAGCCAAGGGCCAGCCAAAGGGTCACACAGTGGGCCCCTATACAATCGCGGCTCCGCGCTACTCGCCGAGAGCGAATCATAAGAGTTCTCAACGTATAATTAAAGGCAGTTTAAGTGTGCACCCACAGTGCGCTGTACCAATTGTCTCGCGAACAATCGCCTCGCCTCCGAGTTGGATCTACTTTGTTCGTCTGCGCGTCGTAGTAGTGGCCCACTTGAGCGCATGTTCGCGCGCAACCTGCGTCAGCGCACGTTTTTAATGTTTTTCATCCTTGGTTGCGTGCAATCGGAGGCATCGGTAGGAGCGGTACAACAGTTACTATTTACCCGGACGATTGAGCCCGATGTTCGGGAGGAAGTGGCCGATGTGCCCAATAACTTCCTTCCGCGATGCTTTCGTGATTTTCTGCTGGTGTGCTCGCTCGAGTGCGCCGAGGGTACGTTTCCTCCTCCTTCGCAGCCACGATCGCGCGCCTTATATCTACGTCTCGTGAATAAATCTGTCAGCGGCGGCAGAGAGAAAACGTTTTCCTTTCCAATCGTTCGGAAAATGACATCTGGAGTTTCCTCAATGTTCGTTTCAACGATCGGCCGCATTTGTATTTCCGACCTTGTATGCCGATCTCTCTGGAATAGCTAGTGACATTTACCTTTCGAAGAACCCAGAAAGCGTTTTAAAAGCGAAGACCAAATTGGCAGGAGAGCTAATTTTAATTATACAGATGTCACCTATTATTTACGTCTTTACGACGACTTGAGTACTTTCGTAAAAATGCTGGCCAGAGGAGAATATTCTTTTTAAATTTCATAACGACAATTCTTTCGAATTGTATCGATCACCTTTTACAAGCGTATGCTTAAACACTATCTATACCATTTTATTGAAAAGCGCTCCGCTCAAACTGTCGAACAAATTGAAAAAAATTATTCCCGTTGAAGGCAATTTTTTTAAATGTGTATCAAGCTCCAGTAGATCTATAGATCGATATTAAAAATACGTCGTAATTATATTGGTCAGACTTTGTTCGAATGTGATAATTAAGACATATTTTTATCGAGAATTGTGCAAGAGAAGCTTGCGCTATTTCATTATTCTTTTCGATATTTCTATAAATAATACACAATAAAAAAGGCAGAGATTTTTTTTGAACAAATTTTTCATTCCTTCGAAGTTTACTTCTTTCAATACTTTTAATAACGTACGGCACAATATAATAATCGGCGTAGAAAAGAATTTTCAGGATCATTGTTATCCATTCTTGGATAACTCTGTTCGGTCCATTAAGCTCTCACTATCTATACGCATTGGATTTTAAAGCGAATGCCAAAGAGATTCGTTCTTTACACGGAACGCGATGAGAATTAAACATCTGATAGCGCCAAGATGAAAGTTCGCGCAAGCGCTGCTTCTCTTTCCTCGTGGGGGCGAGTGTCAAGCGCGGGAGTGGAAGCTCCGAAAAATAAAAATTCGTCATCGACGCGAATCGATTGCAACCGGATATCGGGTCAAACCTGCTTCGCCGTTTTCGACACAACTACGGTTCTCGTCTACAAGGCGGATAGAATGAGGGAGAAAGGAAGAGAGAGAGAGAGAGAGAAAGCTTAGCGGACAGCATCAGCGCGTTCCGTTTGCCGCCACCAACGCTGTCGCCTACGCCGCCACATCGGTTTCGATCTAACCGTGTTACACGTGCAATTTGAGGTTCCAGAAATTTAGCGACGTTCGACCCGTCAATTTAACTTTCCCGGCCGATCGCCTTCAGTTCGCGCGCCCCCGACATAAATAGCCAAACCGCCCCCTATACACGAGCACTCGAGCACACGCACAGAGGCGCGAGCGAAAATCTGTGCGCGCACGCGGATTGCGTGGGAGGGGACAACAATGGAGATGGGGGCTAAGAGTCACGAGGGGTGGTAGAGGTCGAGCGAAAGTCTCCTCTGCGTGGTCGAGTCACATTTGCGATCCTCGCGCACACACGCACGACCGTACGCACGTGCGCGCACACACGATCCGAGTCTGCGAGTTGTTATTCTTGGTCTCCGCCTTTTGTATGTGCCTCGGCCGGCGCGGCAGAGAGAGAGAGAGAGAGAGAGAGAAAGATGTGCTCTGGCGATGTGCATGTGCAAAAGCTCGGCTGAGTGAGAACGCGGCCTATCTGCCATGCACGATCGCTCCTCTGCGTATAGGACGAGAAAGGAGAGAGAGAGAGAGAGAGAGAGAGAGCGGTGCTCGGCACGTCATTACCGCGGCGGCCGCGGCAAAAGGAAGAGCGCGAGTCTCGAGGCTCGCTCTCTTCGGGACGTTCGGCCAATCGCAGTCCTCGCGCTAATGAATCCAAGGCGAGTTCGGCCAATCGCCGCCCTCGAACTTTGCACGTATGTAACCCGATGTAACCCTAGGCACAACAGAGAGAGGGTGTGAGCCGCGCCGCTTCGATCGAAAAATCTTCATTATTATATGCTTCGGCTTTTCTTGCTCGCCTCGCTCGCACTCGCACTCGGTGGGGACGAAGAACGAGATGGAAGGACGGAGGAACTGCCGAAACGAAGTAAGAAATAAAGACTGTTGATATAAAAGGAGCGTTTATGATCTTTTGTAAGCCGTTTGTTACACGAGTGTTACTAGCTTGTAAGCGCGCTTCAAGAATTTAACATGTTTGTTTTCTTCCTTTTTCCCGGAGTCGGCATATTTTACGCGATTCGCGATCATCGCCGGCTGATGACTCGGTGCCAAATTAGATCGTTTTCGGCGGCGCCCTAGACCCGTCGAACTCGCTCTGAACAACTCGATCGCTCCAATGCAATTTTCTGCCAAACAGCGGGTCCTTTCATTTTTCACTTTGAGCATTAATCGAGGCAAGATGCTCGGATACACTTGTGTCGCGCTTTGAAAAGAAGAGGAAGTTCGGAGGAAGCGACAAAGACAAAGAGAGATGCTACGAGAGTCCTATTAAAAGCGTTAATCGCAAGACTGGAAGTGCACGTGGATGCACGGGAGAACGATACGAAGCCAGCCGGTGCATCGGCATCGAGAGTTTCGGCTCGTCTATTTATAAAAGCAATTAAGATTCGGCTTTTAAACAACGGAGGATAGTTTTTCAAATATTTCCGAGCGAATGGGGTAATGTTGCGCGGGGAGGGGGGGGGGAGGAACGGAATTTCGGTAAGAGTCGCATTAAAATTGGCGTCGAGTTCGCGCTCGCGAGCGCGGATAATAGCCCTATGACATGGAATAATATGTGTCGGAGCGCGGCTCGTGCTCTAGGTGTTTCTCCGGTATAAAATGCACACAAATTGGCAAAAAGCATAATTGAAATGTATTCATCGGTGGTGTAAAAAGTCAGCGTGCAATACGCAAAGGGGAAAGAGTTGGCTCTAGCGAGAGAAAAGGCGAGGAGTTTTATGGAAGAGATTGTAGTTCCAGGAAAGCCGAGGTTGTGACTCGCTGTTTTCTACTGCCAGAATTACAATTGAAATTGTGAAATGACCAATCGGTCAGAATAAAAGTCGTAACGGCGCGAGTTAGAAATCGCGGCTCGGAAAAACGTCCGACTCGAGCTAAAATTGCAATAAAAGCATTTTTACTTTTCGCTTGGCAATACTTTTTTGCTCGGATGCACGGAATAATTTTTCGGCTGGGCGCGACGCGTGCGAAGCTCTTTTACGAGGATACGCTTCGTTGAAACGGCGGGTATTAAACCAGCGACGATTCGCCAATTCGCGAATTCGCGAGAGTGTCTCGCTCGGCCGAAACCAAACGGCCATTTTGAGGGAACGCAGGCCGAGCCCAGCTTTAATCGAAGCGAGTGCTCGCGAAATCCCGAGAGGGGCGAGGAGGACGAGAGAGCGATCGCCGCTGGTGGGCCGTTCTCTGCTGCGCGCCCGGACGACCTCACTTACGTGCCCCGGCGTTTTTGCAAACGCGGCACCAGACGCTCGGCTCAGCTTCTCGCGCGAGTGTGCGAAAGCTCGTGCGTGTGAGCGCGCGGCCGCGTATGCGGAAACATTATGCGCAGGACGCATGTATGTAAAGCACTGCTGTACGCAGCTACGCAGGTATGCGCGTGTACGGGGTACATCGCAGGAGAGTCTCAGAGGCGTTCAGGGCTATCATTATGGCAGCAGTAGACACTCCCTCCTTATCGCTGGTTTCCAACGGCGAGCGAGTCTCGGGCCGAACCCGCGCCGAGCATTCGCCATCATTATATTTTCCGTGAGTAAAAGAAGGCTTACGCTACACGTACACGCCACACATTTATTAATGCCGTGTATATCATTCGCTGAGGAGAAACGCAGACGTTATGCCGCTCGAGCAAGAAGTTTTCTCGGAAACCGATTTTTATCTCGGACTTTATGTTTGCCTCCGAAAATGGAGCGCCGCGCACTTCGAGTCCACTTTTCAGCGCAGGATTTCTCTCGGAGGCGCGCGAATTTCCATTCGGACATTTATTTTGCCCGGACAAACGGAGGCGCCCGCCTCTTGGCGGCTCCGGCGCTTTCGATTTCGATTTCAATACCAGTCGAATCGGTGCGCGCGTTTTTTGCGCTCCACGGACCCGCCGCCGGCTGCCTTTTCGCGAATTCGCCGTCGACAAATGTTGCAGCGAGTGCTTCGCGTTTAACGTCTCTTGCCTCCCCACTCGTCGTTACGGACCCGGTTCGCCCTTTTCCGTCCGGCGCATCTCTGCGTTTGGCCGCGTGCGGGAGAGTTCGAGAGTCGAGCCAAGACACCTCCGCTGCACTTTTCCGAATTTACGCTCGTAGCAACTCGGTACAAGCGAATCGTAACGGTAATCGTAACGCGCTTGTATTCCAGGCTTAAACACCAATCCTATTTTTACGATACGATGCCTTGGCTCTCTTACAACTTTCATCCGATTCGCAGCTAATGCTGCTTTTACCCATTTTCTTTCCAATTCCGGCATTATTTTTGTAATATTTTAAGCAGTCGATTTATTGCAGCTTAAAATGCCCGGAAATATGGATGGGTCTATCGAGGAAAGTCAAAAGTACACGCAGAGCTCGTAATGGCCTTCGAGCGCAGTTTTTCGGAAATTATGCAGAAGTGATTGTGGCTCGTTTGGCGAATAGTCGTATGAAAAGTTGTTGAAAATGTTTGTCGTATTTTGCAACTTGTGGCAACAACATTCGTTTACCTTCAACGTCTATTTTTCGCTGTAGAATGCAATGAGTATTGTTTAAAAGAAAGTTTTTTAACGTACGAGATAAATGGAAAACGCGTAAGCTTAAAATTAATTTGAAAATCATTAAATTAATTGGAATCGATGCAGATTTTGAAATTTTTACAAATCGATCGACAAATGTGTTTGATTCAGATTTATTAAAAAATAGCCTTGCAGTTTACAGTGTATCTTAAAACTCTTACAATCAGCTTATAATTTAAAGAAGTTGTTTATAAAATTGTTTACAAAATCTATGCTATTGCGAAAAATATCTCGGATAATAAATAACTCGGATGGAAGAATTGTAATGCTTAATCGGAATTAACGTAACGCTAAGCGCCGGCAGTCGGAGAATTCGAGGAAACTGTTTGGCAAAAAGTATAAATATATAGGATTTAAAATATAATAAAATATAATACGGTATAATTAAATTAAATAGATGGCCTATCAAAGCTCAATATAATTTACAGTGTAATAATAAAAATGTGCATCTATAAATCAAGTTAATTTGCGAGTGCTAATTTTATAATAATATTTAGCGTCGCTTTTTCCCAATTTTCCGTTTATTATAATAATTTGGGCGATTAAGCGTCGTGCGTATGTACAGTTTGTTGAAAAGAACGCTTCGATATTTATTCTCGTAATAAAGATTTAAAAACTGCTTCGACATGATCTTTATAAAGTTTGAGATTTTGGTAAAATATAGAATAATAAAATCTTTCGGATAATTTGCTAAATTATATTACGTGCGAGTATTTTTGAAAATTCCGGGAATCCTCAGAGCAATAATTTATTGGGAATGAATTTTAAAAGACTCTTAGTCCCCGCAAAAATGGGTTACGGCATTCTCAGTTACTTGCCTTAAATACATATTTTACTTTTAAAAAATCGCACGAAAAAAAATAAAATACTGTTCTTCAATAATATTTTAACAACATTTATGTCTGTTTCTTCATTGGTGTTTCTATTATTCCATGCATAACGGAGCAAGAAAATTCCACATCTCTTATAGTTTCCAAGAAACATCGTAACGTTTCAAAAACGTTCTTTTTCTCGTTCTCTCGCAAGGCGTAGCACCGAGCATTAGTCTAATTTCCCTCGAAGTAAATAATTCATTAAAAATGAAAGTCCGCGTGGTCTCTGCTTATCACACTTTTTACGTGACACTTGTCGCGTTCCCAACACGTGTTTTCCCTCAAACGGCGATTCTCACACACGCGCGCGCGTAATTCGCTTCTAGCGGTTAAAGTTGCTCAAGGTGGAAAATTGCATCGATGCACCTTGGGAGGCAACGCGTCGCCCTGCCGCGGATCGGGCGGGCGGCATTGGAAGTTGGCATCACACGGTCGCATCGGAACTTTCGGTACATTCTCTTTTGGCCGCAGCCTCGAAAATATCGCGAAATATTTTCGAATAGAGCCACAAAAAGTGGAAAAGAATCAATATCTAGGTGGAGGAACATAAAAGCCGAGAACTCCAGGAACTAAAGCTGCGGGCGAGCGACGGATAATGACTTGTAAGTAAGAGCTGTAATTGCCGTAATTTCATAAAAGAGGAACTGAGAGGGAGCGTGAATTCAGTTTGCAGATGAAAAAGCCAGGTTACCTCACACTTTGAATCGAAAACATTGTTTGCGCGCCGAGCGATACTAGGAATTCCGAGGAGCGCTGCAGTTGCAGGACATGCACGTACATTCGCATAACGACCGAATTACGGCTCAACGCGAGATCGTTTCTCGGATTGCCTGTATGTGTGCCGGCGTCGGCGTCGGCGACGGCGTCAGCGTCAGCAGTCTCGAGCAGTCATGACTACCATTTCTTAATGTAATCAGCTGCAATTTTCCTATTCCGAATCGAATGCTGCTAGAGTTGGCACTTGGACGCGCGAGATTCCCTCGGAGCGTCGGAGATGTGATTAAAAACGAGCCCCCGGTCTCTATTCTCCGGTTACGTCATAAGCTGCGCGAGGAATCTGCACGGGAATGATCGGTTGCGTTGGTACGTGTCCGAGAGGCGCCACTATCAATGATTCAATTTTTCCCATTTCATTGCCGAGTTATCGTCAAATAATGACTCGGTGGTTATGAAATCCACGTGTTCGCTAACGACGCGAGTCCTGCGAGTTTTCCCGTTCCGATATTTTCTCTGGAACTTTTTACGCGAGCCGCTCGTTGATTTACGTAAGATTTCTTTCGCGCATTACGAGAAGTTTTAATTAAAACGCAGATTGTTGCTGCTGCTGCTGCTGCTGCTTCTCGTTACTAATTTAATGGCGGGCGATAAACAAAAGGTCTAACCAGCGGTGCGATCCACTGGTCTCTATCGAGCGACCAACGCCCTTCTTTCCGCGTCTACTTTCCGAATCGAGCGTGCGAGTGTAATGTCGGCGCAACTAAAATTGTGAAATTGCAAGCGCGTCGGATGAAATTTATGCGTAAACTCGACTCGTAAACTCTATTGAAATTTCTGGCCATACGACGATAAAAACGCAGAGCAGTAAAAAGCTGAAATCGTTGTTATTCAATTAATAATCTTGGGATTTTATTTCTGCTTGATTTGTACAATCATAACCTAAACGGAGCGCATGTGCAACACAAGACACTTGTAAATGTTACGTTCGTTATTGATTTCGTTTACCATTCGCCATAAATTGATGGTTCGTTATTGCGAGCAAACTGTTTACGTAACATTGTGTTTTCGACTTTTTCGCGCTGCTTTCCGAAACGAAAATCATTAAACTCGATTTCCGCACTCGGGCTATTCGCTCGAGATCCGATTGTTTATTGTACAACGTCCATTATCGTGCGCATTGCACTTGCAATTAAGAGGAGCACTGCGTCGAACTTTGCATCTTGCACCTTCGTTTCAATTTAAAAGATCCGCTTCTTGATTCACTGCAGCTACAGGTTTTACAGCTAGGGGGGCTCCGCTCGCCGCTGCCTCGAACGTTTCCCAGCGCGAATCGCGATAACTCGAGTCCGATTGGTTTTAGCACATAATTACTCAAGAGCCGTCGTTACGCCCAGCTCGATTGTCCGGGAGAGTCCTGTTTTAATTCGAGGCATCGTTGCGTCAACAGCAGAGGCTCGTCGGGCTCCAGGTTCCACGGTCCACGAACTCACACTCACTTGTTCCGTCGCATCGTGAAAATGACAATGATTTTATCATTTTTACAGCGAGATAAACGCGAACAAGAAAATGCGACCACGTCCCGAGTGCGCGGAAAGAACTTGGTCCAGAACAACCGAGTTGCGAGAAACATGTGACACAATCCGTTCGCATCGAAGCTCTCCGGACGACTCTATATGCAAGACCGTTTCCATCCCCCAATAGACCATCGTCTGGCTCGTGCTCTCTGTCTCTCTCTCTCTCTCTCTCTCTTTCTATCTCTCTTTCTATCTCTGGCAGTGGGCCGCTGCCGCCGCTACAATCATGTCTCTAATGATTGTCATTACCGACACCGGGAGGGTTAGCTAGCGTTTGCTCGCGAAGCCCGAAGCAGAAGGAGAGCAAAAATCGGAAGAACCACGGCGAGCCTGAAATAAAGTATACATTGTCGGGGCTGCCGCATGGCGAATTTCGGAGCAAAACGGAGAATTGAAATCGGCATTTCTTTCCTTTTTTCAGCCGAAGGGACAATTGTCTTTTGGGTCTCCAACTCGCTGCTATTCTGCTTTCGGTCTCATTAGTTCTACTTCGCTCTCGGATCTGCCGAATTTCGTCAAAGCGATTAGACGACTTTATGTTTGTACAGCTGGAGCTTCGTAATAATACGCTGCATGACTCCAGGTGGATTACATTTTTCACGATCGCGTTGTCTTCAAATATTTTTGCTGTCCATTAGAGCGCGTGCGCGTGCGTTGTGTCCCGTCGAAACCAGTCGACGATAAACGACCTTTCGCACGCCGTTGCGTCGCTTGTCCCTCCGATGTTTTTCAGACCGCTTGTTCGTAAATAATTATAAACGACGGACAGCATCGAATTCCGCAATAATTTTCAATAATCTTTAAAGATCACTGTAGTTTTCGGCACTTATCATTCGGTGCATTTAAAAATTTTATGCGCGCAAATGACACGGATCACAGATTGCACCTTGAATTAATCGTTTAAATAATCAGTTTTCTCAATATTATTCCGCTGCACGTTAAATCATGCAAGTATTAACCTGCACTATGGTATGATTAATTAGGATTTTATCCAAATTCAGTGATAACGCAAAAACGATTTGCAAATTTGTTGTACGGCAAACAAAGGTTAATAAGGTAATAATGGTTCTCACATTTTTGTGATTAAATAACGTCGCGCTCTTACTTTTAACTGTTCCTTTTTATTTTTATCGATTTAGTTATCAAATCGATCCAAGGTTAACTCGAAGAACAAGGCCTAAAATTTCCCAATCGCGTTTTTCCATTTACACAAATTCATAATGAATGATTTGGTCAATTCGATTAGATGCGCTTAAATTTACGACTAATTTTGCGCAAAAAACAAGAGAGTGGCACGACTCTTATATTGTTTCAGTTATTACTGCTTAAACAAAGAAACGCGTTATAGATAATCCAGTCGGTTTCTGAAAAAATTTCGAGAATATCTTGGATCGAGATGAGAAGCATTTTAAAAAAATTGCAATACTTAACTCAATTTTATTTCAAGCGTCAGTCGCGTGATAGTATTTCTCGATAATTAACTATCCCACAGTCTTTTTTCTTCTGCGCGGTATAAATTTACATAGATTTTTAGCAGCAGTCGTGTGCAGAAACAAGAATATACGGAGCAACGTGTTACACAACATTTTAGACAATTTTACAATTGGCGCGCAATCGAAACTGAAAAGACAAGTTCGAAAGCCTCGAATGAAAAAGCATTTAGGAAATTGCGGGTCTCTAGGCTTCGTCGAAAAAATAAGATCGCCGCTTTGCTTTGTCGAATTTTTAGTTTGTACGGCGAATACAAGAGCCACCGAACTCTAAGGAGTCGGCGGCGTATAAATGGAAAACAATGAAAACCATTCGAAATAATTATTTTAATTATTAAGCGCTTTTCGAAGGTACTTTCGATGCAATAAATTTAAAGAAAATAAGCCATTAAACGTATTTTTTCGACGTTACATGATTTTATACCGCGCAATCGCCAAGTTTACGATTGTTCGTTACGTATTATCCTGTTAAGAGCAGCATTACACATCTCACAACTGGCGAAAGAAAGCATCGGAAATTAAAGAGCTCTTTTTGCAAATGCTCGACATTGCGAAGTCATTTTATTTTCTGGCAAATCCTACAATTCGGCCGCCGAACGCAATAGATCGCGGCTTAGCAAAAACGGAACTGGCGGAGGACGGAGGAAGGAGGAGGGAGGGAGGGAAAAAGCCGCCGGTGCCAGGCTAGAAACGGTGCGACGCGGGGGGAAGCGTATCGATCGTCGAGCTGCGAAAAAAGTCGAATTTTTCTGCTCGCAGAGGCGAATTCAAATGAGATGCGAGCGACTGCCGCGTTGGTTGTGTTGCGGTTGGTCCTTGTCTCGCTCTTCGTCCGCGAGAGTGTAGTTTCGGTGGCGTGAGATAGAGAGGATTCGTGGCTTCGGTGATTCCGGCAAGTCCAATTGCCTTCGCAGAATCCACAGCGAGCACAGGCCCTCCGCGTTTCTGCGCATGTGTGCGCGCGCGTGCGAGCGTTGTGTCTTCGTACGGATAATTGGCATAGTCCGTAGAGAGACCTGTGGTTACTTTGTAGCAATGGCCAAAGGGAGGAAAAAAAGAGAGAGAGAGCAGCCCAAGAAGTACCGGAGAACTTAGAGAAAATCCTTCTTAAGAATGCCAATGCCATCATTTTCGTTTTGCTTCTGTTTTTATTGCTTTTATCCGTCTTTTTTTGGCCCTTTTTGTTCTCGAATGTCGGGACAAAATATCTTGTTTTGACCGGTGCGCTCCGCTCCGCCACTCTAACCTGTGTCCGTGTATCGACTAAATACAATTACGTCAAGCGACTCGCGTGAAATACCGCCGCTGGGACCTTTCAAAAGGCCCTGATTATAACCCTACGCTCTATGTAAAACGCTAAAACGCAGCCTCGTCCTTGCGAAATGAGTAATTTAATGCCACGGATGCCTCGGATTATGGCGAAACAGCATCGCTTAAAACGTTATGAAAACCTTCTAATTGGTCGCAGGGCGCTTTCGTCTTCTCGAATTCTGTCGATCGAATTGACTCGTTAAATTTATCACGTGCCTCGCCGGATATTCCGCTGCAATTGACGTCGAAGCCAGAGTGGCGAGACAAAAATCTGCGAGTGAAACGCAGCCTAACATCGGCAGCTTCAAGACCGACGATCGCATTAAAGTATCGAAACGCATCGAAGCCGTTTAAAATCTGCTTGTTCCGTTGATCGTTTGAGATCGCGAGCGTAAATAAATAAAAGCTGCCTTAAAAGTATAATAAAACAGCATTAATAACGACGGCGACAGCAACAACGATTAACGGAGTAATTCGAAAAACGAGAGAACTTTTAGAACGACAGGCGCTATTAATTTTTGGTAAACTGTTTAGAATATAAGTGGAATGGAGGTCCGACGGAGAAAGATGAAATGAAAAGAAATAATTGAAGAAACTCATTCGAAGCCTGAATTATGGTGTTTGCAAAGAAAAAATGCTGACGAAAAACTGAATTGTGGTATAGGAAATCAAAGACTGCGTGGACCGCAAGGAGTTTTTTTACAGCGCAGCCTCGTTGCCTATAGTGCAATAGAATTATCGAGAAAGAAGATATTCGGATCATTCGAGTAAAGTACTATTTACATTTACGTTATTCCCTTTTCTAAAGAACACACGATAAAATGGCTGATTGAACAATGGAGGCCATTTATTTACGGGCGACTGGTGTATTCACGTGTGTCCATCGAGTGGAATGCAAGTAGCGAATTAACCTGGGATGCTCCGCTAACTTTTCTGAATGGAAGATTACTGGCTCTCCTCGAGTGCCACACGAAGAAGAGAACGTCGTTATCCGCGGCCTCGTCCGATCTGCCTCACTCCCTCTCTTTGGCAACGAGAGAAATCCGAGGAGAAGAGACACGCGACCTCAACCGAGTCGTCGTCTGCAAGGGACCTCCCGCAGAGATGATTTTCGAGGCGCGTGCCTTTCGCACGCTTGCAGTCTTCTTGCTCGCTCGCTCGCTCCTATTGTCCGCCTCCATTTGCAGTAATAATGCAATTTCATTCCCATTATTAAGAGATCATCGGTCCGCTGCAATTGCTCCCGACGAATCACTGATAACGGATCGTGTAAATGTTTTGTCCTGGCAGCGTTGCCCTTGTCGCTGAGCCACGAGATTGAGCTTTCGGTATTTTTTCCAGTTTCGGAGAAAAAAGCTCTTTTTTAATAACGAACTTAACGCGGATATCGTCGGGCCAAATGAGCCCTTGTTGTTATCACTCGACCACTCGCGGCTACTTTTTATTTTCGTGCTCTGGATCGATAAAATTTTTAAAAAATTGCTTCCTCTAAAAGTGCAGCCGTCTGCGCTTTTGTTCCTATAAAAGTACAAATAAAAAAATTTTTTACACTCGTAATAAGAGGTAATTGAAAGTTGCAAATCGGCATTGGATACCCTTGAAAAGAGAAACGAGTCGACATAAATTAAAATACGCGCTTCGAGATAAATGTGAGGGGCGCGATCAAACTCGACTATATTTAACTTACTAATCTTTATGAAATTAAAAATATAATTTGGAAAATACATCTTGTAACGAAATTAAACGAGCACGTGGTTAATTTATCTTCGCTCATCATCTTTCAGATATAATATTACGTCGTTTCGTTAATTATGCTATTATTTTATCGAGACTCCCAAGTAAGCTAGTGAGCCAAGGATCATTCAACTATTTCTTTTAAATCCGAAAGATTTTTGCTATAAATTAAATATTCTTTGCATAATTTATGCGATAAAAATTTAATATTGCGTTTAAAGTGCAATACAGAAATTTGCTCGTTCCAAATTAATATTATTATTAAATAATTCTGGTAGAAATCGTTTTATCTCTTACGCACAAGGGAATAAATTAATTTTCTACAAATTGTATATAATTACGCCTAAAACTCTTGCATTTTATTTTCCAATTATATTATGTTAATTAAATTTTGCGAACGATAAAGCCACGATTATCGTAAAATTTGTATTCATAGTTTAATATTTAATTCGTAATTTAACATTTATATGGTCGCGCAAGACGCGGACGCGTGCACAGCGCGAATCGCCCGATTTACCCGTGATCGCGAGTTCGGGAGGCTAAGCAAATACGGGAATTAGATAACTGTGGTGGTGATAACGAGGATACTTGAACAACATTAGGTAAAAGGATGAAACAAAACGGTGGTGCTTGGCTCTCAGTCTTCGGAGTTACTCCTTCGATGCGTAGGTTAATCGAAAGGCATCGGATGTTCGGACTCGAGCATCGAACTCCTAGACATTGCGCTCCGATCCACCGGGAAACTCTGGAAAACGCCGTTGCTCTACACGTTCGTATGCAGCAATACACAGATGAGTACATTCCGGGAAAAATACTCGAGAGCCCGACCAATAACAGAATTGTCCAATCGCGTATTATTATTCGGTAAAATATAGTTGATTTATTGCAATCAACACTATTTGAACGGTGCAATTTGGTTTTTTAACGCGATTAAATGTAAAATAACGATTAAAAATTAAACCCAATAAACGAGCGAACGAAATATGAGAGAGAGAGAGAGAGTGGGGGGAGGTGAGGAAAACATCAAAGCGCAGGCTTAATGTATCAGGGACATGGACCGCGCGGACTGCTATTATCGAGTTACTTCCGCGTCGTCGAACGTCATTGGCCTCACACCCTCGATGATTTGAGGGCAACCGAGCCATACAACCAACGCAGCGCCGTCGCTTTCAGCTGGGGCTGCCATTACAGGAGTATGTCACGCTCTGACCCGTTAGACCGTAGTTGCCACCTAACCGGGGCTCAGGCCGCGCGATCACACAAATTTTCAATATACAAAGTAATATAGTTAGATACTGATAATTCGAGGGCTGGTAAACAAAACCGAGATCTTGGAACAAGTGCCGGCTAATAATGAATTATCCTGCACCTCGGCGAGACTCCTTTTGCTTCTGTTGGACGCTCCCTAGCAGTTTTCAGTGCGACTCTGCATTTCACGAGGGGCACATTTCTTACTCGGCCGAGTTCTATTTTATAAGGGAAATCTTAAGGAGCAATTTATTCGTCAAATCGAGCAGGGAGGATTGGCTTGAAAGTAGTTCAACAAATTTTGCGTCCGATTCTTACCAAAACGTAAATAAATAAATCAGGCAGTAATGATTTATTCTGCCGCGTGTTTTTTTAGTACGAGGGCTTTATTTTTCATTCGCATCTTTTCCGCGCCGATTTGCTTTTGGCGATAAGAAGGCTTTTGCGAATAAACTCTTTGGGCGTCTTGGGGGAGAATAATTTTATCACTAGATTACGGGTTGAGTTATTCTTGCTCGCATCGAAATCCGCCCAAGTCGAAGGGGTGCACGCGTGTAATTTATGAAATTGCTATGGATCGACATTAGATCCACTTGGATTTTATCTCGAAATTCAAGGAAAAAATCTATTAAAGAGGGAGGGAAGGGTGCACATGCAAGTGGGGTTATACTCCAAGTTTGAACCACTAAAAACTCGAATGAAAACGCCGTTTTAAGAGATTTAGCGAGATGAAAAAAGCGAGCAAAAAAGGCTCGGGATACTTTTCGATAATTGCGGCGTCGCGCTCGTAACGCGAGCGTCATTTTTGAAAGGATTTCCTCGCTTTCGTAGCTGCTTTAGTGCATTTACGTAAAACGCGCCGGGACGGGCGGGGGACAACTGCGCGAAGGAGCGCGTCCAAGAGTATAAGAGCAATTTCCATAGAGCGCCACACGCAGTCACACGCACACGGCGCCGAGAAATTTGAAGATGGATTTATGGTCGATTATCTTGCTGACATTACGAACGCATTAGGCGAACGGCGCGCGGCAACCGATGCCGCGGAAAATCGCGAAACGCCTCGCGAAATGACTCCCTGAGCAGCCTTAAGAGTCTCTCCTCTCTCCTTCTGGCGCAACTTCGCTTATATACATTAAGCACTCTGCGCGCAACGACAATTTGCGATACATTTGCAGCTCCGGGCCAACGCCCGGCTCCTCCGCCATGTTCGCGTCCCCCCGAGTCGGGGAATCTTCTCCTTACTTCCGAGGAGGCGGAAGGCGGCGGAGGCGGCTGTTGCTGCAGAGACGAGTTTCCCGATATATTAATTCCTCTTGGAGCGTTAAGAGCTTCCTCTCTCTCGCTCTCTCTCTCCGATTTCGCGTTCACTCGGCTACGAAAGCACGCATTTGCAAATTTTTATTCGCTCCAAGGCGTTTTTGGTCGTTGCAGTCTTCAAGATATCGCGAGCAATTTATTTTCATACCATTTTCTCTTTTTATAAAGGATTGCGATGTAATGATTTTTACTCGGAAGAGAAACATTTAACTCGAATACTGCTCTATGAAATAAAATTTCCATGCAGCCGAATAACGCTGCTGTTTTCTTCGAGACGAGAATTTCCAATAAACTAGCAAAGGAAAATTGTACAAGTTAGTTTAATGCGATTATTTTGGTAGCCATGTATATTTGAATAAGAGTAAGATTTCTAGGAAGAAAAAATTTTGCGCCGCGTTCGCTTCGATTAGTCGCGAGAACTAAAGTGTCGGCGGAGACGAAAAGCTTTCGACGAGAAAATTATTCAACTTGAAAATAAGAAATTTTTTGTAAATTCAACGGCGTAAATTTTTACGTTTCCGGGGACTTTGGTATTTCAAAAGTGTGGCTGCGGAAAAAGTAGACGAATGCAGCTCTACGACGCAGACGCAACTATGGAAAATAAAAGACAGCTGCTTTTTACTTTTCCTTTTATTTTAGCTGCCTGGATAACTCATTAGTATATACTTTACAAACTGAAAATTCTTTGACAAAAAACGCCAGTGAAAAAGTGGTGATAAATTTTGTTTTTCCTTTGCAGTCAATTACGATTTTATGCTGTAATAATGATTGCAATGAAGTTACACAGTTTCTTGAAGTAAAGTGTTCGAAACAGTTCATTATAGACAAAAATTTCCACAGTCGCTTTCGGCTCTAGCTCTATAGCGGTTGTCATGGGGATGCGACCCGCCCTTTCTCTAACCTCCCAACAAGCAAATTACTTGGGCGCTCCATAGCTATTTCTTCTCTCTAGACTATCTGTGCGCAAATTTCGTATTAACACAATTTTCGACGAGAGTAAAGCAGCCTTTTCAAATATTTTTTATTTTAAAATCGTATAGGCGATTTAACAATTTTTTTTTATTTCATTTTTTATATTAATTACGTATCTGTTCTTTAGAAATTCTTGCTTTTATTATTATTATTATTCTTTAGGAGTAATAATAAACTGATTTTAAAGATGTTAAAAGTATATTTACAAAAAACAAGCAAAATATTAAGCTTTATTTGCGTTTTCTTAACAACGCTTAATGAAAAACAATTAATTTATTCGGTATGTTATAAAATAAGGTTTCACGCGGATATAAATGAAGAGATATTTGTTCGAAAAAATCATCGTCTAGAAATAAAGATCATTAATATTTTATTGAAATTAAAGAAATGTATTTTACTCATTGCTATTAATATTTTTTTATTAATATTTTTATGAATAATAAGAAGTCACCTTTTTATAACTAATAATATATAATTAAATGAAAATACAAAATATTATTTTAGTAAATATTTGTTACGATGGCTGAATGTGTAATATTAACAAAGGCATTCATCGTATTATATTATTACGTCGATATTTCTAATGTTGTCACAAGTTAGAGGCTCGGTGGTATATTTTGTATGCTTATTTTTTAAATTTTCATGCTTATATTATATAAACAGAAATTTAACGGTAATTTTAAAACTTTATTTACGGACTTACGGTAGGATTAAAGGAGAAACCGGTGTTTGCAATTTCAATAAAGTATTTCTAAATAGTGTGTTTAGCGCGAACATTATTTATGATAAGGCGAAGAATGGCTTATCGTAATGCAATATCACTATTAAATATATTATAGTTCAAACACATAAGAATTATTATTATAATCGACAGTAAGTTTTGGAGCAGATGTTATGTAAGTCGCGTGAACATCAATAGTTTAATAGTATCGAACTACTAGACATTATTTTCTAGCAATTCGAAAATAATGAAATATTGAAAATATTCTGCAGTTCTTTTATAATTCACTGTTTCACACGTTTCAATATACAGATGCTATAGTGATTTGTATCCTAGGTAAAGTAAATTGCTCCAGTTAAAAATAGCAACAGCAATAGTAAAAATAACAGTAGCTGCAATAAGTTACTGAAAAATGCGCGCTATAAAATAAAAAGTTTGAAATAGTAAAAGTTGTAACTTTTAGCTACTGGGCAACATCTTTCACGTGTAAATTACATCAGCTGCAGGGACGGATGTAGAAATTATTGCATAAAGCTTGGGAAAAGTGTCGGAAAAATATTTCAAAAGTCTACAGTTTTTTTAGTAAAGGTATGTTATAAAATTAGTTATTCTACGGTCGAGGGTGCACTGCACTCGGTTGCTTGGAAAGCGCCAGTCTTTCCCAAATATACTAATCCGCCCATAATCGGTAATTACCGCACGAGCTTTCCTTTCCCTTAGTATAATAGAGCAGTCGAAAAGGATGGGGAAAAAAGAGATCGACGTTATCGCGCACACAGTGAGGCTGGTTCTAAAAGCTTCTGCGGACTGTTATTTTGACGGATCATGTGACTTATTATCTCCGGGCTGAGTCAGGAGGTCACGCTAGAAAGAGGCGAGTGTTCGACGTGCCGTATCTACCATCGACATCTGCGTCCGTAGGATTTGACCAGTCGCGAGATTTCTCGCTCTCTCTCTCGCTCGCTCTCTCTACTTTCAACGGAAATATAAATAAAGCGAGGGAGGCCGCAAGGAGGAGTGAAACGGAAAGTACAGGACAATGCGAGAAAGGACATTTTCTCAAGGTGCGCAAGCTCGGGGGTACTCGATAGCACAAAGGGCGTCTCGTCTCGCCTCGGGGGAATGCTCGCGCGCTCTTTAATGATCGATAATTGCGGGAAGATCGCAAGAGACAAATCGCTTCCTGCTGGACAAGCGCTACGGCGTGGCACGCCTCGCCCATTTTTGGACCGCTCGAGTACACCTCACCTGCGCCAGCCGCGCGCATGCATACGCGTCCAATGCCTCGCCCATGCACACCTTCGACTCCTTTCGACTCCTTTCGACTCCTTCTCTCGCGGTCCGCTCTGCTCTCGCTCGCGCCGCCGCGACTCGCGATTCTCCCACGATCTCGTGCACTGCTTGCTCCTTGTCCAGGAGGGGTAAGCGCCAAAAAGAACCGACGTCGTGAGGCGGCACTCCCACGTGTAACGACTGTTCAAAGCGAGGATACGTCGTCCGTTCCTAAAATGGCCGAGTCGAACCTTAATTAGCGGGAAAAAAGAAATAAATAAGTAAGTAGGGATAAGGAATGGGTTCCAACTGCGGCGGACACGTGTTGCTGGGAAGGGGAATTGGGTCGAGTCCGGGGATATCTAACGATGGCTAGTTGATTCGTTTAGTATATTGTACTCTTTCGAAATCTCCTCTCGAACAAACGAGTACTTTTACCCCTGGCCAAATTTTTTTCCAACAATCACTCGCCTTACGATAGTATTCTTCTCGAGATACGCAAAATCTCCTGGATTTTACAAGACGATAATTTTATCGTCGATATCAACATCCAAGAATTGGCCCGAGTCAAAGAAAGTGGACTGTGATGGATTAATTTGGTCTCGGTGCGCTGAATAGAAAGGAACGACATTCCCAACTCATCGCGTTAACGAACCTTTTTTTTTTTTAATGCCAGTTAAGTAAAAGAATACGCTTTTGTTCCCAAGTCGCTAACCACTTTGAATATCCTTTATACGTTGTAGGTTATTCACCAGTTGAATGCACTGAATTGAGACATTCCTAGGGAATATATACATATTATATATTATATATATATATATATATATATGTGTGCGAGTGTGTATGTACGTAGGTAGATAATCTAGCCAAGTCGCGTTACATTTTAGATTATTTTTTGGAGAATAGACAAATTGAGGAACAGTGCATTTATAACGCAGACAATCGGCCAAGATTGCCAAGAGTTTGGATATTAAAAATTAAAGATGTTGCTTCGTCCGTCTTGCAATTCAGTTGGCATCGCAACTCCGAGCACGGAGATTCGTCCCCGAGGAGAAGGACAGCCTGAGCGAACGAGGAAAGCACGCGATCTGATTAAGCGTAGGCCCTCGGAGGAGGAAGGAGGAAGAGCAGAGTCTTTGATTAGCCGCGGTGGTATCGGCCGTGCGAGGAGAAAGCAATGGTTTAGTGACAGTTTGATTGCGAGAAGTGAGAAGCGCCCCCTGCGGAGCGATGCCTGCTACCTGGCTACCTACGGCCACCGCTCGGCTCGCCTCGAGCTTCGACATCCATCATCTTGGGCCACCTGTGGACGCGGCGGCCGCAGTGCCGAGCGAATTAAGCCCATCACTCGAGATCAAAGAGGCGTCCCGTCCATTTTTCATCGCGCTCTCTTTTCCTCCCTCTGTCTCTTATCCGCGGTGACTTTTTCGGAGGCGACCTGCTGTGGGAAAGCGATCCTTGGGAGGGCCGCTGCACTCGGTAACGACAACAGTAGTTCGGGTTGGTAGTTGCCGGTGTGCAAATCAGTAAACGCACCTCGACAATCACAATTAATCCCGCAATTTACGAATGACTTTTCAATTATAGACGAACGGACTCGTTTTGCGATAATCGGCAATAAATTTTTATCACCCTTTGCATTCGCACGGCGAGGAATTGGCCCCCCGCTCGTTCAGCCTCTTCAGTGTTGGTTGAAAAATGTCGCAGCGAGGAAATGTATCGAAAACGAAAATACCATTAGAAGCTTTCGGAAGAGAAATTCCTCGCTGTTATTATTTCGAGCGTTACTCCGATTAAGTTTTAAAGAAATAATGCTACGGTGCAAAAACTTTCTAAAGTCGAAAGGCTCGTTACGAGCTGCCGATCAAAAATCCGACTCTGTTGAAGATTGCAAACGTTAAATTATTGTTGAATATTTATAATAGAGTTCAGGCGTTCAGTGGCGTAAATTAAAAAATAGCGTTTCGTCAAATGCAGTCGAGGAACCGCGAATTTTAATTAATTCGCGCGAAAAACCATTTCGCAGCTGCGCTAATAACTCGGCATAATTTTTGTTGAATTAGCGAGTCGGTTTTGTCATCAGCTCTGCTTATCGCAGAGGCTCGAGTTACACACGAGGATTATTACGAAATTAATGAAATATATAATTCGTGCTGAAAAAACGTGAAATTATAAATATTAGAATTTCATTAAGAGCATAGAAATTAGGCTAATTATAGGAATTATCGTTGACTAAAAAGTTGTTGCATTACAAAATGGCATGACTCTCCTGCCGCAAAGGCCTACCTGTGCATTACAAAATATCCTCCATGAATAATATATTTGCTCGATTTTACTCGAATAGGATGAAAAAGTTAATCTCTCGTTCAGCCGTCTTTCGCAGGTTAAACGTGGCGCAGTTAAGGCCAGGTAATCGACATTTTTAGTGAAAAGCATTTCTCCCTTTTTACTCTTGACCGATCATTTCGCACGTATGTATCTCGGCGCATCCGCGCGGACAGCGACCGAGAGAGAGAGAGAGAGAGAGAGAGAGAGCGAGCAAGCGAGCGAGCGAGCGAGTGATCGCAGCTTATACGCGTCGAGGAAAAAAGCGGTAGGAATAACAAAAAAGGGAAAAAGGAAAAAAGGAGGAGGCCTGCGCAGCCCAGAGCCTCGGCGCTACCAGAGAGGGAGAGAAAATTAATCCTTCCCCACATCGTGGATGGATTTTTCAGTGTCTTCACCATCTCGCGGCGATTCTCGGAATATCCGCGAAGCCCGTAATTACTAGCGTTCGATCGCATCTCTGGTCGTGGCGCGGCCGCCTCGCACGATGGCGACTCGTGAAAACGACAAGCCAGCGTCTCCCCCTGCATTCTCCTGCATCCTCCTGCATCCACCATTTTTCGTCCCTCCTCTCCCCGCCCCAAGAGGTCCCGCGCGTAATGAAAGATTAGCGTGCGCTCGCATGTGCGTCCCTGGCGTTTGGGCGCACATGGAAAGCGCCGAGGGAGAACTGGAAGGCCCCGATGGAAAATAATGAGGGACTCGGCTCAGCACAAGGAGTCGCTTTTACCGCTTTTACCGCGCAGACGCGTCATTTTCGTCGTAAGGCTTCCGCGATCGTCTCTCGTGAGGCTCCTCTCCTTATCTCCTTATTCTTCTTATTCTTCTTCTTCTTCTTCCGCGTCGCCGCTCTCGACTTTTTGTATCGGCCATGCACGCGGACCCGGAGACGATTTTCGCATCGGGGTTCGGGGCGAAAATGCCCTTGGCTCGTTTTACCGGGGCTTGCCTGATGCGAGGCTCTCTCGTGGCGGAAGCACTACTTTTCCGAGATCCCTAGCTCTTATCTATTATCATAATTTGCATTCGAGCTCGACGCATTTAAATGCCATTGAAATTATTAATATGACTGTGGCGAAGGCACTTTTACCGTTTATTCTAGTCGAGCAGACAAACTACTTTTTAGACATTTTATTTTCATCCGCGGCTAACTTTCGACGCTCGACGGAAATCTTTATCAGTTTTTCCGAAAACCAATCACGTGCTGCATCCGAGGATTTATGCCATCAACTGGGTAAAACTGCACTCTGCACTACTGTGGCAATCATTATTTATTAGAATCCTGCCCTGATTCTGCAATGGCATCGCCCTCTCCTCGAGCTGAATTGCTTTATTATCGTTCGTAGAGTCGACGTGTTTCGTTGGCCTCGAAGACGAGGAAGGAGAAGACCGGGTCCCGGGTCTGCCTGCAGTCATCGCTCCTTGAAAAAATAGCTCTCGATGCCAAGCAATGGTTCGCTTCTCGGGAGGAGGCAAGTCGCAATCGGCGTGCATTATCGATCGCGAAATTAGCGATCGTAGGAGCTGCGCGAGCACCTTCTCACGCACCGGGACGCGTTCGCACCCGATCCTTTCCTGTCTTTCCTTTTGCGCGATGGAGGTTGCAAAGCCGCGCGGATCTTGGAGTCGCATCAGCGCTCTGCGTCACGAGGTGCGGCGTCGTTATCGATCGCACGAATCCATCGCGCTCTTTGCCTGGAAGCCTCCAAAGACGTTCCTTCCTTCTGCAGGGAAAGCGTCAATTTTCTTAGTCGGCTTTTTCCCGACGCGAGTACAACGTAAAATCCGCTCAAAAGCTAACTAACTTTACTAACTACTTTTACAGAAGTTTCAATGGCAGTCGAATGTTTGATCCTGCATAATTTTAGACGATTTACGCATCGGTTTTACTATCGCCCATTATTCTTTAGCTTGCGATACGAGTTGCGTTTTTCTTTTTTTTCAAAAAGTGCATCAAGAATCCGTGTAGGTGGATTTGGTAGATTATATCCGAATAATGCTGATTCTCAAAATTCTACATAGTATTTTGACTTTTATATAGTTGAATTAGAGATACTTGTTTATGCTTCACTGAATTGAAATCATTTACTTTTTGCTTTTCGTATAATTTTCAACAAACAGAGATAAAAGACATTTTCCTTCGATCCGTTTTGTGCAGAAGTAATGCGCTTTGACAAACTCGCGAATGAGTCGGATGAGAAGAGCATTTAGTTGTTACAGTAAACGATAAAAATTATAATGTACAGTGGCGTAGAGTGGAACACCTGATCCAAGTTGGCGATTCTACGCTGTTTATGCAATCTATTGATTACGATTGAGTTTCTCGTATCACTGCGATCGTTGGAAGTCAAACGATTGTACCTGGAATTTCGTCATAAATGTTAGCAGAGTAAGTTTAGTTCATTTGATAAAAACTCTGCTCGCCTTTTGTTTTAAATTGAAAATGAAAAGAGGTTTTGAATTTCAAATGCGGCTTCGTTTATGCGCAATTCGGAGAAACGAAAGTAATCGACGACTGCAGCCGCTCTATTGATTTTACTTCAGTTTACAAATGACTATTTAAGAAAGATTGGTAAATAAATCTTGTTGCGAAGTTCATTTGAGATGCGACGGCACACGAAACGTGAAAGTGATATAAAAACTTATTGGCCTGTAAAAGAAGCATCTAAATAGGCAACAAGAGTTTCAGGTCAGGAGTTCCCCACCCCTAGGGAAAAGGATTTCTCCGACGGAACTCCTTTGCATGCAGGAGCGAGTCTTACCGTAACGAACAGCCTGCAAAAGTCGTGTCGTTTTGCGTGAAAAAAGGAAAAGCCGGGCACGAATTCGCATATATCCAGCGAGCGGTGAAGTGGTCAGGACTCGTTGGAGAACAAAAGGACAAGCAGCTCGAGCATCGTGTCCGAGAAATGTCTTTTGCTGCACCGCAGAAAGTCCGTAGCCTCGATTGTTCATCGCTCACTTTCTTTTTCGTCTTTTTTCCTCTTTTCGTGCATCAGCTTTTTTGTTTGCCGTTTGTTATTAAGAAATTATTGCCCTCGTGACGATGGCCGCTCGTAAGGAGAGTATTTCCGCTCGGGGCTGTCCATCCTCGCCGCTTACTTGTGAGTGACGATGATTAATCGTCGGCTCTTTGTCTTCGTAATAATGAGATTTCGATTTGCGCAACACCGACGACTGCGCGCGCGCTTCTCTCGGATTGTTTTTTAACGCTATTTTTTCTCCGCCGCGGGTTATTTCATTTCACAAATGCTGACAATGTAACTTGTGTGGGAGGACGCATGGGACGCGATCTCGGCTGTCGATAAAATTTACGCTAGACAATGTCAAAGGCAATTATTTGTCGCGGTGATAATGACATATAATTAGCTCGAATAAATAACTAGAATTAAATCCGAAGAAAATTATCGAAGGATGTAAATGAGTTTTAGATCAAATAAGTTTATTAGAAGCTCTCGCGACACTTCTTAACGAGTCGCGATGGCAATATTTAAATACCATGATACGCAATATTACTTTGAACATCACAAATATTGCGTTCCAAATTAAAAACTATTACGGTGGAAAGGGTTATAGCGACTTCATTGTAAAATAACGAGCGTTCTAATCATTTTAATTTCCGTTAGGAACGTTGGTGACATTTGCAGCGGTGACTGGCAGATATGCCAACCTAATCGCGATGCTCGTTTCTTTCGCACTTCCAAAAATAGCCGCCATTCGAGCGATGGGTGTTAGCGTTAAGCTTGCAGGAAAATTCTAAAACAATGGAAAAAGCTAACGATTTGCTCGAGCTCGCTGTGGCCTTTCTCATTTTCCAAAATTTTCCAAGCATCTGATACGGAGAAGCAAAACGTCAAGCAGCGAACAATTTTTTAAAAGCAAATGATTTTATAGGCACCGCAAATAGCGCGCTCGATAAATGCACGTGTGATTACTTATGTGTACAAGACGATAATTACTCGAGAGCTGTTGCGACGCAGCATTTCAAATGCCAAATTAAAATAATTCTAGATGCACCAAGAGCGCGGTTCGTTAAAGTCGGTGCGCGTTAAAGAAAAATTGGAAAATTGCTCTCTCTCTTTCTCTCTCGGGAGGTTGATGTATCCTAAATTCCATCCTTGCCGACGATAGCGCTCCAGCGAATCCGATAAAAAGGGCTTTCGCGTACGTAAATAGGCGTCGGCGGAACGAGCAAGAGGCGAGGCGAGGCGTATCGGAGCGGAGACGTACGTGGCTTTTCGGAGGATGCAGCGGCGGAGGCTGTCGATGACCCCGAGAGCCCATCGATGCCGCAATCTCGGCCGGCTCCGCAATCCTCGCGAGATGAAAGAGCGGAGCCGCGCACATCCGCAAGAGCGTCACCTTAACCAAACGTGCATTGCAGCGCGGCACACAATAGGATTTACCGCTGGGGTAAGAGAGCGAGAAGCAAAACTATAAAGGCCCTCGCTCACGACGCGGCTCGCGGGAGCAGCCAGGCAACCGTGGAACACTCGACTACGGGCCGTGGAGGCCCTGTCAGAGTGTCAGGCCAAGCCCATCCTCTCTCGGAGTGGCCTAGGAAATATCGTAATTGCTCTCCCGGGAGAGTCTACCTTGTCGAGGCTGGCCAGGGCAGCTGTTTTTCCGACCTCGATCGGGCCACTGAGCCGATTTCGCGCTTGGCGGCTGAGAAAAAGGCTCCCCCTTTCATTCCGGAAAACTCCAGCTCCTCTCTGGGGTTTGGGTCGCTCGCGCGCGCGTCACCACTGCTGCTCCTCCTCAATGTCCGAACTGCGGCAGTTACAGCATTTCGCGTTAGTTACAAAAGCGACGAATTTCCAGCGAACGCGAGTAAAGAATTCTCGCGCGTGCTTGCAGGAATTGGCATTTTTATTTTTCATCCTCCCCCTTAGGCGGCATATCCGGATTACGCATGCGGCGCCGATCTCGCTCGTCCGACGATTTTGCGGGCAGCGCGACGCTCGTCGACGCGACGAAAAATGAAAGACTCAACGATCGAAGATTCCAGCCTTCGAGTGGTTTAATAAATAACAAAAACGGAGTAAAGACCTTTCTAAAGAGACTGTTGGTGTCAGCGCTAAAAGCCGTCTCAGCGGCACGAGGCGCGTAAATTTCGCAAGCAACAGATAATAGCGTCTCCTCGGAGCAGACTCGCACAATAGTGCAATAATATGAAGACATCCCCCAAAGATTTATAACGGGCAAGGATGTAAAGGAGCGCATTCGCAGATGTAGGAAGGGAAGCGAGGAGAAGGAACGCGAGGAGTCGGAGTCGGCGGCAACCGAGCCACGAATGGAACACTCGGTTCTCTTGTACATAACAGGAGGCACGTCGAGTCGCTTCGATTGTATTCCCGCGCGCCGCGTGATTTAGAAATTTGCCGCTCTCGGACGGTGCGAGGGCGCAATCGATTGTTCGATAATATCGGCCTCATTTGTCAGCCCCCGGAAGATCGTTTGAATGCAAATAAAACGGCCGAGAGGATCGTTTCGCTTCTTCCCAGCCTCCGCCCGACTTCTATCCGTGTAGTGGACAAACAGAAACACGGGTAGCGAGGGAAGATTCTTGCGCTCGCTCGCTTACGTCGCTCCGATACTTGATTTCTTCATTTGAACTCTTTGTTCTTTGCTCAGACCTTCCAATCTCCGCTTTTCACTTTTACGCCGATCGCACTCATTTTTCAAATCTGCCAAAATCGCTACTTCGTTTACCGAATGCTGCAGTTCTGTCTTTAAATCACGCGAATTTTCGTAGTCGGCAGCCGAAATACGAGATTAAATTGTTGGACGTACATTGCTGGAAATTGCAGATTTCAACGAACTACCAACCAAAATTATAAATTGAATTAGCAGCAACTGCGGCGATTCGTTTTATGGCAATGCAATGCGAATGACTTGCCACTTGCTACGAAATGCGAATTAAACTTTTTAAATGACAAAGAAACCAAGTCACTTTAGCGCGATTCTTCGATAAATGTTACTGGTCTGCAATTAAGAATAACCCAGAGGAGTGATTTTAATCCAAGTGTAGGAGACAATCCGAACGTTCGATAGAGTCAATTTTGAATTTTGATTTTTAAAATACACACGAATCGCAGAGAATGCCAGAGCAGTTTATAACTAAACTCATTAGGAGAAAATCGGGCTGAAGCTATAATCATTCGGAAATTAAATGTTTTCCAAATTAAAAATCTCGAATCGAATTAACAGGCGTATATTTTTCAACTAAACATAATACTATGGATATTCACAATTATAGACTTTCTAACAAGATAAACGGCTCGCAAAAAAAAGACGATTTTTTATTAGCTGCGCTTAAAAGACAATATCTATTAAAATTTATAAGAATGTTTTTCTCATTACTAATTACAAAATGCTGGTTATAAAGTAATGACTTTTAAATCAGTCCGCGTCCACGGTATGAAATTTTGTATAATTTTAGCGATGCTTAATTGTTTAATAAATCAAGTTCCCTTGCTTTAACGCGGCTACAATTAAAAATTATTTTAAAAAAAATTTTGCACACCTTGCGCGTAATTCTCAAATTTCACATATTTTACTCAAAGCGTAATTATCTGCAAATCTAGGATCTATCGGAGTTGCTCCTGCACTGTGGAACTTCTTTATTTACTAGCAGTAAACATTTCTTAGAATGCCAACCTAATCCGTGTTGCAAGTACTTAATGTATTCTGCGTTAGGCTGGCTTGGCATACACCGACGTTTGTCCTTTAATTTTTTGTCTTTCCCCTATAAAGTTTTAAGGCCGAAACGTCACGGTAAATACATTCTTATCTCTGTTTTCAAGCCAATATAAATAGCGAATGGGAATTTTATGACGTTCTTTTTTGTTTCCTGTCACGTTATTCTTGTTCCAATTTTTTTTCGAATGATTTCGTGCTGCCATAATCATCAACACCAAGGATCAACGTACGCGTGCAGAACTTTCCTCGGTGAATTCACAATATCGCTATTTTTGAAAAAGTGAAAATTCGTCCTTCCACACCGGACAGGTTTCCATTAATGCCGTCTCTCCTCCGCTTCTTTTTCCTCATTCTTTATTTTTTCGTACCACAATTGCCGTAGAAAAACTTCACTGCAAGACTTGCGCAATCGCTTTATTGCGACACGCAGGTCTGGAAGAGCGCCGGGCTATTACAGACAAGTGTATGTCCGGTGGAAAAAAACGTCGCGAAGAGCCTGCGACTATGCAAACGATTAATCACGTACAAGGTATCGCGATTAATCGATAAATCAAAGTTTTAAGTCTTTTTACGCCCAACGGAAAAGGCCTCTGAATCACGCGGAACAATAACATTTTTTTATTCGCATTATTCGTTAACAATCAGCGGTTTCTAATTTATTTTTTCAATATCGCGATAACGACGATAATAAGGACAGAGTCGTTTTTATTCGAGTAAATAAATTGCGCGAACGATATTTCGATTTCGTTGGAGATGAATATTTTCCGACGCATGCTTACACGCGTCGAGTAAAAATAAATGTCCCATCGCCTCGTTGGAACTAATCTTCAAACGAACGCGAATGAAACGAGAAATCTAATTAGAATATTTGTCTGGCGGTAAAATAGATTTCATTCTCAGGGTAAAATTTGTAATGCGGGTCAAGGATGTCATTCTTCGATCAATCGACGCGTAAAACTCAAGTTTATCAATGAGAAAAGATAATTTTAATTACTTCGAAGAAATTTCGACCTTTCCGAGTGTTTTCGAGTCAAGGAAAGGCACAAAGGAGAAAAAATTGAAAAGATTTCTCCGTCTGATAAGGCTGAGCTCACCAATACGCAGCTTTTACATTAAAAAAATACACGCGCGTATTGCTTTGCGTTTGGAACTTTGAAGCCGCATTGTGTTTTGTCTTGCCTCTCTTATTGAACGCTCAGAGGCAAGAGAAGTAGCGCTTTTTTCGCGTCGATTCGTGCCGTTCGCTGCGTGGGAAAATGAAGTTTTTCGCAAACGCGATTGACGCGTCACACGGAGATTCGTTATCGGACAGCAGACCCGCGTACGTGTCGAGCAGCGCCGTGCGTCAAACCAATTTTAGACGCAGATGCGCTCGTCAAGAACGTCCGCGTGCGGATTGTGGAATATTGGTCAAGTCGAGAAGTAGGCTGCCGAAGGAAGGGCGCGTATCAGGTAATTCCTTCGTTCGACAACGGACATTCATTTGCGCCCCAATAAAGAAACATTTATACGGCTCGCACGGCCCGTACACCCCGTAACAGGCAGCTCCTACGGGCTCCTTTGATAAATAACGGCGGCTTCTCGCGCGACAAGTCGAATCAAGCGAAAGGAGAGTAAGACAGGCAGGGGCGATCTCGGCCGAAGTAAATCCGAGATAGAGAAAGGACGACAATAACAATTGCACCGGGCCCGAGGAAGAAAAAGGAACGGCGCAGCTTCGGCAGTAGCAGGAATAAAAGAAAAACGAGACACGGCGACGACGGCGGCACGATTGATTGCACGAGCCCGCAAGAAGAGCCAGAGGGGCAGGAGGAGGAGGAGGAGGAGGTGGAGGAGGAGGAGGTGGAGGAGGAGGAGGAGGAGAAGGAGGTGGAGGAAGAGGAGGGGGAGGTGGAAGAAGAAGAAAAAGAAGAGAGCGGTTCTTATACCTTCCCACCAAGAGGCAGCGGCAGATGGACGGGCGGCTATGCCGCTACTGGTGCCGAGAGAGAGAGAGAGAGAGAGAGACAGAGAGGAGGACGCGGGCGACGTTTTTCTACGACCAACATTCCGGGCAGGTCGCGCGCCTCTTAGGACGACGGCGGCAGCGACGGGTACAGCGGCGGCGGCGGCGGCGAGGAAGGATTTTGCAGGGCCTCGATCGAGGAGCCGCGGCGCTTCGTCCCGCTCCTAAAATATCTGCGAGGTCACGGCTCTGCGAGTTGCGACAGGCAGGTGTCGCCTATCGCGCGCGCGCCCGTTTCCCCAGGAGGTCGGGGCGTGACCGGCCTCTTAAGTTCGGGTGCGATTTTTCGGATGCTTGACGGACGCTTGTGTTTTCTGGGAAGCCCGCGTTCCTCGCTTTCATCTCCTCGTCCTCTTAAGAGCGCACCCCCGATGACTTGAATCCTTTTGCACGCCTATTTTTCGGAGCGCCGGAGAAAAATAAGGGAAAAACTCGACGCGAGGAATTCCGTGGCTGCGCTGCGAGCTGCGGATCGTTATTAGAAGGCGGGCCAGCGCGGATCGAATTTATTTTCCGTTCGATCTGGGTCTTATTGCTGCGTTTCTATCGAAAGACGACCGGCGCTTGCAATAACAAATATTTGGACGTGTGCTGGATTAATGTCGCTGATAATGCCAGCCCGAGACGTCTTTTGTAAAAAGTCCAGGCAAAAACTCGCCGGGTTTTTTCACTTCGATCGAGTCTTTGAACGCGATGCATTGCTGCTTCTCGACAAAAAAATAAAAGCATTTCATGGGATTTTAAACGATAGGAAAGCTCGGGGATTTTCTTCGTTTCCATTTGACGGACGTGAGGAAAGTGTAAATTGATTTGTATTGCGAGGTTTAGCTTACAAACGCTAATTCGCGAATTGCAGCCGGAGTCGTTAAAAAGAGGCAAACAAAATAACGAGCCTTTTGCCGCGAGTACAAATGTATCACTAGTGTTTTAGTTGTGATTTCTTATGCAAATAGTAAAGTGCGCGATTAAAAGCCGCGTTTTTCATCACGAAAACGTTCGACTAAGTTTATTTTACGTAGCTTTCTATTTTTACCCACACTTATCGAACTTACATTTTTATTTGACCACGTGACTGGGTTTTGTTTCGGCATTTTTACGTTCGATTATTTCCTGCAAATGTTTGCATAATAATTCAATAGCTAAATCTGCTTTTACGCGCTGCATAATAAACAGAAACTAACACGGCTGTGCTTTTATCGAGCGCACATTTCAGTAAAAAACTTGTACTTTTCTGCTTTGCGCTTTTTTCGTAAACGACAAACAGCGGCAAACGATGTATCGACATCATTTGTAAAATCTCTTTGGAGATACCAATGTAAGAAAGATGAAGGA
Source organism: Platyscapa corneri (assembly GCA_018907185.1). Classification (NCBI taxonomy): domain Eukaryota; kingdom Metazoa; phylum Arthropoda; class Insecta; order Hymenoptera; family Agaonidae; genus Platyscapa; species Platyscapa corneri. The sequence continues at coordinate 2,914,445 of JACCHW010000026.1, read as the reverse complement.
TTAGGACGAAGGGTGTTACGTTTTACAGCTGAACATTGTCTTTTTTCCCTTATTGCGATAGATCGTTATTAACTGTTGAGTGAAAAATATATTTCATATCTTTATGTTGAAAAAGTTTATCGATCGCGAAAGTTGACGATTATTTTGGATAGTCGGCAGTTGTGATCGCCTGCAATTTCATAATGGAAAACGAATTCAATTCCAAGGGAAATAAAAATACGAAATAAAGGAATTTTTAATTAGCTTAGATGAAACGAAACCTGCTCTCATTAATCAGAAAAGTGAAAATATTCGTTCACCGTGTCCTCGAATTAATCATTCGACATTCGCGTGAACAAAAAACAGTTACGATCCGCTATAATTAGATAATAAAAACAAGAGTACGAAAAATCTCTTTTAGCAACAGTAACTTTATCGCGCACCGTTAAGTCCTCCTGAGACAGCAACGTCGCATCTCCGTCGACGCAATCATTCCCGTGTGATTCCGCGGACAAGTTTTTGGTGAAATTCGCAACGAATACGTCTTCCTTTTTTCCGAGCCAATAACGACAGCGTCGACCGCGGAAAAAGATAAAGACGGAGCTTAAATAAATCCACCCCGCAAAGAGCGAGAGTGAGATGGAAACAAGACAGAGAAAGTTGCCGTTGCTGCTGCTGCTGCTAAGCGAGATAAATTGCGGAATGAAGTCGATGTGCCAGAGCACAGCGAAAGAGGGAGAGAGAGAGAGAGGCTGCAGATCGCGCAAAGTGAAGGTATTCAGGGTGGCGAAGGCAGCGGCCCGGCGCGGCCACATCAAAGCGCCCACCGACTGCCGGGCTTTCGTCCTATCTCGCTTACATCCGCATGCGTGTGTGCGCAATCGTTGGTACGCAAACACGCGCGCGCGCACGCACATGTGTACACATCGATTCCAGTCGAACCGGTGTCCCTTTCTTTCGCATGAGCCGCGTGCGGCGCGCGGCCTGCGTGTACGCGGCTCTGTTTCTTCGTTGAAGCATCGTGTCGTGCGTTGAGTTTTTAACCTGCGCGCGCTATCAGTCCTTTTGAGTTAGGGGATTAGTCGACACTCGCCTCGTCGGCGATAACCAAATCGGCTGCTAGGAGCTGCTGCTCGGTCCGAACTTTAGCTCCTTTTCGGCGCAGCGACAATATTATTTCCGAATAGGCGCCCGCGTTCGCTCGTAACGAAGACCGTATTGTGACGCCCCCCCCCCAATGGACGTTTCACCTCGTGCATCTTTTCATTAGAGAAGAATGACTGTTTAATTGAGATATGCGAGTGGACGCGCGATTACAGTCGTCGAACAATCGGAGGAGCCTCTTGTTATTGCAACGGTGTGTGCCCCCCTACGAACTACAATTTGTCGCGACGCCGCCTTATCAAATTTTAGTTTGCATTAGGAAAGCCGGTAGCCGGCGCCTGGCCTCGTCTCATCGAAATTGCCGATTTCCGAAAAATCCCTCGAATACGCGAACGGAAGGTTCGAAAATTGAATAGCCAACGTCCAGCATCTTTTTACAACACCGTCGTCAACGTCCAACGGGCAATACATCCTGTCGCAACCGAAGAATGCGCCATTCGTCCGATTCGCGAAAAGCATTCGAGATAATCATTCAGAGCTGACAGCGATCGAGATATTACCCGGATGATAAAATTGACGGGAGCGCGTGACGAAGCTGATGGTCATAGAGACGTGTAGAGAGCGCCGGAGGACCGGCTGTCCCCCCCTCCGACTAGAATCCGCGATATTAATATAAGTTTTTTGCCGGGAACGAACTGCCTCGACATTGCCAAGGTTTTGCGAGCATTTTTCACGTTTATATGGCACCGCCGGGAGGCAACGCACGTGGTCGCCGATGCCGAGAAAAAGCAGCCGCGCGAGGAAGCCGCTTACGTGGAAAGTATAGTAACCTAGTGGCTTGTGGGAAATCCTAGTAATCCTCGCTATGCCGCGTCATTCCAGCCGCTAAGTGATTTCTTTCATCGAGCCTCGCGCGCTGCGTTTCAAAGGAGCGATTTTGATGAATGCGATTCCCTGCTCCCGCCAGGTTCGGAGCCGCTCCGACGATATTACATTCATCGCAACATTTTCCCGACTGTCTCACGCTATCGCGCAGAACAATGGCAAAAACTCGGCGTCGCACAATGGTATTGGCTGAAATTAAGCACCGGAGAATAGGAGAATATAATGTTATATTTACCATATCCAAGGATCAAAGCTGAAAAACGAAAATGGCTTCGTTGAAAAACAATGGACGCTCTCTTTTTATTTATCGCGCATCTTTCGGGCTTCGGCACTTTCCGGGAATCCGCGTTAAAATTTAACATCATATTGTCTCAAGTGATACTTTTCGACGTGTGCCACTCGGACTCGACTGCCCGGCTACGACTTTATTTGTCCGACCCCTGGAGCAATTTTAACGACTGAATTCGAAATTGATTTCGTTAATTTTAAAATTTCAGCCGTAAGAATTGCCGCGACGCGACTGTCGGCCTGTGATAACCAAATACGCCGCGAGTCCGACAATTTAGTCCTCGTGTAGCATCGAAGCGGCCCGGTGACGAGGACTAAGCAAGCGACAGGAGTGCATTGAAAACTCAAAGCTCGTTAGTCGTCGAAAGATTACTGTTAATCTCGCACGGACAACTCGAGAGAACACGGAGCCGCTGTTGACTTCTTTGAAGGATTATTCAACGTGTTTCGGTTAATTGGGCGCATGTGGGCTCGTGCGTGCATCGGTGGAAGAACATAATGCCGTCGTAACTCAACGCAACGGCAATGCAAATACAATGTTCCCTCCTTCCGTCTCCGTCGTTATCCGCGATGTCGTGTCATGCGGTTACGTAAGCCGAACACCGAACAATGGAATTTTCGTCGTCCCTTACCCATATCATAGAGCAAGTTTTGTTGAAGGTGGAGGCTGCCGATGAGATTACGTCGCATCCCGTGACCCACATAACCATAATCTTTCCAAGTCCGAAGGAGGAGGTGGGAGGGGACGTCCGCGACAAAAAGAACCATTGTCACACTTCCGGAACTTGTGAATTGGACGGCGCGCACGAACTGTCGTGCAGCATTTCCTGTCCGCTCGCCGCGTAATTTCGTGGCGCTGTATTCTTTGTGTGCACGTGTACAGATTTCACCGAATATATTAGAAATTTGAAGTTGTGTATAAACACGAGTATTTCAAATTTATACAAATCCTTGTGTATTGTGTTCTTTATTTGAAAAATTGGGTCACAATATTAATGAAAGTCGATATGAAAGTCAAAAGTATTTAACTCGATACTCGCTTTCGATGAACGAATTAATTTCTTCAATTCGAGTGCATGAAAAATCGGGTTAAAAGTAAGGAAACTATTTTCGCAGAGTAAACTTCTGAGAGTCTAAATTCGAGGATTGAAAATTTTTTAAAATAATTTTACGAAACACTGGAACAGCTAATGGATTCTGGTTTTAAAACACGTTAATATAAGTTTATCCAGGTTGTAAATTTTTTTGCAGTTACGTTCGTATTTATTCGGTTCGTTTAAAATAAATTAAATTTTACACGTATTTTGTAATTTGCCACTTGCACTGTAATTAATATTCTTTAGGAAAATCTCAAATATTTTATTGCGTTTTTGAACGAGACGTAAATATGTTTATTTTCAAGGTGTTTAATCAATTACGTGAAATATAATTACTTTATAATCACATTTCAATAAAAACATCCGTGAATCGATGCATTATTATTTTTATAACACTGGTAGATGACTCTTGATTTATATAACGAATTACTATACATTATTGAGGTTTGCACTATTATAATATCGAACAATAATGCCATAAATTACAAAATTATAAATTTAAAGCGATTGCTCACTAATCGTTATAATTAATACCTTTGCCATTGACTTAGCAGTCCAAGTAAAGGTTGAAATTGTAAAATTAATCAGAATTGCGAATTATTATTTATTTCGAAGATTGAAAATTATCTTACATTATCTAAAACGTTATGAAACATTTTGTATTGTATGAGATACGTATTCTTTAGAGAGAATAATAGAGTCTATTGTAGTTCTCGTAATATGTTGCTGAATGTTTACTTTGATTTTATCAGTATCAATGAAAGTTTTAAATTATATTCGTATTGTTGTTTCCTATATTTCGTAAAAATAAAAAAAATCACATAGTCATTGACAATGTTTTTTCTCGAAAGGATTATTACGCGCCAGAAAATATTATTCTTGTGTTTATTTTTTTATCGAAACATATTATTGAAAGAAGCGACATTTAATGATATTACTGCGGAAATATTTTAGGGTTTTATGGCATTGCTTTTATTTTACAGATACAATTTTTCATTTAGTCACGAAAAACAATAAATATCGGCTTTTTAAATGGCGAGAAGTGAAAGAACATTAAGGAGTCTTAAAAATTACATAAAAAATGATAAATATAGGGATAAAAGTGCACTTGGCTCGTAAAAAATGTACGAAAACATTCATCCGACGAAGTAATTGATAGGATTGTAATATAAATTTACATTATTTGAGATTATTGATAAATTACTTGTAAAAATTTCTTCTTTCAACTTTTAGTAAATTATTTAAGAATCATAGGACATAAATATCAATTTTGAAAATCTCTCTTTTTATTTCGATGCGATTGCAATTGGTTAAAAAAACTACATTGAAACGTATGATGTTACGCGTTACAAGTTGTAAAATAAAATCCTTGTATTTAATCTTCTATTATCTTTATTGTCTTTTCAAGAAAAACCATGAAACTATTTTAAAGATAGAAAATTAGCTTTCAACCGTGAATAACACATTTATAATTTTTATTCAATACTTCTGAAGTATCGATATATTTACTACGATTTCGTGCAAATAAATTGTCGAATGTAATTTCTCGGAATAAACAATAATGCCGCACGCCTCCAGTTTGCTCAAACAGAAAAACGTATAAAAAATAATTAATGGTGCATCAGTGCCACCGTATAACTTTTATCGTCCATTTTGAAAGCTTGAGATGCCAATACTGCCAGTCTTGATTTCTAAACGAATGCATCCAAGATGATACGAGAGCTGGAATCATCTTCAGATGCATGATTTCTCAAATTTAATTGGAGGATACATCGCAATAATCGTCGATAGATTAGCCCATTAGAAAACTGTTAAAAACTTTCATTGCCTTTAATTGATCAGCAGCCGAGCATCAAAATCAAGAATATTTCTAGCCTTTGTTTATCTAAAGAACAAACAATAAAATTCAGAGGTGCATTCGACGTAGCGCGAGTAAATAACGTATTGGCAATAGGTAATGAATTGTTGATTCTTTATTTCCAGTGGGAAGGGGGGGGAGCCACGGCTCGAGACAGTATATCGCCAATGTATCGAGCTGAAAAGCACTTGGAGCAGTTCCGAGGAAACAGTGAAAATGCAAATTCAAGAAAGACCGCGAGCTCGAATGGCATAATGGGACTAGAAGCGGAGGCAAATCCATCAGCGAAATCAATAGGGAGGAGGGCTCGGCAACTACCGTAAAATGATCGCGCCACCAGCGCAGAGGCGGCGGAATACCGAGCGATACCGAGCGATACCGAGCGGTACCGAGCCGTCGTCCGCGTGCGCAAATACCCCAATCATGGTCCGTCTTGGCTCGAACTAGGCTCGACCGGAGCACACACTCGCGATACTCGGACGCGAGGGCGATGGGTTACTTTCGATCGTAAAGTAAGCGAGGCGCGGAAACTCGACGAAACGTGCAATTGAACACGGGGCGCGAATGCGCGTGATTACCGTCATCAGCCCCAAGTTCAAATACCGGTGTAAACGCTTCTCACTTTCGAGTCGCTTGGCGCTTGGCACTGGTGCTCGGAGCCGCTCTCGGTCCAGTCGACACCCCCGCTTCGATTAATCGACACCGATTCGCTCAGACGGCGTAGCTTTTTTCCGGACTCGTCGCGAGCTCCAGCTTACGTTCACCTCTTCCACTCGAAGTCATCGCGTCGCCTCCTCTTCTGTCGTAGCCTGGTTCAACGGCCTTTTTTATTCGTTCTCTTAACTGCTTCCTTCGTGAACGGAGTTTTTTCTCCATTTTATCCAAATTAAATAATATTCGATACTTACTATCGCGCGTTAACGCCGACCGACTACTAAAACACTCCTTATAATTTAATACCGAATGCTTATAAATGCGTCGAATGAAATTTTTCCAACAGCTGAACCGGTGGTTAATATTCTTACGATTAGAGGAGTATTTTTCATTTTGATACGCGTGTGTCTGGAAAATGCGCGCTCGTCAAAAAACCAACCATAAAACTAGCCAATTTTATACGAAAATGACGATTTTAATGCAAGCAGTTATTATTTCTAAAGTGTAAATGATGTTGCGGCGACGTTGAAAATGGTGTTTACCCGAGACATGCGTCGGTTCCTTGTTTTATTTTTCGCTGATTTACTTAGTCTGTTAAAAAAGGAAAGAAAACAGCAAATCTTAGATAAAACCTTTCTGTTGTTTCCTCTAGGTATCGGCTTGGGCGGCTTTTTTGCATATTTTTAAAAATACCTGCTTTTAAGGTGAGAAAGTCCTGCAACGGCGTAATTTGTCGTGAAATATTATAATTAAAGTTAAACGTGTATTCGGAAAAATACTTATAATTTTTTAAGTCCACTGACCGCGATACTAGCGCATGAAAAACTTTGAATAAAAACTGAAGCTTATTAATGAAAGAGGGAAGGCCAAGTATGTAATAAAGGAGAAGCAACGAAACGCCTTTATCATGAAAACGTTACAGTTACTAATATTATTTAAAGCCTACTTTTACGCTTCGCTAGGACAGATCATTTAATCTTATGAAATTACACTTTGCACTTAATGGATTATAGAAAAGGAAATAAATAAGCAATGGAATCTTAAAGACCAGCACTTAAAAAATTTTCAAAATTAATCACACCTACTTTGTAAATACTTTATAATAAAATCTTGCTCCATTGAACGGCTGCGGCAATAAAACTTTTTTTATCATTATCATTAAGAAGGTAATAATTTAATACTCGGACATGGCTTATTCTCAATATACTTACGATAATTCTTAATTATACACGTTAAATTACACAGTGTCGATTTTTATCAATCGCAACTTTTTAATTTAACATAATTAGGGCTCTTATGAAAAAATCGAATAGAAAAATAGTCTGAAGGTCGCGCTATGGAATTAAAAACCATGAATTCCAGACATTCGAGACTCGGCGTGGGCCACCGTTATTAAAATCGAATTCTTATAAAATGTAATCGCGGTCAGTTATGCTTATCCTAATAAGGCCGATAATTTAGATCCACATTATTCGTAACGAACTACAGGCGACATCCAGTGGATGAAAACCAAAAGATCTCGAGATCAAGATCGTATTTGGTGGCGCCATCTCAGCGCGGCTGTTGGTACTTGCTCGCGCTATTGCTGGAGGGTAAACATTTGCTCCAAAACACATGGTACATATGTTTTGCAAGTTATCCCTCTGAAGAAAAACTCGAAAAAGATAATCAGCATCGAATAAGCAAGCCCCGATGATTGCTATTGTAGTCGACTGGCAGTTAGAACAGTTAGAAAGCGATCATTGGCCAATAAGCGAAATTGTTCATTCAATTACTTTTACCGTTTATTTCATATTTTTATCTTTACAGTTTGTTAAGATTGGCGGCTATTGTTGTTTAATTGTTGTTAATGCTTTAAACGAGCAGCAGCTTGCGGATTAAATAACGCGACGAAAGGAGATACAGAGTTTCCCCGATACAAATTAACGTGCACGAGAAACGTTAATCGGCAGTAATAACATAATACGTGGGATAATTTGAGATTACAAAGTTTCCGAAGAACATAAACTCGAATCTTTATAAACTAATTATGCTAATGGTTTACATATGAGCTTACAATGCGATCGTAACGATAAAGATAATCAGCATAAATTAATAACGGCGCATAACGATGTGAGCAATGTTTCCCCATTAGGAAATTTTAATAATTCCCGATTTCCATAAAGGAGCGCGGGCAATCAATCCAGGAGAAAATGGACAAACTTCTGTTACGTCGAGAAATAATCCGAAGCGAAAACGAACTAACAAAGGCGCTTTTTTCAACTTACCCAAGACGTAAATAATTCTTCCATTATGAATAATGTATGGCCGAGCATGAAAAGAGGAATCTAAGAAAATGAAAAAAAGGAAAAAAATGAGTTTGAAAACAAGACTCTTATACTCTCGTTACGGGCTTAACAATAATTGTTCAAATGTTTCCCGAAGGCAAGATTTTAAAGCACCACAACTGCCACACGCGACAGATCATCGCCTTTTTTCAGCCGATTTCTTTTAACTATCCGACCAAAAAACCGAATTCGAATTGTTACAGCTTTTTTATAGAAAGCTGTTTCGCCAACATCACTTTTTACTTATTCAAAACAGTACACGGAATTTCTTTTACCTGACCCCGTAAAAGTAAATTCTTCACTCCTGCATTTTTGTCAAATTATTCCTTCCGAGTTTTTCCATTTCTTCCCGTTGCAGTCTTCTCTCCTCTCTTTTTGCTAAATCTCTGTCTTTTCAAGTAACGCGTAACGAAAAAATTGAGATTTAATTCCGTGTTGTTTCAAGGAGAGTAACTACTTGTCTCACCTTTTGAAATAGAGTCTTGCGCCAGTTCTCGTGAATGCCTCTCATCTGCATTAAAAAATATGATTTTTACGTTCGATCGGGTTGTTATTGTCGTTGTCGTTGCGATTAATTATCAATCTCTTATTTATCGAGCAACAGCGCTAATTCCTATACGTCACGTGTCTTTAAACACAGACTTAAAAGTGTTTAAAAGCAGGCAATATCTAGAGCAGGAAGCTTTTTTAAAAGAATGTAGTTCTTTCTAGAAGACTTGTAGTTCGAATAGGAGGGCGGCACAAATATGACGTAAAATACGTTTTGTACAATCGCGCAGCCTAATTTTTGAAGATCGTAATTATGCACGGAGTTAAAGTACAAGCGTTCACGCGATAAAAAGATTTCTAAAACCAACAGTCAGAAGTTAATCCGCGCCTCGGTCATCTTTGTATCACAATATATCAACGCCGTAAATCTCGGGAAGAACTGCCGATTTATACACAGTCAATCATGGAGCGCACTTCGAGAGCCACATTCTGATCGATTACAGAAAATTGCTAATTATCACTTTCCTTAGTAATTCGGTATACCTGCTACCAATTATCACATTAATAATAATGATTCATATGACTCTTAACACCGGGCTACAAGATAGCAATCTCGAGCGTAGCACAAGCCTCTCTTTTTTCTTTCATAAAAGATGGTAATTTACAAGGCTCCTTACGAAGCTTTGTTTTTTGCTTTCCTCCTTCGTCAATGTTTGCGCTCTATATCCTTGAAGATCCGTTTAAGTATTGCAAAATTAACGATAAAGAGTTGAAAAGAAGCGGGAGCGACTCTTCGTACACTTTTAAATGAAAACTTGGCTTTGATCGTTATCGCGGCAAGTGCATTTTTACTCCGCGCAATCGAAGCCAACGTTACGCTTGAATGCATTTCTAGGCGGTGTTTCGACGGACGCAAAAGCTTAGCGCGAACTCGAAGACTTTTGCGCGGCCCGGCAATCGAGATGCCCCAAAGAATAAAACTGCTTGCCGGATGATTTCGCGGAGAAGCGATGACGGATCTACCTGATCATGCCCAGCGGTACCAATGAGAAGCTTTTCAATAAGTATTTAGCAAATTTTAACAGAAATTCAATTTTATCGCGTAAAATTATCGTCAAGACTTTCGCGGAACATTTTCACTTGGACGGGAGATTAGCTCTGCTCGTCACTTTTCGCGATTCTTTAATCAGAATTATTTAAATCGCAATAGCGAGTATGAATTATTTGGTCCGTTTGATGCGCTTTGCTCGAAAACGCGTGAGAACCAAGCAGCGGAACTCCTTGATTCTCAGATTGAAACATCCGTCAACTTTGATCAACTGCACCTGGTCTACTTAGCGAACACTATTTTACATTTAGACACTGGGAAATTCATGCTGCCCAGCCGGCTACTTTTTCTAAAAATCCTTGACTGGTACCAATCGACAGTTGTAAGTGGCAAGTGACAAAGTACCCGAGAGAAAGATATCGAGCACTCGTGCGACGTAAAAAATACTTTAAAAAGGCGTAGTCAACCGCTGTCGTGTTTTTCGCATTCAACTTTAATAAAAAAAAAAACAACTGGAGTCAAAAGGACCGAGGGCGCGTTCTCGTATGACTGAAACGTCGATTTAGAAGTCTAAACTCCGGAAAAAATGGGGGAAAGCTCGAGTTGGAGAGATGCAGTTGGGGCCTGTTGATCAATTTTCGTCTCTCGTCTATCGACACCGAGATTATCACGAAACGAGCAATTTGCGTCCACTTAAACTATTTAATAACACAACGATCAATTTAGAGCGATTAGTAGTGCGCGTCGGTGTGTCCGCGTAATGATAGCTCCGCGACATAATTTATCGCTAATTACTCGTTTAGTTTGCTTGCATTACCATTAGGCGTTGACAACTAAATCGACAACCAATTGAAATATTATCCTTCCTGTCGCATAATCGAGAGTAATCGAAAAATTAGATCGTCCTCTTGTTGAGATTTTGAATCATTTCTCGCCTCCTAAGGCTTACCGGCATTATCCGCTATCGTTTGCTTGCCTAATTTTTCACCCAATAATTAGCCGACGATTTCCGCGAAGAGATCTTATAAAGTGCGGTCGCTATTTTGAGTGAAGAGAACTGCCACCCGATTGTTTTTTTGCGCTTTATTGTACATGTTTACTGTTTTTATGGGCGCTTTAACTGAACGAAACGATTGGCAAAGTATAATGATCACGGAATTTTCTCTCCCCAGGATGATCTATAATTTTATTTTTAACCTTTTTAGTGCTTTATTTTCTGAAAAAAAGGTACTCTGATAAAAAGTAAGGGATAACCTTATTTTTCGATATTGGCTTCATATATATTTATTTATATTACAAACTCCACTATCATTATTTCAATTAAATTTGTAAAACAAAAAATTACGCTACAAAGTGTAATGTAATTATCATTAGGAATGTCTTTACTCGATAATTTTATCGTGCGAGTTACGTAAAAGTTTTATTGCTTCCCTAAGTATCTACTTATGTTATAAGTTAGTACTTTTGCGATCACATAATTACATATTTTCATCGGACTTACTATTTTTACCAGCTAGAGCTTGAAGAAACTATGCTGCCACGCTATTTTAATTCAATTTTTTTTCGTAATATATCGCACAAAACTTATTCACGATAGATCTTTTAATAATCTCAAGATAACGTTTCAATACTACCGATTCGTTAAAAATAAATTATTAGTAACAAGAAAGACTTTTTTATGACAACTGCTTACTAATTCGTGCAAGTCACACTTAAAGTAAAATATCAATCCTTCAAGATACCAAAAATAATAAAAAACAAAATTTATAGACAAATGCGTATACGCTATTTTCACCGGAAGAATGTTGATTTTAAACCTAAATTTATACAGTGAATAATACGCATACGTAACAAGATTTATTTTAACGTTGATATAAATTGTCGGATTAAATTAAATTTCGTTTCTTTTTTGAGTTACTTTTATTAGAGATTATATTATTATAAAAATACTTCTTACCATTTGTAGACAAATTAAATTTAGTCAAGTTGATCGAGTGTTGAGCAATGGTAGAAAAAGTAAAAATTGGTCTAAATTATCTTTATATTCTATACTATTAGAGTTGCTTACACTCTTTTGTGATTTAATTCAAAGAAATGAATTTTATCAAAAATCAAGCACAATAATATGTTCTTATTCATATGTCAATGTATTTAATCAATAAAACATTCATTTATATATTTATTCTTAAAGCGTGCAATTATAGATATATGAAGCATAAACTCAAGTCACGTGCTTTATAAGTAAAAATATAAATTATCTTATTTTTTGAGAATATAATTTTATTCAATTATTAACTTATTTTTACGTTATAAGAATTTTAAGAATATTTAATAAATCTGCATAATAGAGTATTTGAAAAATATTATTCAACGTCTAAATGCATTTTATAAACTAATATTTCTATTAAATTCCAACTGAATTAAAAAAGTATTTTTAAGTAATAGTAGTTTTTATTACAGAACAAAAAATAATTCCAATTCATAAACGATAATTCATAATAGTAAACTAAACTGTGACTAAAATTTCTTCAAAAATTCTGTAAATCCACGTTTACTTCCTTTCCAAGTTGCATTTCAATTCCTTCAATTATTTACAATAACGTCTAAGAATAATCGAAAAATAAATATTTTAATCATTTTTTCGATGCAATTAATGTGTTTCAAATCAAGTTTCGAGTTTAGAAAGTTATGAAATTGTATTATAAAAGTTGAATATTTCGATGAAGTTGCCAGTACGAAAGAAACAATAAAACAAGTGCAATTTGTTAAATTCATAAAAAACGTATTAATTCCAGTTAACGACGGAAATTACAAATTCGCAAATTTCGTTGAATTGGATCGATTCTTAGTTTATTTCAATTATTTGCTACACTTTAAGCTTCTCCAGATTCAACATCCCGCGCTCCTCTCACTGCTATGCGACTATAAATATTCATACACACTATTATTTGTATGTAAAGCTAGATAGCCTTGAAAGTGTACATTTATTTCAAGTTAATTTTATACACTTGCAAATAAGAGAACTTTAATAGTATACATTTTGAATTTCAATATATGCATTAAAGAATCATTTAATAGACTCTGATGCATTGCGGACAAAGAGCCATAATACTGCCATAATACTCAAGGGTTATGCTAACGTCTGGGATGCGTACTCCGGTGCATCGAAAGTTTTTGCCTAAACATTGGCCCGATTCTCTCCAACATAAACTTTATTCTTAAAAATTTTAACGGGCCGTGGAGACGCGCGAGTAACGACGCACACGTGACTTCAATTTTTGTCGCAACGAGGTCTAAATTTGCTGTATGTCGGAATAATTTGAGGTTAAGCAAGTGACACACGGTTAATGGAATCGAAAATGAAATACAAAAATTATGCAACGGGCTAGTGTGCACCTCTCTCTCTCTCCCTCTCTCTATTTTCACATGGAAAAATCCCAGCTGTGTACACGTCCGTGCATTATGCATAAACCTTCGTGGATTATCGTGCACCTTGTTCTATTTTGCTATTCTTGATGCTGCCGCCGCCGCCGCTGTAGCAATCGTGTGCACACACGCGGGCAGTGCACGTATTTCTAAGAAGCGGCGTATATTGTGCCTCGAGTGCAGCCAGGGTATCTAGAAATACTACTCAGACATAGATCCAACCTGTACTTACCGTCACTCTCGAATAATATTGCTCAACGAACTTTCGATCCGCACGACCTGGCAGCGCGAGGTATGCGAGGGATGACTCGCGTTTCGCTGAAAGGCATTTTTTTCTTCACGAGTATTTGCGCGGATTCAGGAGTTGACTTTCGTCTTTCTTCCGCGATTGACATGGCAATCGATTAGAATTTCGACGCTTTACATTTTACGCGCCTAAAGTAAAATCTGAACGATAACGTATATTGCGTAGGAGCGAATAAAACCTTGATTACTTTGCATTAAAATGCACATTTTAGGGGAAGCGTTATTTTAATGCGTTGTATCGATGTATCAAAATCAGGTGTCCACGAGGTAACTAATTTTGGCTCGACCACTTTGAGGTAGTAGAAATTATTTCAAATCATTGACTTATAGTCATTTCTTTAAATGATCTTCTACTCGTTCAAGAGAGTCATTTAACGCGATTTATTCTTTATAACATAAAAGTAATATAATGTTAGACATTTTTATCTGCAAATTTTATGCAACGAATCCACGGAATATTATGCAAAGAAGAGGGAACAGCGTGTATACCCGAAGTACAGATTAATAACAATTTTTCACGACATCATCGTCTTTGTATTTATATACATCCGTACTTTATACTACGCGCGATAAATCGGCGTTAAAGATACATTCTCGATAAAAGTTAAAGATGTTCCGCAGTTATTTTGTGAAGCATTAAACAATGCGATGTCGCTGAGGCAGTGAATTAATTCGTACTCGATAAAAAATCCTCCATGATTAAGAATCTACGATCGAAAAAGCAACAGCAACTGGCTTCCTTTTTATTCAAAGAGAAAGAAATGGCGAAGTTGCAGACGAAATTGCAATAATTACGAGGCGCAACATTTTTTTTGGAACGGAGATGCACCGGAGGTCCAGTCTAAGCCCCGTCGAAGAAGCTGCGTTTGAGCTGCGTCGATTCGAAGCCCGAATTCGGATACGAGGGATCGAGGAGTCGAGGAGAGAGTGCCAGCTTACTTGAGGATCACCCAGTATAGATCGCGGATGGTCGAGCTCGAGCGAGCCTCGGCCGTGGGTGGCGTTGCCGGGTACACATCTGAAGCCGAGGAGATCTCGCGTTCCCGCCGCTCGACCAATGGGATTCGAATGCTCGAACGTGGGTGGCTGGCAAGGTTTGCGTGTACCTGCGACTCGGCCCGCGATGTGTGGGTGTGGACCATTGCATGATCTACGCGGTGCAGCATCTTTCAAGATGGAGGTCGACGCGAGTCTCGGTTCCTCGTCCCCTCCCCTCTACATTCATCAATAAACTCCACCGCGCGTTTCGTGCGCTTGTAAATTTTACGAGTCCTATCGTCGTCTCCTTTATGAATCACAAGGGCGCGCGGATTATTATGAACTCCAGTCGGGCATAAAATAAGCTGCGAGTGTGGCCGGCCTTTCAAAATAAATAATTAATCCGTACATTTGGAGCTTAATTCGATGCTTTTGCCATCGTATTTCTCCCTTTTAATTTATGCGAGAAATTCACGAGCCAATTTCTGCAAGCCTTCTCAACGAATGCGCTTCTGCAAACCAACGGGCTTGGAAATAAATTTGGAGCCGAGAGGGCGATAATTTGTTTTCAACGCTCAATCGCGCAATGAGGTTGTAAGCATTAAAACAGCCTCCACCTCCACGATTAAAACAGGATGGCGCTCTTATCATTAGATTCGAAAGTAATATTCGCGTAATATTTGCAAGCGCAAGCTGAATAAATTTCCTAATTGGAACAGCGATTCGTAGGGATCGTCACTTTTGTTTCTCTCGCGTTTTGATTTGTTTCAGGATGCGCCTGCAACGAGTAAAATTATTAAAAGTTATAGCTTTGGTCTAGTGCATCTAGTGCATCTGGTGCAAGAATCCAGCAGCTGGGCGCAAACGAGTTCGGCTTCCAAGCACTTTCATCTTTGTTTTCTTTGTTCGAATGCGATTGCATCTCGCGCACGCAGTTTCAGGTACACGCGTACAAGGAGCTGCAGGTTTTGTCGGTCTACGCCGAGTAATCGAGTGCCATTCTGATGCAATATATGCCGATACGAGCGCGATTATGCTACAATTCCGATCTATTAGACCTTATTGCGCCTTGAATTCGCTTCGTCTATGTCTTATTCGTCGATTTGAATTCCGGATAATCCAGACCTGACGAAATAGCGGATCATTGCTTTGCTCGTATTACTCTTTAACGATGACTCGAAAATTAATTGATAAACTGAGATGCGTTCGAGAATTGGTTCGTAGCAGTATCGCACAATATTTTGCGTTTCGCCACAAGATTGAAGATGAGAAATATAAAATAATTGTCGAAAAGTGCAGCGAGATTCGAATGTTCGCTGTTTTAATCATTTTTCTCCATCATCCAGTCATTATTATTTTCTCTGGTTATTCGATTGAAGCCGGGAACGTTGTGAATTCACGATATTGCACCATTGAAGCATAAATTTATTAAAAGTAACAGTAGTGTGGCTAAAACAAGTATTCGGACAAACTTAAATCAATACGCGATTTTCCCCAAAAATTTTAAAATCAGCTGAACTTGTCGAAATTTAAAATGGCGACAAAACTCGTCGGCCCATCGAATTGGAGGGAGTTTACGAGAAATTTGGGAAAAATTTGTCGAATCTTTCGATGCCCTTAATTTCGAATTATTTTCAAACGAATCCGTTGCAAGCCCTTTGACTTTCAATCACTTTCTCGTTTTTCCGTGGACTTAATGCTATCTTATTATCGCAGCATTGCCAATCTTTTTTCAAAACGAATGGAAATAATTCATAAAAATATTTCTCCGTACTGCAACTGTCTATAATTGGCGTATCTTAACCAAATATCAAATTGCTCGATGAAGTCGAATGATGATGATGATGATGATGATGATGATGATGATGAAAGACGCAAAAAGCAAAAAATCCACAAGCGCCACGATATGTGCGAGTCCGCGGGGAGAAAAGACATCGGAAAGCGCAGTTGTGAGCGACGCTCGGATACGTGCAGAAAATACGTATACAGATATCCTCCGAAGGTCTCGACAAGTGGCGTATATCGTCTTGCGAGTTCCCAGGCAAGGACTCGCTGCCTCTCGCCGCCGTCGTCTCCGCCGCCGCCGCCGCTGCCGCCACCACCGCCATGTCAATTCCTCGGAAACAATTATGCCGCAGGATACATAATAACAAACTATTTCTCTCTGGCGATGAGCACGTATCACTTATACTCTGGTGCATTCATGTCTCTCTCTCTCTCTCTCTCTCTCTGCCTTCGTATTTATACACGTTTTATATACACCTCCGCACGCGCATACGCGTCTCTCCGGTGTGTACCTGCGCAAAAGACGAATAGCCTCGTAAATCTATATTACCTATGCATTTTCGAGAGTTTCCTTTTACTCGGTCATTTTTTAGCGAGGGAGTGGAGAGTTTGCAGCGAAAGCAGAGGAGCACGCAATCATTCGGGAGATTTATCGAGTCTGCGATGTGGCCCGTGTAGCCGCGCGTACCCCCGAAATCGCCGACAGCGTGTGCGCGGCCGGGCTCCGGAGGAGCTGCAGCGATGGCGGACGCCGTCTCGAAGGGAGCGAGAGAGATGAATAGATTTTATCCGTTTGAGCAAGAATATAATAATGCGGGGTTAATGGCTTGTACGTGTGATTCGTACGGGAATTTCCAGCCCAAGGAGAGAGTGCACACTGAATTTTATTGTTCTTCTCGGTAATTTAGAAAATAAAACTAGAAGCACTGTTATTCGTTTTACGGGGAACGCGTATGCCTAGAATACCGATTTTATTTCCAAGATCGAGCTCACTATTTGAAATTAATATTGAGCTATAAAAAATAATGCCTTATCTTGCCTAATGATCGTTATAAATATAAATTTCTTTTAGTATTACCGGGAAATGTGAAAAATTACGAGTATTTAAAAAGTGCCTGAGTTATTAAAATTCGCTGTCTTAAAAGGGAATCCTCGTCGGTGCCCAAGCGCTTGCCAGTTTTAAATATTTAATTTTCCGAAGGATCTTTTATCGTCGAGCGCGCAACTTATAATAATGCCGATAAAGAATCGTGCGCGTTCATCGGGATATTGATTGGAATTAAAACGGATTTATTTCAAGGACACGAGTCGCAAATTCTTGGAAGGGGCGAGCTCTTCTGCTGGCACATTATCGGTGTGACCAGTCACACACCCACACACACGTCGCGACTATTCTCATTCCAAAAATCGGGATGAAAGAACGCGAGCTGCGCAGGAGGTTGTGTTTGGCTGCTTTGAAACAATGCGTGCGTGTATCAGCGGAAAGTCCGTCGACCCTAGCGGAGAAGAAACGAGATACGGCCGCGGGTAACGTGTTATTCGGGATAATGTCAGCCATCGAATGGCAAGATAATGAACACAATTCAATTTTGTCCTTTCAAGGACGACGCTCAAATTGTCGGAATATACTCGTTTCAGGCAATTGCAGGTCGATTCGTAGCCAATGCCGTATTGCGTGATCCACTTATGTGATTTTTGTATTTAAGTGTAGGTCCGAAGCCGAGTAGATAAGCCCGCACGCCGCAGAGGCTCGCTTCTGTGTGTTAAGTGTCATTATGCCATAATGCACTATAACGCCTGCAATTCATTTCGTGCCGTTTACCAGTGAAATTTTCTGCCCATCATCAGGACGCGATGTAAGTACATATGCTTGCCGTTGCCCAGAGCCGCGAGTGATGCTTATTTGTCAAACGACACTTTTATATGGCGCTAGGGCTTTTAAGTTTCGAAGGGCTCGCGCGTGTTCCTCCTTCATTCGATCGCATCCATTTCCGTCAAAGTGTATTTAAATATTAACCCCAGGGCCGGCTAACGATATCATCGATTACCTTGGTCCTAAACTATTTCTGCGGCATTTACCGCGTTTAACGAGTCAACGGAGCGCACGACAAAACGCAATCTAGTGTACAGGCAACAGCCCGGATCGGATAATAATTTTTCGTGCTAATTATAAATGGGCTAATGGATAAAACTGCGTTGCACCTTAAAGCCGTTGCCGTTACTTTATTGCGCTAGCGCTCAATTCACTTACTTCGGATCGAGCTGTTGTTGTTCCGCGAAATAATCGAACGCAAGACGTTCGAGGTTTTCGTCCACGTCCAAGCAGCTTCATCGACGAAACTTGAAAATTTCAATTAAATATGCAAGCCAATAAATAACGCGAAATAAGACGTTGAGCGAATTTTATTGATAAAAGTCCCTCGTTCCCGTGTTGCGCTATAATATTAGTAGTGATAATGATATATCATTAAATAAAAATTTACACCACTGGCTGGGAAATTATTAGTGGCCGTGTTAAAAAATATTGTCCGTGTGCTTAAACGAGGCCTCGTGAGGGGATTAAGGTTGCAAGCCGAGGTGCAGCCGTTAAATTAATAGAAAACACACTATTGTAAAATATTGCGCTCAACAATGAGATCCGGAGCGAGAAATTTCTCAAGAGCAGGATGCGCGAATTATTTACAAAATGATACACAATCATTGGTCTCGAGGGGAAAAAATTCCACCAAACGAATCGAATCTCGCTCTCAGCACTCAACAAGAAAAACGCATTGTGCCCGCTCTCTCTCTCTCTCTCTCTCGACTTGATAGAACATGCAGAAAAACAAGACAACTTAGCGTGTGCGAGAGAGGAAAGAGAGCAAAAGAAGAAGACCGGGCCCATAGAACACGCACGAGCCGAGGCTCAAGCTCTTCTTGCGCAGGATCGGTAATAACCCAATAAATCAGAGTATCTCGCCGGTGCAATTACGTCTCTCTAGTGGCCCGAGAGCTCCAGATATGTGTGCGTATAAATGCGCGTGTGAGAACCCAACCCTTCTCTCGTAAATATTGCTCGGCGTCTTCTCTCTCCCTCTCCCTGCGCTGATCCCACGACCCTGAAGACGGAGGAGAGAGCAAGATAGTTCACTCGCTGCTCGCTGGGGTTGCTATCTCACCCCGTCAATTTTTTACTCGGCGCGGCGGCTTTTTTTCTCTCCTCGTCGAGCGCTTACCTTCATGGGAACCAATAAAGTGCGCGCGTGTGTGCGCGGGTGTGCGTGTGTCCGACGAAAACCGATAAACCGAGAGCCCGAGATACAGCGAGACAGAGAGACAGAGCCACGGAGCGACGGGGAGAGGGAATTTAGGTGATTTAATTGCTACCGACAGCAATCTGTTAATTTGAGAGTGTCAGCCTGAGAAAGTGGGAGAGGGAGGAGGAGAGGAAAAAATCAGCTGGAACGAAGTACGAGTTGTTGTGGGGCAATTATTTCGAGTCTAAGCGGACGCGAACGGTTCTCAGCTCTCGAAATTACACGATACAAAGTTTGCCGAAAAGAAATTCGTATAATTTGCCGGAGCTTGGCTTTCCTCTGCCTTTTTGCGGTTCCTCGTCCTTCTTATAAATATGTGCTATAAACACACTGAGAAAAAAGTTTTTGCAAGTTCGACTAGCTTGTTTTGCTAGATAATAATAGCCACATGAGCTCCTTTAACGATTCGCGTTACGGACACTAAAGATTTCAATCGGAGATACGTTTCTAATGTGATTGTTGGCTCGGGCATACCTTATGATCTCCTCTGGTGCCCACAAGCTATTGAAAATCAGTCAAACCCGATTGGCGAGATTGGCGACGAATCAAACTATTAGCTCCAGCTGTGTTTTTGGGTTGCGATAAACTTTTACCCCCAACTTACATTCGCATCCTCTTAAACTAATCGCACGAAACTATCGCACGAGCTGCTGTTCGCACTTTTATTATCGGCATTTTAATTATCAATCCGAGTCTCGTAAAAGTTTAACGTCGAGTGATAAAAATTGAGTTTAAATCAATTAGGCTCAATGTGGCTTTTCCCATTGAGTAGTTTTGCTCGTAACGGAGTAACGAATTTTGAATACCAAATTTGCTTTCGCGTTTTCTACAAAATTTTCTATAAAAACGTAATAAAGTCAACGGCACTCGTGGCTTGTATTAACTTTAATATCAGTTTTAAAAAATTTGTCCCGAGCTATAAATTTAGTGCATAAACGATGCATGAGAAAATTGTGCGATCAACTCGGAATGATTTATGTGTAAAAAGTTACTTTACATAACGTGCACCAAAATTTTTAACATTTCAGAAATTAACCCAAGCCTCAAAAGCCTTCATTTTAATTGTAAATTTAGCTTTTTCACAGCGAGTTTCGTTTACATCTACCACTTAATTGATTTTCCAAAAGAATTTGTTTGCATTACTTTATATTTTGATGATTTCCAAAACAGATAACAGGTGAATTTTTGACAGTTGGTTCGTCCAAACGCAGAGCGAATAAATAATTAAAAATGTATTTTGCTCAGTTGCTCTGACTTTTATTCGATCTATGTAAATTGGAAATATAATAATCATACAGTTCGCATGAAAATGTTCACCTACATTAAATTTAATATATTTGCTTAAATAAAAAAATGTTCCTTATTTCTATTAGTATTCCTTCATATTAATATATTAATTGATCATTAAAAAAAAGAAATAAAATTTGTGATAAATATTGACTTAGTTTTCGAACCATAAATTTTCTTCATAAAACATTTTCCACTATTAATCTTATCGATAATGTTTCTTTTTTCATCGAATGATTTTGGAAATGAAAAAATTAAGAATAATTGAAAATACTACGTTGGGTAATATAGATGAATAAAATATTTAAGGAAACCTCTTGTGTAAACAGAACATTTATCGGTATAATAAAAAGCTAACAACTAGCATCGAGTGATGTTGGTGGTCAAATTTTATTTATTTTATTATTGTACAATATGGTAAGGGTAAGTGGAAAAAATACAAACTAGAAGATAATGCAGAGTACAAAGAATCGTTAAAACAAAAATTCATTTTTATTACACAGTATTGATTTGATTATTACCCAGTAATAATTTGTTTCCAGGCGAATAAAAAGAAAACCAAGTCCATTGATATGACAGGTGGTACAACTACAAAGTTTCATAAAAATGTTTTTCTCTTTTTAGTTGAACGAAATTGACTCGACAGTCCGTTTTTATCGAATAAATAAATAAATAAATAAATAAATAAATAAATAAATGTCTCGATAAGGAAATATCGATTGTGCAGTATTAATTTTGGAACGGGCTTAAAGTAATTTCCCGAGCAGAGGTAAATATTGTCCCCCGTGTAATAGATTTTCCACGCAGTGCCGGAGGCTTATTTATTGACACGCATTTAAATCCCATATCCTCTGATTATCTTCAGTAATTGTTTTGTCCACGATCTCAGCGGTGTAAGTTTATCGAGGCTCATGCACGCAAGAGGCATCGATTTTTCCGACTCGAGGCTAAATTAGTCCCTTGAAAATGATTCTCTCATTAATGTACACCGTGTGTCTCGTGCGCGCAGACTCGGTGCTCATCCTCAGTAGCAAGGGAAACACGTTCGTAGACAGGCCATCCCGGAATCTATAATTTAGACGCGAACGAAGACACGAGCCATCAAGATTCCCGCGGCGCTCGTAAGCAGCGGAGGGACGCGCCGAGAAAATGCGCCGCCGCCATAATGACTTTCCGATAATATTCCGAGTAGCGCTCGCAGCCCAGAGCCGCCCGTCCACCCCCGCACGCGCCATTTCCACGACGCGAGAATATGATGAATACTTAAATGAGTAACGAGCGCAGAGCGCACGCGTCCTTCCTCGGGACGACGCTGGAAGCCCAGAAAAACCGGTACCCAGCGTACGGCCAACTTATTCGTTTCGCGCTCTCTGTGTGCGTGTGCACGCTCGGAGGCGGAGAGGCGCGGAGGGCGAGAGAAAGAAAGCGAGCGAGCAGGAGCGCAAAATTACACGTATAGATGGCATTGATGAATGGCCGAAAGGATTTTGATAGACTCGAGCCGCGGCTCTGCGCTCTCTCTTTCTCTCTCTCTCTCCGTATAATAATCGCCGATTCTCACAATTTCTCGCAGCGGGCCGCGAGTTGAGAGGAGGTCGAGCGAGAGAGAGGTCCTTCCTCTGGTTACCTTCGGCACGCCACCATCCCATTATTCGCATTATCGTTACAATGCACATACACAAAAAGGCGCGCACGCGCGCTCGTGCACGCGGAGGTGGGCGCTTCGTTCATTTATTCCAGTGAAAAGTCACTCGTCCGCATTTTTACTTTGAGTAAGTCCAGTAACTTTCAATCGGATAAGAGTGAAAAGTTCTTACGTTACACTAATTACGCTCCCAAGATATACAGCGCCCCCGCTCTTTTTTTGGTAAGGGGCTAATTGGGCTCGAAAGCGATACCCGTTTTATCTTTGCAAATTCAGAGATTGCATACGTTGATTAAACGAATACTTAAGCTATGACGCTCGCTCGACTTCTTGATGGACAGCATATTGAAGCAATTTCGTATAGCCAGTATCGCTAACAAAATTAACGAAACTTTTATCAGTTTTCGGGTAAAGCTTCCATTTTCGGATTCTGAACGCAACGCAGCTCTTTCATCTTGTCGATTCAATCACTCGTTTAACGATAACGCGACAAAGTCCTTTTAAATATTTTAACGGCCTCTTTCTCGTTATGCCGCGGATTGATGCCTGAAACGCGGCGAATCATCGATTTTAAACTAAAACAATGTTACCTCACCGCTCCTTTGTTACGGCTTCAGATCCGAAACTGATAAAAGGTTCGCCTTTGCTCGCTACAGCTCTGTTTTATTAATGCACGACTAAAAATGCAAGAACCGCGTCAGAAATCAGATTACGAGACAAAAAGTGTACAAGCTGTATTTGTATTTTTCCGCAAGCGAGTTTTATGAAAATGCTGTAAAAAAAAGAATTCACCCGATGACAGTTGAATAATTGCTGATATTTACGTATAATTTATTGAAGTACCAATTGTAGTTTAAAGGTACTTATTATGATCGCGCAAAACCACAGATTGTAACCTTTTCTTATTTATGAGAAACTGGCAAAATGGTAAAAAGTGGTAAAAATGGTATAAACGGCGAAAAAATAAAAGACGTTTGGAACGAAAGCCGTAGTGTGTTTTCTACTTATTGCCCGCGCGAAGGAGAACGTACAGTTTTTTACGAATTCCGCGCGTTCGATCGTCGAATTATCATTCGTCGTAACGTAACGTAATAAATGGTCGGTAAAAGCGTCCCCTTCCTTCCTTGGTTCGCTGCAGTCCCGACGCGAGGCTTACGCGTTTTCCCGTCGGAGAAAAGGAGTTGCGCTCGCTCGTTAAAGCGCGAGAGGCAAGGAAGCAAGGACGTAACGAGGAGCACCGCTAGATCGGTGCCCGGGACTGATTCGGCTCGCGAGGATGCGAACTCGAGCTAAGAGCCGGGAAATTATCGTTAATAAAAGTCGGGCGCAGGAGGACGAGGGACGGAAATAAAAAAAAATTGTCTCAAAGTGGCGGTCGTTAGAGGCGTTATCAATGGCACGATGGCATTGCCCGGGCAATAGTAGACGTAGACGCGCAGGGGCCCGCAACAGCCACCGAGGGTTGTGCACGAGAAGAACGAAGGGGGGCCCCCGCGGGGATATAAATCTTCCATCTGACAGACGCGCCGCCTCCGACGCTCTCTCTCGACCAACCGAACGAGTCGGAATTCCACGGGGCAACGCCCTCGGACTTCGCGGCGCGGCTCTCACGTACGTGCGTGCGTGCCCGCGCGGCTCCCTGTGTGCGTGCCAGCCCAGGCCGCTCCGCACCGCGAACTCGCCTTGCATTTGCATGTCATTTCAAAAGCCCATTACATATACAGAGAGCACCGAACCCCACCCCGGCGGCGCCTTTCTCTTTCCTTCTCGGGCCGGAGCATCGAGCCGCGATGTCTGCGCGGCCTTATTTTCCTTTCGACGTCTCGCGGGCCCGAAGCCTTGTTTTCGTTTGCGCCTCCGTAGTTTTCATTTTTCGAATGAAATCCAAGGAGAACGAGATGCTCGCGTCTGCGCGTAATCGAATCTCGGATCTCGGCTCTCGCCGAACGAGGTGAGAATAACGCCTCGCGATCTCTTTGCACTCCGCGACTTTTTCTCCTCGAGGAGGAGCCTGTAATTTCTTCATCGCGACTGTTTGCTCTAGCCGCGCTGACGTGAATTTGCTGGACCGACTGGGCCGCGTGTTGCGACGGATTTCAACCAAATCCAAGACTCCCAGCCCCAAAAAATAAGAAATACTCTTACGCGTAGATAAGAGGCGCGTGCGAATAAGCGAATAACCGGAGGATCTCCCGCCTCCTCGAGCAGTTTATATTTTTTTATTTCCGTTAAATTACACGTTGCGCGAGGATGAATTTTAATTCGATCCCAGCGCTCGGATATTTATGACAATATTTTATCAAATTTAAATAATTAAGGAAATTGACGGCGTACTATGTAAATATTGCGCGGACTTCTCGACGACATAAAATAAAATCACACTTTTTGTAAAGGCGGCGCATTAAATTTTTATCTTTGGCATAATTGCGTCCATAATTCATATACATGGTTGCATTATCATATAAGCAAGATTAATAATTATTCGGCGAGCTTGTGTTACGAGATACGTTAAATATTTTTCTCGTCACGCGCACGATAAAAAAGCAGCAAACAAGTGCGCTGCGAGTGAGAAATTAAATATAACAACGCGTCAATTCCTGAGGAATGATCGATGGCGCGCCCGAGTCTTTATTTGTAATGTCATCCGTCAATCTTTCAATTTCAGTTTAATTCCCATCGCAAAGGAAGCCGCGTAACGGTGTGCGTGTGTGTGCATCGCAAACCTCGCAACGTTGGTTGGGTGCACGTTTGCGTAAAAGGAAACTGCTAAAACTGCTCGCCGTCTCGATAAGCAAAAGCGGACAGCCGCGGAGCCAAGCAAATCACGAGCGGAGCGGGTTTTTCAACGTTTGCGCAAAAAATAAGAAGCGAGAGAAAATGGAAAAAGAAAGGAGCGGTTCATTTTCCATTTTATTCCACGCGAGAGCCATTTGTGTTTGGTATATTATGCCGATTCCCATCCGCGAATCGCGTGTTTGGCTCGCATCTATCCTGCGGGCTTTCCCTCATCCCTCATCCCCCGAGCCTCGGGGGCCGGCCGCCTGGCTTGGGGGAGGAAACTTGCGTCTAGATGCGAGCAGCCCTGCCTGCACATGCGATATCAGCGGCTCCTATAAGCCGCACACACGTGCGCGTCACGCGCACCCGTGGACAGCATTCGAGAACCTCGAAAACTTCTCCCGTCACGAATGTGTGAATGTGCCCCGACCGCAGGATATTTTCGAATCACACGCGACCCATCGGTTTTCGAAGTTAACCCCATCGTGTCTGCGTTAATTCCATTAATCGTACTCCTACTCGTACTCCCCGGGCGTCTGATTTTTCTCTTTTTTTGTTTTTGTTCGGGGGTTGTTTTCGATCGCGCCGACTAAGGCAGCACCCTCGCATGTGTGGCTCTTTATTCAATTCGACACACTGTCCGTGTATGAATTTTTAATGGTCCTTTAGGTCGCCTCCGGAGAAGTTAACGTTGCCCAACCTGTGTATCTGTGCGTGCGTGCGTGCGTGCGTGCGTGCACACGTCCGTGTGTTCAAAGCCCATTTACATTCGAATACTCGGGATGAAGATTTAAGAAAGAAAAAAAACACAAATGAGCTTTAAGACCAGAAAATGACAGAAACGTATAATCTTTATTATACGTATTTCGTTTCATAATTTGCTCTTTTTCAGATTCTTAATTATTCATTCTATTTGCATAAATTTTTTTCGAAATATTCCTTGTCATTCTTCGATGAAGAGCTTAAAAATTTTAAAGTATTTTTATCAATTCGTAGCAGTTACAGTGTCAATCTGATCTATTGATTTTCTTATATTTTAGTCTGAGATTGTGACAAAAAATCCTCCACCCTTGAAAAGCAATTGCATTATTCTTCAAGCTGTAAGTCAGAAAAATCATAATTTTCAATTAATTAATGATAATCGCAAGTTTGTCCTTGCAAAATAATAACTCTTAAATACACATTTTTGTCATACTTTTAATATTTTTTTATCGCAAACCATTATTTTTATCGACTTTTATTAATTTTTATAAATTTTCAACTAGTATTGCTAAGCTTGATGTAAAAACGTGAAAGTATGAAAGAATTTTTCTACTTTTAAGCATTATTGGTGTAAATTATAATATTGCATCATCAATTGACGTTACGCTTACCTGTTGTGTGAGCAAGAACCTTCATAAATTATTGATAGAAGTTTCTATTGTTTAATTATAAATTGTATAGTTGATCATAGTGTTACACATGCTTGTTCGTTATGTATTCATTATCACCTGAATATTCAAAGTCTTATGAGCAGTATTGATGTTATCTCGCCGTTCGCCAGATGGCAGTTAAAATAAATTTAGTGCTCAAAGCCAACTTGCGGCATTTATTATTACAATACTATGTTGCTTTAATAGCACACAGAATATTAATAATTACACCCAATTTATATACGGATCCCCATAGAAAAATTTGGCGAACTAACAGGAAAAATGTATTGGCTCGATTTCTTGAGGGACTTTGAGGCCTTCCGAAGGTTATCGAGAAGCTGAGATCCATGAGTTAGGAAGAAGGGGCACTTAGGAGCACACCAATTCAAGCATCTGATGGGCGTACATGTATGAAAGCACTTGCTATATTTTCCGGATCAATATTTTAAAATACTGTTGGCGCCTTGATCAACGGGAGAATTGCAAGGCATTGTTGTTACGAAGTATTTGCTGACTGTCCAATGACTGCGAAATACATATTTGACATCAATGAAAAGAAGAGTTTTTTGACATAAAACGTCACTTGAAGACGATTGGTTTTTCTGTGTAAGCGCAAGTCTTGGTGGGCTATTTATTTTAACGGGTTGTAGTACAGATGTGTTTTTAGAGCTAATTATTTCGCTCGTTATTGTTAACAAAATTTGAATAAACCAAGTACCAATTCAAACGTTCACACACTCCGTGATACCGCGGCCAAAAGCCAGACTTCCTCGACGCCTCGAGTGCTTAATGGGCTTCACCAAGTTTACGTCTTTTTGGTGCACACAAGTATTTATTTTACGAGGACCTACCTTTAAACATACTGTCGTCGAATATGAAGCGTCACCTGCAAAGACGTTGCACTACATTGTGGTGAATTTTTCCAACGTTTTTACAAAAGCGAAGGAGCTACAAGATATCTTATCCAGATCTTCAAACTGTTACAAAACACAGGTGAAAATAGTGTAACGCATATTGATGAAATGATATTTCCTCAAAATTAGGGTGGCAATCTCGCGTGCACAACGACAGACATGAACTTGGATTTTCATCATCAGCAACTTACACTACTGCACCAAACTCTGTTGTCGGACCAAGAGTTGTATCGGCATAAGCATTCAGCTCGTGGTATACTATCCATTAAAGCCACGGGAGAGGTTATAATGGAATTTGATATTCGATACAAGCCATGACTCCATGATTTTGTCCTGGCACCGGTTAGAAGATTTTCATCCGAAGAGTCATTGAAATCAGATACATTAAGAAAATTTATCTAAAGATAAATGTACCGGATTAGCTTGGAAGGTTAATGGATTTAGTTCAAAAAGAGAAGTTTTGGAAAAACCCGAACTTTCGATCAAACTTATTCTGAAAGCTGTCGGGTTGATAAATGATATAAAGTCACGTTCTTTGAAACTGTGATGTACTTTAGTTCACAGACATGCAAACACAACGAGAACAAAATCCTTGGACGTTCCCCTCAATTCAAAGGTGGGCGATTTTTTGATCAGTATCGAAAAATATCGTTCAATCTTGTTTGCGATGAGCCCGAACATATCTGTTCTTATTATTTTCCGAACGAACAAAAATTAATGGCCTGAAATTCGCATTTATTATTATCACGGATGTCGAATACTCTAAACTGCGAAATGAACTTATCCAGCCGTGAGACGCACGGCCTCGATTAATAGCGTCTCGCGAGAGACAAGTGTCCGTTTGCTTTCCCATAACAATTGTTTATTAGTTTCGGATAAATATTCAAAATATTTGCACGAACCGTTATACAACTAAATTTTTATTTATTTGTAAATTTCCATAAATTATGGATGCGTCCGGGGCCTTACTATTTTATGAAATTTTTTCACGTTATCAAAAAATTGAAAAGTCTTCGCGTTAAACTAACATATTGCTTTAATTAGACGTACAGTAATTAAGATATACTTTTAAAATAAAAATTGTCTAATTATCTGAGGACGAAAGGCCAAAAACAAAACTGTTTTAACGGTAAATTGCGCGAATGTGGATCAAGAAACATGGAAAGGGCATCCCCGTCCACGTATCGAAGCCCCATTTTTCGACGATCGTAAAAGCATCAAAGATTCGATGGATTGGTGCATAATCTAAGTTAACTCATCAGCGTGGACATGGACAGACTAGCGAGTAGCACTCGATCGTGATCGCATCTTTTGAATATTTATAAAGTAATTTCCCTCTTCTTCGACGCACAATCGCACGCTCGCGTAAACGTTTCCCAGGTTGCAGACTGAACGGGCCTGTGCTTCAGAGGGAATTTTAAAAACGAGCTCGGCGCTAACAGAACTCATCAGTCTGGGGATCTATTCCGTGAACTGCGAGCTTTGGGAATCGGTGTTTTCGACACTGCCTAGTGCAAAGTGTTTTTAAACTTCCTTTGATAAAGACGAGGTTCCAGAAAATAGGTGCGAACGTTTACGCTGTGCTAATTTTGAATCACGAAATCTCCCTTACCGATTCTCGTATTTCTAAACGACGCGGCTGCTCCGATTGGAGTTTCAGCGGCTGCAGGAACGAAGCGTTCCGCCAATGAAGGTAAATTACTCGCGTAAACGACCCTCCATTACATTACAAAAATAGAATCCATAAATTTTCAACTGCTTAATGGATAACTCTTTATCAATGTCCATATTTGCAATAGACCAACCATTGTGCAATGGTACGAATTAAGATTATTAATGCGAGTTTCTCGAGTCTTGGCGTTGACCATCAGTTTTCACTTGGCGCTCATGAGAAAATTCTATTGTGCGACGCACATCATTATTTAGCGAGTGATAAAGTGTACGATGATAAAAAGGGTTGCTTGGGAACGAACAGACGCTATTTGCACGGGGCCTTAAAAGTTGGCGCGCCTAATTAAATCAAGGGGTTCGAGTGTTTGCACTAAAATTAACGGCTCAAATCAGACAGGGAGAAAAAAGAATTTTAAGAGCGCGAGTCCCTGCGCAGTGCGAGCAGTCAACTTTCCCATCTCGCAACCAAGAAAAAGAAAAAGGGAAGCAGCAGCAGCAGCAGCGTCTGCAAGAGACGCACAAATCATCTCCAAGGCGCAGCGCTCGGAGAGTAAAAAGAGCGGAGGCGCACGAGCTCCTCCGACTCAGCGAAAAAAGATCCCTCCGCGGAGGGATTGCGCAAAACGTGGCAGTGCGCGCGTAGGGCTGTAGATTACTATTTTTATCAGTAAAAACACGAGGGAAGAAGAGAGGAGTAAGTTTTACAAGCGCGGACCGCATCTTGCGCTCTTCTTGCACTACACTACTCGTCGGAGGTCGTGCATCACAAGAGTCTGGCAGGATAATAGCCACCGCCGCGAGAGGGAGGCAAGGAGGGGGGAGGCAGTCGTGGACCATGCGCCACCGCGAGTGATTGATAGACACCCGAGTCCGGCGAGCGAGCGTCCGGGGCATATATCCTGATACTCCCCGAGAGGGGAAGGGGGCCTGCACTCGCGTGTAAGAATTTCGCCAAAATCACTTGAACGAAACGGCTGAGAACTTATGCGGGCCTCGCGCGCGAGTCATCATTCGGCCTTGCGCGTAAACTCTGATTAAACGCATGAGCCGGGAGATGGAGGGAGAGGAATTTCATGGTTACACCGGGAGACGCGAGGGACACGCGGACGGAACTTTACTTCTGCTTGCTTGACGTGGAAATTGCAGTGAAGAGGACAACGCACACGCCGAGGCTCGACTTGATTGAAAACAAAATTGCGATCACTCGCTCCAACTCGGCGCTTCGAATTTGTTTCGGTAACATTGTAGTTTGCAGCCCGGGAATTCGGGGCTGCCGGTGGGAAAGTTGAAAAGTCTCGACGATGGCAGCGTAAGACTGCGGTTAACAGGGCTCACGTGCTTTGACGCAACTCGAAAGATACGTTTCGTTCCAGCAACAATGGCGCCCTCGTTTCCACGGGAATGCGAGAGCACGAGCCGCGAATGCCCAAAGTTATGGAAGCAATCGCGACAGTCCGAGATCCCGCATAAAGTCTTGGTTTCAAGAGGTAATCGGAGCTTCCCGAGAGCAGAAGCAATTTTCGAAGGGACTGATCGGGTTGTGGCGTCGACTGAACAGGTGGAGCCAGTCGATGGGCCACGCAAAACTGAAACGTCGAGTACCCGCGAAAGGAGCAAAGGTGTGTTTTATCGAGAAACTGACCGAGCGCAGAAGAAGTGCCGAATTATTTTCGTTGTAGCGGTGCCGAACAACGGGACGTGCAAATTTACGGGCATCGATACTTCGTTTCGGAAACTCGAATTATTCAAAGGGTAGTGTTATAAATCCCGCTTTTCGCGAATAAAGGTCCGTGCATTCTAAGGGAATGAAAAATGCGAAAAGCTCTTCATCGTTCATTTTTAACGATGCAAAATGTAAACGTTGCAATTATTTTCGTTGCGTACTTGGTCGTATCAGCCCTTTATCTCGGCAAAGGCGAGTCAGAAATGTTTGGTGTAATGCCTGCAAAATTAAAAATAAACAAAAAAACCCCTCGTGTTTCATTACAATCCATAATTTGCGTATCTGGCACAGATATCCCTTGGAAAAACCAACACTACTATGACAATTAACATACAAAAACCGGAGCGGTGGGGTATCAATTCTGGTAAGCAAGACCCTATTTAAATCACTAATAATATACTAATATATGCACATTGTTCACAGTGATTTTTCCATACGGTTTTACAATTCAAATGATTGTCGAAAAAACTTTTAACGCTGATATCGGAAGGCAGTTGATGGTTTAATTATATCGTGGCCGTCCGGCATCGTAATAAATTAATTTCGCAAAAGGCTCGTGAGATGAAAGTTTTGCAACGCTCGAGCCGTTGAAAGATGCAGCTTTCGAAATCGCGAGCCAAAGCCGAGGGGGTAAAGGATATAAGGATATAAGGATAAAAGGAAAAAGCGCCGTACGCGACGGCCGCACCAGGAGCGCTCGGTCTGCGTGCTGGAACGGCGGCGGCAAATCGATAGCGGCGAACCGAGGCAAAAAATATCGCGCGTTCCCGGGGAAGAGGAGATGTACCCGTAGGTGTGTTGGTTCCTTCCTGGAAAGGAACGGCCACTCGCATGGCTGTAATGCGCAGCGATTGCCATTGAAAATGGGGCACGGCACGGCTGCGGGCTTTTCGTATGGTAACCATATTTCGCGGCGTTGCACGGTAGCGTGCCAAGGAAGATTTACCACCTCCACGCGCGCGAACGCGCGCGCGTACCTACCGGAAAAAGTGGTGGGGCTGCGCCACCGGCTGGAAGAATGGTTTCCGGCGGTGGTAGTTTGTAGCCGTAGAGCCGCGCTCTTGCTCTCCCGAGGAGCCCGAGTCCGACTCATCGCCGCCGCCGCCGCCGCGCCTACGTCTGGCTTTCTTTTCGGCAGCCGTAATTTTTAGCAATCCTGGCGTTGGTTGTTTCGCTTTCATCGCTCTCACGATCTCTTGGGAATCAAAAGGGCAAAATCGCAAAAGCCGATTCGAGTCCCGATTGCAAGGCGACAAATTTGATGTCATCGACGTATCAGTGGATGTTCTGATACGCCCCAACGTTCGAATCGTCGATAAATGATTAATCGGTGGATTCGTCATCGTAAAAGCACGTCGCCATCGACTGCTAATACAACTATCGATCCGATGGCCCGTTTTTCTATTCTATCCTGCGAACCTGATTAAAATGTATATTTTACACAAAGCAGAGAGGCAAGTCGGAAAGCCGCGAGTCCGAAAGGCAGGAAGCGGCGGAAAATCAGATTAGATTCACGAGAGATAAGAAAAAGTAATAATCCGCTGGCATTGGAAAAGTCCGCAGCAAAGCCTCGTTTTTCCGTTTACGTCGGAGAAAAAGAACGTTTAGCGTCGAAGGATGAGACTGCCTGCTGCTGCTTTTGTTAAAAACAGCAATCGCACTCTTATTCCGGCAAGATAAAAGAAATCGCGGCTCGAGGTTGGCAGGGAAGCTTCCGGAGGAGCCGGCCCAGGAGATCTAGTCCAGCCTTTCTCGGAGCAACTTCCTTTTGGGTCCAAGACCGCGGTGCACATCTGCCAAGAAGCCCCACCGACCCGGTCCTGAAACTGCCCTTAATACCCAGGTCGGTGCACTCGACCGACTCGCTCGGCCAAGATCGCGGCAGAGATCTCTCGTATAAATAGCGCATAACCTGCAGTCTTGCCTGCACTCGAATAATTGACTATCGCCGTTTATACGTACACCTATAGAGCGCTCGGCGGCTCACGAGGATGATGAGCACTTTGCGATCGCGCGCGACCGCTCATGCCTTGCGGTCTGTGCACTCCTAGTCTCTCTCCCTCTCTCTCTCCTCTCTCTCTCTCTCTCCGCTTTCCTCCTGCTTTTTTTCGCCAAAAGTCAAAAGGGCCCCCAAGGACTATAGGCATTCGGGACGCGCGGCGCATTAACAATCGGCTCGTCGCTGTCGAAACGCATGCACACGTGTACGCGGTCGAAGCAACGCAGACTTGACGCCATATAATGGACCGTCCAAACGTCTTTTCGTCTTGCACGTGTGCGTGTATATACAGAGCGATATTCCAAGTCGGAGAGGCATGCTCGAGGTTAGGCCCTTGAGGGCCCGCTCGTCTTTCGCTCTCGGTTCCCTTTTTCGCGCTCCGGGCCCCGAATGCCAAAAACCACCTAACTTCAAACGTACGCAGCACGGATAATTGGGGATAATGCCGGGGTTTGCGTCGCAGTCGGGCCCCTTCTCCCGTAATTGCACGAGAGGCCTTTTTCGGCTCTCCCTCTCTTTCTCTCGCTTCACGTTACATCGCGAGGCGTTCGCGCGCGACTGACCGACGGACCTGTCCGAACAACGTACAGCACGTCTGCTGGATGAGGAGCCAGCGGAGAGAGAGAGAAAGAGCTTTCGCAGAAACACGCCGTCGATATATACCGCCTAATTCCTCGGTTTGTTTCGTGCGATGCTGCCCGCGCTGTGTTATTACGCGTCTCTAGGCCCCTCGGGGGGACTTGTGCCCCGTTTTTTGGGACAGAGTGAGGTGGGAAGGGATCACGAAGGTCTAGGCGCGAGAATCGGGGCGACACGTCGGTCTTGTTGGGCTGCCAATGATTTCGCAGTATTTCGTGCAAATGCTTTTCATTAAACGAGTTTGGCCGTTCTCGTGACTGTTTTGCATGTAAAAGGAATCAAATTTTTGCACGAAATCGATTCGTTACAATAAAGGCCTTAATGAAAAAGAATACTCTGTTGCTTGATTATAAACTCCGCGTTTAGTCTTTCAAATCGATGGATCGAAGCCACTGGGGCTTCTGCCTCAACTCGCGTTGAGAAATGCGAGCAAAACGATCGACAACCAAAGTTTAACTTGTCTCGAGCCTAACCTCGAACATTTTGAATATTTATTCTTGTGTATTTTTCCAAAGTACCCGCAACCGTAGGGCCATATTATTTTTACGGCTAAAGTAGTTGTGATTAGTTTGCTTATAGACATCAATGCAAAAATCTGAAAGTAAATACCATTTAAGAATGAAGGAAGACGTTATTATCCTCTTACTCGAGCTACTTCTCACAGTTTTATTAAAAATTTCATTTTCACCCTGGAGAGGTCCAAGTAAGATATTATACAAACTTACAGCGTATATTTTTACTATGTTACTCCGTTATTAGCTGTCAATATATTTCAGACGAAAACTAGATTTAATGAGTAGCTACTTCGTGCGAAGCTTCGAAGAAACAACAAAACTCACGATCAAAAGTAGCTATTTTGAAAATTATGCAACGTAAGAGATAGTGTTGAGCTTCTTTTTACTTCCAACTATTTTAATGCGAAGAACTACACCAGAAACGGCGCACATAAACGATCGCACTGATTTCACGTTTATTATATTTAGCTTTGCTTTAATTCAAAGTCCTTCAATTTTTATTCAATTTTTAGTAATAATTCATTATTCAAATCGCAAGGTATCATTCCAAAACCAGTGGGATAATAATCACAATGTTCCAAGCTATTTATAAATCATTTTATTAATCTTACACTTTGCAGAGCTCGCGTTAAAAATGAATATCACAATCTTCTTTTTCGGGTAGAACTTTGTCGACGTCCGGACTCTCGCGATTCGTCGATTAGACCTTTTGTTATAAATTTGTCTGATTTGGGGATCGCGACGAGTCGTGTACGTTGGTACAGAAAAGGCGCGACTCCAGATTTTCGGTCCGGCGCTATTGATCCCTTCATCTTTCACTCCTCCGAACAACGATCAATGGCTTTCGTTGCTCAAATAGTATAAAAAATAAAAACACAATGCACGCAGCGCACAATGTTAAGATTCTTGTCGCCTCGCTAATAAAGAATTCATTAAAATAATTATAGTGATTTGAGCGATGGCGCACTCGCATCGCATCGCCGTCGCTTTAATTCGCCGTTAAGCGCGATAGAGTTGTAAAAAACAATTGCAAATATTGGCGGGTACTTTTTTATTGGGCACTCTGATCGAGTTATCATCGCAGGGCTGCGACCACGGATCTGCCTTTATATTTTGCATTTACAAGGCCGTTTTCTTACGTTCGACGGCTAAGGATGCGGGACGCTAAATCGTCCATAGCGAACCTGCAGTATAATTAGCAATTAGCTCTGGCTGCGATAATGCGTTGATGGCGATCGAGCGCTTCTGTTGGCGCGATTTCTTATCTTTGGCGCGAGGTAATAGCAAGTGCGGTTAAAGTGCGTCGTTAGTGTATTAAGCAATAGCACAATCAGAGCTAAGTATCGTCTCTTGAAGCGTGTAATTCGAAATTGTTTTAGGGCGCTTGTGTGAATAGGCGCTCATTGAAGAGAGTATATTTAGAGACGGTGTGAATCGTAAAAGGATCAATTTTTCCGGAGATCTCTGTATTTAAAAGTAATGCCTCGTCGAGCCCAAAAGAATGGTATAAGAAACGGAGGAAAGAGAGCCAACTATCAGCATATACACTGAAACGCAACAAATTACACTTCGGCGCGGGCCTTAATTATACGAAGCACACGGCCTTTTTAACCATTAGCTCGTGCGCGCCTTCACAGTAGTAATCAACCGCTTAGCTTTTACAGCGAAAAAGTAAGCAATTTCCTATTTAAACAATAAGCCCCTCTCGCTCTCCGCTGCTCCCATAATACCCGATTTCCCGGCTTGTATTTTCAATTAAGCCTCCATATTGTAATAAGCACGCGCTCTGTAATGGCAAGTGCAAAAACAAAGGCGAGATTAACGCCAAACTTCCTATAATAATAATTCTTAGGACTCCTTAAAGAGGCTTGCAAAATATGATTGTAAGAATGCCCTGCTTTTGGCTACACTTCCTCCTTAAAAACTTTATTGGCTTTTGTATTACTGTATTTCTGATAAGCCTCTGTAATTTCGAATTAATTATGTAAACAGTATAAATTTATTGCCTCTAATGGGCCGTGCTCCTGCACTATTACTGCACTTGCATTGCGTAACATTTTTAAACGCAACCAAGTAAACGAGCAAAGTGCTATACTTTCTGGTAATAGATTTTGGTTAGGCGTTCCAACTTCTCGCCAATGGGGTACTTTTCTCGATGAATTTTTCGTCTTACGGCAGTTTTTGTAAAACTTGTCCTTTCTCGGTTCATTTCACGAACTTATTTAAAGAGGAATATTGCTTTTTGGCTCCTGTACAAATAGTAGCTGCAAAAATGCCTCCGCCCCCCAAACATTAATCGATCGCTCATTAACAATAAACGAATCGTTATCATTTTATTGGTTGCTGCAAAAGTTTTAGTTTTTAATTCATTTTATGTATACAAATTGTGCACTCGCAAGCCAAGTTATTTTCAAAGTGTCCTGATAGACATTACTGCTTTTACGGCTTTTATCAATCAAGCAGAAGCTTTAAATTACTATTTGGAAAATTCTAGCTCAGCAAGCAGAATCCTTCGTTCGCCCAAAACTGCTTCGAATTTCTGCGAAGATTACTTGCTGTTATTAGAGAAACTGGGGGTTTGCTCCCTTCGTTCCACTCATCTTGAGATCTTGGCCACAAGTAGTTGGTTCGATCTGCATCCAGATCAAGCAAACGCGATTGCTTACTTTAGAAAGAGTGTTAAAAAAATAGTTTATTCGATCGGGAATAATGGCCGTACAAGTGGCAATAATAATTTAGCAAAGGCGATGCGTTGTTGGATTAACCCAAAGCCCGTATCAGGTTATCTCCTTATCGCCAATAGAAACGCTAATTAGCAAAGGTTGAGCTTCAGCGGCAAAAGTCTGCAAGCTGCGAACGAGAGGCCAAACCGCAGGCGAAAAAAAGCTGAGAGAGAGAGAGAGAGAGAGAGAGAGAGAGAGAGAAGGATCGAACAGTTTTCCAGCGGACTCAACCGTCCGTCGGCTGGAGAATGTTAGCGCGCACGATCAGCAACGCTCCAGTCACAAATTAGCAGATGATCAATTAGCAAGAGACTTCCGGAGCACAGCGAGCGAGAAAAAAGAAGCGGGGCACGGAGCTCGTAAAAATTTATGTTAATTAGAGGGACAGCGGATCCGTGGGCGGGTGCGGACTCTCCGCAACGAAATATCGCCGCGATCCGACGGTCGAGGAGAACCGGCCGCAAGGGACCGCAAGGGATCGCAAGGGATGCATTTTTCAATTTCCTTCGCGACGTACGACGACACCTGTGCCCTGCTTTGCACGGATCGAACGGCCTATCGACGGAAAAATCCAGAATTTCCCTCGAGAAGAATTACGTCTCGCTGCGAGATATTGTTCCACTGTTTAAACCCGAACAGCAGTTAGTAATATCCACAAGTTAACCGACAGTTGCGTTGTCGTGCCTCTAACTCCATAAATAATAAATGTTGGCAACATTGCAAATAGTTATTTACGGGTGGAAGCGTTAATAAAATCAAAATAAAAAGTATAAGCCGCATAGATATCGACTAAAGTAGATAGAAGAGCTGAGGTAATTCGTATAGTTATAAAAGATGCCGTAATTATAGATATTAAAGTAATTTGAATTATAACTTATACGTTTACAAATGCTTTTCTTTAAACTGTTACAAATGACGCAGCTGATCTTATCGATGATCTATATATTTGTTTTCTAATTTGCCATTATACTTTAATGATAATAATTTGTACAGCCGACCACAATTAAAATATGACATCATATTTGATTTTATTAATTATGCAATGCTTTTTCACGAGCGTTGCGCACGTAATATGAATGAGTAATTTCACGTTGCGCAAAAAGTTGTCATTAGAATAACATTTATATGATTAATCTTGTAAAGTAAAAAGCCAGTTGGGCGAGATATCGACTGCTTTATTATTTTATTTTATAAACTGAATAAACTGTTTCGCGATCTTTAGGTGAGTTGTATTTTTAAATTAGGGGATATCGATGTTTAAATCAATGAAAAGCCATCGCGGATATTGAATTTAATCTATATAAAATCCAAGCTTAATCACCAACGACTATTAATCACTGTTAACGCATTGAAAGATACGATTTTTATTTGTAATAATTATAGAGAAATAATTTCTCGGTATTTACTTAAAATCTCGATTTTTCAATCCAGATATTTTAAAATCCAGAGACTCGTTGTCGTCTTTTTATCGTTAACGTTGCTCCAGTAGCAGGATGGTAAGTAATTTTGTAATAAGTTCATCTACGCGTTAATTAGCGACAGAACATGTAAAAACGGTATAAAGTAATACAAAATATTACTGTGAAATGCCGAAGATTAACTTTCTTAAGTTTTTTTTCTTAACGAGCGAATTATTTGAAATAGTACGAGTGTATATTACGCCAAACGTATAATTAAAGCGAATGTTAAAAGTAACTTAAACGCAATATAAATCAAATTTCAAGTGTAACTGTGTGTTAAATGTTTAGAATTTTATAGTACATGTCTTGCGATTATGTGTATGCGAATACGAATTTTTGAGGAAATAAGAGTTCTAATAGCAGAATCTTCGCTAAGTCTACAATTTTCAGTGATAAAGCACTAATTAAGTCATTACTAACAGAGCATAAAGCGTAGAAAAATTTATTTAATGTTACTGTATTAATGAACGGATTTGGTGTTTGCTGATTTACTTTTATAAAATACAACTGGTACAATAATTATAACGGTAAATAAAAAATTGCTCGTTAATAATCGAAGTACCAACTGTATATTTATTAAAAATATATTTTGTTTTAGTAACTGTATTTATGACGAGTAGATACTTCACGATGTGGCTTTGTTTTTATTTATTTCCACAAGAGTTTTAAAGAATAAGGAACATCCAAAAATCTGGGGGATACATTGTTTTATTGAGTTCTAATTTCCAACTCGATTAACTACGCAAGTACAGCATAAGAGACCTATATTACACTCACTTATTACAATATAATTAACCCGACAGGTGAGCATAAATTTAAACGTAGTGTGTGCACCAAAAAAAGGTATTCACTTTAAGATGGGACAAAAAAGTTACTTAATATTTTTAAGAGATTATAATTAATAAATATTCCGAGTCAATACAAATATTTCTAAGTATTCGAATTTCATTCGATGCAATTTAAATGTTAAATATTGTTACTTTTAGACGCTGCGATACTTTCTTTAGGATCTTTATTTTTGGTTTATCAGAATTCACGATTTTCTGGGAACACAACTGCCCTTTTTGTTCATTTGATTTATTAATTCAGCAGCTAGAAATATTACATAGATCCGTGATTTATAACCAGGTCATATTAAATTTTAGATTGCGCTGGAGAGCCATTTTTGGGGTTTTTTTCTTTTCGTACGAAATTACACTTCGCATTTCGCGTTGAACAAGAAGAGTGACTAGAAAATTTATCGATAACATTAAATCCATGGTTGATGCTCCGAAAAGTTGCAATAACGTACGCTTACGAATTTCTTAAAATTCTGCATTTTCGAATGATTCATTTAGTTTTATTAATATTAAATTGAGATTCTAAAACTTTGGAGAACGCATAGTTTAATTATAGCTGACAAAAATGTAAATATTTAAATTACGAGGGGTTTTATCTCTGATAGTACGTGTGCTGGTTATAGATCGCATTAAAATTATTAAAACGATCGTATCTTTTCACGCAAGGTCTTCGTTTATATTATAATATTTTAAATGGATTATTTTTCACAAGCCCTGGCCGACGAACTCGTTTTATACGCACGTCGATTAAAATTATTCGCGCTTCAAAGAGGGCAAAACGACTTTGGCTACCGATAGCAAAATGCTCTCGAGCTTCTAAAAATAAATCGAGCTGCGATCGCTTTATTTTGGCCTGCAAAAACAAGAGCGTCGCGTTCGATTTTAAAAACCAATACAGGCGCGCAGTTCGCGTCCCTTAAAATCAAAGACTCGCACGCTCGAGTGTTGCCGCCATTGCAAATGAAATACAACTTTAGGGCAATAGCGTGAAATTTAACGAGATGAATCCAGTTGGCTGAGATTTCATTTCGGACCAAGTACCTCCTAAAATAAAAAATGATGAAATTTTCTCCGGAGCAGTGGAGCAGAGGAGAGCCACCGAGGAGGCCTGGGTTCGGACGCTCGTGGCCAGGTCGTGTCCGATCCCTGGATATTGAATCGTGCCTCTTCATTCGGAAGAGGAAGTCGAGCGTAGGCGCTGGAGGCGCTCGCACACAGAGTCAAAGTTCGGGTGAAAGAGGCGCAGATGTCGGCGGAGATCAGAGACTCCAGACGCCGATTCCCGGTGAAATCCCGAATCCTTGGCGCCGCGTAGATCGGCTCTCGCGCTCTCGCTCGCCCACAACAGGACACTAGTCCTGGCCCGCGCTCGTCAGTATACCCAGACTATCATTATATTCGCATCTGCCGGTGGTCGAGACTGTAATTAGCTGCGACCCTAAGCGGCGTGTATTCCGTCATTTTTACGTCTCTCTGGGCGGAATCGGAGCTTTGTTGTTACCTTGCTACCTTTGGGTCATTGTATCACCGTTGGGCACGAGCTTGTGTCACGTCCTTACGTCCTCCGCGCCTATCACCTGTATACACCTTGTTTTTTTGGAAGAACCGATGTTCGATCGGCCCTACACACTAAACCCGGGCACGGCGGCAGCATCTGCGGCTGCGTCCTGTCAACCGTCTAATCCACTGGTCATTTCTCTCGCTCCTGATTGGTTCTTTTTACGCTGCTTTTGGCTTTAGCTGGACAAACTTTAATGTGACTTTCCGAGCTCGCCGGGTCATTAATATCAAACGCAGAAGACGGAAGTGGCGTAGGTGTCACGAACCATATGGAACTGGACTCGAAATGGCCCCCGTAAAATAACCGAAATTGTTCGTTTCGTTCATTCGTAGGGGAATTCGAATCCAGATGCGTGGAGTCGCTGGATAACAGTGGAGGCTTCACTTGCATGTACTAATGCTTACAACAATGCGGACACCGGTGCTTATTCCTCGGATCAAACATTAACATTCGTACGTCTATAATTTAGCGCGAAGAAACCCTTTTAACGGTAAAATCGGCAACCGCCCCCTCATTTTCCAAGGTAGTCATATTAATTTAACGATAATAGTAGTCGAGGCCCACCTTCTAGCTGCTTTTCGTATAACCGGGCTGGATTTAAGCAAAAACTGGTGAATTTTTGATAATCAAAAGAATACCCCCCCGCCCCCCCCCGTCTATTTAATAAGATCGTTATCGAAATACAGTTTCTTGCTACGCAGTGTCAAAGGAAAATCTGCACGGGGGATGGTTTCTTTGTTTTTTCGCTTATTCTATTATTTAACGACGACTGCGACTACCAGAGAACTGGCTAAAGAATTTGCACAGTCGTTTAATCGCAAACTCTGCTCCCCCTGGAAATCCGCTCCTGCAGGCGAGGCCAGACTCACCTGGAGAATACAACTGCAGCATCGACTTGTGTCGATAGGTAACGAGCGAAGGTAGACGGCAACGGCAAAGGCAACCTCTAATTAGGCAAGGCACAAGTAGCCTTTTATAAAGCGATTAACGCGCTTATAGGCCGCCACCGCGGGGGTAAAAATTAGAAATTAAAAAGAGTTCTGGTCCGGTAGTCGGTCTCGCAGGCTGCATCGAGAGCCGTCGCCGTCGCCGTCGCCAGCGCCGGTGAGAATTTTCGAGTGGCTCTTCCTCCTCGCCCTCCGCATCGGAGCATCAGCAGTCCGTTCGACGTTCGATAACTAGAAGGGATCTTATCTCGAATGCTCCCTGATGTTTCGTCGGTGCAAAGCCCTCGAGGGCACGCATACATACGTACACGCGCTTGGATCTCTTTTTGAGTCCGGAGCCGCAGCAACAACCACGCCCCTTAACTCTCTCTCTCTCTCTCTCTAGCTGTCCGTTATTTACCTCCGTCCTTATATTTCGCCCTTGCACTTTTTATTGCTGCGGCGCTCTGTCTCCGTCATTTTTTACCCCCGAAGCTCGAGAGCGACGGCGCACGGGATCTTCCTTTCCAGCTACTCCGGGAAGCATCAATAACTATCTGCGGCGCATGATTTCGTGATCTCGACATTTTTGTAGCCGCGAGTCATCCGGGCAGCCCTACTACCTGTGCTACGACGTACCCTCGACGTGGTGTCGGCGGCTCTCGCATGATGCACGAAGAGGGTCCCTGGCGTGGACGCGCATCGAAGGTCGAATACATTTTCGCGCATAATTGGAAGAGGCAGACTGTTTAGGTGCTCCGCTATGCGAAAAATTCGCTTCATTTCGCGTGTTGAGTCTTCTTTTCTGTGAAGCCTCGCACGCGATCCTATTGTTTCGTTCGTTTATCCCGAAATCGATTTTTAGTCGCGCGTCAGTTTCTCTCCGGGTGCCGATGGAGCAAGCGACCCGCGTTTTTTCGCATTCCAATTCGCAAATTCGAGTTTACTCCCATCGACTTCGCATTTTAAGAGCTTCCTCCTATAGCTTATACTCCCAGAATTATGAAATGCTCCGAGTGAAAGATTTAAAAGAATGTTTGAGTAATCGCGGTATTATTTGTCAAATTTTATAGCTACACCTTTGTCTTGTAGGTTTATGACCTACGCGATGTTATAAATAAGAAAAATTTATTGTATTGAACATAACAGTTTTACCTCTCAAAACTTACCACGTACAGTAAATAATAATCTCATTCGGATTATTATTACTCTTTAAATAACACGATTATATTACAATTTATGGTTAAATAGCAGCTTCTCGCTAGTATTATCGTTGTATGATTTCGTTTTCGTTCCATGCCATATTTCCTTAAATTACCTGATTTCTATTTCAGATATCTTCTAATAAAAACTTACCATTTTCCTTCGAGAAACTTTCTTTTATTATACAAATCAAGACGGAAATTATTCGAGGAACGATAAAAAAAATCTCTTGAAATTCATTAAAATATTACTTTTTATAAAAATTATATCAATGATAATAAGTTTTTTTATCGATATTATTCGCTTTTTATTACTTTTCAGCATTCTTGGAATTAATTTTCAACGAGAAGCTAAATTGCTCTTCAGGTTGCCGAAGTTTGTGATTTTCACGCGTGAACTTTGAAGCTAAGGGTCATTATTATTCGTGCATCGGTCATTTTCTCCACTACGAGGATTAAAATATACGAGAGATAAAGATAACCGTTATTGGCAGTTGACGTTGAATGGACTCTACGCCCTTAAAAATTTTATACGAAAGTTTGTAAAACGGTACGAGCTGAAAGCTTGAATTTTAATTCGCGAACATTCGTGCGTCGTGAAACGAAGAATTCGTAAGCGTACTTTTTTTTAAGCGACAATCTAAAATTCTGAAAGGTTTCGTATTGAGAATATGCAAGTATGCGCGGTCACATTAACGAGCTGATTTATTACGAAAACAGCAATGCAGCGGTAAATTATGGCTTCACTTTATCATAAGAAATTATAATTTTTACTTTAGGGGAGGCATTTTCACGATTCGTCTTTTAAATTGATTTCGCATATCTTAAGCAAAAGAAAATATTTCGCGAAAGTAGCCGTGATTTATCGAAATCGTTGCAACATCGAGGAAGTTGGTCGCAAATTGTAAATCAACGCCTTTCATTACAAATGTTCGGAATGGTCGCAGTAATGGCATATGATAAATTGTTCCGAGTGATGGAACTCGAGGCAACGCATTTCGTAGGATAAAAAGATTATCAACGTTTACGCGTTTTTCGCGCTCGTGTACTTGAAATTTTCCGCGAAAGCAACGCAGTTCGAGGGAACGCGCCGACTTCGTTGGAACTTCAAGTGCCAGGAGTCCCCGATAACACAAGCGCAGAGCGATAATTCGCCATATGCCGATACGTCGATCGTAAATACGCGAGGCGTTACCCTTTTTTTGGCGTTTATCAGCGAAACGAGGGTGGCGAGTCGTTCTCGTTGTAGGCGTCGATAAGAAA
The DNA here is from genome assembly GCA_018907185.1 of Platyscapa corneri. Taxonomy (NCBI): domain Eukaryota; kingdom Metazoa; phylum Arthropoda; class Insecta; order Hymenoptera; family Agaonidae; genus Platyscapa; species Platyscapa corneri. The sequence goes on along the minus strand of JACCHW010000026.1, from coordinate 2,870,368 downwards.
AGCAATCGCGCGTCATCCGCAAGAAAAGACCTCGGAGTCATTCGAGCGACGTTCCCACACAGCCGAGATTTCCGTCTTTCGTCCCGCCGCTCCGGCGAGACAAAGAAAAGCGCTCGTGCAGCCCAAGATACGGAGTTGCGATACGCTCGCTCGTATAACACCGAGTACACCCCCGTACAGGGAGAGGGAGAGCGAGAGAGAGAGAGAGAGAGAGAGAGAGGCGAAAGTGCATCCTATACCGCGGCAAGCCGGCGTAAATCTTGCGGGACAGTGATGCTCGAGCCTCGAACCCCTCGAGCTACGAATATTCCGAAAGAAGACGAAGTTGAAGTAGCCGTCGCGGAGTTCGGAGTCGGAGACCGAGTTGGAGTTGGTGTTCGTCAGGGAGAGGAGAGACAAGGGGGACGAGGATCCGACAAGCCGAAGTTGGCGGTGGCGGCGCATCGAGATCGGGGCCCAGCGACGGGGACGGCGACGGCAGCGCGTTACTTTTCACCACGCAGCAGCCCTCAATTAAAACGCTCTCGTCCGCCCCTCGCGGTGACTACTCCCTACCGTTTGGTATTATGCGCGGCGGGCCGTTACGCAGCGGAGCGTCGCGCCTCTGGCCACGAGGGAGGCGTTTCGTAACTTTTCGATCGAGCACACACTCGTATATCGTGGCCGCGCGCACAAATGCATCGGAGGAAGTGTCGAGTCCGAAAGTATATTTTATCGGTGCGAGGCCGCTCTGCTCCTTTTCTTCTTTTCTTCTTTGCTCTCCGAGCACTTTCATGCAGCGCGCGCGCGCGCAAGTAGTATACTTAGGTGTGTGCGCATCTACGTTAATGTTGCTGGCGACCGCGTGAGAAGCGCTGATTTTTATAGCGCGTAATTCATTGCGTTACGTCCTCGACGATCGCGTCGAAGAGCTTTCGTTTCTTCTGTAATTTATTAGTGCTCGAAGGAAAATGTCTGCCCGAGAAAAGTAATGCCGACCAAATTGAGGATCTGTTTCGCGGCGGGTTTTGCTCGACGATTCGTTTCGGTGGTCGGCTTTTGCCGGAACATCCATTACCTCGTTTCAATCTCCTCGTTTCGATTATTCTTTACGTTTGGCAGCGACCGGTTTTTTAGGATCATTGATGAAGGAAAGGTGCTTGACCAGCATATGTTTTTCAATTTTCAACTTTCAATTTTTAATTTTTAATTTTTAATTTTATTGTGCATCACCCAGTGAAAATACAAGAACAAGAGCTCGGATGTTTTTGGAGACTCCAAAAACATATTACATACAAGCACTACGTCGCAATACGTCGTTCGCAGTAGAAAACGACGTGAAAATGAAAATTTTGCTCGCGGAAATTGAGGAATACGAATGGAGTAGAGTTAGAGTGAATGTCTCGCAGCGAATAATTGTTAATCATCGTTTAAATCGGTGGAAGAAGTTTACAATTCCATCGGGCTTGCTTCAAGTATAACAACTATTTCACACTGCAACAATTGAACAATTGAAAATCGCTCCTTCGTATAGAGATTATTTAACATTTATTCGTGCAAAATGTGTAAGAGCACTTGGTTTGGCACACGGTAGTTAATGCATCAGTTTCCGCGTGCGCATTATAGGCTCGCAGGTACAGAAATGACGACACAGAATATCGCAGTCACTCGCTTGATTCATTTCCCCACTCGAGAAGTGTCATTTCATTTGGAGATCATCGCTGACGATGCGTAACTAGGAGAGTTCGTCCCGTCGCTGTAAAACTGTGGTAGTAGAAGCAGCAGATTAGGTATTATTAATTGGAGACGATTAGAGAAGCACAATACAAGTGATAGAGAATACACACTTCAAAAGGCTTAATGGAAGCGCCATAGATTATATGCTAATTTAATGGTCCTGAATTTAAGCACAAAAGCGTTTAGGCGTAGCTCCAAGCGCAACTCGAACACGTGGCATAAAGACGCGGCCGGCTTGGCAATCAGTTTGGAAAATGGCGTCACCGGCACACTCGACACTCCGAACGCTCGAACGCGGTGGCCGAAAAGAAGAAAAACGGCGGCGAGGACGCGGCACGCCAGTCGACGAGGACAAAGAGGAGTCGGTTTGAAGCTCCTCCACGAGGAACTGCCCTCGCGGAGAGCAGCAGGTGTAACGCGCAGCGGCAGTAGGCTCCAACTGATCTCACATAACAACGACCGATAAAATTGTTGCGTTTCCACCAAAAATTATCCTCTTCTTTTCTTCGTCTCGTTTCTCTTCTCTCGACTCCTCTTTTTCCTCTTTTTTTTTGCAGCGTAAAAAGTACAAAATTGTGGTAATTTGGCCCCCACCATGGCGGCGACGAGGGCCCGTCGAAGAAGGAGCTCTCGGCAGGCTGCTCGTGGTGGTGCTTCGCCGTCGTGCCTCCTGTTCGCCTCGCAGAGGAGGAGGATAGAGGATAAGAGCCGAGAAGCGAGGGAGGAAGAGGGACGGTTTGCTTGCCCCGCACTAACAACGCCGAACAATTATGGTTCGATATTGCTGACATTAATAGTAATATCCGAGAAGGAAGCTTTATGCGATAAGCTCTGGGATTTCTCAAGAGCAGCGGAGACGAATTTTTTTCCCCGTCCTCAGCTTATCCGCGTCAAGGAAGCTTTTCCACTTTTCCCAGCGTATTCCATTAATTAAGCCAACCTTGTTGCTTTTCTTTTTCCCGACAAAGCATATCCCAAGATCTTCCTTCGGTTGAATCGCAATGGGTTGGGGGGGGGGGATTCTTTTGTCCTTGAGAAGATTTATAAGATCGAACTCCACTAAATGCAAAGTAGTGACACTCTGGTGCGGACGAGTAAATATTTTAGGATCCTGCCGAAACTTCAACCGCGTTTGAATCTCGTGCTTTAGTTAAAAAAAGCTGTTCCCCGATATGGGGTAGAGGGCTGAGCTATAAAATTATTAGAAAATTATTACGATGATCATTAAAATTACTTGCGCGGCGCCGAGGGTTTGCTTAACCGTTTCTGCTCAAATGACCCGCTCGGGCAGGCGGCGTCCAATGGGCTCGGCGCTCCGTCGACGGCCATTTTGCGCCGGCGTCCTTGCGTCCGTGTGCCCGTGCGCCCCTGCGTAACATATTCCGTGTGGTGCTCTTTTTAAATTGCCGCCGAAGTGCATAATCCGAGAGCGAAAGGCGGCGAGATCGAGTGGAAGGTGGGGGAATTCCCAGACTTTTGCGGATAAGTCGGAAAAACGATCTTATGCCGAATTCTAGATTGAAACTCCTTGGTTTGACAAGAATAAAACGAAGAAGAAGGAAAGAGGAGCCTTTCTTCTTTAAAATTTACGTAATCGTGATTTTTCTTCGTATTACCGTCGTAGGCAAGGGACTTTTAGACGCGTAATAAAATAACTACGAGGCCCCCTCGTTTATTTTTAAATATAAATTCAGAAGGAATTGTGATTATAATAATCAGCATTAAAGACGTTTTTTTGAATTATACCTGAAACTTTCGTCTCACATTTTGAAAGACCATCTCCTTCGATTAATAAGACTCAACTGATGGAATCTTGTTCTATGCAAACACCAAAGTAATTAACTCTAGATATTCTATGTGCTTTTCTGTAAGCGAAATTCTGATAAATATCGCTGGTAATTGCATTAATGTAATTTTAATTCATCCAATCACTTAGTTGATGGGTAAGCTAATAAAAAAAAATTTGATACATTAACTGATGAGAAATCTATATTCAACAGAATGTAATTAGTCGTGGAAAAAATTTATTTGCTCCGCACTATGGAAATAATTGTGTTCGGACGTTGTTGTGGCAGTAGAAGTGCAATGTTTTAAAGATAATTTTGTTGCTCCCATTCGATTAGTAATATCATAAGCATTGAAACAATATTTTTCGTCGGCCTTGAACATCGGACGTAAAATGCTTCAAAATTATTATATTTACTCGTGTCGTGATTCGATAGTTTTCACGATACTTTTGAAAAATTCCGAAACTGCGTTAGACAACGAGGCTAACCAAGTTCCTCCCCTCGCAGCTCAACGAATGTTCATCTAAAAATGTAAAAATCATTTCCGATTTCAATTCAGGGTTTGCTCGTGTGTTTTCCGATAAATTAACGCGGATTATACTTATCGATTTCGCAGAACTAGAAATCCTCTCGAACTTAGAACGACTGAGGCAAGTCGAGTCAGTTTAATGCGCAGCGCAATACTCGCAATACTCGCAGTTGCAATAGCGGCTTAAGAATTCTTTTAATACGAAAATATGAAAAATATGCCTTTAGCAAGGCTGTGGAAGCGATTATATGGAAGTTGAGTAACTGTGATGCTTCGAGTCTTGAGGGCGCGGTGGTAGACCAACGGGTCGACGGCAGGTCGCTTCTTGGCAGCTTCTGTTGCACAAACTGCAATAGCACATCCGTAGCAGCCGCAGCAGCATCAGCAGCAAGACCAACACCGTGTAATTATATGCCAAGAGAATGAAATATTTTATAAACTCTCTTTCTTTATTTCTCCCGTCGTCTCCGTCTCTCGCGGCAACAGGGTGGGAGTCCCTCTGACGAAACTCCTTCCACAAGCATATGCATATATTTCCTGCGGCCATCGCACGCACACGCGCACACAGTCACTCGCGCGCTCCATGTTACCACCGACCTTGGTCCGCGGAGAGAGCGAGGGCAGTTCGAAAATCCCAGAAGAGCCGCGCGAGTTACACGCACCTTCTCCGTCACGTACGTGTATCTGCACGCGCGCACCCGAGCCCTTGGCCCTGGTTACGTGCACAAGTAGCGGCGGTAGCTCTCGGTGATCACGGCTTGTTAATTATCGGACTGCGCTGCTCAAATTAGAGGATCTCCGCGTAGCTAATCGCACTTTCCCGCTGACGGGCGCGTGATTTCGAGCGCCAATGCGGCCCTCCGAACTCCTTTTTTTGCCCGACTTTCCCTCCGAATGAAGATGCGCCAGGATAAGGGACAGCGATGGGGATTAGCTCGCGGATCAGCCCGTCGAGAGCGTTGAGCAACAAAACTACAAGTCTAAGCAGCTTGCGCAACCGCGTGAAGCCGAGCACGTTCTTCGACGGGCACTAGACGTTACCTTAAACAACGATCCCTCCTCTCGTTCGCAAATTCGAAAACGCATTTTTAAGTACCCTTTTTAAATGCAGGCGAGTGCACGGTTGTCAACCTACTGGGAGCCAGAAGTTGGTGACAAAATTAACGCACCATCTAGAGAACAAATGTAAGCCACGCGAATTTATCATCGGATTAATGAAAAATACCTTTACGAATGCTACTGATTTTATCAACAATTACGTTTTATTGGAAAATAATTAAACGCTTTTGGTTGCCCTAAAAATATTTTTCTTTACCACATTCGGGGTATTAATATTTATTACTATTATTATGTTAATGCTGCGAATGCGCAGAGCCAATATCCACTCAAAATTCAACTTTTTTGCGCGAAATTCCTCGCGCTTAATTCTTACGTGATGAAATTGCGAAAGAACGAAGAAAATGATAGACTGGGACTGAAGGGACTCTAATGTTTCTCGAATAGATCGATCATTAGTAATTTTCGGAATTATTTGAGATTTGAGTTGGAGTGTCTTATCGAGGTCCTCGTTAAAGCTCGGTGTCGGTGTCGAGGCGCGGAAAGAATGGTAACAACAACCATTCCGTGGAAGCGAGCGTCGATTTGTATGCGCACGCACGCGTGCGTACGTGTGGGCATTTATTTAACATCTCTGCGGAGATAAATATGCAGCTCATCGTTTTTCAATAACTTACTTGTGCTTGCATCAAGCTGGCACGAAATTTTCTTGTCTTTCGCCGTTACGTATGAACTCGAACGTGCAGAAGCCTGTTTTGGCGCATACACAAGAGGTTGCCAAGGGCCGGGGGAGGGAGTGAGAGGGAAGGAGGAGAGCAGGAGAGCGGGAGAGAAGCATATCTCGGAGTAGGATTAAGAAAGAAAGACCGGAGGATCGTGCGGGCATGTACGTAATTACAGAGGGCAGCGAGAGTAGCAGTGGCTAGAGCGAACCTCAGCACCGAGAGAGAGAGAGAGAGAGAGAGGTCTATAAAGAGGGAGAAGGTGAGATAGTGCGGCGCCAGCGGCGAGCGTGCATAAGTCTGTCTTGAAAAAAGTTAGCGACTCGCCTCTTTCGCCAAACCCAATTCGCATTCGTGCAATCGTGCCGCGGGTGCTATTCCATCTCCGTTGCTCCCGTCGATGCCGATAGATAAAATGTAAAATGTCGGTCAACGAGCGAGCGAAAACGGTAGTGCGGCGCCAATATCGCACATCTACCTCCGCATATTCCGAATCTCCGCTCGTGTTTCGATGCGACTTGCCGCGTACCACCTGCAGGTCACGACGACAGCCGCAGCCACAGCCACTGCATCGCGGAAAACCATACTCGGGGGAAAGTTGCGTCACTCGCCGTGGCGCAACCTCGACTTTACCTCGAGGAAACTCTATCCTGGCGAGCGGGACCTGCTCCGTGGAGCCGACGAGGCGAGCGTGAGACCGGACTCGCGAGGTTTCACCGGGGTACTTTTCATTTCGGTCTAAAGGAAAATCGATGACATGGCCTTTGTTTTTTCTAATCCCGTCTCGCGATAACCCTGATTCCGATAAATAACTCGCTAGCCTAACTAAAGTAGCTAACTATAATGCCAAGTGGTCGCGAGAGTAAGTTCGAGGCAGTATGTCCCTCTAAAATGAGGCTTTTAAATAAATTCCGAATTATTTTTAAACACTGCGATTAAGAATATAACGCGATAAGAAGAAATATTATAAAAAACACCCTAAATACCACATTGCAACCCTAAATTATTCTCTAACTCATTCCGGTCAGTCACTTTCGAATATCGACTGCTCAGCTTAGATGCGGAGTCACCACTATCGAACTATTTTCAAGCGCTAAAAATGATTGCGGCTCAACTTGTGCAAATCATTCTTTATTGCTCTTTTTATCCAAACTCTTACACATCTTTTTTATTTCTTTCGACCAGGGTACTGAAGACCCCTTTGTTTGACAGAAAAAAAGTTGGATTTCTTTAGCTCCATGTGCACGACGTCGCCCAGTCTTGCCCAGGGGCTACATAGTTGAGTTCCTTTTCTCTCTCTCTCTCTCTCTCTCTCTCTCTCTCTCTTTCTTTTATGAAAAAGAAGACGGTGTCCGCCTGTTCTTTCGTTTCTCTTTCGTTCCTCCTGGCACACTCTTTCTCTCTCCCTTTTTCCTTGCGGATGACTAACTGCCTCTGTTCTCCGAAAAACACGCGGACTCCTGGCTCCTTTTTATAGCGAAAAAGAAAAGATTTGCTTTTAATTGCCGGTGCTGCCAAAAGTTCGGTAATAACTAAGAAAAATTCTACGATCGCTTTGCGATTTCGTTCGTTTTTGTTTTTAAGAGAGGCCGTTTTGCTACATTTTTTTCGCTTAATGTTCCTTCATTGGGGTGCGAAGATTTTTTATACGTTTTGCTGAATTTCCGGGTAAGGATAATTTTCGAAAATATACACACCAAATAAGTGTAATGCTTTTAAATATCTTAAGTTATCGACGTGCGAGGTTTGCTCGATTAATAGACTGAAGTTAATAAGACATCATTTGCTAAAAACATTCAATGTCAACTATACACTTGACTTAATTTAATTTATCCATCAACAGTGCATTTAGTAAATTGGTAAATTAACAATATAATTAGAGTGAAAATAGAACAAATGGAATGGTCCTTGTTTCACATCTTATTTAGGAAATGAATTTTATTTGCATAATAGTCGTTCCAAGTGTGCATCAACAGTTCTGGAATTATATCGTAGTGTGCTATTTTAAAAATATGTTTAAAAAATTTTTAAGAATATGAAAAAGCGCAAATCTTTTCCAAATTAACCAAATAATTTGTTGAAGCGATCACACTTGTACAAAGCCGTATTAATTGGTAATTTTTTCAAAAGATGAAGATAAACAAAAGACGCCAAGATTACTCTGAAAAATGTCCGTGTATCGTAAAGAACTTAAAATAAGGTAATACAAAATGATCGGGTGAAAATTTGTAAACAAACCTCACTTTTCTACATATCAATCGAGTAATCCTTCCCCAAAACTACATTGTCATTATTTTTCTCAACGAAGCTACGTTTCAGCTCCGACGGTTTAGTTATATACGTCAAAGGTACGCCAGCGGTACTCGCCCCCAGCCTCTGAAATACTGGACTCCTTGTTATTGAGAAACATCGTCAACACACATACTAAGTTTACCAGCTTTGCACTTTTATACCTTCGATTCGATCCAGCCGCTTATCGCTTACTCTATTGTGCGTAATAAATTGGACTGCAGACTATCGGGACAAGTAAAAATAAAAGAGACGCATCCAAGATGAGTCGCGGATAGAACGTGTGTACGATTCAGTATTTTTTCCGATAATTTTTTGTAACAGAAGAAGCAAGTTTAACGTAAAGTTATTTTTTTTTAGAATCCCAAGGACAGAAGTATTTAAAAAAACAAATTGGGAAGGAAAATTAAATCTTATTTTATCAATCGATTCAATTTCCCTGAACCTATTTAAATACGTTTAAAGAATAAAAAAGTATTTTTTTAACTTTTCTATCAATTGTGAAGATTCGCTTTCGTCAATAATTTCCCTTGTCGATTATTTATTAATACACCTTCCTTAATAGCCTTACCTTCCAATAATTTTATTAATATTAATTACTATAAGGAAATAGATGCAGTTTTAGGCGTGCAAAGACGAATTTATCGACATTACATTGGTAATACGAGCACTGGGGAATGCAGGAAATTGAACAGAAGGATTAGGAAAAGTGAAATTCTTCAAACTGTTCGATAGGATGCGCTGCTATCCCGAGGAAAGCACACGCACGTACACAAACCGTAAATAAATTTTTGTAATGCATTGAGCAATGATTTAATAGATGCACCCATTTGATAAGATGATAATGCACAAGATCGCAAAGATATTAAGCCGAAATATATAGCTCATCGTCACGAAGATAATCGTTATCATTCTTTCAGCGGAGCAACTGCCGTGTAAAGAGGAGTTTCATTTTTAATTATACTTGTAAAGGAAGGCCTGTTATTCATAGCGCGCTAGAAATATTACTTACGAGAGTTGCATTTGATTTTACATCAATTTTGCGCCACCGTCCTAATAATTACAGCTTTCGGCATTATTTACGTTATATATTTTAAATGCGCAAATAAATATTTTCGCTCAAACGTCTATATTTCGCGAATACTGTTAACGCAACACTATAATGAATTTGAGAAAATAACTTTCGAAGCCAAGAAATACCAAATACGTTTGCTTCTATTCGTACGGTTTTATTAAAAGGACCGATTTAGTTTCATCGTGCGTCAGTTACACAAATTATACATTTTACAATCTATTTGCAAAACGAATTTGTGTATAATATCTGTTTAAATATACTTATACCTCGAAAGCATAATGCCCCGCGCGCTTAACGAAATACGTATAATTAAGATTTTTAAATCTTAATGTAAAACATCATAATACCAACGCGTTGCGTATGAAGAGTTTGTATAAATAAGTAAAAAATTCGAAAAATATTTACATTTAAGTTCGGCCTTACACTTAGGCCGATTTTTCCGAAGCTGTTTGATTGATAGACACATCAAATGCACACTAAGCGCGCGCGCGCGTATGTATGTGTGCGTTCGTTAATTCTGTAACATTTTAAAACCGTTATTAAACATAATACGTATTATCGACGATAATTACACGCTTAACGGTATTACCATACGATTGCTTCCATCACCGTCTTAGCTTTCCAAGAAAGTTAAAAATTATTTGTTACTGCAGCGCGAGCCGGGGAGTAACGCACATCAACCTATGAGTTTTCTTCGCGTTCTCAACAATGGCGGCCGGCCGTGTACACAATGTTGTATTCTATCTCGTATGACAAAGGACTCGCCGTATTTGGCGTTACTTTGTGTACGTGTACTTTGGCGCGTCGACGTTCGATACCTGCAACGCGCACGGCATATATGCAAAGTGGCTCGCGTGAGAGGCTCCTTCGTATAGGTTATGTTCGCGTGCTCGAGTGTGTGGGTGAGAGCTGGTTATGCGCTCACCCGCGCTCTCCTCTGCGTTTGCGTCCGAAGTAGGCGATCAAACGCGTCGTGCGCTAAGAACAAATGCTATTATATTGCCTCCGCGAATTAATTAGCACGTGACAGCTTTATAAAGGTAAACTTTCGAAATTTAGTTTTCTCTTCCCGCGTGGACTTAGTGGGAGAGATTTTGCAAGCGTTCTTCAGAGCTCGAGTCAAATTAGCCATTGATAAATATCCGTTTGGTTAATTCTTTTTCCCGGAATCATTGTTTACCCATTTACCATCCATTAAGAAATTAATTTGCGTTAATCCTTGCCAATTGCCATGGTCGATTTGCATTTTCAAAAAAGCTATTATCATAGCGATACGTTATAGCCAAATGAACCTTATCCTGCAATATTTATTAGTTGCATTAAAAATTTGCTCCTTTTGATATGTTTTTCGATTTGATAAAATTCCGTTCGAATACCAACGAACAATGACCATACCCGTGAAAATGTCTGTAGAACATAATTTTCTTACGAGTTAATAATTTTTATAATTTTATTTTAAAGAAGATTTAAATCGTCAGAAAGTAGGAATAGCGAGTGGATTAACAGAGCGTCAACGGCCTCAATATTTTATTTTAGAAACAAATCATAAAAACAAAAAAGTTATTTTCCCCGTGTTTATTATTTGCGTCTATAGTAGTCGATGCTAATTTCGAAAATCAAGTAAGATGCCGATCAGCAAACTTTTTTATTTCCACTTGAGAATTATTTATTCAAGAGATCAGAGTTGGCAAGAATACTTTTAAAATATTTGCGATTCCGCGTAAACTTGTGCAAAGTTCGTATCTAATCCGGATGCACGAATAAGCATTTTTATGAAAAAACCCATACACGCATACGAATGTAAATTTTCGAGACAATGTTTCTGGAAATATTATTGCAACGCGAGCGCTTGAAATAAAATATACCCTTAATGCAGAAATTTTTGAAAAACAATTTACATAAATATAGTGTACAAAATCGCTGGAAAAATAAACCAAAATATATACGTGGATTTCTTAAAAGAACGAAGAGAAAAGAATTTTGTTCACAGAGAAACTAAAGGTTTTACTTGGCAAGTAATACATACGGTCATACACGGTATCAATCTAATTTTGCGGTTACACGTGGGGAATGACCTTCGAGAAGGCGCGTTAAAGTTTCTCGCGCCACCCACTCGTGTTTGCTCCCTATTACCAACACAAACTAATTATTTTATTCTAGGCCTATCGTGTGGGCGATAATTCCCTTGCCTGCCTCGTGTCCCCCAGTGCATCGCGTTGACTCTTTTCGATCGATCTTTGCGAGAAAAGTATCGAGTTTCGCTTGTAATTGTTCAATGCCACCTTTTAAAGACAGCGAAATTTGTCTTGTATCGTGTTCTCTTCGAGTTCAATAATTTGAAAAACTGTTGATTCTTATGGGATTCTCTATTAAATGTTCATGATATACAGTCTTTGATTATTATTCGTGTGCACATATGTGGAAGCATAGATGCAATCTAAAGAAGTCGCTATCCTGTTTTTGGAGTTCAGATACGTTGTTCTACTGCAAATTCAACTGATACTTACGTACAATTCCAATGCGCAAGCGTAACACTGACGCTTATTAAGTTACGAAATGTTATTATTGCTGTTCATTAGCATCGAGAAGCTCATAGAAATGTACCTTGAGGCACACACTGTAGAGTTTTGCAAAAAATATGCCGAATACAAAAAATTTACTCCAAAGCGTAAAATAACTTATCCGTATCTATTTACTGGAAAGCATTAGATAGATAATTTAAATGTAATCGATTTTTCCTTGTAAAAGTTTGCAATCTTTTATTTATTTTTGATACACGCGCAAGTCGTGCTTATTTTTTATTCCGCGTAAACTTAATATAGTTTTTTAATTAAATTCCTTCAGGAAAAATAAATCAAAATTCGAAAAAATATATCAAGATTTTTATCGAGAATAGTAATGATTTAAAATTAAGTTTATATAAGAGAGTCATGAATGATAATGGAAAAGGAAAATATTTTTTGTTGAATAAATACTCCTGAATTATATAATGGATCGATTGACTTGAGTCAAATATTTTTAATTTTTTAATTCAATTATTGATTCGAGAAATTTTTTCAACTTCTCTTCTATTAACGCTATCGTAAAGGCTGTTTGTAACATTTATAACTTTTATTTTCAATAAATGTTATTTTGTCTCCTTAATATTCAGTTTTAGCACAATATTATAACGCGTAATAGTAAATTATAAGTAATGTAAATGAAAGAATGTAATTAACTATATATAAATTATAAATCAACTACAAGTATAATATAAATTATTTCTCTAATGGATAATGCGAAGTACAGAAATTACTATGGAATAACGTTTTAGTAAAGAAAAAAAAGTTAGCACTACAAGTAACTAAAACTTGTGGTATATTCGAAATTAATTTTCGCGGTGTAGATTTTGTTGGAATTCAAATGCATAAAAGCGCAATGAAACTGCAATTGAAGGAATTTGTGAATCTTTTGTTCCTTTTTTTTTACATCGCAGATAGAAGATAAGCAATTTCACGAAATAGTTTCGATTGAAAACACAAATATTATTTCCAAAGAAATTTTCAAAAATAACATTTCACCACTCCATAATTGACATGTCGCAATTTTTTAAAGTAATTCTCAACCTGGTGTATTTAAAAATTGATCGAAACGATTTCTAGGATCGAAGAAAACTTCCGAGGCCTCTAATTACGTATCGCACCGATAGTTCATTATGCAACTGCAAAGGGAGATTTTTGAGAATTTTTACTTCTAATCGTCCTGCAACACAAATGAATTTATATTATGCAGTAGATGCTCAGAATTGGAAGAGAAACGCATATTCTTTCTCTCGAGTAGCCCCGGGAACTGCGTCGCGGAGTTGAACAAGAAACGTTCTTAAAAAGCTGTACGTAGGTAGAGTAACGAGCAATATTTCGTTGTTTCGGCGGAGGCCCATTGTAGAGAGTCCGACTCCAGAGCAACTGATTCGGCCGCAGAGCCGACATTGAATTTTAAAACGTCGCTCGACTCGGGAGATTCCTCGGGAGATTCCGCCGCTTGGCGAAAGAAGCTAACGAGGCTCGTGAAAGTCCGAGCGAGCGGAAAATGGCGGGAGCATCTATTCGCATCGGAGCGTTTTAATCGGCGAGCCGGTTTCCCGAAAAATGTCAATACGTCGAGAGGCCGCAGCAGTCGCGCTATAAAATTCGCCTATGCGAAAGTGAAAGCGAGCGCTGGCTGCGCAGGCGTGTGCGCTGCTGGACATACACGAGCGAGCGGAGCGACGAGCCAAATATCCGTCGGCCGCGCAAAAGTCCGTCCTCCCGCTGGAACGAGACAACTGCGTGTGCGGGGAGCTCACGCGTGCACACACGGCTCACGTGCATTTTAAAAACCGCGGAGAGTTATGGCCGGCGTACCTGGCTTAAGGCTTAAGGCGAGCTCCTCGTATGCTCGGCCCGTGCGCCTCCAAATCATTTCTCTACGTTTGAGATTTATAGTTATTTGAAAATAAAAGTGCGCAGCGCGAGCAGGAAATTTTTCGTAAGTTATAGCGCTAATTTAGCTGATTAATTAAGAGAATTAATTTTTAAGTCGGTAGAAAGCTTGAAGTTGCCCAAGAATCTACTTACTATTCATTAAATCATATTCTACTGCGTAAAAACAAAATATGTCCCGACTCCGCTGGCCGCTGATGGATGCATTCCGAGAGTTTACCGTCCAATTCGGACGCTTTCTATTTCAAAGATATCGCCCGAGGCTTTTCCAACTTTTCATCCGGACTTTTCCCTTAGTCCTCCTCGAGCTTCGACTGTTGTCATCTTTTTCGCTATACTCTGCTTGAGAAGCGATTTTTTTTTTTTTTTAAACAGCATCGCTAAACTGCAAGCACCAGAGAAGGATGGCAATATTTAATTGTTTACACAACTGCAGGCTGGCGTTCGTGGCACAAATATGTTGTTAACGAGAAACAGCAGTTTTGTAAGTGTGACGTGTATAATTAATTTTTCGGTTGAATCTTTATTCCGTTTAAACGAATACGTTTTGGCATTATTCGATGATGACTCGTCCAATGAAGTTTCAAGTACGCGATCGATCAGAAATAAAAGTAAAGCCGATTCCGAGTATTTGAATAATTATCGCAATAACGTGCCTGAGATTTATAACGAGGAAAAAGACAATTTGCTAAGATTTCTGCCGTCGGAGCTGAAACGGCGGATGAACACAGATCTGCTCGCGCGTCGTGGTAATGAGACGAACGAGACAAATTCGAGACGAGCGACCGCCTGGTTTTCGGAAGAAATATAAAAGTGTTTCCCTCGTCGTTTGGATTTTGTTTATTTGGCTTCTGTCGCATTTAATATCCCACCCGCACTCTTATTATACGTGTGAGGCGAACAAAGCAAGCACTACGCTTCTGGATATTATTTCAGCCAGACGGATAAACGAGCAGCCCTTTCTTTCTCCTTTCTCGCAGATAACATAAACCTCGTGTGTGCCCGGGCATTCTTTCTCTCTCTTTCTCTCAACACTCGTAGGCTGCGCACGATACAAATGGGCCTGTGGCGAACGGATACTATGTAGTAGTCCTCCGCAAGATCGCGAGCGGCCGCGATCTCCCGGTGATAAGATGCAGTCATGCGTCGTCGGGTGACAAAGGGCCGAAGAAACGCCCACGAGTGCGTGCGATGGCGAGTGCTAGTGCAGCAACCGCTTGCGGGGGCGTGCATATTAATATGGACCTTTCTTTTCTCTCCCTCTTTCTTTTTGCGCAGTCCGCTCGCGTTGTCGAGACGTTGTTTGCCAAAATGCCCAAATGCAAAAATGCCCCAGCGAATGAGTGACTTTTGGTAGTTAACCGCGACGAGTACTGACTTTTATGCGCAATGTACCTGTGTTATTGCGAAGAAAATCACATGCTCCCTTGAATTCTCCCGAGTTTACAGTAGTCTTAATTAAATGAAATGGCCGGCTCGACTCCTGTGAATGTTTTACCTGCAAATTTAATCCTCGCGCAAACATTATTTCAAACATTAGTTAAGATTTATTCAGTTACGCGGTTTTATAAAGTTGTGATTTATTTGGGTTCATAAAAGTTACTGGTCTTTTGATAGATTTTTAAAATAACTCTTAATACTTGCCACTTTATTACTGTTATTTAACTATTATTTTAGATATAATTATAGTTAATCCTTGGCAAAATTATACATATTGTGCGACAATTATCTTCGATTCGAGTGATCAATTTAATTTTTTCTTAAAATTCTTGAATTAACTAGCAGTCGTTACAATTTCACCGATATTTCATTGGCACCTGATTAATGTATTTTGCCTGAAAATTCGTTTACCGAATAAAATTAAAAATTATTTTGTGATAGCAATCATCATTTTTCAGATTCACCGATAGCTATTGGTGCTGACATCTAAGGGATGATAAAACTCCATTACCATCGTAAGACCATCTCGTGGCGACATCTTACTCGCAGTTTTGTCGTTAGATAGATCGTTACGATAGATGTAAATAAAAGAAAATATGAAGTGCATTGAAAATTAGACATTTTGTGTACATATTTATTTATTAAATAGAATTTAAATAAAATAGAAGATGTTTCCTTTAAGTTCTCAGAAGAAATACTGGTCGTTTAACGATGAGAATGATCTTGCTGTTTTGCGAGAAGAAACAAACGTCGAATTTATTAGTAAACATGGTGTAAACATGACAGTTAGTTTTTAATTTAAACTTTTAATTTAAATTATACATACTATATTTGGCATCGAATGAAATGTGTTATTTAGAATAAATATTACTTTATTTCTAGTTTAAATTTTTTTAATATATTTTTAAATTTGTAAATTTGTACATTCGCATAGGTTATTTTACATAGGTTATACACAGTAATAATGAATTATTAGTGAGAAATAATTCTTAATATAATCATTCGTGTATTTTAGGAGGAGAAAAAGGAAAAACATTTTCTATCTGTATCAGAAGAAAGAGTGCTTCAACGATTCTATGAATCCCAACTCAAAGAGTTTTGCAAAAGATTTAGTCCTCCAATGCCTAAGCCTACTATAGCAACAGCTTTACATTACTTCAAGAGATTTTATCTGAGAAATAGTGTGATGGATTATCATCCAAAGGAAATATTGGTTACATGTGTATATTTAGCTTGCAAGGTGTGCACTATTATTACATTTTTATGAAATGTTTTGTATTAAATACTTAATATTATCAAACTCTTAGGTCGAAGAATTCAATGTATCAATATCACAATTTGTAGCTAATATTATGGGTGACCGAGAAAAAGCATCGGATATTATTCTTAATAATGAGCTTCTTTTGATGCAACAGTTAAATTATAATTTAACAATACATAATCCATTTAGACCTGTGGAGGGGCTTTTAATTGATATTAAAGTAAGAATACTATGTTACAATTTTTGAAATTTAGTTTCATTTAATTCTGTAAAATTTTTAAATAAGTACAAATACAAATAACACTGTTTTGTTTATAAAATTAAAATTTTTTAGACTAGATATCCACCTATAGAAAATCCAGAAAAATTGAGGCCTTACATTGATGAATTTTTAGAAAAAGTGTTTCTTACAGATAGCGTTTTAATGTACGCTCCTAGCCAAATTGCTCTAGCGGCTACATTACATGCAGCTTCCAGTATTAATGCTAATTTAGATAATTATGTAACAGAAATCTTATTCTCTCGAGATCATCTGGCTGCAATTGTTGAGGCAGTGAGAAGTACGTTTAATTTATAAAACAATAATTAACAAAGAATATTACTAAATTATACTTAAATCTTGCAGAAATAAGATCAATGGCAAAATGTGTAGAATTTCCGCCTAGAGATTTGGTAAAAACTTTAGAAAAAAAATTAGATAAATGCAGAAATCAAGATAATAATCCCGATAGTGGATATGTAAGTCTGTTATAATTACTAAAAAAGCAAAGGCACTGCAATAAAAAAAAATTCATGTATCATTTTAGATATAAACAGCGGATGCAAGAAATGCTTGATGAGGAAGATTTACTGGACAATGAAAAATACGCAAAAATTATTCAAAACCAAGCTGATCATGATGAGAAAGTACTAGGAGTTACTAATGTATTATCCCCAACTGATACATAAATAGGTTTTTAAAGAATTTCATTATTTATCATGATAAATAATAAAACAACGATCCATTTTCAAGAATATAGTCTTTAATGAGATATGCTTAACATTATTATTGAGGAATATGATTTAATTTATAAGATTCATCAATTTAAAATTATATTTTTATAAAAAAATATCACAGCCCAAAAGATTTACTAAATTTTGGAGAAATATTTAATTTTATCATTTAACAGTTTTAAGTTTATATAAAATAAAACATTCTTAAATTTAAATTCATGTACAGTAAAAAAGTAGTATTTTATATATTTATTCATTAAGAATTTTGATGCCTGTAATCTAGTCTCTGAGATAAATTGTAGTTCGTTTGGTTGGTGGAGTTGTTTTGAAAAATAGCAGTATGTTGTCCATTGGGCAGATTACTGGGTAAAGGCTGAATTATTGGCAAAGTTGGTGAGATTGTTAATGGAGAAAAATGCGTGGGCAGCAAGGAAGTCCCATGTTGCGGATGTCCAGAATAATTGAAAAACCTAAAAGTTATTATTTATACAACATTAACAAGTTTAAGTAATTCACATTTTAATCATGAAAAAAAATATTACCATAATCGATCTCCAACAAATATTGGCCTTGGTGCATGAATACCTAGGCTCGAGTAATATTGTTGAGCTAAAAGTTCAACGTCATTCGTGTATTTACGTTTCCATTTAGTTCGTCTGTTTTGAAACCATATTTTTATCTGAAAATACATAAAAATTTATTTTTGCTTTTTTAAATATGGTATTATAAATATTCTTTATGTTGTAAAATGAAAAATTACAATGTATATCACATGTTGAGTAAATTGAATTTATGAATAAATTGTACAAAAATATTAAAAATTATTGAACATTTTAATTGAATGAAAAATATTTTACTCAATTTTTTTTTTAAATTTCATTAAATTTTCCAATGCCCTTATATCCAGTTACAGACAAAAATTTTTATAGCCTCGGTAGCGCAGTAGGCAGCGCGTAAGTCTCATAATCTTAAGGTCGTGAGTTCGATCCTCACCCGGGGCATATTTTTTATTTTTTTGTTTCTTTTTAATAATTTTAACTTTATTTTAAGAATAATGGATAATTTTATTAGAAAAACCAACGTTAAAAAAAATTTAGGAGAAAATTATGAACACTGATTCTTGCAAAAGCGTTGCTTTTTACGAGCTTTTTAAATAAAAATTTCCCATTTATATTGAATACTTAACGTTTAATATTACTAATAATTGATAAATAAATTTATTTTTTATAGTATACATTATTTATTTTAATTTATCCTTCTTGATTCTGTATTATTATAAGACTTGTTAATAATGGAATTTCACAGTTCATATTTTTTATTATTATTTTCCAATTGAGAATTTTTTTTATTCGAAGGTCAATAAAAGAAAAATTAAATTTCATAATTGATTGATTTTTTAAACAATAATTGCGGTGCAGTGCAAACATTTTTTCCAAAAGTATATGCAAACAATAAATTACTAACTTATGCATACATATTACTCTAGTATTTAACGTTCGATATTAAAAGTAATTAAAATCGCAATAAGAATATTGAAATTAAAATAAAAAACATTATTATTGATGCAAAAACAGAGTTATTGTCATATGAATATCATGTAGATTATTTTACGTAGTTCAGCATATCAAGCTATTAAATCAATAAGTTGAATACAGTGCAGTATGTCGAACATTAATTTTTTATGAAACGAATAAAATAGAATTATTTATTAAATCAATTTACAAAGATACAAGAATACATTATATTATTGTCAGAAAATAATTAATAATATTAATGAGCGGTAATCGATGAATATCAAGTTCGTTAAATTTTTTAGACAAGAAAAACAGTTTGGACACCGTATTTCAAAGATTACGTTACTTTTTTCTCAATTTGTTTCGCGTGGCGAACGTTGCGTTATCAATGCGTGACTTGTACTCAAGAAGCTGAATTGATTAATATTTCTTGAAAGATGTTTTGTTAGATTTATCATTCATTGGCGAATGAATCCAAGGAAGGAACACACAAATTGAAATACACCAGTAAAAAGAAACTCGTTTTACTTTATTTTTATCGATACGAAGCACTCGAAATCTTTCGACCCGTTCATAATTAACGCGTACACTTATAATTGTCACACAATGACATAAGAGAGTTAAAAATACAAGTCAAGTGTTTCGTGGTTTAGTGACTTGGGCAGATGAATTATTAGTTGCTCGGCCATAGCGAGTGAAATAATAATTTTGCATTCAATAGTAGAATAATGGCGAGCAATTCATCAGTTGGTGGTTCGCATTATACACTCGCACGAGCAGTAAATATTTGCTCGACAGAAGGAAAATTACTCAATAGTTTCCCTTCAACGCGTCCGAAAGATGCTTTTGGCAAAGATCGATTTGGGACGTGCGCAAGGTGCACCGTTTATTGCATAAGACTTCACGAATTGTAGATTCGCGGATGCGAAAGGACAGAGTGAATCACAGGCGGATCGCATTCCAAGTGCAAGGAGCCGCCTCAGCTGTAAGGGTCAGGACCGAGGGCAAAGAGAGGAAGCAAGGCACGAAAAATAAATGCGCAGCCTCGTTTTTAGCCGCGTAGTTTTGGAGCGACGCTCGCTAATAGAGAGATGCGACGGCGTCGGCGTCGCGCGCGGTTAATTCGAAATCGGCGTGAAATCCGGCCCGAGCGTCACAAGAGTGCATCTAGCGGGGGAAAAAAGCGAGGGAGGGCTGCAGCCTGAACGTACGGTGCGCAATATATCCTAATTAAAAAATCGACGCCTGCTTGGTCCGTCGCCTCGTGGCCGCCGGGACTGCGGCACGGGGTGGGGCGACGAGGACAGGGTGGATGGTAGGGGTAGGGGCCGACTGCTCGGCTCGTTAAGTCGGAGAAATATAGCGACGTTTATGTCCGCGGCCCGTGTCTTTTCTCTGATCTGTCGCGTCGTTCCGGCCGCACTCGCGCCCTTTTAATGCCGGAGATCGCAAGCGCCCGTGCGCTGACAATTAACCAACAAGCGCTCTCTCTCGTTTTTCCTTCTCCATTGCTCTTCGTTCCTTGCGCTTTTACACGCTCGCCGAATGATTGTTTATTTGGCCCTGCTCTTGTGATCAGCGCCTGCATACTTCGTTTGCCGCAAATTAGCGTTATTTTTGGACACTCGTTCTGGCGGATGTATCCGGGGATATTTATTATTAGCGAAAAATTAAAGTTAGCTTGAGTTGCATTGTCTGGGTGTACTTTTGTTTTTTCGGACTTGCACCGTCACTCCCCGATAAATGGGACACTTGGCAATCAAAAGGTGCGGCGATTTATTGGGGCGTGAAAAATGCCTCGGTGCGTTTTACGCGGAAAATAGCAGCTCGCGTCGTTGCAAACGGCATTTTGTTCGCATTAGCATTACGGAAGTATGTACTTTCTCGAAATACACTCGCGCGCGTATGTGCTCGCGAAGATGATTTGCTCGAGCAACTGGCTCTGCGCGCGGCATCCCTTCCCAACAAATTGATACGAGCCGCCAATTTATTACTCGAGCCAAACACCGAGTTTCGAATCGAAAACGCAATCGCGTAAAATCGCATTTGGAAACGCTTCCTCTCCGGACGACGTGTCAGCAGATGCTTTCGTACGATTCGCTCCGGCTCCAGGTAAAATTTTCATTCTCACTCGCGTTTGGCAAAAGCAGAGTTAATGCGCATGCAGTTGATTAAAATTAATGCGTCCGATTCGATTGTAATTGTTTCGACTAATTCTTGTTCGAGTCGAGCCAACTTTTGCTCGCTGCACGTATAAGACGGCGTCATCGCGTTGCACATCAGTAACAAATTAACTATTGCAAAAAACTAACAACAGCTTTGGTTGTACTCGACTATTTATAATGAATAATTTTATCGTTAAAAATATGTTGTCGACAATTGGCAGTTTTGTTAGATTATCGAGAGGTTGCTTTAAAAACGGCGGCATAAATTATTTAGCGAAATAATCGAGGACCTATTTTAGCCGTACGGGACTATTTTGATCGTTGTTGAAAAATTCTCGTAAAATATTCGGGTAAAAATCTTAAATTTAAATAACGCCGGCTTCATTTTCCATCAATGAGCTTTTAAATTACTTTTATATTTTCGATGTTTCGGCGCGACGTTAATTATCCAGTGATATTTTACAATTATTTATCTCTCACGGATTGAGACAGCGACAGAGAGCATAATTATTACAAGAGAGAAAACGAATAGAAATACCGCGTTCGCTTGGGAAATACACATGTACAGTTTCGGAATAACTTATACTTTTCTAAGCGAGGCGACTAACCGGCCGAATTTCGATGGAACATAAAATTGGTGCGAATGCGCGCGAATCTCGCAGGCGAAATTTACGAGCTTGGAAGTACGAATCGCGATCGCACAACATTAACGCTTATTTACGCGCAATTAGCGTAAGAGATCCCCGAAGAGCGATCATCCCGCGTCTCTCACTCGGGCGGGCCCCTTCCCTTTTAGCGGCTAAAAATACCAGCGCGCAAAATTCATTAAGCGATGCGAGTCAATAATTAAGGACGCGAGCGAGTCCCGGAGAAAGCCAAGAAGAGCCTCTGAAAAAGTCGAGCGAGGCGCCTCTGGGTCGAGGGCCCTGTTGCTCGAGGGCGGCGGAGAGGTGCTAATTGGTCTTACGAAGTCGCGGGCTCTCCTCGATGGCGCCGCTGTTCCTTGGCGCCTGGATTGGATGCGCACATGTGCCGCGCAGCGACTCATAACTCAAGGGCCGGGGACACGACGATGACGTTTCCTTGCTTATTTATCTGTTGGCCGGGCGGGTACGTGTCCTAAGTAGTCGGGTTCGCACGCCACGATACGAGGGGACTTAACCTTTTTCAGGTGGCCAACTCGCCGAACGCGAGCTGCTCTCCTCTTCTTCCGCAGAACAGGGCCACATCGCGAGGGGACGATTTATTGCCGCAGGGCGGTCCCTACACACTTTTTCTAATTAGACTTCCGCGCGATGCGCGAGATCGCGCTGAATGATCTCTTTAATTTATGCGCATCGCGCAGACCCTATCTTCTATTTCTTCCATTCTATTCTAACTTTCATCGGTGTGCGCGCATGTAATTCTGCATGTGCGGTTGAAAAACGGTGTCTGCCTAACTTTCGGGCAACTCTGTTAACTAATGCGCGGCGCACACCTACATCGCCATTTTCTTCGAATTACGCGACGCGTAACTGTTCTTTCGATATCTTTGAGCAATGCTCGGACCAGTTATCCTATAATTAACCGAGGAACACAATTTTACGATTTTTCTCGTCGTAGCTTTTAACGAGCTGTTTCTTATTCGTTTCCAATCAGCAGAGATCATTTTTCAATAAATAACTTACGTCTGCTTTCGTTGATATGTTTCAATTTTCAGTTGCGTAATAAACGTTCGCTTTCCTCGATTTGTGATTTCAAAACTTAATTCTCAGTGTTATTCAGAAAATTTTAAAGTCCCTTGGATTTCGCCAGACGTCGATAAATATAAGGAAATTAAATTAAATACTCAGTAGGTGGTGGTAACCGATTCGTATAAGTGTTTCGCAAGCGACAAAGTTCGTACGAACTCGTGTGGTTGGTTGCGCGTAAAATTTGCAATTGATATCTCAAAGTTCAAGTCTCAAATAGTTTAAAATAAGCTGAGCTAAGTAAATGGCACTGATGAGGACACTCGGTAAAAAAGACTCGACGACTCTTGATGAAAGTGCAAGGAGGTGCAAGAAAGGCTTTATAGGGTAGCGGGGTAAGCGCAAGCTACAATACCTGTGTCTCGGTGAGCTTGAGAGCTTTGCTGAGCTGCAACCTCTTGGCAACACTGAGGTACTTATTCCTCTCGAACTCCGCCTCCAGGGATTTGATCTGGGATGCGGTAAAAGCCGTCCGCGGTCGTTTCTTTCGCTCGTCGTCGCTCGCCGCACTCGAGCTTCGCTCCGGCAGATCACGATCGCCCAACTCCAACGCAGACGTCGAATTCGAGCCATAGCTGCTCGTGCACGGCTCTAAGCAGACAGATTGGATACGATTTATGTTTTATTATTTCGATCGTTAACGAGGCGATGCCGATTGCTCGGCGGCAGCGAATTTAGTCGTCGTTGCGACCGACCGCGCAATCTTGCGTCGGGCTGGCATACCTTTCGAAGCGTTTTTCGTTAATCCTGACGCTTCGATCTATCAAATAAGAAATACAAAGGTGCGCGTCTGAATTGAATTAATCTTCCCTCAAAAGCATTGCTTGCTAAGGACAATGATTTTCTAGGAAGACTTTGACGCGGTTGCTTAAAAAATTATGTCGATGAATAAAGGACACAAATTATAGAATTCAACGAAAGCTTATAGTGCTAAGCGCCGAGAAAATTTATAACTTTGGTTATTCCAACAGCAACATTATCGCAGTTGCTTTTTAAAGCCCAGCTCTGTCGATTAGTACCCGCTACGGATCTTCGCATCGGTATCGCATACGTCATTATGCGTGGATCGTACACCCACACATTTATACGAATAAACAACATAAATATGTGCCCGCATAATGCGCATACAGGCGTGAGTCGTAACTTATCTCTCGACGTACATTCGCTTGCTTCTGCAATTTGGCTTTTTGGCGAGACGCGATCGAATACTCGTATTCGCGTGGAGTAACGCCGCCCGTAAAATGCATAAATCATAATTCTATCGACTTAAGTTTACTGAGAACACTTTAAGGCAATGAAAACAGAAGCACAAGTACGTGCTAAGATAAAGTTAAAAGCACATTTTGCGCGGTTAGCGACGCGGGGCGGCTCGATTAGCCGCAAGAATTTCCAGTCTCATCAATCTCCCCATCCCCTCGCTACTTTCGCGCGCGATCTCTCCAAATGTTGTTTATATTTATACTTATCCCTGGCTTAGTAGGCGTGTCGAGCCTGAGCCGTGCGACGCCGCGCTAACGCCACAGTTTTTGCTCGGAGCTTTAAAGCTCCGCCGTTCTTTTTCCTTTACTCTCCCGCGTCTATATCGTCTTCTAATTATCTAACCATTCGTCATCTCTCGAAAAAGCTAACCACTCGCGCCTTTAACGAAGACGTGCCCAATTTCATTTATGAGGACACGGATAGCGTGTACTGGAAGCTTCAAATCGGACTTGCAAAGCTCGCCGCTGATTGCTTCATCGACTCGAACTGATCGTTTTGTATAGCCGTAGCGCGTGCACCAGTGCACACTGCAAGAGTTGAACGAAAGGGAAAGCTACTTCCTACTGGGTTTTGAGAAACGGCAAACCGAGTAGCTGTGCTTTTTGGTTTTATTGGCAAATGTAGTTTATACTTTGTCGGGGCGGCTGAGGCTTTAGCGGCTGCTGTAGACGCATCCTGCAAGGGGTCTACAAATAAATCATTTTAAAAATGACAAAAAAATCGAAAATAGATCCTAATAAATTTTTAACCTGAAATACGCATTTTTTAAGAAAAGCTCATTAACCCTATTCAACGGTTAAAAATAAAATTTTCCCGTTCGGGAAAAATGCAACGTTCACTTTCGAGAGACGCGCTTCGAAAATATGAGCAAATTAGTATAAATCGCAGTTGACGAAAACATTTTTCCTCGTTCATAATTGATTAAAATAAAGTATATTTTTTATCTTCCTTTTTAGCAAAATGATCTACAATTAGGTCTCGAAAATGCACAATTTTTTACTTTTCATCAAATTATCGGAAATTGAAAGTCTAGAAAGCATGAAAAGTGTGTTTAAAATTAAAAATATTAAAAAGAGTTATTTCGGGGGAATGGACGAAACTGAAATGTCAGTAAATATCTGTTTATTTTTAAAAACTATTTTTTATCTGTACTAATGAGCGATTCTCTTCAGTTAAAGAAAAAGCCAAGGCGAAGACGTCGCAGCCCGTCTGTATGCGATTCTCAAGTCGAGGTAGTTATTTTTACGTCTGATAACACATGGAAAACTGTCTTTTTACGCAAATTTAGAGAAGAAGCATTTTAATTACCTAAAAATTAATTGCTGGTAACATCGGATGGTTCGTTTGTAGCTGCGTTTTTACAACAATTGCAGCAAGTGATTTGTTTAAAACAATCGTTGTGTATCGAAATTCGTTCGTGTAAAAGTTGCCTTTGTTTAAAATCTGTTGTAAAACCGATATTGATTTAGAATTATTACGAGAGTCGATAATTCATAGTAGCCGCTACTAAACACGTAAACGCAGATATCGCGAATATTTTCACACGCATTTTCGAATTCCTATGTTTACATTTTTAAAGATTCTAAATTTCAAGAGTTGCAAAATTTTGCAAAATAACGAAAACGATTTCTCTTTTCTCGACTTTGTCAACACTCGAATAGCTTCTCGAAATGCTGGCGTCACGTCGCGTGAGAATCTATAAACTTCAAGTTTGCTTTAATTTCAAGTGAAATGTAGAGTCCCAATAAATTTCCAACATAATTTTAACTAGAAGTAAAATGTATTTTAGCGAGTACTTTGTTTTAAGGCGAAACGACCGAGAGAGAGAGAGAGAGAGAGAGAGAGCGATAGGAAATTTTATTGGAAATTAAGAATAGATATTGAAGCGCCCGTTAATTTAATAGACGGCTTTGAGTGAATTTCCTTTTTTTCGAGCGAGGCGATGCACGAGTGTCACTGCGAGTTCAAATGACTACAGCTCGTCGTCGGCGGTGCAAAGCCTCTGCAATAAATTTCTCGAAAAACTATTCGCAGCAGGGAGGAGGAGCGTCGCGATACGCGAAGAAGCGTTTACCGGCTACTAATTGTCAGATGGGGACGTAATTGTCCGGGTTTCTCTTGCATTATTTGCCCCTGGCTCGAACGTTCGTTTTCGGTTCGGGGAGGCGACTTTAAAACTGTAACGGCTTTAATCACTCGCGCGCTCGCCCATTCCTCCCCCTCCCCGAGCTGGCTAATAGTTTCATTTTTCTTTGCAGATCTTCTATCGAAGCGCTCGCAGTTTCATTTAATCGTCAGTACAATCTAGAGTCTTTCCGCGTATACTTTTGAATTTTTACGCATATAGAACGAGTGCTACAACCGAGGTGTAAAAATATTTGCACACTTCGCGAGAACAATGCAGTAGTGGCGGTGGATTATTTGCAATTATTAAATAAACCGAGATATTGTTCTTTGCAAAAATCATCCTGGGGGTGACGTTCGTTGAAATAATGCAAAGCTCCGGTAGTCTAAACTTAAGCGTAGAAAAAGAAATTATTTTTAGGGAGAGGAAAGACCCAAAGAGCTCCACACTTATTTCCCGTCGACTCGAAAGTGTATATCCGTCTTTGTGCCCGGTTGAACCTGTTCGGCTCGAATATAACTTCGGAAACGGGGCTCTGGCTCTCGGTGAAACAGCAACGAAACAGCGACGAAACAACGGGGAAAAGCGAGCCAAGGAGTTTCCGCGCTTCCGAGCGTGTAGAGGTGGGGCAGCTCATTTGTCGTCGAATTTCTATCTCGGCTCGGGAGCATTGACGAACGAGCTCCGGGAAGGGAAAGCAGCGAGGAAGCCAAGGGTTGGCTCGAGCGCGAAAGGGAGACTCCACTTAAGAATAGAACGCGTACCACGCCTTCGAGTTTACCTAATTGCCGCGAGCTGCACCGAACTTGTCTCCTAATTATTCGCTGATAAATGGATAGCTCGGCTGGGCGCGAGCGGAGGAAAACGCGCGATAAACTACGGCTAATTTTCCGACGGGCCGGCGAGGCGCGCGCGAATATTTCCCGCCCGCCGGCTTTTATTGTTCCCGCTTTGCTGCTTTTTTGTTGCACGCGGGACTTGTAGATGACGCGTGCGGGTCATTAGCGACGATTTCACTCGGATTTCTTGGGCAGAGTCGGAACATCCGTGGGCTTTCAAGTCCGACCAAGACCGAATGGATAAATTATCGTTCGCTTTCGGGAATTTCCCCGCGCTCCCTAAGAATTTACACTAATAGGGCACGAGCCTCGAAGAGGAAATTGAAACTGAAGAAACTCGCTTAAAAATAAATTGCCTACAAACGCGGCGTATCCTTTCTGTGTAATTGCGTGTTTATAATTTAGAAACGCGAATAATTTCGCGTGTGTTTGATTCTTCGTTTAACGAGCCGAGTTATGCTGTTCCTAATTTTCCAATTGAATTTCGCGTACGGATCGTCAACCGAAATCACCCACAGCTATGCATCAATTATATCTTTCTACCCTAGAATACCCGTATTAGTAATTAACAAAGAATCTGTTTTTATTAATAAGTTGGACGATAGCCTTCGACATTTTATCCAAAATTTTTATCAAAAACTTGTTGTAAATTTTTTCTGAATAACACGTAACGAAATAAATGAAATAATAAACTAACGTGTTAAGTAGAATTGCCGTTTCTAATTATGATTTTAGTATATATATATAAAATAGCGATCTTATAGAATTCGTGTTAAGTTTACGTAGTAAATAGTATTCAGAAGATAAATTTTAGTAACGATCCAACTGTTTCCACCTGTCAATTTCAAGTTGATCGTATCATGTAGTTACAGTATAAAATTATGCGTAAAATTTTAGTTTTTATATTCAAATTAGCATTGTTAAGACACTGAATCGCGCAAGACTACGCACAAATTGAATTCTACGTAATTTTGGAAAAAATGTTCAATTGCAAAATCTTTGTCGCGCATACACATGCTTTTCCTAATTTATTAATAATCTTCGATATTTTTTCGCTCGTTGCTTAAACACGAGTTAATAATATCGATAAAAGTGCTCGTTACGGGATCATTACGACGTTTCAATAAATGAGTATGGAATGATTTACGCTGGTGACTAATTTGCGAATGAAAATTAAAAAAGTTTTGTTAATTAAGCATTTAACGTGAAAACTTGTTTAGAATAAGTAACAATAACAAGTATAAGTAACAAAAACTTGTTTTACACGTTTTTCACAACTAAGGCGAAGTAACAACATAAATGTGGACACAGAACAACGACGGTAATGAATACAAATAAATGAGAAACTAATTTGTCTTACATTCATTTCATTGATTCAATGTAAATTCTGAAGATAGAGTATGAAGCGGTGAACTACAAAACGTATCTTTATCGGATACATTTCCAACTTTCATAAAATGCGGAGATTTTTGGAGGTCGAGAGTAAGGAAAGTAAGTTTAGTCCTTAGCACTGCAAAACGCTCGTCGATTGCATTCAATGTCTCTTGCGAAAGATACAACTCGACGACTAAATTGCACTATCTAATAAGGGGCGTTGGTTGCAAACGACTACACAAAATAACGCCGTAGAACAAAGCTCGGGCGGCGTTTATTGGCCTTTAAAAAATGTCTTACGCCACTATCTTTTAAGCGAATTATCAAAGCCAAGAAGGCGAAGGCGAGTGGATGGATCGCGTAATTTTGTCAAAGACCTCAAGCGGCGATAAATCGAAAAGTAATTAAGCGGACATTCTTGAAGCTCTAGTTCGCCGCCGCCGTCGCCACGACACTGCGTTACTCGTCGCGTCGCGCGCGTTCCCAAGATTTACGCGATGCGTTGACGGCTTTGTAGTCGAACGCGACGTCTCACATAACTTAGTTCCACGAGTTCCTGCGCGCGCTCCTCGTACCCGCCATTGCCGAGGAAACGCGGCAAATTTTCGGCCTTTTACCGAGGGGATCGCAAATTTATTGCCTCGAGCGAGCGGCCGCAAACTCGAGCCGGTATATCACGCCCGGGAAAATTAGTCGACGGGTTTTTCGCGAGCGGCAGCAACATGATGCGACTGCTGTTGTGCGTTATTTTCGTTTCGCAATTTACTGCCGCCGCTTTGTGGATGCGCTCCTTTCGATTGGATTGATTCATTTTTATCCCGCTTTTATAACGCGACTTGCCCGACCCAATCCAAGTATAGGGATATTTTTATCCGGATGGATAAGGTGTAGTCCGCGGCTAAAAATAAAAGGTTCGTTCGCGGTGCATTGCAGCAGTTGTCTGTTATACGCGGCGGACCCGCCTCCAGTATTCGCCCATTGTTTTCGATTTTTTTAGCGATTCTGAACTCTGACGGCTGATAATAAGGAGGAGCCGGCCAGCGTCACTTGCCTATGCGTACGGTCGACGACAAAATACGCGAAAAACGCATCTCGGACTAAACGCGACAAGTTTTCCCTCGCGAAATTATTTCTCGGCTAACTGCCGGGCTGTTACTCAGCCGCGCGAGTAAATGCGAATTTGACGTGGACTTTTTGTTTCTGCTAAATGCTGCGACTGCTCGCTCCGACATTTCGCTATATTTCTATAGCAGAATTAGCGAGCGGACTGAGACGGATAAATAATGGACGGGGCGCTTGGAGAGGAACATTGAGTGGGCGTGGGCCACTCGCAGGAAGTCATGGATCAAACTCACGCAGTCGTGTATGCGCTCGCACTTTAACGTCTGCTCGAATCATCGTCGCCAGTTTAAAGGAGCCAATCGAATGTCGGCTTAGCCCCGGAGGTTCGGTGCGGCTCCGACTCCCCGACTCCCGACGCGATGCGTTTAGCAATTGAAGTGACGCGAGCAGATCGAAAGATATTGGCCATCTATAAAGTTTTCCGAAAGTTCGTTATTTTGTCGCGCATAAACCTCCCCTCCAACAATATCACTCCTCCCGATGTAGGTTTCTGTGTTTATGGAGCTGTAAATTATGCTACTAAGTTTTCGATTTATTTCCCAAACGTTCGGCCGGGTTGGTCTTCGTTAAATAGAGTGCGATCGATAAATAAATGCTCGATGAAATTGTTGAAACTACTGCGCGTTCTGTCGTTGTCGAACGTTCGGCATTGAGGTAAATTACCAGGCACTTTTCTAATCGACCCGAGGCCTTGACTTATCGCGTTTCCAATTATGAAAATTAAGTTTGCGGGTTGGTTTGTTTTAAAAATTAAGAGAATATTTGTTTGCCGCGAGACGCGATTGGCTTCTTCCTCTAGCGAACCTCGAATTTCCACAACAAAGCGTTCTACTTCGCATTGATATTTCAGTACGTCTATTGTGTTAATCTAGTAATAAAACATACCGTAATTAAGTTCCAGCTCTGGCGACGTGGAGCACACCATATCAGAGTCTTGAAATGTAATCTCTTCCGAAATAATCATGGATGAGTCAGGATGGACGCTTAGTCTGGACTCTTGTTCGTCAACTGCAGTTATTAAAAAATTATTGAAACGACAATTATCATTTACACGTGTACATTGCACGTATGCGTATTAATTCATTCGAGTATTTATTCGACAAATAGTCGTACGTTTTAAGAGAAGAACGGATACCAAGTAATTGGAGGAAAAATCCCAAAAACTTTCATATTATAATAGTTTAAAGTTAATTCTAGATCCACGCATAGTGTAAGTATGCGAATTCTGGTGCAGTCGATATAGTATGCATAAATATTTGAATAAATGAATATTATTGCCGAATGCAAATGGCACGAATACTTCGAGGGTAAACTAAAAATTATTAATGTTTTCCAAATTCTTGTGAAATTTTACCAAATTCGCAAAGATGATCTTTATACTAAAAATTAAAAATTAATAGAGTATAACCGCTTATTAGCCAATTAAATATTGCACGAGTAAAAGCTAAAATAAAAAAGCTCGTCTGCTGTAAATTATTGATGTACTGTAAGTTGTAATGTGCTGGAATGTTGTTGCAAAAGGGGAAACGCGTAGTTCAATTTTATCATAATACAACTTGGCGATTAGTAGAGACTAAAAGAGGTCCGTGCCATTAAAAAATATTGCTCCTTAACCTTAGGACAAAGTCATTACCGTCCGAGCCAGCGGAGTTGTCACGAGTCACCGGACATGCGTTTTGATAAAGGCCACCATTATCAACTCCCTTGGTGGGTGCCAACAACCTCTCGATGCTAAACGAAGAGGACATTTTGGAGGACACTTCGATCGGGTGAACGGAGCTCCTGGTCGAGCCGACCATCTCCTTCTCGTTGCGCTCCGACATTTTCGATCCGATCGGATCAGCACTACGAATACTCGCGGCGGTGCAAATCACTTCACGATCGGTAGAACTGCAAAGGCGCACGAGGAAACACGTAGTATTAGAGTCGCTGGGCGCTGGGCAGGAGAGCGAACTTGAACGAGAGCCTCTTCACTCTCTCGTGCGTTTGGGACGAAGAGCGACCAAAAACTCGCGCCAAGACAGCTATTAGCATCCCTTGTTCGCTGGATTAGTAGCTTTCGAATATGCCCTCGACTGCTTGACTGTCTCGAGTCGAAATTGTCTCGTTCCTCTTCTTTTTCTCTTTTGTCACCGAGAGAGAGATGCTGCGAGTGAAAATTTCCGAGGCGGATCTTTGTTGGAGCCACGTGCTCGTAGCGTCATAAACCCGTTGGCCAATGGACCGAGATTTTGGGCGGTACTTGGCAAGCGACTTCACGTGTGCCCGCGACCTAAGTAGCTCGTAATGATCTCGTATAGGGCTGCTTGTTTAACCAAGAGTACCCAGTCGATCCGATCTTCCTAAACACTCGGTAACGAGTCTCCCATGAATTTATGTCTCCCTTATGGTTCGACGATTAATGATCGTTTATACGTGGGAGAGTCTACTTCTCTGAGGATAAGGACTACGCCTAGGAGATGTTGCTGCTGTCGTTTGCTTTCCCCGCGTCGAATGCAATTTTGAATATCTTCTTTCGGCTTTCTTTTTCTGTGATTTGAAAATCACTTTGTCGGTTGATTGATTAATTGTTTGCGATCAACGGTCTGATTAGCGATCGATAAGCGCAATAAATTATGGCCTTTCGAATCAATTCGCTTTCATTCTGAATATTATGGTTTTTCGAATTAACATAATTCGCCGAGTTTGTTTTAATTTTTAGTTGAATAAAATGCTTTTCAAGCATAAATATTGTTGGGTTGAATTTGCAAGCTTTTCTACAATTTTAACGCCTTTTCTCACAATTTTATTCCCCGTGAATAAGTCCATTACTATAAGTATTTGATTAATTAAAGTTACTTATTACTCTGTAGCATTTACTGTAATAATTCATTACACATTTTAATTATATTTCGGAGATTTCGTGGGTATGGAATTTATCATTCGTAAAAAACAGACTGTGACGCGTGTAAAAAAATAAATTTTACATTCTATTATACGTGTATTTTGTTTTGCACTTTTTCGATAGAAATAAATTCATAGGCTTTTTCAGCCACTGAGACTTACATTTCAATGCTTACAAAAAATATACGAATTTTATGCGATCATAATTTGTTGAATTTTCTAAAGCTGAAATTTTTCAATTAAATAATTTCGAAAATAATTTCGATGCTTCACTGGTATTTGACTATATATTCTTATACACGTTACATATTAAATGAACCTTCTTTTATTAGCTGAATTTATACATCTTTAAAAATTTATATTTTAGGGATGACAAATTATTGCAGAAAATTCTTTTTTGTAACTATTTTTTATAATTTCTATGAACTCGTATACGAATAATTAAAAAAAGATGCTTATAAGAAAATTTATTTAAGAATCTAATACATTTATTGTTAGTATTTTAATTTTTGGTTATGGTAAAAAATTCATAAATAGAAATCAAATTTTAAAATATACTATTTCAATTTACAAGTTGGTATGAACAATATATCTATAGAAATTCAGTAAAACGAAACTTTGAATCTATTTATTGAGTTCATAAAATTTATATGTTAATATTAAAATTAACATATTCATTGCATATGTTAGTTTTTGGATCTTTTTTGAAGCTTAAATTATTGAATTTTTTTATCTAAATGAATTAATTTTTTGTTACGCTCTCATTTTGTGTACATATTTACGAATCTTAATTATAAAACTAATTAAAATAGTTAAATAGAAATACGAAAACTACATTAAAAATAATATTTTTCTTAAACGTCTATTAAAATATATTTATTTTGTAAAATTACTAAATTTTTTTATAATTAATGATAAGTTATATAGATATATTTGAATAAGAGTGCAATTATCAATAAAATTATGAAAAATGAACTATATTATATAATTCTGGATCATTTAAAAACTGATAAAAATATTTAATTTCTTATTTTTATACTACTAAGCATTAAAGCAAAGCTAATAAATAGACAAAAGAAATTTCTATTAATTTTGATTATTTATAGATTTATAGAGATATTTGATTATAATTTCTATTATTTATATCATACAAAGTGAATTTATAGTGCAGTGCTATTAACGATATCAAATTATATTTATTTTTAATAAATAATAAAAAAAATATATATTTTTTCAAAATTTTATTCCAAAGCTTAATAAACATGAATCATGATATCCATGATAATTGATTAAAACAAGTCATAATATATATTATAATCAATTAATAATGCACAATATCTCAAATAATTATTTGCATAACTAATAAAATTTTGAACTTAATTCGAAACGTTAGTTTTAATTTAATACTAAATAAACTTTTGTCGAATTTTAAATTGAAAATAAAATTTTTTTCCGTATTATTTCCTTAATAAATGAATTATAAAGTATAATGAAATTGAAATTAAATTTTTTCCTAATATTGATAAAACAAATTCACAATTCTAAATAAAATCAAAATAATAACCGAAATTGAAATATTTGTTATTTACAATTTTATTAACTCGTGTCCATTTAAAATACAGTAATATTTCTTAATTAATATTTTTTATAATTATACTATTATGTAGCTTAGCTATTTGTCAAATTAGTGCCAAATTCTCAATTATTGTTTATATTAAGTTGTATTATTTTACTATAATCATGCGCTTAATATCGATATTATTTAATTCTTATATTTTTTTCAACAAAATTAGTTTTCATTTGCTAAAAATAAAAAAATAGCACTGCATTGTGTTCAATAAATTTTTTAGCCGAATACACGTTTAAAAATTTGTTAATTAAATAAGATTTATTTTAATGTTTTGACAAAGGCTATTAATATTTCATTGCATTGAAAGCATCTCCTGTTGATTTACAACGTTCGGAAAGAGTACATAATTAGTACGAAAGCGAAGCGCGTAATAAAGTGTATTTTATTCTTCGGAACTTACTCTCTAAATTAATTAATTATTTTCTTCTCTACAATAAAATACAAGTGTATGCGCATTTCATTAGTTGTAACGAGACAAAAGTAACATAAATGTTAGTTTAAAATTTAAGAAAGAAAATTGAGAACCGACTTCGTAAGAATCAAGTATAAATAGGCATGCAAAGTCACTCTGTCAATGTATCGCAAATAACAAATGAGATGATAAAATATTTTCAATCTTTCCAAGTGACCCTTTTATTTTTTACTTTTATTAAATAATGTACTTTCATTTATTTTTTAATAAATTTGAATTTCAATTAAATCTTTTGTTTATAAAGTTTCATCCGTTGAAAATCAATGTGTGAAAGGAAAAAAAGGATTATTTCTTAACATCTTATTTATTTATTACATTTTCAATTGCATTATCATAAGTTAAACAATAATAGTAATTGTAAATTAAATGTAAAATTCTGATATAGTGATTGAAGGGAATTAAAAAAACGATACATCTTTAGTAATACAAATTCTTAAAAATTAATACATAGTTTTTATAATTACGATAAATATATTCATTTTTTAATCAATAAAAATAAATTTACATCATATTGCATAAGATTGAAACCTTTTTATTGAACTGTGCATATTCTGATATAAAATTAGAAAATCAAATTTTAAAGTGTATTTTCCAATATACGTTTTTAAATATAACAATCATTAATTTAAGTTCCTGCACCTTTTTGCTGATAAGATGCTTCACTGTGATGTTGTAAAGTATTATGAATTATATAAAAATGCATAATAAAAATAATTTTTACATGTCATCTTCCCAATAATTTTGTAATAAATACAATACGTACAGCATACAATCCTAAACTCAAGATTAAAAAATCATTATATCATCTTAGAACCATTAAATTTTACCCTTTTATGAACAAAAGATTGTAGCATTCATATATTAAAAAGATTTCTAATTATCTTAAAAATACTTTTTTAATTTACTATAATTTAGTTTCATTCGTGCTGTTGATAATTAAAAACTAACCGAAATAAAATTTTGAATATTAAATAATACATAATTTGCATTTAAGTTGAAATTATACTTTTTGGTTTATATATCTTGTACAAAATTCATAAATTGTACTATTATTTCCATTTTTAGTTGAATATTACATCTGCTGAGTAGAGTTACCATTCCATGTATTATTTTCATCGTTATCATTATCTCCAGAATGAAGGGTGTGAACGTTTCCACGAGACTTAATTTTTGCTGTTCTATCAGTGTTGAGTCTTTTTTGAAATATTAAAGTTAATATATGAATTATTTATTATTAACACGACAAACTTTAACGTATATTTTAATAAAATACAAACCTAGCCCTTAAATTTGCAAACTGTCCAAAATCGACATTCAGATTTCCTAAACGCGTGCTTCCCGGATTCCTGCTTTCGTTTTCATTGTCATTTCCGCCTCCCGCTGGTCTGCCTCTAAAGTATCCCATAACATAATTGTATACGCTAATGACTGGAGCAACAAGTGTCCAAAAGAAAAAAGAAAAGATATTACCACCATCATCTGATTTTTTAATAGTTCCTTGATTGTTCTAAAAGAAATTTTATATTTAAATTTTCTTATTTATCATCACAAATGCATTTAAGTAGCAATAATAACAATTCTAATTACGTTAAACATGTAAAGAAACTAACTTACAGATTTAATTGGTAAAATTAGAATAACTGCTGAAGGAACTAATTCTAATTCTAAAAGAGTTTTATTGTTATCTTCAGAAGTAAAATCTCGTCTTGGAAAAAATGCTGACATTGAAAATTGTCGAAATGGTAAATTAGCATTTTGAATCACATATGTTCTTAAAGTGTCAAGTGTATTTGTTGCTTCAAAACATCCGATAATAATGTTTCCTGTTGGTGATTTAAATTGAATTCTAGCTCTTGTCATATCACTAGATTTGACTGGTTGAGCTTGGGCTGCTTCTGCAGCTTTATTTTGTTTTTTAGCATTCTTTTCCTAAAAATAGTTTTCTTAACTTTTATTTATAAGGTGCATAAAATCTAAAAGTCTTATTGTAAGTTTTTATAACTTATGGAGTAAACATGTGATTAAATCTGTAACCTGATTTACAGAAATGAATTATTTATGATTAAGTGATTTGTCATAAATTTTTATGCATAATAAGGAATCATTTTTTATTTATTAAAATCAATAATTAATATAAATTATTTACTGTAATTAAAAAGTTAATTTTTAATAATATAATGAAGTACAATTAGAAATACTTAAATACCTGGACACTCATTTCAAATTTTCTTTTACGTTCTAATTTATCTTCAGCAATTTGTTTTAAAATTCTTTCTCGAGCAGCTGCTTCTGCAGCTTTTTCTTTCATTCTTTCTTCATGTGCTTCTATATATTGACGATCCTGCTGTTGTTTTCGCCATTTTTGAGATTCTTTTCCCATCTTTCGTCTTTCCATTTCTCTCTCTCTCTCCTTTCTTTCGTCTTCTTCTAATTTCTTTTTATTTTTCAATTCAATTAGTTGCTTAGCTCTTGTAAGTTCTTTATTCATATCTTCATTGTCCTAAAAAATTTTTTAAGTTTTTTATTATTTATTAATCATACATATATACTGCTTATTATTTAAGCTTAGGCAAATATTTTAAAAGAATCTTCATACTTGAGTTACACTTTCTGCTGCTGCTCCATCATCTATCATAGGTTCTGAACAGGCTGTTGCTGAGCAAGAACTATTAACATTATAGTTTGATGAGCTTTGATTAAAATCTGATGTTAGAGAATTTGTACTTATTTTATCACAATTAGAGGAATGTGCCTTTTGTTCATTATCTCTTAAATCAGTTGAATGTTTTGCCTGTGGATTTGATTTAACTAATATGGCATTAATTTTTGATACCAATTCT
This sequence comes from Platyscapa corneri, assembly GCA_018907185.1. Taxonomy (NCBI): domain Eukaryota; kingdom Metazoa; phylum Arthropoda; class Insecta; order Hymenoptera; family Agaonidae; genus Platyscapa; species Platyscapa corneri. Next base: position 2,833,086 of record JACCHW010000026.1, on the reverse strand, counting down.
GACGGTGACAAAGTATTGCTGATAACTTCTAAAGGTTTACCATTTGTACCAATAAAAAAGATTGATGGAATAGGAACTACTTTATCTGAGAAGTTATAAAAAAAATTGATATATAAAATGTTTATGTTGATTAAATTTTTAATTTCAATGAATGATGAATAGCATTTAAAGTACGTAATCTTTTAATGTTAAAGTCATATTAGCTTATAAGTAACTATCAATTTTATAAATTTTTATATATTTTTATGTTAATTCTTAAATATCTCTATTTATACGCTTTTTATCATTTAATAATATTAAATGTAAAGATGCTTACAAATGTCAGCAAACAATGTATATGTATTAGACTCGCTCTGTATTTTAATAGCAACAAATTTTTCTGAATCTAATTGTGATGATACTTCAGTGGAATTAAGAGTCTGAGCTAGTGATTGTGAGATATCATCTTTACCTGTAAATAATAACAGTGCTGTATTATAGTTATGGTTTCTAATAATAGAAATTTCTAGGAAAAAATGTTTATATCCTAAGCATAAATGGGTGTCTAGTTATGGATATGAATACGTATAAATACATATCCTTTAATATGTGCGTATGTTGTATGTACATTCATGCATAGAAGTAAAATGAAAGTTAAGGAAAATGTTGCTCGTCATAAAAGAACCGTAACCTCAAAACATTTTACAGACCTTCAACAAAAACAACAAAGACAGCTTTCTGTGATTTCGATTTTTCAACAGCTGCTTCAATACAATCCTGAAACCACTGCATGTTTATTCTTAATTTTGTATATTTAATCCTGTTTTTTAAACTTTTTTTAGTTAAATGACGTAATATTAATTGGTCCTTAGTACTGCGAATTTAATATTGTATCAGCTGTGAAATAAGTTGCTGTTAAAAGTTACTACGTAAATGTGTCTTTAAACATGTATCTTGCTATCTTCGTGTACTATGGTGACTTGTCGATTTAATATAGAGGGCAATCCAATCATTCTTTTATGTTCGAAAACTTACTTTTTTTAATAACAAGCACATCAATCAATAAAATTCAGTACTTCAAAATCAATATAATTACTATTTCGATTTATCTCATGTTAATTATTATGATCAAAATTTGAAACAAAAGAAACTTATTTATTATATTTTAAATACTGAAAACTTTTTAATTAGTTAATTTGAATTATTTTATTTTAAAATATTTGCACTGATAGTACAAATTAAATATTAAAAAATTTATATTTTTTTCGAAGCGCAAGCGCAAACAATTTACTAAACTCATGTATTACAAATTCGAACAAAATTTTATAATTATCTGAACTTGCAAAGAAAATAATTTTTAATTTAATTCTTACTTGAAACACTAAAGAAAAAAATATCAACATGAGATTAATATTATAATCATAATCGATTATATTAGTGCAATTTTACTCGTTGCAATTTATTCATAATTAAAAAAAAAATTAAGTATATTAATTTTCTACAAATTTTTTTTATAAAATTTTAATTTACTTTTGAATTGTTTAAAATGGTTTATAAATTTTTTTCTAAGATAAAAAAAAAATTTTTAAAGATAAAAAATTTTTTCTCTAATGTAATAATATAAAATAAGGAACTTGATATTAAAATATTTTTTTTATTGACGTACTATAAATTTCAGCATGGCTTTGCAAAATTCAATTTATTTGTATTATTACATTAAATTTCTGGACTTAAAATTTGAATATTTTAAATAGGAGAAATCTTCAAGCTTTATTATCCTTTAATAATTAAAATTACAATTATTTATTGAGTTAATTATTACCAAGCTGCATCATATTTTCTTCTTATTACTAAAATTATATATCATTTCATTTTTTGATTCATTATATTTTACTTAAAAATACGCATACATGGCGGTATATTTTATAGGTTAAATTGAATAACCACAAATCAACGAATATATCATTAGTAAATTTATTTATGAAAAAAGGCTTGCAATATATAAGCTCATCATTTATTATATATAATATAATATGCAACAGAATTACATTAATTTAAAAAAAATTATATAATTTATCATCTTAATAGCTGTTAGACTGGTAACGGAAAATGCATTAGTTTTTACATTAAAAAATGGTTATAAAAATTAAAACATCTTTTAAAAATATTATACATTAAAATTCAATTTAACTTTGTGTAGAGTGTAAGTTTGGACAATTTTTCTCAGTACCGTTCATACTGATGTGGATAGGAATACTCTTAAATTGTGTCTTGCGTTAGCAGTTGGGTGTTAGAAATTGCTTTTTTATTATTGTGTGAAAAATTAAAGTATAAGTTTACAACTGATATGTCTCAATTTATTAATACAGGTCAGTTAAACTTTTTATCTATAATTCCAAAGTTGTTTTTAAAATAGACTTAATGTTTAAGGCAATCGAATACTCTAGAGTAGTTCCGTCGTTTTTAGTATTTCTAATTTCTATAGGGCCGTATAATGTAGGTATTTTAAGAATAAATTTTGTGTACATTTTTACACATTTTTTTATATAAATTACTTAGATTCATGAATTAAATTTTTTTGCATTATTTTTTTAGGTTGTATCCAATCTTTACCCAGAAGCAATTGTAATTTCTAAAATTTTTATCGATAATTTCCTAACCTATATTTTGAATGTTAATAATAATATTGTGAAACATTACTTTCTATTTCGTTAGTTTAACTTATATTTTAATAAAATTATTATCAAATAATATCACGTCAAATTTGCAATTGCATCACAATTTTATATGTATATTTTTAAAAACACGTTTTACTTTTATGGCTTAAACAAGTATTCACAGCACTAGCAGTACATAATTATACGTTTTTGGATTTTTGTTGTAAATAATGTTAAATTTATTGAAAATATTAAAACGCTTTAATAATAAATTTATTAGTTTATCAGTTAATTTATGTGAAAAACGCTGGATCATATAATAAGAAATTATGATATAAATGAATAAAAATATTTTATCTTATCTAAAGAATATTTATTATGTGCAATAAAAATATGATTTGTGCATGAAAACATTTGAAAAAAATAAAAATTTATTGAAGTGTAAAGATGGAATAGTAAAAAATTTCATAAATTCATATAAATTAAATTTTTCATGTATTATAAAAATTGTTGTTAATCGTAAAATAGAATTTAATTTTAGGTTAGAAGTTTAGAATCGGAATTTACGTTTAGATTATAAATAAACATCCACTTAGGCGCGCTTGCGCGTAAGCACGTATACACAGATGTTTTGTATAATTGCATCGTTTATTCCACATTCGTTGTTCCGTACGTGTGGAACGCCGTGGAAACAAAAACGTCGTAATGGCGTAGTGCGTCTGTCCTTGCGTATTTTTCATTCTCGCGATATAGTTTATTGTTTCTTTTAAAGTAGTTTTTTTATATATTATTTATATTCATTTACCTTTATTTAAAATCTCGAATGAACATTAAAGTAATGTTTAACATTAGGGAAAATAAAGTAAGAAATTTTAGAAGATTTTTAATTCGGAGTCACGAGTGCGTCGCGTCACTGATTCATTCTTGAGAAATGGGAGTGAACAATACAAATAAAACGTGATATAAATGCACCTGTTGCTCCTAACACTTCCAGCCTTATGAATACTTCAACTACATTCCATAGCTGAATTAGCTAAGTTAATATTTTACCACAGATTATATGCAACAAATTCGAGTCTACAGTCTGTGATTGTTTTATATATTTTTTGTAATGCAAAAGCTAAGCAAAAATGAAGGTAACTGTGTGTTTTGATCATATTAGAGTTGTTGTGCCTTGTGGAGATGGTAGTCTTCTTGTCAAGGACCTCATGCATGAGGCAATCCTTCGATACAAGAAAGCTACTGGTAAGAATGATAATACATTATCCATTACAAGTGTATCCTCTCTAACTGGTGGTGGGATATTGGATCCAGATGATAGACTCTGTGATGTTGCCGATGATAGAGAACAAATTGTTGCACATTTTGTTGGATCTGATGTAATACACGCAGGAGGTGATGGATCAAGTTCTGTTGGGACAAATAGTCCTGACTTTTTTCATGGAGAAAATAAGGAACATCGTATGTACACAAGCAGATCAACTGGTAATATAAAAAGGGAAAGCACTAAAAGGTTATCAATGCATGTATTGTCTTCAAGAGAACCATGTTTAACAACATATTCAGCACTTTCTTTACCACGAGAATGTAGACGCAAGGAACCACTTGGGCAAGATGCAAAAGCTTTATATGAAATACCAAGTTTAAAGCCAGATTTAAAGAAACAAGGAGAGATTCGTGAAATAATTATTAAAAATGAAGCAGGGCCACTTGGATTACATGTTGTACCTTGTTATGATTTATTAGGAAATGATCAAGGCCTTAGAGTAGAAGAGATAGAGCCTAATGGACGAATAGCAAAAGATGGGCAAATAAATTTGCATGATAAAATTATTAAAATAAATGGACATAACTTGTTAAGAATACCATTTTCAAAAGTGCAAGATATTTTTCGATCGTGTATGAACGAATCTTGTTTACAAATATCTGTATTGAAACATAAAAAAACTGAAGAGAAAAATATACAAAAAATTTTAGAAAATTCTAATTCTAGTTCGGAGAAAGCTGGAGAGAACGACGACAGTATAAAACGATTGCAATGTGCTAATTATAATTTATTACAAACAGCTAATACTCGTAAAATTGGAAAAATGATTGAAATTGAATTATCCAAGGGAAATAATGGATTAGGTTTCAGTGTCACAACTAGAGACAATCCAGCTGGAGGCCATTGCCCAATTTATATAAAAAATATACTTCCTAAAGGTGCTGCTGTCGAAGATGGTAGATTAAAACCAGGAGATCGCTTACTCGAAGTTAACAGTTTGCAAATGACTGGTAAAAGTCAAGCCGAGGTTGTTGCATTACTCAGAAGTATTTCACCAGGTGGTAAAGTTCGCTTAGTTGTATCTCGCCAAGAAGAAGGTTGTGCAAATACTTCAGATGTACAGATTGGAGTTCCACCTGTAGCACCAGATGTATCCAACAATTGGAAACCTCAGCATGAATCTCCAATAAAGAAAAAGGAAGAATTATCAGAAACATATAAGTGTAATTTTAAAACTGTGCAGGTATCGGATGATGTAGTTTTATCTCCTAGGAAGAATCGGGTGATTCTTACTTTAGACATTCCAGTTCATGACTCTGAAAAGGCTGGTTTAGGTGTCAGTGTCAAAGGAAAAACTAATACAAGTGAAGATAGTTCGAATATAGATTTGGGCATTTTTATTAAAAGTGTATTGCACGGAGGCGCAGCCTCGAGAGATGGTCGGTTGCGAACAAATGATCAACTGCTTAACGTTAACGGAGTTTCATTGTTGGGTTTGTCGAATTCTGATGCTATGGAAACTTTAAGAAGAGCTATGCTCAATACCAATAGTTCCATAACGGGTGTCATAACACTTACAATCGCTAGAAAAGTCTCTTACGAGAATTCGTGCGACAAAAATTTTACCGACAAACTCTCACCCACCACATGTAAAATGGAAACTTCAAATAAAGTTTACATATTGAACTCCAATGCCAAGCAGAACGAGGGCCGCGTTAAGGAAAAAAATAATTTGAACTCCCAAACGGACATTTTAGACAAAGGAATACTGTCAGCGTCAGCCTCGCCATGGAACCCCGTTATCGATAGACTTACTGAACAGTATAACAAAAATAGTTTAAGAAACGAAAGTTACTGCATTGCGACAAACAAAACTTGGATGGATCCAGTCAGTATTGCAAAGAAACTTAGTATTGGTCAACAGGATGATCATTTGGAATCAGTATTATTAGAAGAGTCGAATGAAAATTCTCATAATTCTAATTCAGAGCCGAAGAAAGGCACTGAAGACAAAGATAGCCAGTATTCTGGAGATCCAACGTACGACAGTCAGCTGTCCCTCGAGGAATTTAACTTATCGACGAATAAGTTTTCTAGAGACGCTTTGGGAAGGCAAAGCATGTCCGAAAAGAGACACGCCGCTCTTGATGCCAAAAATACGGATACTTACAAAAGGAACAAAAAAGTGCGCGAGAGCAGAGATAATAACAATAAGTCTGATGAGCAGAAGAACCACAGTAAGAAGGACTTCAAAATCGAGAGTTTCGGGACGACAAATAGTAGTAAATCATCGTTCGGAGAGAGTTCGAAAAATTCCCAACCTGAGTATTTGTATACTATTCCAGGCTGTAATAATAAGCTGATATCACCGCGGAAGCATTGGTTAGTCGATGATGTTCATAGCAGCAAAGTATCCAACAGTACTAACAACAAACAAGATCAGGGCTTTTCAAACACTCGAGGGGACATTAAACAGGCCTCCTTGAATTCTGCCCTGGACGACCGGTACAAGAGATCTAGGAAAAAAAGCGGAATCAGATCTATGCTTCGTCTTGGGAAGAACCGGAAATCGTTGAATTTCGGGGATAATATCGAGCATCGACACGAATCTAGTAACTATTGTAGCGGAACAATTAACTATATAGCATAATAAGGAGAGGAGGAAGAGTGAATTTTCGAATATCCGTTTTCGAAGGAATCTAATGAAATTTTTTTAACGCCTATTAGTGCATCAATTGTAAAATTCATTTCTGTATTATTTTAATGTATCTTTTATCGTAGGAAATGATTAATGCACTATCGCTAAGTATGTTTTTGTAGAAACTGTTCCAAAGTGCCTTATATCTGCAGGAAGGAAATGAAATCCATAGAATCAATGAATTTTTGTAAATATAATTTTGTACTTCATTTTGATGATTATTAGGTGTAAGGCTAAGCAAGCGAATCGTGTATTTTATTTTGTGGATAACATTTTGCACATAGCCTAAAGTCCGCGAATTCGACAATTAGGAACAATGCAAATAGAAAATTGTAAATTCCACTCCCACGCAAATAATTGTAAATTCAAAACCAAATGTAAATTTTATATAAGTAGATTATTGATGCGAAATAAGGGTCTTATATTATCAACGTTTTAATTATATTCGGTAAGATTTGCTAAAACTGAAACTTTTACAAGCTCTGGAGGAAATATTTCATTGACAGGTGTCTTTTATTTATTAATTCACGACAATGAAATCCTTTCTCCGGTGCTTTCACGCATTTTTTTAAAGATAATGATTTCTACAGATAAATTTTTGTTTTCTTTTTTAGTTGTTCAACCAATTCGTAAATCAGTTTGCATGCAGCAAAAGCGGTATGGATCGAAGATTAATATTCAAAGGCCAAGAGCTCCACATCCTCAAAGGGGAAAAGTAGAAATGCTTACGACACCATTTATAGCAAATCCTGACACTGATAAACACTTGAGGGAACGATGCACCAAAATTTTTGATAAGAACAAAAAGCCAAATTTCGAGAATCCATACGAAGTATTACTGGCAAAGGAATGCCTCAATTGGCTGAAGACTTCGAACATGATTGGGATTTTGCACCATAATTCTATTAAAGCTAACAAAGTATTCGAATTCGCCGTTGCCTTAAAAAAGGAGAATATGTACTTGAAAGCTTATCAAACGTCAATATTAAGAATAGCCGTCAGAGATTCTATTTTTGAGGCCCTCATGTCACTAATGCTTGTGAACACTTCTGTAAATTACTTAATCTTCAGTCCAGATACAAATGTAAATAAATTATCGAAAGTCCTGAAGGATACGCCAGAAATGATTTTATTAGGTAATTACAACACCTTATGAGGTTAAGGATAGATTATTTTATTTTTAATATCGAAAAATACTTTTTCTTAAGAAGAATTAAATAGTTAAATAGTTTTTCTTACGTATTAATTTAATTAATTTAATTTATATATTAACGTTAATTGCTCGTTTTTAGCTGGAGTACTTCATGGAAAGCTCTTACATCGAAACGATTTTTTGAGAATAGGTGGGTTGGATCTCACGAGTACACAAGCTGGTCTTGTCCAAGTGTTACGTTCTGCCGCTGGAGGAATTTTAAATCAACAGTTAATGCATCATCCGTCTACTTTGGTTACCCGGTTAAAGCAAATAGGTACAAAAGAAGATAAGCCCTGTGATGTGAATGAGTAATTGACGGTGCCTATACGTTTTTTTAAACCATATCGATAATTTATTACGCGTTATAGGTTTACATAAAGCTTTACGTAAACTGCGACTAGATTCCTTTGTATAAGAATATAAATAAGAGAATTAATTAAAATTGAAATTCGGTCCTTAATCAATTATTATTGTTTGTTTATCCTTGCGCCTTTCCATCCTACGCATTTAACGTCCAATTTAAGGTCCTTAATTAATCAAAGACCTGACTCTGTACATTTTTTCTTTATCGGATAAAAGTCGCTTTATCCAACGGCTCGATAAATTTCAATTACATAAAGTTAAAATCCTCAGTGGCAGTAATTACAGCGAGGGTGACACTTAACGCCATTTTCTCCGCAGCGACAGCCAGCCGAAGTATCGCCTTTACCCTGAAATTAAATTAAATATTTATTACAAGCACATTTTCCGTTATAACGAAGAAGCACTAGATATTAAAAATTGACCGGAACATACCCCAGGTCCCCAGCGGGGGCCTTTCGTCACCCAGCAGATTTCAGTTTTACACATGGAACAGCGAAGCCAGTCGCAACCCCATTTTTTCATTAAGATTACCGCGCAAGTGGGACACGGAAGGGCTTCACCTCGGTCGACCATTTCTTCGAGCATCGCCGCTGTTCTTTTAGACTCGTGATCCGTTTCTTTGGAGTATTTTAATTCTTCCTGGTATTGACGGCAGTTCTTGCCCATGTGGACGGCCTACAACAATTTAATTGTCCTCGGTTACTTGTGTCATATTGATAACCAGAAAATAGTCGATTTAATATACGAAAAAGAAGATCGAGTCGTCTAAGACTTATTCACGCGTTGAAGAGAAAGTAGCCATTTTTATCTTCATACAAGCAAATTAATGTCTTTAAAACTGATTAAATTTTATATGTGTTTTTTTTTTTGCAATTGAAACTCTTTTCCAATTTGATTTTTATCCGATATTACTTTTCAAGGCAGTTTAAGTCGATATAATTTGAAATTGAACTAAACGTCCATGTTACTAAACGACAGTGAGTTTGCGACATTTTATCCGTTAAATGCAGTTTGAGTAGATCTTAATTAGAAGCATAAAACCTCGTAATTATTAAATTTAAAATAAATGGAAAATTACTTTGCCGTTCTAAGGTAAAAAAAAAGTAAGGGGGATTTGGCAATCATAGCTCGCCAATCTCGACTGGCGGATAAATTCCGCGTGGCTTTGGCGAGTCTCACCTGGCAGGTAAGGCAGTTATTAATTTTGCATACAGGACAGAGGAAGTTGTTGACGTTATCGTCGTAAATGCACCATCCGGGACAGTCCGGAGTTTTACAGTGAAAGGCGTTGTTCCCAGCATTGTTTTCGGCCTGAGCTATGGACTTTGCGAGATGCTGTTGGTAGACCTCCGGCGCGACGAGCTACGGGCGCATTTTACTTTTTAGCGCTGTCATTGCGTGCATAATAAGGATAAAGGCGCGCTACATTCGTTGTACGTTTCGTTTTAACTTACGGCCTTGATCTCGCGCTCTTGCATCGTTGATTCACAGGTGTAGTCCACGTCCCTGTATGGACACTTCACCTCGGCCTCGTCACAATAGCGCACCGTGTTGGCGACGCACAACCTGTTTGATTTGAATCATAACGAATTCATAACGATTAGTCGAGATGAGTCACGCGAATTTCTGTAAAGTTGCGTCGTCGAGTCTCGGTTCAACGATTATTACGTCTTCGATAAAGTGAATCAATGTACTGAATCTTCCATGCGTTGTATTATGCACTCCAACAATTTTTCTTATGAATTAATTGCTGGTTTATTATTTTGCTTTGAAATTTAATTAAAAGTGCGAGTTTCGACTTTGAAACAAGAACCATAGACTACGCTCTTACGTATGTTAAATCGTGTATTTCAGACATTAAATTTTATTATCTCAATTTTCTATTCGTTGTACAAATTATCGCGCTACAAATTTTACACGTCCATTTACTTCGTTAAAAAAAATGATCATTGCAAGAGTGTTCTACTCTCTTTATTTGAATCTCTTTTTTCTCTTTGGAATATGATTCTTTAAGTCAAAAATAGCAAAATTGTAATGAAATATTCTAAAATTAAATATACGAATTCTTTAAATAATGCAATAGCGCATTTATATAATTCCACTGGATTTTTCATTTACATCGGCGAACGAGCGTAAAGCCACGAACGAAGTAGGCAAGCGACTCAAGTTTTGAAAAATATTAAATATTCAGTTTATTCTTCAACGCAATATTAAAAGTTACGTTAAATTTAGTTGTGGCTAGTAATTTGAACCAACTTTTTGAGCTAAAGCAAGCTTATTTAATACCTTTTATCTTATGAAACACACCTGCAAAACGTATGTAGGCAATCTCTTAATGTAACACCTTCGCCTGGAGCAAAAATCATAAAACAAACAGGACATTCGATAGGTTCTGTATTATAAATTATATCACAGTTTTCAAGTGACATTAACTCTTCGTACCGTTGCAACTTTGCTTCTTTCGTAAGGAAATCTTCTTTTTCCTATAAAAATTCATCTTATTTATTTCTTGTTGTACGTCTAGTCCCTGCACCGAGACTTCCATTATTATAAAAAACTTCATTGTACATTTTAGATGATATTAATTTTTATTTATAATGAAATTATTAATTTGAACGCAAAAGAAGACGATACAAAAACATGATTTTAAAGTTGACTATTAATGCAAACGCTAAGCTAGTGTACACGAGTCAATTGAAAAAACCTATCTTTTTTACGTCAAGGATGCGTTTAAGACAACTTTTCTACTTTTTCTATTATGTCTACTTTTTCTTGATAAAGTATAAAAGCAATTGTTTCTTACTGTACGTATTTGCATAAACGGAGATAAAAAAATAATAGAAAATGTAGAAAATTTTCAATATATTCTTTGTACTTCACGAGATTCTGGTTTCGTCTTCTCTTTAACATCAGGCTCAGATTCAGCTTCGGGTTCTGGACCAAATTGAATTTCCGTATTTATCTTGTCAAATTGTACGTTACTTTTCTCCATTATCCCCCGATCGGCTTGGTTCTCTTCTTTTTTCTCCTCTTCATTAGCCTCAGACTTATTTGTATTAATCACTTTTTTATCCTGCAAGTCTAAAAATAATTTACGTAAGCACTTGTTTTTCTTTTGATCCGATAGTTTTATCTTTTTGCAAAAAAGTTCTCGCGTACCTGGCGGCGCTACGAGATATAAAAATATAGGTGATCCTTCAACAGCTTGTAGTTCGTCGAGGGTCAATTCGTCATTGTCGGCTAAATTTTTTCCGATAATCCAGCGTTGAACATTCGCCGGTATTTCAAATTCAATATGAATTTTGGCTTTTAGTTGTGCTACTGTCATATTTACTGGAAGCTGTATTGAAAGCCCATTGGAAAGTTATGAACAAATATTTTAAACAAATCTTATTATACAAACATGCATTTTAAAGTAGTGCGAATCAATTTATTAACAAGTCTTATTTAAAAAAATTGGTGCCATCTTTTGAGTTAAAAATAAAACATCCTACATGTGTACGAATCAAATTTTTTTACATATATTTTACACATTAATTAAAAAGCGCTATTTGTTTATTGCTCTTTAGCCTGATCTTTACGTATCAATTACCGAATAATAATGTCGCGTTGGTTTTTTTCGTTTCTCAAAATTATTAAAAACATTTCCCTTAAATAGTTTTAGACAATCTCTCCTGCAATGCACTGGTTGCGAACACTTTATTCGAACGAAAAAAAGACGCTGTTGAATTTGTACCTGTAAAGGTATTGGGCCTTGGTGGGCTTGTTTATCCTCTATATACATTTTTAGATTGAGTTTCTCTTTTGCTTGGTAAGATCGCTGTCTCACGACGGAGCAGTGAATTTTCAATTGCGCCAATTCTTTGGCTAAGCCTGCCGCCTTTTGATGATGACCTGACGCGATGGCGGCTTCTAGCTTTCTTAGCAGTCGATTCACAGCCAAAGTGTTCATGTATTGTTTTTTTATTTCCTCCAACCTTTTACCTGTTTGAAATTGAAATTGATTATAAAGAAAGCGATTAGAAATGCATTGAAATACTTATGTGGGCATCGTAAATAGTCAAATAAACTCAAATAATTTGTTATCGTTGGTGACAGTAGGTTGTCATACTTAAGGAATTTGATTTTTTTAGCGAAAATCATGCAAATCGTGCTCTACACAGTTAACTGTAAATCTTATAAGTATATCATAAGTACATTAATATTTATTTCGCAGTTATTTTTAATACTTTATTAATTGCATTTACCTCCATCATTGTTTTCGCCTTTTTCAATCCCCAGGGTATCCTTTTTTTCTGTATGCGGTGAAATTGGTAACGCAGCCACTTTACTATCTCCCTCGTGTAAATCAATCTTCACCCTCGAATTAGAGTCGCGCCGCTTCTTCTCCACCACCTTATCTACTGATGTTGGTGTAATTTGAGTATTTGCGTACATATACCTCTCTATGACATTAACGTAAGTGTTCTCTGGATGCTCTTTAGCTTTTTTCCCCCCGATTTCCCCGGATTCCTTGGCTTTCATAGGCTTATGTGAATGTTTTGGTAACTTGTCCTTTGGACTCGTCTCGCGAATAATGTTATTTCCTCTCGATCGAAGATCTGTCGTTTCATTAGCCTCGTTTATGATTTTGCGTACGTTTCCACTCGTCTGAACGCTTGAAGATACTTTCAACGATGTTTTTGGCGAAGATACAACTTTTTCAGTTGCTCGAGAAGTACTGGTGGAGAGCTTATTACATATTACATCTGACGAATTGTTATGTTTTCCTACTTCCTTTTTATTTTCGATGCTTGTTTTGTGTTTCGAACGCTTCGGTAAAGAATGTTTCATTTCCTTAATTATCTCTTTGAGTTGAGCCGTGCATTCGTCATCAACACCACTTATGCGCACAGAATTTGACGACGTCCCTTTTCTCTTGGATTCTTTTTTTTGAAAATCCCTCGATGAATTGACCAATTTTGTGTCATCTGCAGGCAATGCGACATTTTTTTCAGTGATGGCGCCTTTTTCAGTATCAACCAGAATGTCGAGCACCTTTGATACTTGATTTGAAATCGAAGGTTCAGTAACAGTAGTATGAGCTTTAGGCTTACTTGCAGCAATTCTCGAATCTCTGGTTTTAAATTGCCTGTCTATTTCATCGAATATTGTCGTGAATTCTTTTTCAAATATTGCTAATTCTCTATCTCTTGCCATATTTAGTTCATTGGGAACTATTGAAGCTTCTTTAGTTTGCTTGGTAATTTTTTCTCGGTCGTCTATAGGCTTATCGATCACTTTTGGTTTGATATCAAGTTCGCGTCTTAACCGAGCAATTCCTGTTGCTACGTCATCCAATTCTGCAGCAAGAGATTTGGCATATTCCAAGGTATTATTATTTTCTGTTTTCAAGTTTTCAGTTTTGGTTGTTGTAGTTGTTGTCGTCGTTGCCTCTGTTGATGTTGTTATTAGTCTAGTGTCAACCACTAAGGGTTTTGGTTTGCCGGATTGTATTACTTCTGCGAATATCGATGCCGATTCTATTTTCGGTGACGACTGATAAGGTAAGAAGTACTTGGATAAATCTCTTTCTAGTTTTTCATCCGCATTGTTATCTCGACGGCTATTATTACATTCTTGGCTATACCTTTTAGTTTTAGCTTTGGGCGAAGCATTATTACTTTTAGTAAAAAAGTTCGAATTAACAGTGACTTTAGTGATATTACCTATTGCATTAAATTTAGAAATCAAAGCTCTTGTACTTCTGCGTGGTGAATTTTCTAACGACGAGTTCACTATCTCTTGTACGATAGCATCGTTGGCTCCTATTCGTCTTTCGAAATCTTCGTCTAGTTTAGCAGCTTGAAGAATCATGGATGCACGATGTCGTGCTTGCTCTTGTTGGATAATTGCAGCGGCCTCCTTATCCAGCTCGTTGATATTTGTTAATATGGAGACACTGGACTTACGCTTATTTTCTTTTTTCTTATCTTCCTGATGATATCGATCACCACGATGAAAGAAGCCTAACTTTGAGAAAGAACCTTCAAAAGGAAACGACGAAGGTATTGTGGATGAAGCAGATGTTAAAGGAACATTTTCGTCCTTTGTGTCGGTGGGTAATGGGGATGATAGACCTCTGAGAATATCACTGCCAGTTTTTTTCGAATTAGTAGAATATTCTTTTGAATTACCACTCGAGTGTTCGTTAAAGACGTTACGCTTGTACCAGGGACGAGGCATTATGGTGCCTGATTTCGTATTATTCTCCTCACTTGTTGCTGTTTGGCTATTAGCTATTGAATATCCATCAGAATCGCAAACAGACATTGGTGTTTTTAATTCCGATGCTTTCAAGGAGTTCCTTTTTAGAACGTCCCTTTTCGATAATAAAACTCCTTTGCGGAGCACCAATGTGTCATTACTAATTGTTTGATTATCCTTGGCAATCAAGAACGAGTCCATACCAGTTGATGTTTCTGAGGATAGCGTATTCTGATTACTGGATAAAGTTTCGATATTTCCTGGTGGTTTGGGCGCTGGTCTTCGTTTGCGTCTACGTCCACTAGCTGGTCTCGAACTTCCGTTTTCTCCTGCGACATGGACACCTTCGATATGTTGAATAGGAGGATCCGGAGCACGCCTCTTGCCCTTAACGTGAAATTTTTTAGTGCTTGATAAAGAACTAGCCGAAGTAAGTGAATTATGTGCAGCTGCGTTATTGTTTACGGTATTTTTTCGTACTTCCGCAAAAGTTCGAGGTTTACGATCGACAATCGGTATACTGTCGTAGGAGGTAAAAGGTCCGTTGACCGGATGCAAGGAATATCTGGTTTGAAGGTCTTTTCTCTCTGAAAAAGCACTAGGCAATGTACAAGTGACACTAGAATTTATGCGTTGTACTTTGTCATCTTTGTGTTTTTGCTTTTCTATGAGCTTTGCGGCACCTGGAGCAAAGGGACCTACAGCGCCACTCGAGTGCTTCAGTGGTAACGATGAATGTTCGATATCTCGTCGGATGCCACTATGAAAAGCAAAGCTTCTGACCGTTGTAGTGCTGTAAAATGTACCTTCGCTGGACGAAGTGCTGGAAGTTGACGGTCGTCTCTTTGACCTGCGAAAAATGTGTCGCCTTACGTTGTCCGGGGAAGAAGTGGAGTCACGACGCTTAAACCACTTGAATAGCGAGAAGCGATGATTATTGGAAGGTGCGCTATTGTTGGTCACACCGGACGTCTCGAATTCGCTAGCGCGAGGACGATTATGCCAGCGTTGCCTCTGCACGCCATTGAACGACTGCTGATGCTGGTACTGTGTTGTCTGAGCGCTCATGTGCTCGACCATTTCATTTGCTCGTACTCACACACATATCTCTTCGAATCCGCTATATTGTTAGGCGCAATGCACTTCATTCGCAGTTCTTTATTTAGAATTCTTGGTTACTCCTATCTCTCTCCCACCCTCTCGTTCGGTCTCTTGGTCTCTTTCTCTCTCTCTCTCTCTTCCTCCCTCTCGCCCTCGGTCGCTTTCTCTTTGTTTTAGCAATTTTAATTTCCAAAATGGTGCATATCTTCAGTACCTCCTTTTCCGCCTCGAATTCCTAGCTTAGTTACGTGTTTGCAAATATAATGGAAGAGCCGAGGAATTTCGCCGCGATTTTTCGCGCACACACACTTTTGGTCGTTACGAAGATTCGATGAATTGGGCGAATGGTAACTACTGCGGGGAAGACGGAGTAGGAAAGCGAACTTTTTTTATCATTCACATGTTGCCGTGGGCCGAATTGCAAATAAACTAACGAATTTTCATAAGAAAGCTTTCCTTGAAGGCAGCACTGTGTGGTGATGGTGAACTCGCGAGCGTGACAAAGATATACCGAAGTTACCCTATTAATAGATAGGTACTCTCACTCTCCCTGGTCTCTTAGTTATTTTCAAATCAACTTTGCATTGCAAGAGCGCGCGTGTGTTCGAAATGACAAGTGGAGAAAGATTTTTTGTCATTTCAAAAAATATTCCCGGATAAGTACAGATTTTATTCTTGAGTAGCGGGAATAGGTTGTGATTGAAAAAATTTTCGTTTCATTAAATGGATTTTATTTTTAAAATAGAATGTTTATGGAATACGCTAAATTTTTTAAATTAAAATTTATACAAGTTTATTTCTTTGTAAAAATTTCCGGGCCTTTAAATCTTGTTGAAATAAAGAAATTTCAATAGGTAAATTTGTAAAAATAAAATTGACTATATGCTCAGCACAGATAGTAAATATAAAATAATGTGACGTAACTTAAATATTTATTTTTCCTTTTTTATAATAAAAAATTCTGAAGTAAAAAAATTTCATCCCTTTACGCAAGATGTTGCTTTTTATCTGAAGCAGCCTCGGCAATTTCAATTAAAAAACATAGAAACCTATATATATTAAAGTTAAATTGAGGCATAAAGTCAAAGTTTGTGAGTTTATCGTAATAACTTTATTTAGTAGGTTTTTGCTTTAGAATGCCTTTGTATGCTTCGCCTAATTTCTGCCGCTTGCGTGTTTCTGCGAAATAATATTTTTTAGCACGACATTTATTAAAGTGTATTTTTTACGTTAGATCAATTCGCATTTATTAAGAACGAGTCGTTTATAACAATAATAATAATGATAATGATAATAATAATAATAATAATAATAATAATAATAATAATGCACATCGATATATGCGACTGTTGTACATTTTTGTTTCGATGCGGTTAGATGTACTTCGACATGAAAAGTTTGGCAATAAAAAACTTAAGTCTTATATATTGCTTTACTTAAATTTCTTCCGTGAACGAGACACAATTTACGTGTAAAGAAAATCATCTAATCTCATTCGGCTTGAATTTTACCGAATTTATATTATACACATTTTTCGCAATTTTTCAACGTACATACGTATTTTTTAGATTAATAAAAGGAAGGGCTCAAGACACGAAGTTTTATAAAGTTTTAATTATAAAGTTTTAAGAGTTTAACATATTAAATAGATACACATTTTTTACAGCCCCATAGATAACGTGGTAAAACAAAAAAGTTTTTTTTTATAAATTAACGGATATGATACTTTTTGAAGACTGTTCAATTTAAACAAGTTATTAAGACGAAATTTTAAATAAAATGGCACGAGAGAGCTCAATTTCCTCGCTTTAACAAAAGAACTATTCGCAAGTCGAATGAGTGTCGGTGCGCTACGTCTCTTTTGAGTCACTTTACCTAAAAATACGTAAACGCGAACAAGTAAAGCATTAGGAATGTTTTGCGAAGACGCCGTGGGAAGGCAGTTAATAAATAAACACATTTTCCCACTTGGAAATATAAAACGCGCGCTTATCGTATTATGCCCCGGTTGCGCCATGTTTAATAGGACAAATTTCTCAGGAATTTTTCCTAACCACCGGTGAGTAATAGGAGGATATGTTACACGTCAGTGTCAAAACTAAGAGATAACATGACTTTACCTTGCAGCGCTGTAGCTACATTTACGGGTGCTGTCTAAGAGTATTTCTACTCCTTGGTACAGGCAACCCGTCATAGCAATCTGCTAGACGGGTTGTAAAAAGGCAGGCGTTTATAAGCTCAAACGACTTTAATTAAAAGGCTCCTTCTGTCAGATAAGAAGGATTACGAAGAAGAAATAGATCATTATGTAATCGTGCGTTTTTTAAAATCCTGTTACTTTGCCTTGCACAAAAAAATTCCTTTGCGGGGAATGAAATAAAAATCTATTTATTTTACGTTTTTACCCAAAAAATAACACCCCCGATACATGTACTTTCCAACCTTAGATTAATAAACATCAAAAAAACACGCTCAGCAGATTTATTTCAATGCCAGTTGTCGTCTCTTTAATACCGATAAATCAGACTTGTGCATATTAAAAGCAGAAGATTCAACGCCTTAACTTAGATAAATCAGCAAAGCATTTAGCATGTTGTTACAATAAATGCGTTTGAATTGTCAGATAGTCCACCTGTTATTTGAATATTCAAATGCTTGAATTTTATCTAAATGATAATGAATTATGTTGGAGTGTCAGTCTGAATAATGTTTTTGATAATCAATGAACCAGATGAAAATTTGATCAAAAAAGCGTGTCTAGGTGTATCGCGTTCAATGTTTATTATAAATCTTTATGCAATAAAAAGGAAGGGAAAAATTTATGGTTAACAATAGGCTCGACAATTTTTTTCAATCCGTTGGAAGCATATAAGTGACGTATGCGTTGTTTACATAGGTGCAAGAGTATTTTTATATTTTATAACGTTAATTTAACAATAATTGTGGTTTACGAGCAACAACTTTTTAAAGATGCTTAATATCGTTACATGCGCTGTAATTGTTAATTATCAGTTTAATTACAATTGCTGAATTAAATAAAGTGCGTTTTTTGAAAACAAATTAAACTCGATCTGATTTGTTCTATTAAAAATTTTCGAGTTAAAATTATGCAACGGGTGCACGAGCGAACGCGAAGGTATCTAGCCATAATAGAACTCTTTTTTAAGCAAACACATTATTTTATTAATAAAATAAAAAGTCATAATGACATTTTAAATTCAATTCTATAATTGAGGTTTATAGCGATAAAGGATCTGTATAATCCGGAATTTAAAAATAATTAAATGGATAAGATATCATACCAGTTTTAGCACCATAAAGTTTTACATTCATCAAGATTTTTCTCTTGTATATCAGACTCAGACTCAGACTCGGCATAGCATGCAGTTTTAATTGCTCGTTTCAAAGAAAGGCGCTAAAAAAGCCGACAAACTTAACTACCGCTAAAACCTGCTGAGCATATTTTGTATCCTAGAGCCTCGGTGCAGTCGAAAGCAGTGCTCTGCAGTGCTGTTTGCTCGTCGAGTGAAATGTGCGTAGGCAACGTAAATTTATGAATTACAATTTTGAAAGAAAACAAAAGCCCCGCCACAAATTATGTGTCTCCGGCATGGATATTGAAGATTAAAAGGGATAAGATTTATAAAAGTCAGAACTAAAGCCAGAAGAATTTCTTGTACCTAACATTCTTATTTGGTTTAATTAATTTTCCAACGGGACAAAAAGGCAAGTTTCATATTTTTACGGGGAAAATTCATTATTGTATAGATATCGTTTCTTATAATTTTATAGCTCATCTCGAGCCAACATTCCTAGGACTTTAATCAAATTCGCTCTATTTCTTCAGTATATACATTAATGCAAACAGAAGCCATCTTATCTACATTATATAAAACAATGAATATTTAAATAGAATTAATGAAATAATTAAGTTGATTATTAAAAAAGACAATAATGTTATACTTATTGTTAACCGATGCTTTAGGACCCATAAGACAATTATAAGATTGCTTGTATGCAGTTTTGTAATGAATGTCATGAAATTTTTATAAATTACGGAATGTAGAATATGATAGTCTAATTGAAAAATATTAATATTTAATATTTTTTAACGGGAGTATATCGTTTCTTAACTATCGTTTATTAACTATTTCAACGCAACGTACTTTTCTCGCTCAAAGTTAATCTTTTCTTTTCGGATATAAAATTAAAGTCGAAGCACAGAACAAACGTGCAAACGAATCATCGGTCACGGAAATTACGACACACATTCTTGTGATTTTTCTGCAAACATTACTCTATGCCATCTTTTATCTGCCTAGATTTTTAGTTAATTAGCAACCATTTTTTAAAATGTACAGAAACTTTTTCTGTATATTATTAAACAAATTTTTGCGAAAATATTGTTAACAATAACTTTTTATCATAATAGCATTTATGAAATATTTATGATTTTAAAGGGAATTTTTATTAATACATAACATCCATTAATAAATATGCACAAACAATCGACGAGGTGAGGTACATTATTAATTATTATGCTAATTTCTAATACTTTCGTTTTAAAATGCACGTTCAAGTGTATTAATTTATTATACAATTATTTTACAGTACGATTTTTTTTGGATATACACACATCTAAAGAATCGCAAATCGGTAACCAATATACTCCTTTTATAACGTGTAGATATAATAAAAAATTTATAAAATTTTTGTGATATAATATTTTGCAAGGTTTTGTTTTCCCGGTAAGCAATAAGAATAAATCATTAAAATTTTATAAGTAATTAATTCCTTTTTTCATTATACTGTAAAGAAAATTTCAATAAAAATTCTGATAATAATTACCATTTCTTTATCGTAACATATTTGCTTATGAAAATTTGTTATAATTTCTATTGTCTGCTCAGCAGTTCATCAAACTCTATTTTTATCCTCATACGAGAAATGAGCTTTTGAAAGAAGAAAATTCACGTCTCTGCCGAGCTTTTACTACTCATTTTCAGTTATTAGCTATTCTCAGATCTGACCCAAGCACATAAGAAATATGTTCATTTCTGACATACCATGTGTATAAATGCGTATAAAAAATCCTTATATTCTGCTGACAATATCATCTCTTTCGAAACTCACCACCACCGAGGCTCATGGCTTTTGCACGTACAGCCCGGGGATGCATACCGATGTAACATCTTCACACGCTTACACTCGACGAAACGTGTGCGCGCGCACATAATACGTACCTATCGCACGTGCTCGAAGTACAAATTGTGATGTTCCCTTCTTCGTGAAAATCGTCTTCGTAAGGTCGGTCTTGATCATTACTATTAGAATAAAGACTCAAAGATGCTCTCTATTTCTCTTTCCATTATATAAATGAGTTAAATGGTGGAGTAATATATTTTTTTCTTAAAAATTCGATTTATATAGTAGAAGGGATAAATATTTTTTTATAAGTTAGTTTTAATAATTAAAAAGAGCCTATTCATTATTAACGTGAAATTTTTTATTGTTAGTTCAGATGTCGGGAAAATAATTGCCACTCTCTTGATTATTCAAAAGTTTTTTTCTTAAATTATTTATTTTAAACGTAAATATTAAATTATAAGTGTAAACTCTAAAATTAAGATAATAATCAAATAGTTTTCTGTTGCAAAAGTAAATATATATCACAAATACAAAATGCAAATTAGATATAAATCGATAAAATGTATTGTATAATACCTTTGATGCGATGATGATCTCGTTTGTGTTATATAGTCATTCCGATATTTCTACGCGTTTAATACTCTAGGTAGATGCAATTGTAATTATAAATTATTCTTTTAACACTGAATAATATAGATGTCGAAAACAGTGACTGATTATGTATACATTTTAGTCTACAAACGAAATAAAAATGTATCTGCATAGATATAAATAGTTTAAACTATTTAATTATAGAAAATGCATTTTAAAGTTTAAAAATAAAATAAAAATTTCCGTTATAAGGTATAATTCCTCTGCACAGTAACACATTTAATTCAAATAATAACAAGCTTACGTATTTCATTTGTGTATATTATAATAAATATTATATTCGCTCACCTTTAAAGTAAATGAGATCAAATTTCAAATTGCAATTAAAAAGTTAGTTATATTATACAAATATATGTGTCAAAAATTTCTTACAAAAAATAAATTGCTTACCAAGATGAATAAAATTAGTATCTAATTTTGTAAGGTTTTTTTTTTAAGTCATTATTATCGATATGAACATATTCAATAAGAAAATCATATAGAACGCATTCTAAATCGAAAATATCTTATGTAATTCTATTAACAGATCTATAAATGCTTTATATTTGGAACATATATGAAAATAGCAATTATAATATTAATAATTAACAATTATAATAATTATAATATATAGATAATATTAATTAATATATTATCATCAGTAAATTAACAATTTTTAGTTTTTTAAGGTTAAAAATTGACAATTATGTTGTACTTGGGATCTATTATTTAATTTTTTTACAACACCGTAATACTATTGTCATTTTAAAGAGAAAAAAAGCGAGAAACTAGAAAAGACCCAAAGTTTTTAAGTTTTTTTTTCTTAATTCAACGTTTAGTTTATAAGTTGTAATTAAATTTTAGGTAATAATTTAAAATTAAATGTTTACATTGAGTAGTGATTTATACATAAGTTTAATGCAATACTTTTTCATATTACTATTGGAACCATTGAATGTGTTTTTATTTGATACATAAATTTAAATATGATGCATCTCATTTTTATAATAAGTTTTCTTGTGCTCAATATGAAATTAAAAGACTGAAAATATTTTCAATGTTCTGAATAAATATATTTAAAACAAAGGTTATATATATATATATATATGGGATTTAAAACAATCTAAAGCTTACCATATAGTAAATACTTTTATTTAAAAGATAAAATAATAATTAAAAGAATAATTAGTAATGATTAAGTTGATCATTTATGAAATCATTGTTTGAGATGTGATAAAATGAATTTGATTATTATTATTATTATATTAAGCACATATTATGATAGTTTCAGTTCGTGGTATAAAAATTGGAGTTCATTTTTTATTCACCAATAGCTTGATAGTAATACGATATTTTTGAAAAATTATAAATAGTGGGTTAAATAAAATTCGTAGATTATACCTCCAATTTGTTTCAGGAGCGCGCACCTGCACAACTACCGCTTATTTCGCCTAACCTTCAACTTCCTCCCACGTACACGTAACGAGACTTATTTTCCCCTCGAACTCACCCGTTATCTCGTTCACGTATACTTACCGATGCACTACCAAAATATCGCAATTGTCAAGAATTACTAAATTAGTCTTTTTAATTTGGCGCACGTGGTAATGAGATACATCTTAACCGTTCATTGTCGGTACTAATAACTATTAAACTAACAATTGGTACATGCGATCGAAAATGCGTACATGCATTCAAACATGCGCACATATGTGTATATTCACACAAACGCATAGCTGCGTATATGCGTGCATGCAAACATGTGCACGCACATAAATGTGTGTATGCGTATGTACGTATTGAAATACGTACTTGCCTACATGCGTATATGCATAGTTGCTTACGACATGCCCATGCGTACACACATATGTGCATGCACGCATACATATATATATATATATATATGCGTGTGTGTGTACACACGCATATTGTAATACATTTATATACATTTATGTGCGCTCATACGTGAATATTCCTATATTCATATCTATGCATGTATGCATTTTAGTACGCATATTCTGTATGCAGATAGAGATATACGTGATGATGTCCATACATACATACATACATACATACATACATACATACATACATACATACATCCATATATATATATACAAAAACATACACATCTGGATATACACGTATGCGCGCGGGTGTTTGAAATGGGAAATGTTCATACGTGTACGCCTGTAATCGCGTATTTATATTTGTAACGCGAATTTCGCTTGTAGCAACGCAACCGCCGGTTTTCCCGTTGCACTAAAACAACTCGCCGGCGAACGGAGTTGATTCGAAAGGAAAGCTGCGCTCGGAAACTACAAATAAATAAACCGTATGATCTTAGAAGGCAAATATATTCCACGAATAATATCGATTATTAACACAGCTTTTTCCTTGGTATCTTCAGGAAGTTTAGCTCGAGGTTGGGGTTCGCTTATTCAGATTTAAGGCCAATCATTCATTGAAATATGCACAAAAAGACTGGAATAAAAGAAGAAGATATAGCCTCGAAGAATATTTTAAACAACGTATGCATCATTATTGATTTATATCACTGGTAAATTTTCTCGTCTATTTTGGTCCAAGTCATTTACACGCGTATTGAAATAGAAAAGGATACTTGCGTTGATTGGTATTAAATTGCATTGGGAAATCAAAAGGATTTCCTACAAGAGTTAAACCACATTTAACTAGAAAATGATGTTCGAAGTAGAGTCTGAACGCCGAAAAAAAGTAATTGGGCGTTATCTATTTTTACAATCAAGGTATTATTTTTACCTAAATCCATAGGCTTTTAAAGTCCATTTCGTGCGCCCAATTATCGAACAATCGAAGGAGATCAGTCCTAATAGTTCAACATACCGTATGTCGCGGCAACGCGCACACATGCGTGTAGATCCACGCATGTGTGATTATATTGCAACGAAACGCTTGCGAAAACTTTTCAGCTCGACGTCCTCATATTTCTAACTCATGAAGACGAACATCACGGTAATGAGACCAAACATCGTCAAAAGCATTTGAAATACATTGCCGGCTGACACTAAAGCCGCGCGGGAAATCAAAATGTCGCGAAAGACGCCTGTGGGTGCTCTGCGCGACAAGAACGGCGGAAAGATGTTCGGTAGGAGCTGCCCTGGCTCCCCCGCGCCTGGTCCCATCCCCAGAATCAAGTATATATAAGCAGTGATTGAACGGGGCACGATAGTTGCTCCCGGTGTAATCGACTGAGTCGAGCTGCATCTCTGATAAAGAATTTTTTCGTATCTCGCGACCGATTCTCGCCGTCCCGCCGGCCGACTTAACTCGTTTCTCGCCGCGTTAAGCCGCGCCCTCTTTAACGTCCCATTACCCGATGTAGCTCGGTCTTTAACGCGTGAAAATACATCTTATTCCCTCGACTTGATTCGTAATTTGCAATTTGACGCGTCAAGTAAAGTCCCGCGATTCTTTCAGTGGCAGCGCACCCGTTTTACTACTACTACTACTACTACCGGTAACTGTTACTCCCGTCATTTAACTTAACAAATATATGCTGTGCTTCGTATGCAACGGATTTAAAAACTCGCCGATCGAAGAGCATTGCTTTAAAATCGCTCGTTGCTCCATCTTAAAATTTCGTCATTTCAATTTGCTAGATTCTCCCGCGCAGCTATAATATTAAAATTCTGGTGCGCACAATGTTAGTGCAAGGGTGTTTTGCATGCCTCGGTGTATTAGCGCGTGTATTTAAGTTTTCACGTGCTTGCAATTATTTATGCACATTCGTATGCATCTGCATATTTATACATGCATGAATGCGTGCACGGGAGCACGTGTGTGCGCCAGCGTGGGTGTGTACAAATAATACGACATAATATATTATCTTAATCGTAGATGCCTGCATAGATGTCTTTGGGCACTTTTACGCTTATGCGCATATTCCTGTGCGTACGTGCGGTTGAATCGATCTATATACGCGCAGCTTTTAAACCATATGATGTATTCGTATAATACGCAGAATTATATACGCGCGGATTTTAGTTCAGTCCAGAGTGGTGTGTTAAAGTTTATCCAGATCTCCCTTAAAGTTTGTCCGTAATATTTAATTTGCTCGATCGTTTGCTTACACGCGCACGTTTATTTGTTTAAATACGCGTGTGCAAATGCATAAAGGTAACCGAGCGTATATCAGTGCTTTTTGTTTGATTGCGAGTGTTGATACTTAATTGTAAAGGTAGACACCGATGAATAGATGTACATGTTTTGTACTTGTATGAT
Organism: Platyscapa corneri; assembly: GCA_018907185.1. Classification (NCBI taxonomy): domain Eukaryota; kingdom Metazoa; phylum Arthropoda; class Insecta; order Hymenoptera; family Agaonidae; genus Platyscapa; species Platyscapa corneri. Next base: position 2,807,539 of record JACCHW010000026.1, on the reverse strand, counting down.
TGTTGATTTATTCTTGATGGGGGTTGCAATCATTTGCTCATTTACGCAATAGATATTGTTAATTAAATCTATGATGTTCGAGAATATAATTAACGTACGAGTCATATCGTCCAGTTTGTCCCATGTTTTGCTTGATATATAAGCGCATTTCGGTATCAACGTGTAAACGAATATCATAAAAATCACTCGGGCGTATACATTTTCTGTATGTGCAGCATAACTATTGCTAATAACGATGAAAAGAATACAAATATTTTTAAACGATCAACATATTTTTCTTGATTCTTAAATTTTATTGATAATAAATCACTGTAAAATTTAATTATAATTACTAAAAATGATGTAATCGTATAACCGTGATATTAATAAATTATATGCAAAGAAAGATATTTTAAAACAAAAATGCATCGACGTTAATTTTTCCTTCTTTCTGTGTTGGAAAAACATTAGTTACATTTCATTAGTATAAGGCTGGAACAAAGGCTTAATAATAAATAAACTTTTAATCAATTTAAATCAACATTTACCAGCTTAATGTCGAACCAATGATATTCCCATCAAATAAGGGCTTTTTATGGGCTTGAAAAAATAAATAAGTCAACTGGTTAAATGATGCGCGAACCATCGTGTCGATTGATTCTCCATCTATTTAGAAGCTCTTCCCTGTTATTTATACGAGAAAAAGTTTTCTGGCAAGTAACTGGAAAGTCTAATGTAGGACAGTAAAACATTATTACTTGGGAGTTAAAGCATCAATATCGTAACAAATTGAATAGAAAATTAAGTTACGAGAAAATTGCGTTTCGAGTTAAATATTTTTATTTACGATTTATGACGTTGCAATCGAAAATTTCGCAATTCAAAACGAAATCTGCGCGTTATACAATAGCTTTAAAAACAATTATTTAATTTAATTTCGTTAATGAAGCTTTATTCCGCGCGTATTGCCAATTTTTATATTTACGTCTAACAGTTTGCTAATGAGTGCTAATAAATTAGAGAAATGATCGATCGCTTTGTACGGACAGATTTTTTTGGATGGATTTTAAATTTATTTAATGACATTCCATAATGCAATCAGGGCAAAAGAGTTACGTCGATTTGCCAATGGAAATAAAACGGAACATTTTCAGTGAAGTACTCGGCGCGAGCTGTTAATTGTCGCTTCAAAAGGCGAAGCTGCAAGAATTTTAATCAAAGTGTAACAAAAATTCGGCGGGGGGTCCTTCTCCTTTCTGATCTCGACTTTAAAATCATGGGTATGGGATGGGAAAATGGAGGTGATAAGGGCAGTTTTGCGTGGGTAGGCTTCGATGTACGCAAATGAAAAGCAGTTTCGCGCCTATCCTCGCCTTTATCGCGCTCCTGCTTCTCGCATGGTTCACGTCGGTCTATGGTCTATGGGCTTGCGATGGTAGAAAGTTGCGCGCAGCTCAGAAATGAAAAGCAGCTACATGTTTAATTCATTATACCGAGAGCGTTTAGTCGAACTGTCTTTTCTTTATCCAAGAATTTTAGTTTTCTTCTCTACAACGATCAAGTGAATCTTCTTATTTCAAGGTATGTACTTTGTCTTTCTTCTCTTTATTCCTCTTTTTTATTTTTACCCTTTTGTGTTCTTTTGTATTTTTGCTCAGACTGAAATTGCCGAGAATAGGGGGTCTTCTTTTGTCTTCTTTTTCTTTTCAAGTTAACCGAGTTACTTACTTTCCCTGGCTCTTAGTTCTCTTTGTGCTTCGTTTCACTGTTATCATAGTCTTTCGCATTTACATTTATAGTTTATAGTGCCTGTTATTATTTTTTCCCCTTTTTCTCCCTTTCCTCTAATTTCATAATAAACGTTATAATTTTCGAGTGTATAAGAAATCAGTAGGCGAGAGTAATAGCTTTTTGATCAGTCTTTACATAAATAACATAGTCGAACACGGAGTATTACGTTGATGGGTTAATTTTTTTTTATCAAAATTAGAGCAGAAGAATGTAGAAATAGTCAATAAGAATTGTTAAAATTCTTTATTAGAATTTATTTTTTATATTTTCTTTTCGTTTAAGTTTAATGTGTACTAAATGTATGTAATCATTTTTAGATTGTCACCTTCAATAATCTTAATCTCATTCGAAATTCTACCATGAATGGATAATTTTGCATACTTCTTTCACTTTGATTTCACACATTTTACCTTTTTGTGCCAGTTGTCTTTTTTTTTATAAGTTAATTTAAAATAAATATCGCGTAAAGAAAAAGAAGCAAACGATTTTTCAGAAAAACGAGTGCGTTAATATTAAACAAATAATTATTAATTTTATAGGTGGATTTATTGATTACTTATTTTTTAATTATTAATGAGAATAAGTGTGAATTATTCAAAAATATTTCAAGTAAAATTATAAAACATTGAAAAAGATATTGTAAATATTGCTGAATAAATAGGATACTAAGGAATATTAAAAAAAGCATTTAATACTTAAATATCGCTAACAAATTTTTCTATAGATTATTCCTTATATTTTTTATTAGGCACTACGTAATAATGAATTAAAAATAATGAAATTAAATGCTTGAAATAATAATCAAAGCTTAAAATTATTTAGATATTATGTATAAGAACGTCGAAGATGTTCAACCTCTTTTTATTAAGTATAATAACAGTAGCTATATTTGCAAAACTGATAATAACATTTCAATCATTTTTTACTATATCATTTAGTGTAGTGTATATATGCAAATATATGTAGCAAATTTGTAGAATCGATAGGCTTGCGTGACTGAAACATTTTGCAGGAGATAAATAACAAAATTTTATATTCAAGCATAATAATTGTTTTTTACGATAAGACTGTGCTACGAAAAAAGAAATTTAAAAGACAATAATACGATACTTTTGATTTCTATAGGATGAATAAATATTGTTAAAAAAAAGTTTAAGTACGAAATGATTTTAATTGATTTTTATCTATTAAGGCTTTTAATGAGCCTTATATAGGCTCGAAATAATTTTTAAAAATATCTTTGTAATATCTTATAGCAATATAAATTATTTTTTTTTCATTATAGAAATTTCTGAACTGCTTGAAAATATATTTTTGTTACATTTTTTTATTGAGAAAATAATTTATAAATTTATTAAAGATTTTTATTATTGGATAAAAAGAGAAAATTTTATTAACATTATATTATAAAATTTATCTATTTCCTGTTGTAGAAATAAATGGGATTAAAAAAAAATATCAAGAATGTCACTTAGAACAAAAATTTGTAGAATAAAATAATATATATATTTAATTATCGAAACTTATTTGAACGTTGTAAACGTATTAAATAATTTTATAAAAATAAGAGAGCCGAGAGAAAAAGAGAAACAAAACGTAAGAGAGAGAGAGAGAGAGAGAGAGAGAGAGAGAGGGAGAGAGAAAAAGAAAGTGGATGAAAATTCCATGAAAAAAAAGTATAATAATTTTTTCGATCACTTGCTTACTGTTTCATAATATCCCCTATTGAACCCGTACATCGACATCTTTAATATGCACCCATTATCTTTAATAGAAACAGTACTGACAATAAAAGTTTAATTTCATGGACATAATGACTTGTAGAATACAGTAAAAAAAAACTAGTTTATTACTCTGATAAATACGTATTATTCAGATAATTTAAACATTTTCTTCTTACACCTTTCAATTTTATTTTCGAGTTTTTACTTTTTCTTATGAATTTCTATAGTTTTCAATCTTATACAGGTATTTTTCCTTCATTTCACAATTTTTGTTTCTTTTTAGATGCGTAGCACATTTACGTTTCCTTATACTAAATTAAAATTAGAAAAAAGTAAAAAACAATCCTTTTGCTTGGTTTAATTAAATAAATAATTTGTACTGTGATGTGCTATTTTATTTAAATTATTTTTTTAATTTGATCATAAGGATTAATAATAAGCTTATAAGTGTTTGTACATTACTTCGTACTTTTATCTTCAAATTATTTAAATTTTATGAAAATATCTTTTTTTTAAAACTTTTTTAACTATTTATTATAAATTAGATTAGAGTTAAAAATTACAGACAACATTTTTATTTAAATGAATTATAGTTATAAAACAATTTTCAGTAGTTAGTCAAGAAACATCAAATTTTAAAATATAATTAAGAACCACGTAAAACTTACTACTAAAAGGAATTAGATGTTTCTTAAGTATTATACTTTTAAGTACGTATTATTTTTTAATACTGGCTTTGAAAGTTATAATGCAAAAAAAATTGCTGGTAGTTCTGTATTATTTTTTGGTGCTGTCACATACATGGCGTATTTCAAGTATTTATTTTTATATCATGATTATTAATTAGGGACGATTAAAAAGAAAAGCCACGAGCATCAATAGTTTAGTTAGAAGAGTGCCTGTTACAAAAAATGAAGATCCCGAATTTAATTTAAAATTCCTTAAAGTCCAATGCGCTTTTTTCGAGTTTATCCACAAATTTTTTTTTCTGAATATTTAAACGTGATATTATTTAAATTTAAATAATCTTTCAGCTATTTTTTTTAAACGATTAATTATTAAATACTCAAATCTTTTAGAAACTTCACTTAGAATATCAAATCAGGTTTTGACATTACTAAAGCTTAAATTGTTCTATAAGTAACGCAGAATTTAAAAAAAGTCTCTTTACATCTCATAATTATTGTTATAATATATAGAATAGCCTATTTTATTAATATATTAGTTTGTTAATTCATAAAATACAAAGATAATTAACGCATTCTTCCTTATTGGATAAAGTTATTTAATTACAGTTGGTTCTTTTAAAATTTATCTAGTGAAATAAAACGGTTATAAAATCTCGAAAAGAAAAGTCAGAATAAAACAGTTATTTGAAAAATGATGTAAAATTAGGTAACATGCAATTATGAAAAAATTAAAAATATAATTATGTATTGCATAATTTATAATATAATTTCGATCTTTAATGAGTTAACCTGTCAATAATTTTTTATATATTTGATGCAAATAATAATATTAATATGACTAATTGTTTATTTTAAAAGAGATAAGTGATAAGTTGGGTATATGACAATTTCGCTATTACCATTATATGCTGAATTGAAGCCATATTATTTTAATTATTATAACGTTGCAAAAGAAGTTTTAAAATATATAATCATGCTCAGGGATATGGAAATACTAATTAACGATGCTTTAAAATTATTTAAAGATATATTTATAAATGTAAAAATTCTCGTTCTTCTTTAAGAAATAATTTTTCATTCAAAATTAAGAATACTTTGTTGCATTTATTTCACGCAATAACATTAATTTTTAGAGTTTGAATTTATGTGACGCACGTACATTTTGACGAAGTCTTAACACACACACTGAATACTGTAACTGCTACTATTACAAAAACACAAGGCTTCCGAAGCATTTTATTAAAATAGAAAGTAGTAAATCAAAATTCACTTTTTGAGATTAATCGCGTCGATACCTTAAATCATTATAAAGTTATGTGCATTTGAAATGAATAAAAAACTTTCATTTTAAAGTCAATATTTTGGAAGTAATACAAATATAAAATTTTTGAGTTCAAATTGTGATCGTAAACATAAATTCACACATAAATGGAATCAAAACAGCTGTTAATTTGTTAGACACGAGAAAACTAAATATTGCATTTTATTCGTATTACCTAAACAAAAGCAGTTTTTAGACGAAAATAGTTTAAAGATAACAGTGTACAGAAGGATAAAATAAAGTAGTGGAAAAAGTCAACTGTGAATTCTAAACACCGAAAGGAGGAAGCACTTTTGTTTTGTTACATTGTTACAATCTTTCAGGTCAATGGCTTGCGGGAATGTTTGTAATTAATGTAGGTAATAGTAAAACATTTAGCTTACAGGCGTTAGATGCTCATTTCTCTTGAATATTTCCGAGGAGTATTTTCATTTTGTCTTAAGAAGCATTATTTTTATTTCTCTTTATTGCACAGCATCTCGAAACATCTTGGATAACGTCGAAGAAATAAGAATAATTCCCATCGTTACAAGCACACATTTTCCATTTTAGATATATATTTTATGAATTATTTTGGAAAAATTCAGGTACGTTTCTTATTTATTTATATTCGAAACGTTATTATCGCCTGTAAATAAAGCGCAGCTTTAATTATTTAAATTTTTTTCGATCGCAGGCTTATTTTTATAAGCAATCCAATGTATATTTTATTATATTCGCTCATGGATTCTTGAAATATTATAATGTGTAGCCACCTTTTTGACACACCTCCCGTCAACTCAAGTTGTTTGACCTATTTTACTTTAGCAAAAATAATAATATATTATTCATACATCAAACGTGAATTTTATAATTGTATCATGTTATGCGTAATATTTGTATCATACCTAAGTACTTTTTTGCTCGGATATCAATGTAACATATTATAACGTTAAAATTTATGTGACCAATGCTATCAATTTAAAATTATATCAATCGATTATCTAATTACTCGAGAATCAAAACAAAATCGATTTAAAATGGTTGGACGTCAACAGTTTCTAAAAATCTATTAAATACTTCTTGATATTTATTGACGGTATTTTATTAAATTTAGAATTGTATAATGAAAATTAATAATTACGAGGATTGTTTTAAAGTTTATAAGAATATTTAGAACGATTCAACGTTGATAGAAATATTAAAATTTTCAACTTTAAATCAAAAATGAATTTTTTTTCAAAATCTGACACGTGGAAGTTTATTCGTTTTTACAATTTTAATTTGTTAAATTTTTCGTCTTATATTTTTTAACTTATTCTTTAATTTATCGTATATTTAAATTCGTTATTTACTTCTCATTTTACACTCGCGTAAAGAGCCGCCTTTAATCGTTTTAAACAATTAAATTTATATTAATAATATAGAACTGAAATTTTAAAATTAAAATTAATATTTATTTAAGAGTATATTAATTGAGCTCGAATATCATATAGCGATAATAAAAAGTCTAAAGAAGCGCTATGTTATACTGATTTTGGAGTATTTGCGCATTTATCGATAATGACAAAGGATTTAAAAGTAGAGGAAAATATTAGTTTACTAAGTCAATCATTCATTTATTTTGGACGAATAAAACTTACATCAAAGTTTGATGCTACAAATTTGATACTACGGAAAGATTTCTAAATGAAAATGATTGATTAAGAGCGAGTAAATATTATGAGTTTAGAGAAATAGATTCGGTTAGAGTACAAAAAAAAAAAAAATGAAAAAAAAGAATTCTAAAAAGGACGAACCTATTTATGAAAAATTGTGTCTATTTTAAATATAATAAAATAATATTATACTTAAACAAAGAATTAACGAAACTGTTTTTGGACAATTTGGATATATTTTCACAAAGTAGTATATTTATGCTAGGTAGTTTTCTGTGTAAGAAAAAAGTGTGTTCCACGCGAATTCACCAACTAACGAAGAATATTGTAAATATTATTGCCTTTATTAAATATATAAATTGAATAAAGATGTTTGGATGTAGAAAATTAGGTAGATCTAATTATTAATCGCTGAAGATTATCAAAAAAATTATGCCAGTAAGCATAAATGTAATAATGAAAAGAATTTTTAGTAAAATAAAAACAATTGAGAAAAAGAGAAATAATCATAATTTTATGTTACATTATTACGGTAAATTCTCATTTGTTCAAATCGGCAATTGCTCGATTTTAATTACGTAAAATATGAATCGACGTTTAAGGAGATTTCATAAAATTAATATTTTCAAAGTCTGTATTCTATTCGACTTTGTTAATTAGCGAAAGATCGAGTTATGTTTTTAAATGGAAATTGTTAAGGAGAGTTGAAAAAATCTTAATTAAAAATTGGCAAAAATATAAGCATCGATCCTTCGGCGTTTTCCCCTTAAGTTATTTATTATTTTAATTGAAAGAGCGAAAAGCTCGAGGAAATGTGTGTTCCCAAAAGATTTACTAATACGCGTAGCTTCGAAGAGGACCCGACGTAGCACGAGGGAGAGTTGTAACAAGATGGAGAAAGACAGAGACAGGCAGAGCAGACGAGATAGAGAACTCAGAGAGAGGGATATATATCGGAGAGAAAGCCGGCCTTCGTCCCATTCAGCGCGACGCTCTCGAGGCCGTTCATTTGTTTTTTGCGTCTGACACTCAGGGCAGGGCGCCCCGGGTAAACCACAAATCTCCAATTCCCACGAGAGCCGAGCGTAAGCGAGATGGAACGAAAGGGAAGAGAAGAGCCGAGGAGCAAAAAAGGGCATGGCTGCGTTAGAAAGTAGAAGAAGGGGTCGCATAGCCAGGCGGAAGCGGAACTACTGATCTGATGCTCTCTATGTGCCAACGCGCGCTCGCACAAGTCTAAACAATTGCAAGTTTCCCAAGTAAAAAGCTCTCGAAAGTGCATCAACTTCGGATCAACGCTCCCAGGGATCAGCGCTAAGAAGTTTAAGGAACATGCGCACCCCGCAAGAGATATAAAGTATCACGTGGATGTGTGGATTAATTGCCTTTGGTCCTGAGTAACAATAACGCGATGCAATAAGCCTCGCGTGTATTTAGCCTTAATATAATTTATTTTCTGAGATCAAACGTCTGTTTCGCCTTTGTATTAAAGAAACTGTCTGCGCAGCTTAATAAGCAACACTGGGCTCGTAGCAGGACGTAAATATACACGTTCATTCGGCAGTACGAGTCATTATTTTAAGTCGACGAAACTCCATCTTAAACGATAAATATATTTCCATTTTTTCTCGGCGTAAGTCAATGTTTAAGTTCCTCCGTGGCTACTAAAATTTCGAAGAATACGCAAGTGGCAGTTTCAGATTCCGCGTATTTTAAGAAAAATCGCGAATAAACACGTAGCAAAGCAAGAGCTGGGAATTAGAAAGAAAAGTGCGTGAAGATGAAGGAGAGCTAAGCAAAGCTGCAAGAGTAGATTACAAAGCACTTTTGTTTATGAAAGGCACTCTTTGAGTTGCTACTAATTACGGTGTCACGAGAGGTGCCAAAGGGGGCGAGAAAAATGGGAAAGAAGCTAAAAGCCCATGCATATATTCATATAGCTTTTCGAGTCGCATCGTCGCATCGTTATCATTTTCTCCCGTTCCTTCTTAATCCGGCAGCCAAGAGGTTAATGAGGGATCAAAGGAGCGGCAAAACGCTGCCGTCGTAAAATCTGAAGATCAGCGCGACGCTATTCGCAGCTTCGTCACGGATTCGCGAGAAACTGTCAGTAGCCGCTTTTTTACTTTAACATGCGAAACTCGAGCCCTTGGGGGAGAACTCACCCCTAATGTCCTCTCCCTATCTCTGGCATCTTTTTCATTTATCGAAATATTCGGCAATGCGTGTATTCTCTTAAAGTGATTTTAACTAGACCGTACAAACACATTTAATAGTTAACGTGCGCATTCATACTGGTACATGCATTTACACGAGAAACAGGTGTTCAGTTGGAATAATTGACTAATTTGGTATCGACGCGTACCGGTAAACTTGCGTATTCCTAATTATAATTGTTGTTACTATGCAAGTCTACGCAATAAAACTTCTTTATCAGTTCGATTGAGTTTCGATCTTTGTTCGACTAATTGCATATTACGTAACTTAATTTCGCTTACATACAAATACTATTTATAAATACTGTATAATACAGCAACAAATAAGAATTTTTCATTATACAGATATATTTACAAATAAATACGCAAGCGTGTATGCAAAAATGCATATTCTATTAATATAGAATACAGATAGATTATAGATTGAAATAATATAATGTAATCCCGTATGAAATTGTTAAAAAGTCTTAACGTAAAATAATAAGCAATTAGTTAAGATTTCCTAAAATATATAAATTTGATTTTCATTCATTATTATTATTATTATTATTATTATTATTATTTTGCATGATTAATTCAAATTATTTTTTTATTAAAATGCATAGGATATCAATTTTGTCATATATTTTAACATATATTTTATCATAACAATTGTAAAAACATCATTATTATTTTGCAAATTTTTGACATAAAAATATTTGGCTTTCATAAGATATACTAAATACTACTAAAAAAATTAAGTTAAATATAAATATTTAATTTTATTTTCTAAGTTAATATTTTATCTTTTATCGAAAACTAGAAGTATAAGAGAACAAAGGAATTCCGTCCTGTTAAATTCTTATTATTGCAATAGTAAATATGAAATACAATACTTATTCTCTTCGTTATAAAATACTTTTGAAATAAATTTTCACAAAAATTTTATGCTTTGAAATAGTTATACTTTTGATTAAGATTTTTATTTCATATTTTTTACATAAGACAGAAGCGTATATTAAATGAATGTAATTATTTCAGGTAAGTATTTACAAGTTTAGACAGTATATGTAGATAAAATAAGCAATTTATACATATATTTAATTATAAAATTATAAATTTACTTTTTTGTACTGTTTTTTTTTTTATTTATTTTCAATTTAATAAATACGCAAGTAAACTAAATGGAACAAATAAATTATAATAAATAAGCATTAAATATAAGAAAACTGCTGAGTAGTAGATGAAAATATTGGAATAATTAAGACATTCGTATAGGAAAATATTAGATTAAAATATTTCTTTATGGAGAAAACTAAAGTGTTATCCATTATATTTAATTTTATGTGTTATTAAATTTATTACTATAAAATCATGAAATATCTTAAAAAGTTTAAAATTTTTTTAAAATTGAAATCTTTATTTTTTTTTATAAATTATGTCTATATATGCATGCATATATCATAAATTATCTCGCATTAAATAATTGCGTATCTCTAAAAAAAAGTGAGTAACAAGAAATGGGAAAATATGACTTTTGTAAGTTATAATTAAAAATGTTTAGTGTAAAAAAATGCATATTATGAATAATGTACGACATTGTAGACTTATGTATTATTTTTGTACTTTATAAGGGTTTTAAATCAACCTTTTAATTATTTTAAAATTTACTTAAATTTGTTTTTAAGAATCTTTAAAAACATTTAAATAATGGATATAATAAAGCAAGTTTTATTATAAATATTTAAAAGCTATCGTTGAAACTTTTTTTCTATTATTATGTTAAATCTTAAAGTGATGTATAAATTATAATTTAAAATAAGTTTATAAACTTGCTAAATACAAATATGTACAAACTTATAATTCATAAAATAAAAGTAACTTTAAATTTTTTAAAATGAAACTAAAAATAAAATAAATTAATAAATTAAAATACATTGTTTATAATATTAAGTATATGTAATCGAGGATATAAAAATAGTGAATATCAATATTTTTAAGTTTTAAACTGAATGATTTCATTTAGTTATAAATATATTTTATTTTATTTACTTATTTTAAAAATTTTTGGTAGCCAATTTATTTAAAGACATTTATTGAATATTTGGAAATGTAATATAATTAAAAAAATATTATTATTTCATTTATACACATACACATAAAAGTAAAATGCAAGAAAGTAACCTTTGGTATTGCGTAATTGTATTAATTCATTGATAAAATAATTGAATATTGTACGTTCATTTTTATTTATATTTAATTCGGTGTACTGATATAAATATTTCATACTACGGCTAAGGAAAAGTAATTAAATAATAATAAATTATAACAATTGGAGTTAAAATAACATTAATCATATTTTAGACCAATACTCAATAATATGTGCACACTTTTTTTAGAAAAATTTAATTCTGCAATATCCATTGATGTTTTATAAAGAAATTAAATTATTTAGTTTTTGCATGCATTTATATTAAAGGATGATAATTAAAAGTTTTAATTATCAAGCTTTATGGCGTACTATGAAGTATTTCCTTTTTTTCTTTATATTCGAATTCGGTCGATTGCGTTATATATCCCCCAAAAATCGTTTCTTTACAATGAAACTACACGTGTGTATAGAGAAAATAATATCGATAACGTGTCAGGATTTTTAAGTCTCTTATAGTATGACAGATTCAAAAAGATATATCGTATAATGTAGTCTATACACGTTCTTTTCTTCATCTACCTATACATGCACAGATCTATTGGAAAAAGTTACTACAGTTTGATATTTTAAATTATTCACATAATTTATCTTAGTAACTACTAAATAATATTCGATGTGTAATTCATTATTATATGAAATAAGTTATCTTATTAAATCTCAAAGGATGGGTGTAACTTTAAATTTGATTGAATAACTAAATAGAAGCAGGAAATTATAATATTAACAATCTATTGCTTGGCGTTAGTATTTGCAGTGAATCAAATTTTTTTTTTAATTTTTGGATAATGTAAATCATTTATCAATCAATTATTTTTTAAAAGAATATTAATTGACAATTAATGTCAAAAGTATAGAATTCGTTGCAATATATTTATCAATTTTCTAAATAAATTTTTATTATACGAAAGCATTAAACATAGTTGCAGTTGTTAAGGGTACTAATACTAATAAACTGAAAAAATCGTAAACAGAAGGTGATTTAATTCAATAATGATAAAAAGAAAAAGATAAACTAACGATTTTTAGAGAATTACTAAAATTTCAAATTTGATAAATTATCGTCGAAGCTAAATTTTTCTGTAATTTGTTTCCAAAATTCCTCAAAATTTTTGTTTGTTAAGATTATCCTTATACGAATTCAAATTTTATCACGTTTCATCAATTTTTTCAATGGATGCATTTAGTGAATTTTCTAAACAATTTATATTCATATTAATTTATTCAATTTTTTTTAAATATCACGTTAGATCAAGTATATTTTACAAGGAAGACAGCTTATAACTTATAATTAATGAAGGATGTTATAAATTTAAAAAAAAATTTAATTAGTTTTCAGTTATTAGTGTCTAGTACTTTTGTGGGGTTGCAAGAAATTTTTATTATTATTAAATTATGTTTGTTATCATTCGGAGAGTCTCAAGTTTCTGGAATAACTTAAGCAGCTGAGAGTTGTAGACATTTCAAGTATAATTTTCACAATATCATTATGAATAAATTTGTATCGATTAAAAATTAATTTTCAGGAAAAACAGAAATTTCGACATTGAGAAGGTATTCGTGAAAAAAACTAGAAAAAGGGCCAGAAAATAATCGAGGTTATAGAAATAAAGGTGAGATGCCTTTTCATTCGGAACAAGGGATTTTCGGATTGCTTTCTGATATTAGCCGGCGATTCTCTAAAGTTGACCTTCACACGTACGCGTCAGTGTGTAAACGCGCTAGAGAGGAAGGGTTCGCGCGATGGAAAAATGCGTCGTCCCTCCATTCGAGATGCTCCGCACCTCATTCAAGGAGAGAAGCCATGGTAACAACAAATGATCCCATAAAAGCGCCGTAAAGCTCGCGCGCTTAGAAATACGACGCTTAACGCAAGCGCGCGCGAGCTTCGACGGTTATATAATGCTTCCGTGTAGGCATTATATAATAGGCGGTGGCCATGTGCGAGGGTGTGTATACTGGAATTTTCATTTTTCCGGTCGACCTGGCAGAAAATCATAACCCGACTCGTGCAAAATACACGGCTGACCGACGCCATTTTTGCCTTTAACAGCTGCGCGAAGAGCTTCCACTTCCTGGGCCGCGGCAGCTGCAAGTGGGTTCGCATGGACGCCTGCGCACACATTTCTCAATCGCTTTGGAGAAGGAGTCAATATTTTTTCTGACTCCTTTGGACTAGGCGAGTCAAATAACAGACTCGAGAGACACCGGAGTTTCTCTGCCGTGACATCTTTTGGCCGAGTCATTGGTTCGCGTTTGATGAATTTTTTTCTTATCTCAGTTTTTAAAAGCTACGTTTTTCTTTTCCGAATTCCGTTGTCTTCCAGTCGCTTGCTGTAGCCGCGCCTCGCATTTATAAATTTTACACAAACCTCGATATATATCACGCTTTTTTTTATAAAAAAAAAGCACGGGCAGTTGCACTTTTGTCACACGTCAACTATTTCGTATATTTGTATATAATTTCAGATTGCACCAATAATTAACGAAATAACAACGATAATAATAATAATAACAACAATAACAACAATAAAGAGGAAATATTTTTAATAATTAAAAATAAACGTTATTGCGAATCAACGAGATAAAAGATAAATTTTGAACTATTCGAGTGGGGAAAACGCCGTTTTAAAATGCAAATAAATAAAAGGACGGCGAACATTCTGAAAAAACATTGATAATTTGTCGATTCTTAGTTTTCAATTCCCTTTAAAAATAATCGTCGTTTTACGATCGATAAACATTTTACAAAATCCAGTTTTACATATGTATTCACGTCAGTGGAGAAAGGCAGAGCAAAACAAAAATCAAAGTTCGAAAACTGCCGCGCCTATAAAAAGTAACAATTTTTCAGCGCACATTGATCAGTGGCCCAGTTAAACCTGGATACCATTGGCGATGGTTTTTCTGAAATTTGCGCCTAGGCTGGGCGGCTTTAGAAGTGGCCCAGCGCTATGAGCCGTAAGAGGCCACACGTACCTGCATTTCTACAAAAATGCATATACATCCCGCAGGGGTTGCAGGGGGAATTTCGGGCCACGCGCGTACCAGCGCACGTGTGTCACATGCGGTGCTACCGGAGGGGGTGGCGGCGTGCGCGAGGGAACGCGACGGCGATCAAATGAATGACATTAAATTTTACGTTACCAATTTATCGAGCCAGCAGTGACGCAGTCCCTGCACTCGCTGACTTTGACGTGCACCCATGCCCGAGAATTTCTCCCCCCCCCTCTGTGCGTGTGTATATGCCAAATGATAGATGTGTTGTGATTCGTTTTTTTCCAGCCTCCATTCTCTTCTCTTGTCTTGAACTTTTTTTGTTCAGAGGCGCTTTATGAAATAAAATGTCGAAACGACCAATGACAGACAGAAAGAGCGACAAATGGACAAAATCTGCTTTAAAATTTCAAAATCGCATTTTAATTATTCACGAATCTTTGGTACTGTGAATATTTTTCAAAAAAATCGAGCTCTCATCATAAACAACCAATTTTACATTTAACTTAAAATGAAATGTACAATAATGCGAATGTTATATCACCAGACGGAGAAAACAGCTTGTAATGGATCATTTTATTTTATTTTGTTTGCATGAAATGAACGAATTATACAATAATCTGTAAATTACATAAAATACTGAAGCTTTTTTTATTTATAAACTTAAATAATATTAATAACGATCGAATGGACTCTGCTTATTCGTATAATTTTTTCATGTAATTTGTGTACGAATAATATTTGCTCGGCACGGTATTATTTTGTATAAAAACAATGCTGATGTTTTATAAAAAATACAATGACTGTAAATGTATTTCAATATTGTTTGAGAGAAGGCGCAAAGCATATTTTTTTTGATAAACAGATGTACAAAAGTTTCGCATTACATAAACTTGACTAAAAAAAAACCCAATTTTCCATATTTCAGAGACAGCTAAATATATTTGCATTTATGAAAAATTAAGGAAAATAATCATTAATTTTCGCGTATATTTTAAAAATGTTATAAATAATTAACGATTCTCTTGGATCTTGAAATATCGATTATTAAATAAACATAGGGAGAGACATATTATAACTTATAAATGTCTATAAAATGAAAGGAACATAAAACTTTGGTAAATTAGAATATTAGGTCGTCCCAAATCACAATTCAAATGGTGTATTTTCGGTTTGACGAAAATTTATTTATACTTTTTATTTTTAACTCTTGTCTAGAACATTAAGCCCTTGGAATTAAGGTTCAAGCATGGACTTTACTTTTGTCTTGCTTTATTTTATATTTTTACTTTGAAAGCTCTCAGACGTTCTCGGTGAACCGTATGATTTCGGTAAAATATTTAGCCGAGGCAAAATATTAAAGCACTTTGAATCAATGATTACACGTTTTTTCAGGAGAAAAAACCGCGCCATTTTATCTAGGAAAGTTAATTTTTCAAACGTGAGCTTCCTCGAGTAACCTGCTTCTGTAACCGTTTAATTTTAGCCCGCTATGAATAATTAAGCACTAGTAATAGCGTAATTGTTAAAAAGTAAAGAAGGTAGGTGAGGTATCCTTACTTTTAATTCTGAAATTCCACAAGGGAGGACTAATGGTACGCCGTAGGTATCATTTCGCGCGAAATCCATTTGCTAATTCGTGAGCAGCGGCTAGAGCACAAAGTCTAAAAGTGTACAAAGGACTAAATTACGCAAACGAAGAGAGCAAAAATTCGGACAGCGTCTTTGCATACGTGCAAAGTCCATGGGGGGGGGGGCATCATTAGGGCGACGAAACACGTAGACACGGTTTAAGGGTCCGTTCGACGCCCCGACGCATAATGTACACGAAGTGCTTCGCTGGTCATACTTACACGTCCATAGCCGCACGTATACACGCCAGCTACGTAATTGATTGTAGCACTGTGCGGTTTGGCAACGGTTGCTCCGAAGTGCACGCAATTACTACAATGGAGGCAGGCCCCCGCGTGCCTAGCGTAAAGTTAATATTAAAATATTAATTTTCCGGGAATAATAGCGATTCGTGTTGTTCGTAATTTATGAATCCATCTCACGATTGGAGTCCCGCGCCAGCCCAGATACGCTCATCGGCACACAAAGGCACACACGGACGCGGGCAAATTGCAACCGTCGCCAGGAGGTTGTAGGCCCGCGGCGACAGAAATCCCCGAGCATTGTGCGTTGCTCTTCTCTGCGGGTCAATTTGCGTGCGCGTGTATGCATTTGCGGTTTCTCCGACTGGGCTTAGCTGCTTCTGTTGCTTCCGCTACTGCCGGTCCTGGTGCTGCTCTAGTACGTTGCATTACTTAAACATGACTGGCCGTCATTCAGCTCCGAGAGCCTTGCGTGTACATTCGTCGGGTTTACACCTCAGCTGTGCGCGATGCAGTGGTAATCTCAGCGTCGAGTAAAGCAGATGCTGCGCCACCGAGAAAACCGGCCGATTGATTTTTCCCGCTCGTGGCATGTATTCCGGAAGAATTTCGCATTCCACTGCATCTCCATTCGATTAATTATTCAGCCCTTAGAAAAATAGACTACCTTTCGCTTAATGGAAAGCGCCCTTGGACCTGAATTAGTCGACGACGCTCATTTCAATTTTACTTCTCAAACTATTTGCCAAAACCGGTTGATGAACGTATTACCTTTACACGTTTCTACCTTAGTCAGTGTTCTTACGACACTTGCGGACTTCCAGTGAATTTCGCGCTTCGGTCTTCAAATATTTCTACTCTTTTATACGGAACATGTGTGTAACTTAATAAATCGAAATTTAATAAAAGATTATCCCGGAATTCGTAAAAGTATCCAAAGTATTTTTATATTACGTTGGATTTAATCGGAAAAATGTTGAAAGTTCAATTTATCCTTTTTATTGTATCGTGTTTTTATATTTCATCGACAACCATTGTAACTACTATCAATAGCTAATTCAATTTCAATTAAAATATGAAAAAGAATCGTGTAATGTAAAATAATGCCCATTTCTAGAATAATAATTCAAAAACGAATTAAATGTGTTTTTTTCTTAAAAGTGCATAAACTGACTGACCACAATAACATTTCTCTACTGGAAGCAACGAACAAAAATTTTATTTTTGTCCCGTACGATAATTAACACAATGCTGTGATAAGAACAAACGTCAATCCTTATTTTTTTTAGTAATTTTTATATGTATAACGTTTATTTTAAATATAAAAAGTTTCTAAATATTTGCTTTTTTATTTCAAATAATAATTCTGGCATATGAAGATTAGCTTCCGTTAAAATCTATAAGCAATACTAAATTCGATTGCATAGGTTAAACTGCAAAACAGTAGAGAATATATTCCATGGAATTTCGAATTTTCCAGATGGTACTTGTCTTATATAACGTTTTCTCTCCATTTTTGGACCGTAGTGATCCTGACACGACGTTTTGCCTCTCTGATTTGGCACGACTGCTGAATATCGAGTGAAATATTTTTAATCCCGCGTAGTACGTCGTTTACTGTTCCGATTCACCCTTCAGAAATGAATTATGTAGAAAAATATTCTATTCTTCCTTGATTTTAACAATACTTGTATGTGTATAAGCATGATGAGAGCACATGTATGGGTAATATTTTGACAGCCCGAAATGGTCAACTTTTCTGTACAATTATCGATACAATATATATTACAAATAAAATTAAATTCCATTTCAAGTAAGTATCTGCGCATTGTATATTTAGTTTTAATATACTTTACTACAACTAAAGACTTTTAGTGGTTTTCTTATATTTTTAAGTTTCATGTCTTAATATACACCGATATTGTTTGCATAAGAATATTATGTATACCATTTAGCATTTGAAAACCATATATTTATATCTAGTTACTTTCTTTAACTTTATTAAAGATCAAAAGATGATTATTGGCATTTCGCTGAATGCAATATTTATTTATATTTAATCAGTTAGTTATCGTACATATATGCAAGCTTCATTTTATAATACTCTGTTTTTTAATTTACGGGTATTTTACAAAGCATGTAGAAAATGTATTTAATTTTTAAAAACAATAGTAAGTTGTTAAAAGTCAGATTATTTTTATAAATTGACACGGTTTTTTAATACATTGTTTATAATATATTTATGTCTGAATAAGATTTCGTACGTTTAATAAGATTACAATTATTTTTTAATCATCAAATGGCTGTGCTTAAAATTCAGAACAGTTTTAATTTAAAAATGATAAAAGATGTAGGACGATTTTCAAAATTAAAATTAAAATTAAAGTTTAGAGAAGCAAAGCTGACAATAATAGTATATTTATATTTTAAAGAAAAGATATATATGAATGGATGAATAGTTTTAGCAGTTGTACAAATGC
The DNA here is from genome assembly GCA_018907185.1 of Platyscapa corneri. NCBI lineage: Eukaryota > Metazoa > Arthropoda > Insecta > Hymenoptera > Agaonidae > Platyscapa > Platyscapa corneri. The sequence goes on along the minus strand of JACCHW010000026.1, from coordinate 2,788,643 downwards.
AATTTATTGGAATCAGAAAAAAATAAAATGAGGGTAGTTGCGAATAAATTTATAAGAAAATTTATAAATCAATATGAAATGGAAATAACTGCGAACAGCGGAAGGTATATAATAAAATTTAAAAAATATTAAAAGTAGATTGCGTAGATTTAAAAAAAGCTACACCCGCTCAAATGTTTTTTAATAAAAAATTAAAAAGTAGGTAAATATCGCGCTGAGCGAGTGCAGAAAGATAATATTAGAATAGATCTAACAAAAATAGAGTATAGGCATGAAAACTAGATAGAATTAACAGGTAATACGGAAGAACGTTTTTGGTTTTATGGCGTCATAAAATTTTTACTTCTCAACAACCATTTTTAAAAAATGTGTTAAGGTTAGGGTGACTATGAAAATAACGCTTTAATACATTATTATATTAAAAAAAAATCTCTAAAAATTTATAAGCTCCTCAGGGCCAATCATAGTTTAACGTTTGAAGTATTGGCAATAAAATTCTTCGAGCGCGCGCCGATAAACGTGAGCGTTGATTCAGCCGGACAGCAAGTTTTTCCTACAACTCAATTTGCTCATTTGAAATTGGGTTTAAAACACCGATTATTTATAATTGAAGCAGCTGCAGGGGAGCGCAGTTGCAGCCCGAGGTAGACTGACGCAGCGAGTAAGTGGTTACCCTGCGGGGGCTTGCAGTGATTTCTCGCGGCGACTATTAAAAAGCTTAGAAGCGAAGTCTTAAAATCCGGCGAAGAATCTCTTTTTCGCGGGTACCGACGAGACTACGTGTCCCACCGTCGGCTGATTGCCACACGACTCGCAGTCTGCGCCGGACACACAATCCTGAAATGTTGTTACGTTATAAAATTTACAAGGGCAAAGACTCGGCCCAAGTTGAAAGGGGAGTAAGTCTGTGTATTTTGACGCTCGAGAGCAGAGGAGTGAACTCAGCGCCGAGAATCCGAGAATCCAGAGACAAGAGAGAGGAGAGCGCGTGCGAGTGCGACTGCGTTCGACAGAAGCGGCCGTCCTTCCTTCTCGACGCGCTTCGGCTTGTATACCTGGGCTGAAGTCGTGGCCCACCGAGCTCTCACTCCTTCTGCATAAATCACGCAAGTTTACCCCCATATATATGTCTGGTGCCGTTTCATCGTTACTCCATTGTGCGCTCGCTCGCTCGCTCCCACACTGTCCACGTCGCACAACGTGGCGCAGCGACATTTCAGCGCTGTTAAATCTTCAAATAAATCTTTGTGCCAGTCGAGCTTCCGCACTCGAATTAGCCTCTGTACGGCAGTTCCTGCAAGCGCGCGTATGTGCACTGCGGTAGACTGAATAAGGGATGAGGAGACAAATCTCATTTCGAGGTCGTTATTGTTTCATGGACCGGCCGTCGTTCCGCGTTCCGTGGTCTCTTCGCATTTCGTGCGTCAATGCGCGGCTGTCTTTGCTCCTCGCGAGCCGACGCTGCGAGATCCTGGCTCCGATTTGTATTCCTCGGGGAGTCGCGCCTCGCGCCACCTCCTCGAGTCCGGCAAAACTTTTCATTACCGCCGATAATGAAAGGAGCCGTTTAATCGTCTTGGTTCAAATGCTCCTTTATTTCCAGAATATTCTCGTTTAGCGAAACAATGAATGGCAGCATTTAACTGCGAATGCATTGTAATTATTGTTTCAAAAAAGCTTTCTTTGCTTAATCCGCTGTTCAGCGAAACGGAGAAAATAATTTTATCTCGAAAAATGTATCCTTTAATTCGAACTTGAATACTTTTTGAGTGCGCGTATAGCCAGCGCTTTTTAAAGAGCTGTGACGCGCTAAATTTTTAATTCAGGAATTATTTTACTTAAACGAATCGTTCAGCTCTAATTTAGCTTTAATTTAATGTCATTTCCTGAACGAGGATCGCGTCAACCTATTTTAAGTTTTAATTATAAGTGATGTCTGTTTATCATAACGAGTTCAACGCGCCCGATAAATCTTTATTTATATTCTGTCGTTGTTTTACACGAAATATGAAAAACCGAGATTTTACGATGTTGACACCGTTGTTGAATTCCGTTGCCTGCGAACCACGCGAATCAAAACTTAGCTAAATATTTGCTTTTCACGCGAGTTATTATTGCAAAATACAATAAATCGTACGCAAAAATTAAAAATTAAAACAGGTGGATCGTAACCTAATAATTATGCTCTTCGGTGCACCGAATACACGTGTTTTTATTATTTACATTTTTAGGTTTTGCAGCAGCAACGAGATCATTATTTCCTTGCCTCTCAAGTACACAATTATCAGCAGTTATAAAATAAAACCATGAAAGAGTCGATAAAAATTTAGGATGTTGAAAAGTAAATTACACGCAGCCTTTAAGTTTTGTAATTATCAAGCTTTAAATTCATAACAATGAAATAGCATTACCGAAATATCGATGAAAAGTAACTTCAGGCTTGACGATGGAATTGTAAAAATAGATGAAATTTGCGAGACTGCACAACACGAAATAAAGTTGTTAAATAAATTCGAAATTGCGCGATTTTTTTTTCGATCGAAAATAATTTATCTTGTTTTTTATCATTTCAGTGTTCCACATTAATCCAAATAAAATGCTGAACAATTGTAAAGTACGGAAAGCTTTACAAAGTTTTCAATTATCTGAAAAATTAAAGCAGATATGGAATTTAAAGATATAATAGTTTTTAGATTGAAATGTGAAAAGTTTATTCGCCGAAAGAAAGTAAAAAAGATTGAGGAGAATCCTGTTATAAGTTCGTACTCGGAGCGAAAGGAGACGAAAATTCTGGGAAACGGATCTATATCGGTGGCCTATTTTGCTACCGAAGCTTCACGTCTCGTTAATTGTTTCTCATTTGCATGGCGAGGGACGGGGCGGAGCAAAGGAAGCCACATTCTCTCCCCGAGCTATTGCGGTGGATGAGGGTTACTCGTGTGCGTGAAAGTACGTATACCGGAGAAAACGTTTAAGCGGCATTAATTCAAACGGATTTATATTTATAATCTATGGTATGTGCAGAATTCAATATTATAAAAGCAAAGCCAATAAGCGTTTTTGTTTCGCATATCTTGATATCGCGCCTCCGATATAACCGTATAAATATATTGGAAATTGAAATATCTGACGAAATTGGCGTTGCGCAGCCGGAATCTAAATTATAATATCCCAGGCGTACACTTGTTACAAGTCGCATATGCGAACTGCATTTTGGTTCACCTCGGAATATCATTTTGCGGGAAGTAAAAGAAAGGCAGCCGAATCGCTGGAGCTTCTTATTTAGTTTCCGCTCCTCTTTGCGTTACTCCCGGGCACTTGTTTCACTCGATATTAATACGAATTCGATATTAATACCTCGTTATTATAAACAAGAGGGTGTTCGGCGAAATCTCTCTCTCTCGTTAAAGTGCACAAAACCAGGAGAGAGCGAGAGATATAGATGCGCAGAAAGAAAGAGCACAGACCGACAGCTCAGAAACCTTCGGATTTTCTTGGGTAATTTCAAAGTTTTCGACTTGTACTTTGAAAGCAAAGAAGAGTTGTTATTGGTTTAACGTACTTTGTCCTCTCTTTTCCCCCGTTTTCCCGGAGTTCGAGCGTTTGCTAATCAAAGACCAAGTTCCATCTGGCAAACTTCCAAACCGTAATCAATTTTGTGTGACACAGACTTACGTTTACTGATTAGTCAATAGATAAATCTAATGACGCATTATCATTCTCATTCTCAGATCGTAATATCGATATACTGCGCTGATGCTAAGCGAGCTAATTAGGCTTGTACGACTGCCAACAGTTTAAAGATTTTATCTGCATAGTCAATTTTAAACGTCACCGATTAAGAGAATCCCTAATTCTATTTCATTATAAAAGATCTTTGAGCATTAAAACCATTTCGGGTGTTGGAGTATACGGAGCTTTTCGAGCAAAAACGCATTTATTAATGCACGAACGTATTAAAGGGGGATAATAGTTTAATATTCCAAGCTTCAAATCGACGTAAATTTCAATTTTAGTTTTAAACAAACTTCTAAATAACGTGCATGATTTGAAAACAAAATTAACAGAACAGCAGCTGTCATTTTTAGAAATGATTGCGAGTTTTCAATTTGATTTCATCGAAACGTTTCTCGTTCGAAAGGGGAAAACAATTCTTCGCCGAAGTAATATTTTTTTCATAAGTTCATAAAATTGTATTTAACAGTTGAAATTTATGTAAATGGAATAAGTTGAAAGTTTTTACAGATAACCAATGAAAAAGTGAAAGTGCGATGATTTTTCTTTTTTCATTTGACAGAATAATCGGATTAATCATAATTTTAGACGTTTAAGGGTTTTTTTATATTAACAATACTGAAATGCATTAAAAACTTTTCAATTACTTTTATTGGATTATAGGTTTGCAGGAAGATTTCGTTTTTAACGCGATTTAATATAAAAGAGCAGATAAGAGCGCAAGAATTTATAAACTTTTTTATAATACATGTGGCAGGTAGTATTTTAAATTTAAGAACTTTGAATAAAACGTCATAAAAGATAATATCAAAGTCGGTACTATGGCTTCGAGCATTGGGTCATTAATAATTAATTCAATACGCAAAGCAAAGATTGGTCCAATGAAAAATTTTTAAAATATGGAAAATGCATTTTTACAAAATTAGTCGAGCAAAAAGTTATATTAGTTTCCGCATCGGTAATGCTGTCGATGTAGATTTCTTTGACATCGTGCGAAAAAGTTCTAGTCTAATACACATGCCTATTGCCTGTTAAATTCGCACACAGTAACCGATTTATTTGAGATCGAGCACTTCTCGGACGACTGCGTTTATTTCTGTAAAAATTCCGTTTAATTAACTCTGAGCTGTAGCTGCGTTTCTTTAAAATACAAAGATGATTGCATGACGAAGCCGCGAACTCACCGTCGAATCGTCGCGAATATTTATAGCTCGACGCCACGTCGGTAGTTCTCCTTCTATCCTTTACGCGCCCCCGGTAATCGCGTGCGGGACGAAATTTCGAAAAATATTTCTAGTTTGCACTTTTCAATTTCCCTAACTGTCAAACTTTATTGAATATAAAAACAAAACCATAAAAACCTCAGCAGACGACAATGCTGAGGGAAACTTCATTTTCTATGCCTATAATATACGGGGCACCAAATTTCGCACCATATCGCGGCGCAAGAATGGCATATACGTATATAAAATACGCAAAAGGATTCCGCTGCGAGCGACGACTGTCAGGTCGCTGCGTTTATTGTGCAACGCGCTATATATGGGCCGAAGAGGAAGGACTCAAGTGCGATAGACGCCACCAGTCACGATGTCTTCGATGCTGGTGCGTTCTCTCTCTCTCTCTCTCTCTCTCTCTCTCGCTTTCGCTCCCACGCCGTCTGGAAGGCATTTCAACGATGCGCGTCGAGCAATGATTGCTACCGACGGCGACGACGAATTTCCCGGGCACACGTATGCGAGCGGCAAGTAGTACGCCTACATCGAGGAGCGAGGGGTCCCACACCTTCGATCGAGAATTTGGCTGCTACACAGTATTACGCGATGGATTTGCTTGCGAATTTCGGAGACACTGGCTTGCAAAACAAATCCAAGGTGGAAATATTCGAGCTGCGACAGCCTTCGGAACCTAAAATATTTATATACTCGTCCTATCTGTCGGAAATTTTACAATTTAACGCTCAATCCATTATTTCGAACTCCGGCACTCAAAGTTCCGAAAGGCTTTGATTGTCGATTATTTTTATGTATCGAATATTTCAGTTCTCAAGCATGTCGTTTGTTTTAAAATTCGGACTGATATTCGCTCGCATGTCGGGGACTTTTAAAAATTTGGAAACTTTTTCAATCAAATATTCGCAGTGTATGGGCGTGTAATTATTTTTCCCCGGACGGTGTAGCGTCGTTAATTAGCGGAGATGAAATTAAACCACCCAAGGCTTGCGCGCGCATGCTCACACGCACACAGTTACACGCGATTGATCCCTGTCAGCATTTGTAAAGTTGGCTTTACGTTCGTACGTAGAATGCGAGAATAACGGACGACAATTGAAATATTAAGTTTTATATTATCTCTATAAAGCCCAATTTACGAAAATTCTTAAAAAAAAAAATCTATGAAAACTCGTTTTAGTTTTATCTTTTCGAGATAAAGAAATAAATTCAAGCGTTGCAAGCGCACTGCGACTAATATTAAGCAATTATTACGTATCAAAAAATTATTTTAATAATGGACAGGGACAGACATTATTTATGAATCGGAGTAAAACACATCCGCTGCGAATGCTAAATTTCGTAAAAAGATTATTGACTGTTTGAAATAATTAAATAAGGCATTGTCCAACTATTCCGATCCGCGTAGAATAATTATCACAATTAAAAGCGATATTTCCTCGCCCAGTGTATAAGCAATAGAGGAAAATGAAAAGAGACAAAAAGAGAGAGGAAAAGCCGTTAAATTTCGTTCATTAGCGTCCTTCATTTTCACGATACGTATATGTGTACTTTTGGGATGTTTGAGCACATATGACGAAAAGAGAGAATGAGAGAGAGAGAGAGAGACAGCGGCAGTGGCAAAATTGATGATCTCGTGTATGTGTTTTACCTTTTAACAAATGGTATGCGTGGGATCGTGCTCATTTGACGGAATAAGAATTAAATGGCCGACACGTATAAAATTTTTATGATCTTAGGAGGGGGGGGGGAATTAATGCGATGCCAGTATTTGAAAACGTTTACTCTCAATTTAATTTTCAGGAAATGCCACGACGCGACAATTTATTTTAATTCGAGCTTGAATGCCGCTAAAGAATACTTTATTTATTTATCGAAACATGGAGACTTTTGAGCGCAATAAGTTATTATCGGTACTCGCAATTGGATCGGCTTTAAACTAATTTTCCAAGAATTATCGTGTCGGACGCGCGCGTGTAAATTAATAAACACCCCAAAAAGTATCGCTCAATCGTCGAGAGTTTCGAGAGCGCGGGAGCCGTGCGTGCAAGTGACACGCGCCCAGATCTTATTAATGGCTTAGATAACATGCAAATCATTCTAAAAGAAAGTCAAGGATTCAATGGAAAACTTTTGAATCTAGCGAAATTCTTAGCGCCGCATTCTGCTCTTTCGAAGGTGAAAGGGGCAGGGTGCACTTTTGATACTAACCGCGTGCTTTATCATTCCCCATAAAAGCTCTCATCGGAAAAAGAAGAAGAGAAACGAAGAAAACCAGAGATTTGAGCGCAACGAGGTGAAAAGGTCTTTTGTAAATGTTACGAGCAGACACCTGCCCTTCCAAACAAAATATCGATGGCTTGGCTCGGGCTTTGCTTACGTCTGTGTAAAAGCGTCTCGGCAGAGAGGCGAGAGGGGAATCGGCCAGGTGTATGCAAGCTTTGCACGTAGATGCAGATTGCGCGGCATTGACTGTGTCTGGCTTCCCGTGGCCGAATGCGGTCCCGTGGTCAGACACGATAGCCTTGGTGTTTTCAGAGTAGTCGAAGCACGTGTACACAGCGCCGCAAAGAGTGGGGGCTTGCAATAAAGAGCGCTGGTTAAGCAGAGCCTCGCTCAAGGGCTGAAGTACTCGCAGTGGAAAGGCTGATTCTCAATACACGCCCTTGTTTATCCAAGTTTCAATTCGCTCCGCGATTCAGAGAAAGGTGGATAATCTCGCTCCTTTTTATCGGATCTTCCGCGCCGCTCTTCGCCACCCGCAACGATGTGCAAACCAACTCTTGTTGCTCGTTAATGGTTAATCTGCACTGGGATGATTTTTAGCTTTTAGCAATCAAGCGATATTGCTTCTCGATTATGTGATTCTTATGATAATAAATCGTCGTGCAACTGGTTATCTTTGAACGGCTTCTTCCTTTAAAAAAATTCAACTCGGCTACAGGACGTTTTTAACGTGTGCGGTTACATCAACGATTTTACAATGTATGCGAACGTTCAAAAGATTATACTTTTGTAAGTGAAACTTACTAAGTGCCCGGGAGAACTCAAGTGCTTATTTGTTTAAATGGTTACTCGAAATGTATCTTTGTAGGTTTTAAAGATCAATTTATTTTTCCAAGTTCTTCAGCTTCTTCTAAAGATTTATTCTTATAAAAAGTTATTGCGATGTTAAGCACACAAAACGAATGTAATCGAAGCGGAATAATACCGGGCTGGCGACGTTAAAAATAGAGTTTTCTTGATAATTTTGTATGAGATTGATTGTTACACGTGAGAGGCATTGTAACAAACATTAAAGGCTCCAATGGTTTTGTCGATTTATCACCTGCTTTTAATTCTATAAGCAATTATCGATACTTGGAGAATTAGCGAGTTCTCTTCTACTAGAAATAATCTGCTTAAATACAGATTGTGAAAAACGGATAAAAAAGCACTGTCAAAGAATACGTTCGCGATCGATCGTGAAAAGAAAATTAGAGTTGGCTTGTTACGGCGCATCGTGATTGTTATTAACACTGCGTTAAACGAATAATAATGGTATTAAAAAATGAAACAAATAACAAGGCCCGCGTGAATTATTTGATCTTGACGGAAGGCTTCTTTATTAAAATTTTAATAATAAAATAAATAAAAAGGTAGCTCTTGGTGCGATTGAATAAGTTTCGCGATCGATACGCATTTCCTCATTTATTCCAATACAAAAATTGATGGAAGCCAAATAATATAATAAATAACGGAGCGTGTCCTCGAAGCCCTATTTCTCCATTTTGACTAAAAATTGTTAAATTCATCTAAAGGATCCAGCACACTATAATAAAAACCTCCTCGATGTACATAAAATAAAAAGAGCACACTCATGGGAGAGCGCGCGCGGTACAAAACCCATAAAAAATGTATAACAACTGCAAGAAATGGTTTTTCATCAGAAATAGATCGCCTGCGTACGGAGTCGTAAAAGCTTCTATCCCTGCATCTTATATGTCTGTGGTGGTAAGGGGTAACACGGTGTAATGGTATACCGTGGTAACAGGATATAGTTAGAAGTTTTGAAATAAAGATATCTTTGTTGGTCCAGTTTTTGTGCAAAAAGCGCCGCAAAATAAGTAGTGGTAGTCGATGCGAAATAGGAGAGGACTTTTTCATGAGATATAAATCGAAAATATTCACCTGCAGAGCCAATATCGCGGTAATTTGATATCTCATTTTGAATTTTCGTTTGCAGTTGTGTCAAGCTAAGACTCTGATCCGCACGCGTTCCATTACCTATAATTTCACGAAGAACGCAAATTTTAAAAAGGGCATTGCGCGCGAGGATTGGAAGTTCACCCCTCTTCACTTAAAAATATTTAATCAATATTTCATAATAAAGATGCCGTTAATAATAATAATTGGCATTCTTGAAATTATTTATTACACCTATAGAATGGGCATTCAGGTAATGCGATATTTTATCAGCCTTTGCAGGAATTTCACATCAGTATTTAAATAAAAATTAGAAAATATTTAAGATTACGTTTTAATTTACGCTCATAAAAGCAGTACTAAATTGCATTCTTTTTTTAAAATTAATTAATATGTATTAAACTGCGCTCTAAAATGTTAAGAGTAGTGCCATTAATATTGATAAGGCAACGGGCACTGCACACAGACGCGCATTTTTGAATCGTATAAATCTTATTTATTTAATACATTTTGCAATGGTATACTTGTAAGTACGCGCACAAAGAATCTGCACTCTTTTATCAAACGTAACCTTGAACTTTATAAGGGGAACGGAATAAAGCTTATGAATAAATATTAGTGCATAGTATCTTAGTAAAATCGAAAATTTGAGTTCAATTTTATAAATGCAAATATGTAACTGAGAGCTCACATGGTCCCACATTGGAGTTCCGCAACACGAAGCTCCACAAATACTTCCGTTATAAAAAAATTATTTAATACCGTTCATTTCCTTAAATATATTATTATGAATTTCACGACGAACTGTCAAATATATTTAATGCATTTTCAGAAATAAATTATTTCCGTTAAACTTATTGGATTTATTTTTAATTCAACTAATAAAGAGACAGCTATATAGCGTACAAATTAAACACATGTGTGTTTATTATAAGAGTTTTTAAAGGAATGGAGCTTTTAGCAAACTTTTGGACAATGGCGAAATTAATTAAGCTTGTAATAAAATATTATTGATCTTTTTGTTTCCTTGGAATATAAGCAGCCAGTAAGATTAACGATAATTTTTATAAACACGCGTATTATGGATTTATCGCTGGTACGTAAAGTTACAAAACCGATTTTAATATTCAATTCTTGGATAAAGCAAACAAATAAAATAATAAATAAGAACGTAACGGTTAATATTATTATCTTCAGCCGACGAGTTCAATTCGAGGAGACTACTTTTATCAATTTTATCCACCCACAACAACGTTGAATTTACATTCCATCCTAATTGAAAGTGGTATTTTTCATCACGTCAGAAGTGTGATTGTCAATGCTGATAAATTCCACCAAAATGGTTTTGCATTTGTTGCAATAATTGCAAGCGAATGGTCAGTTCCATCGCTAATTTTACCTTTATGAGCCGACACGTATAAAGAGCTAAAGCTGGTATTACTCGATCAGATATCATTAGGTGCATCCTTTCAAAATACCGAAAGCTTCATCATTTGCAAGCCTCAATGCTGCAACGCACAAGTAAAAAATTCCCTCCCCTCTTTTCTCGATAATTTCTCTTGTAGCTTTTTTCTCAAGTATTCAATAAAATTACGTCAATTTTTTCATTAAAAAGTTATTATTTTTGTCTATTTTTGTGATCATCCATTCAACGATGCACTTGCATTATGTATTGTTTATAAAAATTAACAAAATTTTAAATCTCAAATTATTAGTTGCAATGAAGTTACATTTTATTGTTCTTGATTAATTTTGATCTCTGTATTGTGTTTCTATTTTTTTTATACTCGTCCAATTTTAAATAAGATCGTTAGTGTAAGATAATTCGGACTAGATATTTTTAAATAAATTGGATAAATCGTAGGTCGTTAAAAATAGTATTTTCAACTAGAAAAATAAACTAGTAAAACTAATATGTAAAACTTGAGCATTTATATTCTATTTTTTATATGGTAACAATGGATGCATGGATTCTCGGTGAAACTTTGAAAATAACTTCCATTATTTGTTGAAAATTTTTATAACCCAGAATTATATCTATCTCGTCCAAAAATGCCTTTAAATGTTTATTTTCAGTGCATTCTGTATAATTTTAATACATATTTGCTTTTAAAATTATGAAAAAGATGTATTTTCAACAAATAATAAACGATAAAAGTTATAGAAAGTTTATTTTATTACTGAGAAGTTAAAATATTTCAACAAACAGTCCTGGAGCTGCAAGAACTATCTCCCCGTTAAATGGTATCACGTTACCTTGGTTTAAATCAAAATCGACAATTCGCCATCTGTACTTTGACAAATTTGAAAATTCGTGTTTTTCACGAATGTAAGTTCGCGTTATCCATGCGATACGATTGGCATTTGATATTCATTTTAAATAATAGCGCGTAATGGCGAATAAGATGTTAACAGAACAGTCGCGCAGAGTTCCGCTAACGCGTATTGGATTAAATTATATTCATTAGTGCGAATCTAATTTAAAACTTTTGTTACGGATAATTCGAGGTTATAAATTTACGGGGATATCGTATTAATTAATTTTTGGATTTCAAAGGAGCAACGTAACAGCGGCTCTTTTACGGAGAGGGAAAAAACAGGCGTGACTAGTCTCTGATATCCTCTTTTAGGTGTTTTGTTTTGACTCGACTCACTCAGCTCGAATGCAGAGTAGAAGGCTATTTTCGCGCACCATTGCCACTTGTTCTCGATCCCGGCGTTTCATTTAGAAAAATCGCTTTTCGTAATATTTAAATTTACCTCTTATCACTGATAAGGCCGGTGCTTCTCGTATTATTCAAAGTGTATAGATTTAATAAGCCAGCAGTTGGAAATGCTTGTAAGATTTATACGGTTCTTTGCACAGGAAGAAAATTCCGACATATTTTCTCTCCAAGTATTATTAAAGTAAAAAGTATTAAGGGACGGTACGAACATTGAATACAACCAGGAATACTCCAGAAGTATACTTTAGTGTCATTTCTGTAAGAAGTCTGTAAATAGAATTTTATGAAATTCCTTACACTTTTATTTTTTCATAAGTCAACTCAAAAAGCGCATTTAGAAAGATACACTCGAAGACTAACTTATTTTTTGAGATGCAGAAAACCTATTTAGAAGCGTCCGTAAAGTAGTAGCTCTCACACGAAGCGTCGACTGTTTTACGAGGATGCCGGAACAAGCGCGAGCGGCCGGCTCTGGGTGTGGGTGTGCGCGTACGTGAATGGAGTCGCGTCTACACGCACTCGAGTGCGACTGTTTTTCAAATATATCGAGCTTCTTACGAGATATTCAGGCTGCCTTTCTGGAAATGGATCGACTCACGGACGTGTGCCAGAGAAAACACAAACACCCCGTCCAAGTGCGTTGTTCTATAAATAAAAAGTTCCGCGCTGATTATGATTATCGGGTCACGAACTTTGTTTGCGAATAATATTTGAGCAGAGAATTACTCGCTGTTTCTTGTACTTTCAATTAGCACGGGGAGTAAAAACCAGTCCGACGAAGACGCGGCGAAATTTAATGCCAAAGTTATCGACTCTCGGAAGCGCTTAGGTCAATATACTTCTAATTTTTGGGCTGCCCCCGGCGAACGAGACGGCTGACAAAAAGTAACGCCCCCGACAATTGCACGCAGCAGGATTTAGGGAGATTTAATTCTAGCGCTTAAGGGGCTGAAATTTGTTTCGCGCGGCCGTTAGCTTTGGAGTTTCGCGACCCGATACGGTTATTGAGCGGCGCTCGGCTGCCTTTTAAAAATCGCTGAAACGCGAGCCGCCGGCGCCGCTACTGCCACCGATTCGGCCTTCTTCCCGACCATAACTCTTTGCGCGCGTCCGCGTCCTCCTCTTTGTCGCAGACTTGGCCGAATTCCATTGGACGGACTAAAAGCGTCGCCGGGTTATGCAGCTCCTAGACGCTGAGCTTATGACTCGCGCCAGGCGCGCAGTTCGCCTCCTCGCGAAATAGTCCCGCGTTCGCGTAAATCCATTTACTGCCTCGGCTGAACTCGTACTCCTGGCTCTACGCATAGATTCTTACTCCGGAATTGCAGGCATTAAGGCAAGGATGTCGTGGACAGAGTGCCGAGCGCGGGAGGGGAGCCTCTACGCAGACTATAACGCCACTGTTCCTATATGCTCGGGTCGCTATATACGATCGCATTCGAAAAACATTTAGTCCCGTCGTAACAAATTTAGCAAGTCTCGCTCGGGACTTTTACACCTTTTACTCCGGAGTAACTCGAGACTTACTTTAATCGTTATTCGGATTAATTAAAACCTTAGCGAAAATTTATTCCGTTTACTTGATATTATTCAATTGTTCTCGGAGAGCATTTGGAATTTTGCAACCCCCGTGCTGGAGCCGCAGGGAGACGCAAGACGTAAAATCAGCGGATAACGCGAGATAAAAAGCACGAGTGGGGATCGCGCGAGCGATTCTCTTAATAAAATAATTTAAATCGTGATATATGAATTTGCGAAAATTGTCGGATACTAAAAGGAGAGGCGATCATAAATTGCGCCAAGTTACGCCCACTCGGGATAAAAGTGCTTCAACATTTATACGGCCTCGCGTAAAAATTATTTTTTTGATCAACGACACCGAGTCGCAGAAGTGACAAATTTCACTCCATCCCGGAATGGATTATTAAAATGCAACCGCAAGCTGATAGCGATGAAATTCAAGGTGAGCAACAATATATTTATTTAAAAAGTACGATGGACGCGTGTCGCTCACCAGCGCCGCTAAAATTCTGCTCGCGGGACTTTTAATAAAATATTGCTCTTATTATTAGATTAAACACGAGACAAATGTGTCATTCTTATTATTCGTTCAATTTTTACACACTAGATACGTAACAGAACAATATTTACTTTATAGATCATGTATGACGCAGCATATACTTTTCTTATTAGCGTTCGCGAACTTTCGCATTTACATTTTTAATAAAATCTCTTACACGTCTATCGGATATTCCGTGTACCTTTAAAAGTTTCCAATGCATAATCTGTACATTATTAAAATGCAATAATGGAAATATGAGGTAATATACACCTTTATACGTACGATAATCGAAGAAATGCAATAGCGGACTCGACGTATGTTTTGAAATTCAATAAATGAACGAGACTTTATTTTGCAAAGTATTCGTCGCTGAGCTTTGCGCTCCGGTGTTTCCTTTCAATTACCGATCGCGAATCTACGATTACATTTATAAGTAAAAAGCGAGAAGATCTGGGAAGACTTACCAATGTGTCGCAACACCTTAAAAAATGTAGTTGTTATCATCAAATTTGCGGAATTCGCATTAGAAATCCACAAATTCGTAGTTTCTAACCGAATTCGTGCCTCTTGTGTCTGAGCTTTTTCACATCAGGGCCGTGCGAATTTTCCGACTTGCTATATAATTTATGTTTCCGAAAAAGTATTACTTTATTCTGTGTGCATTGGAATGCGCGACTATAAACAACGTGATTTTGAGCTTCTCGCGTGCACACATTACGAGCAATGCCGTTGCTAAAATAGTCAACTACTTTTAATGTGGCACATGTTACGATATTTTATTTTATCGTTTTTTCTCTATTATTTCAGGCCTCGCGAACAAATGGACTCGCCAAGATGGATATAATTCTTTTTCTTTTTCCCTGGTTTTTATCTCTAGACTTTTATGAGCTTAATCCATAAATCAAAAGTTTCCTTGGATCTTTCATAGTTTTTTTAGTCATGTTTCTTTCTATAATATCATGCGATACGTATTTGAAAAAAATGAAATTCTCACCATACAAATAGGGAATAAAGACCCAATACCAATAAATGGACGTGATATATTCGTAAAAAATATCACGATTAACCTTTTTCCTTCAGCTCAAATACAGAATGTTCTCATTTTAATTCGATTTTGTAAATAATAATTTTGAGCTTGAAAGTTTGCGGATAACTCGATTGTATGATAAATCTGCTGTACATTGTGCATTAAATTTTTATTCAATTAGCAAATTTTTTATTCCACGTGTTTATCTTTAAGTTTATTAATTTTTTTTGTCGACACTACAGTTTTACGCAGGTGAATAAATATTTAGCTCACTAAGAGAAATATATATATATATATATTATTTTCATTTTGTGTACACATGGTGTCTGACCTGTTCTTTATTTGTTCATATAATTTTTATTGCTTAAAAGTTTTGGAATTATTTAACTAAAACACCACTTGGTTACTTTTGAAATTAAAAAAGAATAATGCACGGTCAATTAAATATAATGGATAAGTTTAATACGTTTGTCTGTTTATTTTCAAAATATTTACAATGAATTGTGCGATGAAACATGGAGAAGATATATTTTGGTTAGGTAGGCTGCGATAGAATAATGAACTTTTTTATTTTTCATTAAATTGAGTTCATTTTTAAAGAAACTATTGCAGATCTATAATCGACGAGTATTAACACTGTGATTATAATTTTAAGTCGTTAAGGTTAGCTGCGCGAATTGCTAATATATTCGATAAAATAACATAGATATTTTAGCGCTCACTTTCTGGAAGCATATTTGACCAAAAACTGCCTTAAAACTTGAACGCGATGGTAGCGATAATTACCGTATTTACGCGCTACCTGTTATTATTCAAAAATTTTTATCGAATTCTACCAAGATTGATGACAGCCCGTTATGGTTTTTTCAGTGGTTTTGTAGCGGGAAAGATTAAACCGTGTTGTAGTGCACGTAAATATCCTGTAACGAGTCTTTTTTCTGGGCGCCTTTACGAATGCTAAATATTGTATTAAATAATGATGTATACACGTAAGTTGAATAATAATTTAGATAATTTAAATTCAAAATGTACTAGTTTGTAGAAATTAATAATTACGTTCGTTCTAAACTGAGGTAAACAATAGATAAAACAAACAATGCCATTTTAGAGTTGTCAGTAGTTCCTTCAATAATTAGCTACTGAGTGCATCAATGAAAATCAAACTATCATAATATAAGATTATATGATGTCATAAATTTGAATTTCAGTAGAAAGTTATGAATCCATTATATTCTTAATTGACTGCTGAATCTTGAATTGGAAACATTAAAAAATAGAAATAAAAATTTTGAATTTATAATTAATAAAAGTAATTAATTACTGTTTTATAAATAAAATTGCGAGAACGTTTCGGAAAATTGACTTTTTCGTGCAATATTTCAAATTTTTAACGAATTTTAAGACTTCGATTGTTGCATATTGGAATTGCAAGGAAAAGTTTCTACCACTGCGAACTGGTAGATGACAAAATACATAGTCTCATCGAGAAGAGCTTAAAGTTTAAAACATAATTAACTTCAGAAAGTAAATCGCTAATTTATAATTAAAAATAATAAATAATTAATTACTCTTATATTAATAAAAGGGTAACTTTAAATAATTTATAAGTGTCAAAAATAATAAATCAAATTTAGTTTAGTAAGGCAAATGAACTTTCACAGGCTATGAATTATTTCGGAATTGCACGTTATTATATTTGAAAAGTTCTATCGAGAACTTGACGAACATTTTTAATTTTCCCCTTATACGTGTAAAATCACAATGATACATAATAATAAAAAGTCATAATAGTAAAATTATTTTTGCGACATTGGCCAATCCACATTATATATTTACAGAACGTTAATAGCCGCATTAAATGCATATTTTATGCTCAATAGAAACTTTGTGCATTTACTTTATAACATCTTATGAAAGAAAATTAAAGAGCTATCGTGAAAAAGTTGCATAAAAAATTGTATCAAATAATTCAGTTAAAGATACTATAAAATACTCTTTACTCTGAGCAGACCTAAAGTACAAGACGGTGTTTGGATGCAATAAAAATAATTTCAACAATGCAATAAAATAATTGAAGTACGCTATCAGAGTTGTAAAACCCAATACATTAGTGACCGATAAAAAAGCGGAAGAAATTACGGAGTGACACAGCCTCAGTTATGTTATTTTATTATTTCTGAAATTATGTAACAGCTATTTTTTCATTTAAATAAGTTTAATCAGCAAACGAAGAAGTTTATTTTTTAATATAGTAACGTTTAAACCGTCGTTAACTTTATTAACACGATTACATGTAGATTTCAACAAAAAATTAGACATTATAAGAAATCGTGGGAATATTGCTCATTAAAATTTTTAAGCGATACAAGATAAGGAATCACGGCAAGTACGATTAAATTTTACAGTTTCTACAACTCTATTATTAGATTGTTGGAATATTATATCTTGCAAAATTTTACTGCAAATTAATCTGATTAATAACCCATTAGAGCATTTAATGTCCTTTGCATGGGACTGTGCGCAAATAAAGAGTCAGATCATTATCGAAAAATTCGCAAAAGTGGCTTTACATCGACAAACTAGTTTATACGTCACGATGCTTCTTTATAATAGTTTTGGGTAAAAAAAGTTTTCAGCTAAAAGATACAATAAAATTATGGGCGCTTTGTTCGTCAGTTATTATTTCATGTAGCAATTTTACCTTTTTAAAAACGGCGGAAACTAGGAAAAAGTAACGATTCGTTGCTGCTGTTAGTAAAAATAAAAATCACCGAGCGAAGTGAAGGCCATTTTCGCAAATCGCAATCTAGAAACTTTATCATAATAGAATAAAGGGTTGATAAAAGTATTTGAAATGAGAATTATTGTCGAGTAATCGAGACAAACATCGGTACACAAAGCCGTGCTTCGTCAAATTTATAAAAACCATACAAACAATTTTCCCGAAAGGAAAAAAGCGATAAAAAATTATTAAAATGAGCGCTGAAAAGATCCTAGCTAAATCCAATTATTATCATTTATTTTAATTTTATTTATGAAAAAAATGTATCTAATATCGAGTGCCTTAATTTATTCGACTCGCATGGAGCCGGCGTAGGAGTAGCTGTTGAGACCAACACCTCAACATCGAGTGAATAAGAGTATGTCGACGTTATCCGTTATCAATATTGGTATCAAGGAGCGAATTAAGGTTTCAATTGCCTTTGTTCACAAGGCCAAAGGAATTGCACTCGGTAAGATGAAATAAAGCAGCAGCTGCACAGACAGGCGCTCTACTTCAGCTCCCATCTAAGCCATTTGTCGGAGTGTGTGTTGACGTTTACACTGCAAAGAGTCGTCTCCGTGGCAGCAATTTTTTCGCTGCGGACTTGTAGACACAGCGCAGCCGCGCTCCCGTGTTCGGCTTTTACGCGCCAGATGAAAAAGAAGGGCGAAAACGAACGCAACGAGATTCAAAACTCGCATGCCTTCATTCGGAAGAAGCGCGCGTGTGTTGTTTGTCCCATTGAATTTACATTCCCTCCCTCACCCGAGCACGTGATCTCGCGCACGGAGTGCCTCGAGGGCCATAATTCATCCAAGTATTGCATGCACCTATGAAGCGGAGTAAGAGCTGCAACAGTGCCGAGACGCGGTATAAAGGAACGGCGGGGCAGCCTCTAGTAGTAAAAGCATTCCTCGGTCAGGCAGTGGCCAGGCTGGATTCGAAGACGCGTGATGCGTGAGCTTTGACTCGGTGCTGGGCGTACGGCCTCGCGGTGGCGCATCCAGGAGGGCCCGCGCATTCCGTTCCTCGAGCCGCTCAACTCTGCAAAATTCTTTTGATCCTGCTAGCCCTTGCAGCCCCGTTGGAGCGCTCGATCCGAGGATCGACTCTGTTTCTCGAGTGCACGTGCGCGCAAGGGGATAACTTTAGATGAGAAATAGCTCGGCAGCTCCGCACTTTTCCTTAGGTCAGCTTTTTCTGGAAAAGAGAGAGAGAGAGAGAGAGAGAGAGAGAGAGCGCGCACAAGGAACCAGCAATACATTGTTTCGCGGAGTGTCCGGGAAAGGAGAAATTCTGCCCTCCAGCCGTCCTACTGCTGCTTGCTGCTGCCAGCGTCAATCTCTTTGAGCTGCAGTCCTCGAGATATTACTGTGCACCATCTTCTAATCATTTCGGCCGGCGTGCTTCGCAACGCTCCGACTTCCTTCCTAGGAATTTATTCGGGTGTCGTAGACAAGAATGGAGCTTTGATTTTGGAAAAGCTTTTATTTCGAGCACGAAAGTTCCTTTCCACAAAGTAAACTATAATCTTCTCCTTTCGGGTTCGACTGGTATGCTAAAATTATAATAATTCAGCTAGCAATTAACTATATCATACAAATTCTCCCATTCGCCCCTTGGTACACGCGATACGTGGAATTTGAATAATTCAGTTTCATCCACTTCTCTTTGGCTATTTTCCACACTGGCTTAGCTGTAATAAGGCAGAAAGTACATTGAAAGTACACCGAAGTCTGCTTTTGCGGTATTTTTGAAAAAAAATAAGCTTTTTCTCAAAGATGTAGATGCGCTGTAGCGAGGAATCAGTCAACTTTCGCCGGCACTTGTCGATAAATCATTCGCGCGATTGCCACTTGTTATTTTGTTAACGTCGAATTTAAATAATAATAGCAAGTCGAGGAGCACTACTAGAAAGAGTTAAAATTTAATGGTGCCCTGCCAGTAAAAAGATATCACATAATCGGATACTACAAAAATAGGATAATTTTAAACATAACCGTGAAAATTCATAGGAAAATTCACCCTACGTCTAGTTCTCATCTAAAAATCGTATAAAGATTTTCGAAAATATTTTCGCTATGTTCTCAGACTTTTTCAATTTAAGTCTTGGAATAAAATTTTACACTCAACTATGCAGGTTCTTTCAAATACTGTAATAGTATTAATTATTTGTGCAAAATTAATTATAATCACAACGGGAGAATCAACGAAACGTATAATTCTTAGTTTTGTTTCGAGCTTCCTCGTTTACTGCTTAATATAATTAAGATGTCATGACTTCGTATACACGTTTTACGTACTTGTATAAATCTATTATAATCAATGAAAGAATGATAAATAGCCATGCGAGTAGATATTGTAATGAAATATTTTACTATAATACTAATATTATTTACCTATAATTTGTTAAATACACTTTTTATAACTATTTTTATTTATATTTGTCAGATATTGCATGAAATTATCGAAAAATTTTCCATTTATCCGTTAAAATATGTTATAAATGATTCTCGATATAATTAAAAAATAAACTACTATAAAGAGTTGAAAAAAGGTATTAATGAAAATATAATATTTACACGTTCGAAGCTTTTAGCGGGAATGGCCTTTTCCATTGTTTTAGCTACTAATTTTTTCATTCATGCTTAACAAACCACTACTTAATATTTTGATTAAACGTAAGACTTTTTTCAACTTTTAATTCTATTGCGCGAAAACTAAACTTCCGTTACACACAAGTAATCTATAGTTTCCAAAGATAGATTGTAAAAGTGTTCTTTTTACTACACATTCCCATTGTCTACTAGAAATTCTTTTTTCATCTAGAAAATTGGCGAGTAACTTTATTGGAAGTATCGCAAATAATCTGCCCATCATAGAATAGTGGTATTTTAAGAGGTAAAATACTAAATCTAAAAGGAAAACTGAAAATAATATTGAAGAGCGGATTATCGTAAATGAAAAATAAGCATTTCTCTAGTCAGTCTACGGACAGTTCCTATGAAAACAAAGAATTTTCTCTCTGACATCTACAAAGTAATGTCAATTTCACCGTAAAACAATATATTTCGTTGCATTAAAATGCATTTATTACAAATGAAAAAAGTAGTGTAACCGAAAAGTGAATAAGGATAGTCTACGATATATGTTTGGTTGAAAATTCGAAATCGAAAACTTTTGAATTCTCGTTTATTAAATCGACAGCGTAATATTTTCATTTTGTTGAACAAAAAAAAAAAAAAAAAAAAAAAAAAAAAATTAAAGAATAAAGAAATCGAGAAAAATTGCGCTCTGTGTCGTGATCAGAGTAATTCGTCAAAGAAAGAGAAGGAAAACTGATCTCCCGGAACACCAAACCCGGCCGCTGCAGCATTGTAATCCTAGTAGAGTTTGCGCTGAAATAATACCCCTCGGAACTAAAAATAACAGCGCGATATTTTCGCTTGAGAAATATCGGAAATAATTTGTCCATCATTGGGGAAAGTTTACTCTAAGGAGCAAAAGCAATCAAAAGAATACGGACTCGGCTGCGCACATGCGCGGACATAAAAATCCCCGTGTTATATTTCTGTTTACCTTTGTGTGGTGCGCCTCGATTTTCTCGGATTGTCCAGAGGGTCGCAAGACAGCGTCGTTGCGGAAGGCCGCGTCCGTAGCCCGTGATGGACCGCCAGTGTTTGGTTTCGTGATTGAAAAAAAGAAGACAAAGATAGGACGCGCGCAACGGAGCCCGCGTCTTCGGAGGGATGGCCGAGGGTAATAACGCAATCGCCGACGATCGATTTTCAATTCAATTATCAAGATAACGCAATGTGTAAGCTACCGCGAACAATGCAATTTACTTTTGCGAGTATTAGACGCATGCAGCTTGGCCCGAGGCTGACAACGACTATTAATTACTCTGATTTTCGCATTAAGCGGTGCCTTCGTACCTCGGAGGAGCATCTCCAGGTATATGCCAAGAATTGGGTTCGATTGCTTTCGGATCCACTTTCTTTTCGCGTAATTTTTTCTCAAAAGAACGGTGTTTTTAATAATGCGCTTGGACACGAATCCGTTCCGATGAAATCATCGGTGCCAGCAATTTATCGCAAGATTACAAGCTTTAAAATTGAATTACCAAGTTTATTTATTGTATAAATTTATATGCTGAAAATTTTATTACATCGCTACGAGTTTCGGAAGAAGATGAGAAATTACGAGACAATAATTGGTTGTGTTTTATTAAAGCTTATTCGAATGCGTATTGAAACAAAACTCGTGATTTACTCTCAGCGTGATTTTCAAAATTTATGCGGCACTCGACGAATGTTCACACTTCGCTGTGCAATCGATGATTTTCAAAAATTAAATCGATCAATGACACTTGAATACATTTAAATTCTTCAAAATTAAAAAGTTACATGTAATATTTCTCGTTGAAAGTATTTATAAATAAACGAAAAATGTGCGTGTGTACAAGCCTCCGAACAATCTGAAAATTGCTTTCAGAATTGAAGAGCAATATCAATGCACAAAACAAACCGAAAGAAATGTGCACGAGGGCTACAAGAAAGACTAGACTGTTGCGTTGGCTTAAAAGACAAGGGTAGGCCGTTTGCAGATTATGCCAAGACAAGGAAATTCGTAACATCATAGTTCTAATTTCTCTCTCTGTTCCTCGTGACTTTTTGGTTTTTCCATATGCTTTTCCCCGAGTCTTTCTTCTTTGTACTAAAGTAACGAACTAAGGATTTTCGTAATGCACGTGTTTTCGCGCTTTCATGTTTTTAATTACAGATGCAGCATCATTGAAGGGTCTGTCTGACATCCAAAGGAAACGCGAAACTCTTGTATTAAAGAAAAGTTTCTCTGTAGCAAATTATTATAAAAATTAACTTTTTGTTATGAATTCGTAATTTTAAAGTAAATTATTATCCGAAGACTCGAAGCCCTTTTGTCTTTCTAATGGATACTATTTCAACTGAGCTATCAAGGTGTTTGTTTTCATCCCTTCTGTTGGTTGGGTTACATTTGTGCCAAGAAACCAGATGATTGTGCCGCGTCAAATCCTTAATAATACATAAACTTTATTTAAATAATATTTAATCCATTAGTTGCAATATTTAAAGAAAAGTTACTTGCCGAATAATAAAATTTATACTTTAAGTTACGTTTGCATTTTTTATATTCAAGCACTCGATTCGATACTGTACATAGGTATAACACACGCTTAAATCATCTCGAAATAAGAATTTTTTATCACTTTATCTTTACTGCGAAACCGTTTCAATTGTTCAACTAAAATTGAGCTTAAATTGTTAATTAGTAATTTGATACGGACGAGGGATATTCAACTACGAGGCATTTATTTCTCTCTTCGCCGTATACGCGTTCGACCTTTCCAAGGGGTCCATTCTATTGAAAAGGTCCCTCTTTGCTGCATTCACAATGGATTCATCGGAAGGACAGAGAGAGAGAGAGAGAGAGAGGGAGAGTGACGACACTGCGAACACAAGGATGAAGAGCAAAGGACGGCGGATTCCGATTAATGCGCTTTTACTAGATGCGGAAGTATATGAAGGGCACGTGGGAGCCGAAAGGGTGAGTAGTTCATAGAGCGTCAAGCGAGGAGAACTTACGACGGGGCGAAGGGAGCCACCAGCAAAGCCACATACACTTGCCCGTGCCGCAGTCGTAGGCCTTAGGGTTGCGGTTATCCAAGGTCGTTATCCATAACACCAACAATGCAGTCATCGGTTGAGAATCCGCCCCCGTTACTCTCTGTCTCCCTCACACTCTCTCCGAGCGCTCTCGTTTCCTTTGACGCTACACTGCACCCGTCATTACCAAAATCTAACTCATTTCGTTTCATTTTCTTCTCGTTCCCTTCCTCCTTCCTCTCTCGCGCTTGAAGAATGAGTCGCCTTTCGGAGGTCGAGCTAACCGATCCCATCGTTTGCCTCGCCTTTCCTAAATTATATTATTTACGTAAAAATACGAGCCAATAATTTTTATTCAAGCCATTCCTCATACCCATCACTTTCTGCAAACTAAATACACTTATGAATTTCGAGTAGAATTTCTGCTTGGGCCAAGTGTGGTTTTGAATATTTTACGAGTCAACTCTCATAAAGACATTAATTGCAATGATACCGAGATATCTTCGTTATATTATTTGACGTTGAGTTGAAAAAAGGACATTTGGCAAGGAATGCCCTAGTTGATGATTAATTAACCGGAGCCTCAAACGCATTATAAAGGGAAGCTCTGTAAATGGCATTATTGAAAGAATTTGTTTATACGATAAATGTAAAAGAAGCGGTTGTTTTTAAATTGAATGCATCCATGTGGATTCCAAAGTATTATTTAGTGCACTCGGATGAATGGATTGCATTAATACTGTTAAAATTCGTGCACCGTTTATTAAAATCACATGGTTGATTTCGCTCTTAAATGCAGGATAAAGTCAGTATTGTTGGAGAAGCTAATAAATAGGATACTGATAGTTGAAAAGAAAACAAATAAAATGGCGTGTTCAATATCGTGATAAAATCGAATTCCAGAACGCAGAAAAACTTGTGGTATCCAGTGGAATCCGGCATAAACTCATAATCCAGCCCCTCTCCGGTCCTTTGATCCACCGCACTGGGATATCCTCTCTTGGTTCCTCTTCCGTTCCAATTTTTCCGAAGTGATCTCTCCTTCGACCATCCACCCCTAACGGGATTATCT
Organism: Platyscapa corneri; assembly: GCA_018907185.1. Lineage (NCBI taxonomy): Eukaryota > Metazoa > Arthropoda > Insecta > Hymenoptera > Agaonidae > Platyscapa > Platyscapa corneri. Next base: position 2,764,198 of record JACCHW010000026.1, on the reverse strand, counting down.
CTTTTCACGCTGCGCAGATATACATAATACTTGACTCGACTCTCGAGTAAGATAAGCCATAAGTTAAGGCGGAGCCTCGGCACCTGCACATTCTCCGATTCGTTAAACATTTTTTTAATATTCCGCAAATGACGATTATTTTATGCGAAGATTCTTAATTGCGTATCGTTACTTCCGCGCAATGCAGTTAATAATAATGACGGTATTGTTAACGAGTTTTCGCCTTCGTGTTGAATATATATATATTTTGAAAAATGAACGGACGTAAGTTTTATTTAGTTTACCAACCCGTACAAGTTTGTCGTACGTGCGAAAATTAATTGTCGTTGTACAATACCGAGCCATAATTTTTTTCCACAAGTATTTATGATATTTGATTTTAATTTAGTTTCAGTAAATATTTCATCTTATACGAGACGTGTAAGCTATATATTCAAACGCGCTGTGTACAAGTCATTTTTAGTGTTAGTTTAATTTTAGAAAGTTGAGGGTTGCAAACAGAGTTTCATTTGGAAACGACAGTAAATCATTTTCGATATATAAATGCATAAAACGTCGTTATCTTTTATCGAATCCTTATAATATTATATAAAAGGCGCTTAAAAATGTTCATGCATACTACTTATAATAGCTGGCTGTTTACTTATTAAGTATTTTATGTTTCTGAAACACATAAAATATTCATCAGTGATTACTTTAATACTAGCCTTCGAAGAAATTAAAATAGCTATTTAAAATTCAAATATCCATAAATTAAAATTTATATTATACAAATTTATTTGAACTGTTAAAGTCTTTGACGAGAAATTACGTAATTTCTAAAACTTGAATTCTGATGAGTGATAAATTTTAATTACTCGAACGCAGACGTAGCTTCGTTTTTCCCTTGCACGGTGTACATATTATCAATTAATGAAGTAAATCATCGAATTCGCGCACCAAAGAGAAAGATCGTATCGAGTTGTCAGTGTCAGCGTAACGACATCTTTTTATTTGTTTCCTACTGCGCAACTAGGCAAATCTTTGTTGATCGATGAATAAAAAAGACGAGTTTTAGCAAATGGTTCTATATGGAGCTCGACTACGGATGCGTACGCGTGGGAACGCTGTAATATACGATAAACATTGCGATTGCGTACGAAGCAACGGTACGACCTACACTGCGAACTGACGTACTTTTTCGTTCGGCCATTCAGCTCTGACGCTTTGCGCTCACATTTAAAGTGACCCAAGGGGGAACGACAATGGGCCAGAACGGTTTTCCTCCACGATAGCTTTACTCTCTACTTTCTAAAATAGGTTCACTAAACTTTATATACATTTGGTAATGGCTTCGTTTGAAACCGACATTGTTTTGTTTAATGGAATAACACTTTTGGATGGGATTGCTCGCTTAATTGCTATTACTACATGATATTTCGCAGCCACTTATCCATATCTAAGTCCGTGCAATATTCGTTCGTATATTCCTAAAAAACTTGATTTACTGGTGAAGCTTTCCTAATAAATCAGGCTTACGCTTACAGAAGCGAGTGCACGTATAATATTTACTAAAGAGAAAATGTTTCAACTGCCTGCTGTCAATTTTATTTGTCTCGGGTTATTTCGCGCATTAGAAAGAAAATGAAATTGAACGTTTGAAAAAAACTTTTAACCTCGCCAGTGAGGCTTATAATTTTGGTGAAAAAAATTATTTCATACCATTAAATCATTTCGTAATATTATTGCATTTGTGTAAAAATTTCAATCCGTAAAATCGGATAATGTATATTTTTCAAATAGAACGAAAAGAAAATTAATATATTTTAGAAATTTTTATCGAAAAGATCACACTTTTAAGATAATTTTTTTATCGCAAAAAAGTTTTTCATCTTTTCAATTTAAAAATATTATGTTTTTTATTTAAAACTAAAAACTTACAGATTGACAGCCTCATCTTTGAAAAGTAATTTTATCTTAAGCTTTTTTATATGAATAATTATATTCTGCTTTATTTTTAGTCTAATATAGAATACTATGAAATTAAACAGGTAATAAATGAATGTAATAATTTAATAATTATTAATTATCTAGGTCAGGAATTTTCAAAAATATTGATAAAACAAAATAGTAAAATTTTGTTAAATTCATTTGTGTGAAAATAATTTTAACTTATCCAAAAAACGTATACATCTTATGACACCAAATGAATACATAAATTAGTTTATACGTATAGTCAACGCTGTAATCGAATTTTTATTTGCAATATTCCATTTTGATTAGTGGTGATATATTATAAGAAATATCGCATTTTTACATCTAGATTTTGATAATTTAATATAAACAAAAAATTGCAATTGGGTCATTATTTTTTTTAAGTATTAATATAAATTTAAGTATAATATTTAAGTATTAAGTATTAAAATTAAAGGACAATTATAATTATAGATTTCGCAGGTGAAGATATTTCTGATTGAGTTCATTATTCAGATGCGGTAACTTCCTTACGAATGAATGTATTTAATTTCGGAACATCCTTTCCTATCAAATAAATTTTATACCTTAATAAATAATCATTTAAATGCTTATATTTGAATATTTATGAAGTACTGGTAATAGAAAATGTAAGATAATTTTAAACTTAGAAGTAATATAATTATAGAAACATTTATATGCGGAGGCGGAAACCACGTCAGTTCTCAGAGCAAATAATGAAAGATCAACTCATTCTAAAACTATTTTCCGTTAAAATAACTTTAATCTATTCTATATCTACAAATAACACTTCAAGAGCAGATAACCTCTCTAGTACTGTAATTATAGAATATACCATTTCATTCATGTTTCAAGTACTTAATACGTATAATATAATTCATCTGCACGTGCACGGATATGCGGATACTCGTCTTTGTGTCACTTTGCTTTTGTTTTTTATTTTTTAGTTCGATTTCTCGGTTCGCCTTTCCTCGCTCGCATCTGCTCTGCACGTAGTCGTTTCATGACCACTAGAAAACGCTCTTTCGGTACTCACTACCTCCAATTCTAATTTCCGTTTCGCGTGTTTTGTCTCGCTCTATCTCCTGCGCATTTTCTCAACTCCACTTCCTTTTCGCACTTGCGCAGACGCGCACGCTTTATATATCTATGCATTCTTTTTACTTTTTCTGCGCATTCTATTTACACTCTCTTTTCTCTGACTTTTGAATCACTTTTGGTTCTATTTTTCTTTTTCTTTTAATTTGTTTAGATTCCTTAACTTGTTAAAACGCCCTTAGAATCCTCTATTGGAGTTAATAAATGTACGAAAATCTAAATCGTTCATTTTGCGACGTTTGGAATAAATAGTTTTATTTTTTTTATTTAACATATTATTCGAATCTGTCCACTTCAAAGATAATAATATAATTTCATTTGTCTGCAGATTTTCATATATTTGTGTTTAAAAATAGACGCAGTTTAGTTATTTCAGCTTCTACGATAAAAATCAGAGTTGTCTCTCTTTTTTAATTCATCGTAGAATTTTTGTTTACACGTGTATAATATTTTTAATTTTGTTATTTCTCGGTTTGAAATTAATTTTAATATTGACGTTTCGATAATATAGGAATGCCCGCGACATTAATATCTGTGTTACATACCTTATTGACATTTTAATGTTCTTACCTTATTTACCAATGTGATCCCGATTACAGTGCAATAAATAAAATTTAGGCCATGTGTTCTAACTTTTTAACAATCTCGTCTAGCATATTATTTAACGCATACAATACGTTGACTAAAGCATTCAAATAATTGTAATATATGAAATTTATTAATAGCTAATTTAATACATTCATCATTTGCAGGCTTTCTTTAACTAAATTAGATAAAATTTGTGCAAATGGTTAAAATTATATTCGTATACGACTACCACGCGTATCAAAGTTTATATATTAAAGTGTTAGTATTAAATTATAAATTTTAGCGCACGTGATCCATTTAAAAATGAAAAGTTTTAATTATACTTCAATAATGAGCTACTGTTACTTGTTAAAAATAAATAATTTATAACAGAACGCTACACTATAAGAAAAATAAATTAGTTTACAAACACCAGCAGTAAATTATTTAATAAATTGAAGAAATACATCTACTCCAATTAACTTTAAATATATATAATTTACTCATGTACTTGGGATGAATGTTTAATTTAGAACTACATATAGTGAGTTATCCGACAGTGTTAAGCAGTAGTAATTTAAATTTTAACTAATTTTGTATGAAAAAAAGTAATCGATTTACAAAAGTAGAGTGCGTACGCATAAATTTTAGCTTCAGTTTTATCTAAAAAATTTATTTTGTAAATTGAGAGTTTGTTATTTTTTATTATTAACATTTGTTTTGTATAAATACGAAATTCTTTCATCACTTGTTTTAAATTATCTTGTTGAACGGATGTTAAATACAGAAACATTTATCGAATATATTACAAAGTCCAATTATGATTAATTACTCATTACGGTTATTTATTATATTAATTAATCGTGTAGTAATTTTTTTGGTCTCTTCGTAATAATTCATTGTATGCAATATAATTTAAAAGGTAGAAGGTAAATAAAAAATGATTATATTCGATTGTGAGCAAGAAAGTAAAAATACAATTCTGAGAATTAATTTATCGTCAGATTACTCAATTACACCTGCAGAAATTCCGAGTTATTCGTAAAAATTATAAAACGAGCGACTGGGATTGTGAAATTTTTGTCAAAAGATGTTTTGTTGACAAATTGCAATATTGCAAATTAGGACTGTTAATTATGGAGTCTAGATATTTAAATGTGTTAAAATATTTGATTAGACAATTATCTTTTGCGATCATTATTTCATCATAAATTTATGTCAAGCCCGATAAATTTATTTCGTATTAACAGAATTATTAATTTGATGAAATTCTTAAAGTACTTTGGCAAATATTTGTGCTCGTTATTTATTGATATTATTGACTAAACAAGTATTTGGCATAATGAAAGTTTACGCGTAAACATACCCTGGCGTATCTACGCCCACAGTCGCGCTCATATACGCAGATACGTACAAGTTAAGTAATTATTGTTAATATGCAAAGTAAACGTAGTTTTTCGAATTCGAATTTGCAGGGCCGAGAGATTTGCACGCCGAGTGCACTTTGCATACGCAAACGCGGCATTGCAGTTTTTCGAAAAACCTCGTGAAAATCCGCGGAAAGTTGCGTAAATTGACACGGTTGTATCAACGAGAACAATGCTCGGCTAATTAAGTAGAATGGGTATTCTGGTGGAGCAATAATTCACGCGATCATTTGCGAGAGGGTGAATTAAAGCGTGTACGTGAGTCTGGAGCCTTTTGTGGAAAGGGCTCATTAAAGATGGATGAATGAAAGGAGACATTTCTCTCTGCTTCGACTATAGCGCAAAGTGACGTTGCGCGATGCGTCGCGTGCTAAGTGCATATTAAAAATCTGATGGATACGAGGCCGAGAAGGAGGGGGAGGAGAAAACCTTACGTAGGTATTACAGTCATCTCCTTTCTGGGGGAAATCCAGCCATCCATTAGCGTCACGTCAATGTATTTTTAAGTCACTCGTTAGTCGATGATTATTTTAGCGACCGTGAGTTACTCGCATGATTTACAACGAAGCGTAAACGTCGACGCGTTAAAAATTCGCGATCAGCTCCGGCGCATCAGTTTTTAGAAGTGGGCGGTTCGATCGATCGGCAATATTTTTTTTAAAGCAACACGCTATAATCTGATAAAAAGAAATTAGGCAAATTTATTATGAATATTCCGTATAATTACACAATTTCATTTTACCCAAGATTATTGAATTGCTTTAGATAAGCGCACGCACGAGTCGATGAATCCTTTCCCGTATAATTTAGTTTTCCACAATCGTTATTTCTGAACGTCTTTATGCAATTTCCCTCTACGTCCAGGAATCGGCGACGCGTGTATTCGTATGCGAGTCAAGCTCGCAGATTTAAAAAGCACGTGGTTGATGAGGAAGTGGGCGTTTTCAGCTTCGAGAAGACAATGAAAGGTACGAATGCTCTGCTTGATAGATAAAAATATTTATATTACTTATGTAGATAATTATCGTACGCGGCGATTCGAGTATTTAGAGGAAAAAAGTTATTTATAACCCAAATGCGCGCCATAAAAGAGAATTATTTAAAAAATTTCGCAACACTGTATAAAGCCGCGCACAATGTGTTGAGCAACTATAACGATGAATGATCTATTCTCTGGAAAGCAAAAGGCGAACGCCCCGTCACGCGATGGCGATAAATCTCATCGACTTAAAACAGCCAACAAATTAAAGACTATCTCTATATCTCGTTTACAGGTGCGTGATGGGTCAAGGTTCTCCTTTCCTACATCGTTCATATCCGATCCTCAAGCTCAGCCGCGCTTGATCTTCCTTGTCATTCTAAGATTGTGGAAATAGGAAAGAGGGAAGAGCGGCCGTGATATATCGATGCAACCTACAGTGCAAAGTCTCTGAACGAAAGGAAACGTAACTGTCTGACAAGGATTACTGAGCTTTCGGACTAACGAACGAGTCGAGGAATTCTGACTGACCGACCTCTGGCTTAACTTCTCTTATATATGTATCCGTACCTTAGCTCCCAGTAATTCTATCAAAAAATAGAGGTTTCGAAAATCTGAGTATCGGCTGATTTATACTGCCTATTGTTAGAAACTTATTGAAAGGTGAAAAATGTAGACTCCCCGAGTGATTTTTCTTCGATATCGCGAGATCTTTCGTAATTATTAAGAATCACTTTTCGATTCAAGCAACTCTTTCTTTGCAATTCTCCTCCCAAGTCTTTTATTGGACTCGTTTTTTAAATACATCTTTATTTTAATGGCCGTATTTTAATAATAAAGACATTGAGACATTCTTACTTTTCGACTCAAACCATATGTTCGTAGAACCAAAGCGACGTTGTAAATATGTTCTCAGAGTGAGAATATTATTTAATGGAAATACATATAAACAGAACAATTTTATTTTGAAAAATAAAAGTTTTTTCTGTGCGTATAATAATGACAATAACTTGTGGTGTAACCAGGCAAACTAAGTAAATTATTTACGAAAAATTAAGCTTGAACTTATCGAAAGTGCAATTACAATGAAATTGTATTCAAATTCGCACAGATTTACGAACGCGCGTACTTTTATATATGCAATCATTTTCACGAAATGCAGTTTTATTCGGTTGGAAATAATTTCATTCGAATCAAATGATTTGGTAATTAATTACTTTAGTGATAAAATCATAATAGCTAATTTTACTTCTACGTGTGTTTAAAATAAATATTAATTTTCAAATTGCAAGAAGGCAAAATGATTTTGCACTGTTTGCTAAATTATGGCAATTAACTGAACGAATATCCAGGATACGAATTAAAAACACGGATGGCACCTCGCTTTTTAAATTAATTTTTCGGATCCACTTTTTTATTTGAAAATATTTAATAAAACTCGCATTCGTTTTTGAATAAAAGTATTCAAGGGATCTGTGTTTCATATATAAAATTCCGTTAAATTGCCGTACGACCAATAAGAGGGCGGAACTCCAAAAATTTCTTTTACAAACTTTTGTCGTCAAACTTCTCATACTTCCAGTGTCTCGAGCACTTCCATTTTTCGCTCTGACCACTCGAGACGGAAGCTCCCGTGTACACATAGCGGAGCTCAGGATTGCACCGATAGCGTGAGCCTGATTCTAGGCGAAAAGCAGAAAAGAAGAAAAGCCACGAAGGAACTGGAATATCGAAGACAGAAAGAGCGAGAAGGGGAGAAGGAAACGATGCAGAGAATAAGAGAGGTAAGTTGTACCCGGAGGCTTTGCACTCGTTCCAGCCCTCCCGCATGATGGCGTGCAAGCAAGCACCAACTTAAATGACAGTTGAGAAATATAATTTCCCCAGCTGTCAAATATATAAACCAGATCTCCGTTTCTCATGCACGTGTGTGCGAGCAGCTGAAAAGATGGGCCGAGGTTGTGTACGTTTCCTTGGAAATAAACGAGAGAAATGAGTTCGAGAGGAGGGAGATGAAGTGGGAACTATTTTCCTTGTCAACACGCCTTCCAAACTGCGCATTACATAGACCCGTTATGTAGTTTTAGAATTACTTCGTCTTTAGCGCCAAATTCAAATTGCGTTGTTGTGAAAGTATCGAAGTTCTCACGCGTATCATCTTCTCTTTATTTTCCCTTCGTCTTCTAACTGTCTGATAAATCTCTTTTTTATCACTTATTCTCTAAGGAATAGAAAGAGAGAGAGAGAGAGAGAGAGAATCAGTTATCGCGAAACATCACCCGCGTCGCTTTCAGAAAATATGCTAATGCACCAAACTACTAACTTGAATCTATTCAGTCTGCCTCGATCCTTCAACGGCAGCGCGATAAACAGTGGAAAAGAGAAAGATAAATAGATAGATAAGAGGAGAAAGATAATGGGAGGGAAGAAGAGAAATTAAAAACAACATACTCACTCTCGGGTACGCCTGATTTATGTTAACATTTGCAATTGTACTTCCTTTTCATTCAGTCAAGTAAAGCTATTCTAGAAAATCCAAGCTTCTTTCCTTTGTCCCTATATTATGATTATGCATTAGTGAAAGTCTTCTAATCGAAAATTAACTCATAAATAATAATGATTAATATAACTGCATTAAGCCACTTTTACCGTAAATTAACATAAATGACTTACAATAGTAATTTTTTGCATTATTTTCTATATAATTCAAGAGATGAAAAAAATGATGATGCAAAAAAATATAAAAAAAGCATAAATTAAAAATAAAAATGAGTTATTATTAATGCTGAAAATATGACCTTATTCTAGCGTGAATTTATAATAATAATATAAATAAATTTTTGATGATACGTGATAGATTTTTGCAGCTAATAAAATGCATTTTTATTATTCAGCTTCTTATTTGTTTGATATTTGCTCAATGTTTTATGTTCAGATCAAGAATAATCAAAAAGTTTGCAATGTAATTACGAACCTTAACCATATATATTATTATTGTATTATTATTATTCTTTTCTTTAAATGGGAAACACTTACTATTTTTAAGTCCTTTTTTAAGAGCTTCTCAGCAATAAGCTGAAAAAAAAATATTAATACAAAAGCAAATATTTTTTTGTAAAATAAATGAAGTAATCTTAGCAAATATTACATAAAAATAATTAATAATAATTTAAAAAGGTATATCATTTTCATAATAATGTTTATTAATAAACCGGTTTAAATTCTAACCTGAAATTAAGCAATGCTTTTTAATATCTTAATCTTTTTACATCTTCTTTGTAAAAGAACTGTTGTATTATTTAACGTTTATCCGCGTCATAAAAGTACTATTCTGAATATTGATTTAATTCTTTTCTTATCATCTTTTTATCCATATTTTTATTTTTAAAACATTAATCAAAATCACATTTTATTTCGTAATTATTAATAAAGTAAATGAAATAAATCAAAACGTCGTTGATGTTTTTAAATATATGTATATATATATGGATATATATGTACGTGCATTTGCACGTTAAAAAAATTTACGTGTTAAATATAAATATTTTATATTCACACTTCGTATTTTTCATCGCTTAAATATATATGAATATTTTTATAAAATTTTTTAGCTTCTACATTTTACAGATTAAGCTGAAAAACTTAACGAAATAGAATATTTTAAATTCATAATTAAGAAGTCTATCTGTTAATCATTCATTTTAAAATTTATTCATGCAATATTTAAAATAAGTATAGTCTTTAGTTCGCGTGTTGCTAATAAATCTTTTAACGGTTAACTTTAGGATTTCTCCTTATATAAGCAGAGTGTGGCATATTATTATTTAAGGATAAATCGAATTCTAAATCGACCAAATTAAAGAATTATTTGAAAGTATTTTTTACATAAATTACTTATGTTTACGTATTAAAATACACTAAAAATTATAAACATGCAAAAACTGTCTCCTATATAAATTTAATAATAATACTCTTTTATGCTTATCAATATTTCGAGAAAAATAATTATAGTAATTTTACGTTTAAAAAGTATCAGTTGGCTGGGTTAATAATATATTTTATATTTAATTCTTTTATTATTTACACTTGATTCTTATATTTATAACGTATATTTTTTATTATAAAAAGGATGAAAATAAGATTTCGTTCAATGCAAAAATATGTAATTATTACGGAGGATGATAGGCAGTTACATAACTTTTGAACTTTTCACTTTATAATTTATTTTCTCCTTTTCTTACCACCAATATCGCTCGTATCGTTTGCATATACGTGTTACTCAGGATTCGTTCATTTTCAGCAATTAAAGGAAATTAATTATTCTTCTTAATAGATTTTATCTATTCGTTATAACTGGAAAATTTACAAAATAGAATTTAAAAACTTTATTTACGTTAACCCATTAATTTCGTCGAAAATCAGTCCTGTCATCTATTTTTCAATCGGTGACTTATGTAGGACCAGATATTACTTAAATCATAGTCATGAATTTACTTTATAAATTACTGCAAAAATAAAGGCATAATTGTGGACAATTTCAGGGGACAAGCACTTTTTGCACGTGCAGGAAGGGACAGTCGAGCAGCATTAACTCTCTTTGTTTATTTCTACATTGTCTTGTTCTGTACGTGCAAAAAGGAAGATTATCGAGGATCATCTTGTTCGCGGATTAGACAAAGCAATTGCCGGTGTTCCTTCCGAAGTCGATGGGCGGCCAAAGGTGGTGCAATAAAGTGACGCTGTTTCCAAGCTTATCGGGGCCGTTGAATACACGAGCGCAGAGGCGGAATAAGAACTCAAAAGTTAAATTATGATACGGGCGCAGACTATATATTTAGATGCAACAGAAACTTAACAGATGATACTATAGACATCTCGGTCTAGACACCGAAAGGTCGAGAGATAAAATTTAGCGTTCGCTTCATAATTCATAATTCGTATTTTTATAAATGTATACATATATGTTGACTAAAGATTAAATAGTTTATGAGACGATTATATCATTCATAAAAAATGATTGATTCTATAATCCTGCAGGGAAGATTAATAATCAGCTTCTGTCAACAGTGCGGATTTTTACGATCTGTATAAAATAACAGTCGAGTGCCGTAAAATATTTTTAAAAAATAAGAAAATATTTATCAGAGTATGAAGAATGAGTGTGATTTTTGGATTGATGGACAACCGTAAATCTCAATTTAAAGATCAATAACATATTTCGTTCAGAGTTGCAGGAGAGCGTCGTGTCTTGGTTCGATAGTCATGGACAATTTCCGGCATCATCGGGAGATGATCTTCCTCGTGTCGAGCCGATCAACAGCGAAAAGAGTATCTGTAATACATCGGTATCAGGGGACAGAGGGTATGGAACAGTACTAAGTCCATAATCGAAAAAAGCTTCAACTGTCTACTAAGGATTACAGAACTCGTGGATGAGCTCTGGAATTCTGGCAGAACACCGTTCACGAACCTAAACTTCCGACTTAAGTGGTCTTTACGAAAAATATAATTCCTGAAATACAGAAAGAATTAAGAGCACAATAATTGCACTTTCTCTGTCTTAAAATCGATAATGAGCTTGATTTTTTACATCTAAGAAAGTTAAATGAAAATGTTTACAGTTTTGTAAGTACTACGTGCTTTAATCGCACAGTGATTGGAAGAACTTGCTTTACAAGCGACTGATAATACAATACTAATTATCATAAGTTTTATGAATTTTAGTTCGCTTGAGCTAATTATAAACTATTACCGATGCATAGATGCATTACTGATGTAATTCGATATTTTATGCTATGAATAGAAAAGTATATTAGTGCTCTTGACTTGATTATCGATAAGCCTATAAAAATAAATTTATTTGCATTAATTTGATATTTAAAATTCGATACAACGAATAAAGAAATATGTTTAAGATATTAATACAAGGTATTTAAGTACATTAATATCTGATAGGAAAGATTGAAATAACTTGGGCATTGATTTACGATACGAGAATTTCTTGGTGAGTTCTAATCAAATTTTGTTTTTACAAGTAAAATTTGCGCTTCGAGTATTATTTTAAATTTTATTCGTTATAAAATAACACACAATCGTTATATTAGGTTTTACACGATTTAAAAAATCCAAGGTATTTTAAAATTCTTTTCAACATGGAGCTCTTTATCTTATTTGTTTATGGATTTACAGTTATTTTCGATATTTACAATAACCTTATTTTTGCTTATTAAAAATTATTTTTAGGTATGACCTCTTACATAACTAAAACACAGCTTAAGTACATTTTGTCTTGTAAAACGGTCACCACAGATAATCAATATACTATCGCGGCTTTTGCTTCAAAATGCAAGCAATGAACTTGAAAGAAGTTAAGGTTGAGAAAGTTCGTGCTACGAGCCGATGTTTCGGTTGCATTAAACAAGCTACAACTGGAATTGGTCGTCGACGAGTTACAATCGTTTCGTATCTCGAGAAAAAAGGGAAAAAGAAAAACAAGTGTCCAAAGTGATCGCCCTTAGCTCATTGCGCTTTTAGCAACTAGGACTACGCGGTGCACACCGAAGAAGCTTGGTAAATGCAGGTCGAAGGAAAGATTGCTAACGAACTTGCTCGAGTACCTCGTAAAGCTTCCGACAATCTCAGGATTGTTCTTTGCGCTCGTAACTGCAAAGGTAACTCCCACCAAGGTTTTCCTTCTATGGCAAGAATTTCAGATTCGTTCTCGTTTCGTCGCGGCAATTACTTTTTCCAAAGCGCTGCATGCTGAGATCATCTGGCCTTTTTATACGAGGCGTCTCTTCCTTCCTTCTTCTATTCGTGAAAGGACGGGAGATTCGCCACCCGGGGAAACCGAAATCTAGAGTAAATATACGCAGCGCGTGACTTGAGATTTATATTAAGACTTAACGAACCCTTTCTTCATATTGATTTTAAATATTAATGTATCTCAGAATTTTTTATCTACGTACATGCAAAAATCAACCTCGCATTATCATTTTTGTTCAACGCTCGACTTTTTCATTTATGCACATTAATATTCTGTGTTGTTCCAGACATGATTTTAGGAAAGAGTCTTCGCTGTTTGCATTCGACTCGTTTGACATTATTTTCAATTGGTATAAATTTAATATTAGCTGACGTTTTGCACAATAATTTCAATAAATAACATAAAACGTGAGACCAAACAAATGTGCAACAAATTTTAAATAGAAAAATAAATACGTTAAATACATTATTCAGTTCTTGTTTGAAAGTATATTTCAAACGACAAAATTATGATACTAATTATCAATTGAAAAAAAAATCAATTTGCGCATTTATAATATTATATTTATAATTCTAACCAACGATTTAAAATTAATATAAAATAGAATTTTTAATTTCGTAAATTAAAAGTTTATCACAAGTATGAACAATTATTTACTTATTCTACTTAACACGTACTTATTGTTACACTTAATATGCGTTATCAGTTAATTAGTTATTTCATTTATTCAGATTTATTTATATAGCACAATCATATATGAATATCAAAAATAATTTAAATATTAATGGTAAAGTTTTCAATTATAATTATTAAAATAATTCGTATCTCTCTTAAATGTATCTAAGTATTAAAATAAATTGAATATTAAAAAAAATCAATTAACAGAGTATTGATTTATCAAGTTGGAAACACATCAATATTACTGCTGACCATTAATTATGCGATTGAAATATATTAATTAAATAATAATTATATTTAACGAAATATTCTTTAAATGAATTATAAATTGATTATTACCAATTTTTGTGATAATTATTATTTATTTTTCAAATTATTTAATTATCATTCATTAATTATTTGGTTTTTCAATTTTATTACATTATAAAGTAAATATGTTTAGCTTTATAAAGTCCCGCTCCCCTCTTGTAAGTACAATTTTTTATATGTAAAATTATCGATTTCTAAACATTCTCACTTCAAAGGAATGTACCTTCTAATTATATTTGCATTATACTCTGCACGAAAATAATACTCTTTTAACATAAACATTAACTTAAAGGTTTTATATGAAAATGAAAAATAATTTTTATATTTTAAATACAGTTAAAGTTACTTTTATTTTTTACACGAAACTTTTTTCATTAGCTTCTGTGAGTTGCAGATTTTGACAGTTGATATTCAAACGAATTCCTAATATCCATATTGGCAAAATGAGCGTCAATACGATTAAATTTTTAATACTTCAATACGTGGAAATTAACAATCGCAACCAACGCGCTTTTAAAAATTCATATTACTTACTGCGTTGAAGCAAGAGATTTAACATTATAAATATTTATAGAATATAATCTAGGATGAGCATTAACAGTTTCACAAGTGAAATCGAATTATTGATTTTTTGGCGAGTTAATAAACCACGAGGAATTGGTAAGTCATCCAATATATGTAATTAATACTGAATATAAAATTTATAGATAAAATAATACAATACCATTCGTAATTAAGGGGCTTCATTCAACGAGCAATGGCATCGATCATATCCAAGGGCAGTCCTTGGGAAGAGCCTCTTAATTCAGAAATAAAAGCATATTTAAATAAGATTATAATATCGGGCTTATAAATCTTGTATAAATTCAAGCGAGCGTTATTGGGTAATAGTTTTATTACCCAATAAAACTATTTTCAAATAAAAGAACAAGTTCGTTTATGAAAGAATAAATCTGTAGTATATTTCATGCAGAAGAATCCCTTCGGACATGAGTAGGTAAATCCGTAGAGGAAAATCCTCTCGTTGCACGATGAAATTACAACTCTGTGTTTAGTAGAACGGATCAGGTAAAATAAAAGAGGAGCGCGGTTGCAATTTGTTTTTATTTATTTTTTATCTACGATGCTCCCGGCAAAGGCACACAATGTTAAACGCTCACTGCGCGTGTACAGTGTACTTTTGTTACTCCCTGAGCTTTATGGGGCCTTTTCACCCGTGACAAGCGGAGGTAAAGCGATAGCGCGTTGTTCTAGACCGAGTCAACGGATGAGACCGCAGTAGAGTAGTGGCAAGGAGTAGTTGTAATAGAAGGGGTCGCATAAAAGTAATCTGTTTCAACAAAGTAACTTTTTTGCGCATCGAACGAACTATATCTTGAAATAAAAATACTCGAAGCAGCCTCTATATCAAAAACCTTGAATTATAATTTAATAACATTTATTATTACCTTTTTGCCTAATTAATTTACACGTACGTACACTTTCTCCTCGTTACAATCAAGTGTTTGTTTTATTTTGCAACTGCTACGCTGCCATTTATCTTTGTTTTCCTATAATGCGTTTTTGAGAAAATACAAGTGATAGATCGAATGGAAAATTAATGATTTGCTCGAACTGGCAGAAAGACATTTTATTCAGATTATTATCGTCTTCTTAAATTGAAGAAATTACGATTCGACTGAATTTGTGAAATTAAATTAATGACGAATTTAATAAAAATTTAATTGAGAAAAAAAATTGAAATTGAAATAGTAAAAACGAAGTTACTCGTTGATCTTTGAACTCGCACATTCTGCTTTTACGGCAATGTATCAATTTATCATCAAGATTATATGAATAACCTATATTCGTGGTTATCGAGTATCTAACTACTAAACTATTATGTTATATTTTTGTTTTTTCCAATAAATAGTAAAAAAGTGGTGTTTAAGTGCTGATGGATTTATTATTTGATTTATCATTGTCGATTGAAATTCAAATATCATGTTCATTCATCTCGCAATGAATTTTCTTGTTAAATAATTCATTGATTAAGAATTTCAAAATTTGTTAATTTCCAACAAATTATATTAAAAAAATATCCAAAACTATTTCAACGCATCGATAATTAAAGCGCTATGTAACGAATGAATTGTTGATTACAATATACGAGGATGTGAGATATATTTTTTAATATTTAATATTTCAAATATTAAAAAATATTTTTAATTAGACGCTCTTGTTAAAGAAATAATTTTTCAAAGAATTTTCAACCTGGAATTTAAAATATTATTTAACCTTGCATTTAATTGCACTGAAATTTTTTTGAATAAGTGTGTTAATTTCCAAGAATGTATATTCGAATTTTCCTACAAGTTGAGAAAATTTATTACACAGAGTTGTTTAATTTCTTCTAAATATTTTTATAAAAATATTATAAAATGGCATAGACTTATAAAACTCACGTCGACTTACAACACACAATTACAATTGGGAATGCGATTATAATTTATAAATAAATACGATCAAATTATTTGATAAAATATAGTTAAAAATTAGTTATTTAGCGTAGAAAATGTTGATAATTAAAAGATGAAAATAATGGAAAAAAATTATTATAACAAGTGCGATTGTTGAATAATATTTATGGCAGCCTGGGAAAAGGTTATTCCAACATAACATAATAGATGTTCGAATAGTTTGTTGAAATATTAAAAAAATTTTTTCAAAAAATTTCCGTCATTAATAAAGTCTATTTCGCGCTACTCAAACGAGTACGACGGAAAAAACGAATCATTTTCGATTGAACAGCTTTCGAGTGATATGGATTTCATTTATTTGAAATTTCTATATACCATATAATGCACGATTTAAAAAAGTGATTCTTCCGCACGACATTCCTCGGCATGCATACGTAATTGCAAATATTTAGTCGAATGCTTTTCGCTCGTATAGTGCAAGTTTTTTGGTGTTTAGCTTTAGTTTAATAGATGACGATTGAACACAATTAATAAATTACGTTACTTTGAAAAAAAGTGGCGAATGTTTTGTGAAAAAATGGTCGAACTTTTATTTGCGGTGGGCTCGCACTCTCATCCACGCGAGGGTGGAAAAATTATAAAAGTATATTGAATTCAACTTGCGCACCCGTCTGTACGAGACTTTCATTTCTTTGCTTTTAATCAGGTGTGGAAACAAGGTGAATAAATATTAAAGCATTTTGTCCGGGGGCAAACACGAAAACAATTTTTTTGGATCTCGTAGAATACATTCGGTTTAACCGCCGCTGAAGCTCCAACGAAAAAGAGGAACGAAGCGAAAGCAGCGGGGAGTAAGAAGGAGAGCGGAAGGCGTTGGCACGGATCCGAGGGAGAGCCGGAGAATTCACGAGCTGGAGGGTTAACCAACCAGTCCCTGACTCTAATGCGTCCCTCGTCGAGGTATACCTTCCTCGTGTCCTCGCGGTAAATTGCCGCTACTTTTTTTTTAATTATTTTCGTTTCCCCGAGGAACATACGTGTGGCCCGCAGGGCGCTTATGACGGCGCCTGTCATAATGCTTACCCACACTGGCCCCATCCCCCCTCTCCTCGTATCGGCCGTGCACGGTAGCAAGACGCGCCCGCCGAAAATTCTGCCACCGGAAGGGAACGTTTAAATTTTCATTTAGAACGAGCAATTTCTCTCCGCCCGTGTTTTGTGTTCTTGTTTCTTTGTATTCGCCTTCTTTTTGTTGTCAATTCGACCACTAGCTAACAAATTTAGCGGGAGAACTCTAATGCAACCTGCTCGAGCCTAAAGTGAATTTGATGCATGCACATTTGCGGATGGGCGGGGGGAGAGGGGCGCTTCTGTGGCGCGAAAAACGAATTTGTTGCTTTAAATTTTCATTCGCCTGCAAGACGACGACGAAATACGAACGTGACTAAAATTTTCGTGTCGGAAGCGTATTTAAATTTTCATTACAGGCGGGAACGGTTCGAACTGTTCGTGTTAGGCTTTTTTATCGATCTCTTCTACTCATTGTCGTGGCCTGCGGCACTCGGAGAATTTTTTCACGAGAAAGACACCGGCGACACAACGTTTGTTTGAACAACATTGCCTACCGTTATTCGCGATCGCGAGGAACAATCGGATATTTACAACATCGGCTGTTTATTTTTATCGCTCACTTTATGCGTCCCATGTTCATTTTGTTGCAAGTCTACCGGCTAATTTATTACGTATCAATGTGCAAAGGTCATTCGTATTTTCACGCTGCACTACCTCATTAAATATTACTATCTTCTGAAATGTTTGTTTAAATATTGAGCGATGGCTTTAAATCTATGAAACCAGGAGAAACGGGAGCTCGAAACTTTTACGTCTAAACGATCAAGTTTTTCTCGACTTTAATTACAACGTATGAGACTCAGTTGCAACGAAAAGTGCATGCATTATTTTAAATAATTTATACCCTTCATCAGCTGTTACGTTTTTTATCGGGTAAAATAGGAGAAGTTTTTGCCCGACCTGTAAAATAAAAAAAGCTGTCCAATTTGTAGCTGTCGTTATTTGCTAATTACTAAATTGCATAATTTGCAATCGATCCCTTTCGCTTTCCTTAGTTAAGCGCGTTTTATAGGCCGTCGGCTGGAAAGAATCGAGGCGTAATCTGATTCGAAAACTTTGAAAATCATCCGCAAAGCAGAGCCGGAGATCGCGTTGCCCTTTCATCCGCCATCAGGCGCGAGTTTCGAGGTTTCGAGTATCAAAGAAATCTCACTGGAGCGAGAGGGAGAGAAAGGCAATGGTCGATCACTCATAGGCGGGACGTCACATCGAACCAGCGGCGCTCGAAGAATAACCGAATTACGCAGGCAGCGCACGGCTCGCAGAGCGAATGACACGCCATATCGTTGTTTCTCGCTCACGTGGTTTGTCAATAGCGGTTAGCCCAACTATTCAGTGTCGCGCGAGAGTGTGGCGGCGCGACTGGTAATAACGCGCTAAGGGAGCAGTTCGCACGTGGATGTGGCTGAGAGGACGAGCTGAAAAAATATTCATAAATATGTATAAAGCCGAGCGAGGCTCCGCGTGCGCACCACAGCGTCCAGGCGGACAAAAATTTTATTGACGCACCCGTTCGACGATGCGACGGCCCGCGTCAGTTGAAATTCACCTGCCGAATATATACGGATTTCTAACTCGGGCAGAGCGAACTAATTATACATTGATACAGTTTCGCTGTTTCGCTGCAAAAATCTCACTCACTTGTACAAAAGTTTTTTAATACGGGGAGCCGCTATTTTCCACTCTCAATTTTAGTCAAATGGAATAGTCCTTTAAACTCTATTATTCATAACTCCAATGTGGTGAAATTTTTCCAAGGGCTCGCAAAGTAAACTTTCCTAGCTGTCGCGCGAGTCGGAATGAGAGTGACCGTGTGTACAAACTATTGCTAAATAAAAATTAGCATTTTTATTGAAAAATTTTTCACCACAACAACGCACCCGCGACCACTAAGCAAATAATTATTGCACTTTTACTACTGCAATTAAAATTTACGTGTAAATTACTGACTCGACTGAGTAAGTGTTAAGCACAAAGAACAGCAATGAAAAAATCGCCGTGTTCGCGATTGGAATCGATATTTCAGATCCCAAATTTCTATATTAAATGAATACTTACAATAATTCTCTATGTGATATAACGAAACAAATTGTAAAAGACTGGTTTCAATCATTTTTCATGGTTTCATTAATTTATTATTTATTTTCGAATAATATTTCATATATTTTTGCGTTTTTATCTTTATCGCGTGGAAAAATCCTTAAAAGCTAAATTGTAATGCACGAAATGAATTCGTCTAATTTCCGAAATGGATATATTTTGTTAATAATGTAGTTATACTTTTATCAGAATAAAAATTCGCTTGTATTTTACAAATCAAACTTCGAAAAAGTGACTGTTCAAAATCTAACTGAAGTACTCGAATGGCTCTGCCGACGTGCCTCTGAAAAATATGTAATTATAAACATTATCTCAGTTGTTCGCGAAAGAGAATTACAAATAATTACTTAAGTCTTTCGTTTCGCGGGAAATAATGTATTTTCTGAAAAGATAGGATAAATATGCCAAACTCTAATGCCTTATTATCGGTATAGTGTTATTATTTTTTATCTTAGCTATGTACCAGAAAGTATTGAAATTAATAAAACATGTTTAGTCGAATAAGTAGTCTCTTGAGTAAGGGTTAACTGCAACTCACGTGTATTAATGAAAGTTATAATATCAACATTCATCACGCAATCTGCCACGCTCACTGAATAAAATAAATATTTGCGATCAAAATAATACATTAATTTATCTATAAATTAACTTCTTTGCTTCGGAAGTCTATCGTTGTGGAGATGAATACATGTGTCAGAGAGAGAGAGAGAGAGTATCAAAAATTACAGAATGAAACAGTCTCGTTTGTACAAATTATTTAAGATAATGTAGTTTCAATCGGGTGTCAAGGGGCGACAACAAATTTTACAGCTAACTATCACCGTTTAAGCAGAATTTTAACGAGTAATTATGATTGAAAGAAGACACGAAAGTGATAAAAGAGTGGATTGAAGAATCTTCAAAGAATCTTCTTTGTTATCATTTGACGAGTAAGGCCTTTACGTTGGGGGTATTATTTAATTAAAGTTGTAAAAAAATTTGCTTCTCTTACCAAAGACACAAGAACAAGTTGAATCTAATTTTTTAAAAACTTGTAACTTATTTCATACGATGAAATAAAAATAAAGTGTTATGCAACGAGTTTTATTAAAATCTCTTAAGTAGTTTAGTAACTCATACAAAACTTATATGCAAAGCCACGAGCGCGTACACGCGTACACACTCGTACATAAATATACATATTTAAACACATGCACACAAATATCTTTGGAAAATCGCGCACTACGGATTCGTAAATTATGAAAATTTTAATGAATAAAAATATCAATGCAGATTATTAAAAATAGAGAAAAATTAAAATAATATCCTGTCCTAACAAAGTTTCCTGTTAAAAAAGGAGCAAAGTTTTAAAAGATCGTTTCCCTAAATGTAAGGGTTTAACTTTTAATTTTTAGTAAAACTTTGCTGATAAAAACAAACATAAAAACGAGCGCAATTCTTTTCGGAAAAATAAAAATTTTTCAGCGTATGAAACGATTGTGATTAAGAAATTTGTAAAATACTGTAAATAAGAGAGCAATTTTGTCGCGTGAATGTTCTAGCAAGGAATTAAAGATAATATCTGTAATCGCTTCTACCAGTGTAAATTAACAATATTCCCTTGACTTAATATTATAATAATCATTAATATTATAAGTTAATCATACCGCATACGACTATAACTATAAACTTTAATACATAATACACTTGTCCCGTAGAGCACATTCATGTTGTTCCCTTAGAGAGCATTAATATCACAGTACCACCTTTTACATACTACACACGCAGACTCGAGCGGCGGTTATATTACGACGCCGGGAAAAACAACATGAACATGTTTATGAATGATTTGACCGAATTGTTACAACACCCTCCTGATGATGCGATTAAAAAAGTTAGTTATCGGTACACGATGTAATGTTGTGGAATTAAAGGCCAAGTTGCAACATAATTGCTAACCGAATTTTTCACTTTTCATCTTTATTAGCACCTCGTTATAAACCTGATACTTGTCTATTATTCGGTTAGTTATGTACACGTGCGCGATATAACGCTTTAAATTTCTATTATGGCACATCGATCTTTTAAGCTTCGTTATTAGTTGCAGTTTCTCCATAAAAATGAGAGTCGAATAATATGCATTTATTAACATTAACTCAAACAACTGTCTTAGCGTTAACACTATCAATTAATTCAATTTAACCATCGGTTAATTAAAAAAGCAATCGAACTCTGCAAATATTTAATTTTCAATTAATCTCCGTTAACTCGTGTAATTTCAAACGGAATAATAATACAACTATAAAATTAATATTTAAGTTCTGCAGGATCTTTTAATTCATCTTTTCGGGATAACTTTATTTTATTATTTAATTTCGTGCAATAAATTGAATTATCGTGATTCTGGTTCTTAAAATATTGTAGTTTTCGAAAAGGTGACAGAAGCCGCAAATGAAATGTGTGTGGTTATTTTCTGGAATGAAAATTACACGGCCGCGCAGCCAAAAATAAAAAATGGACGCATAAATTCGCGGCATCAGAGCCTCGGAAACGCGAATAAAAATAGAAAAAAGTTTGTTTGAAAAAGGAGTAAAAGTGAATCATAACCTGTAGACACTCTACGTATTATTCATTATGTACATCAGTGCGTAATTAATGTTACACGTGCGCCCAAGGCTATTCGAATCTTATATGTATGCAGTAAGACGAGGAAAATTGAAGACACGAGGGCGGGAGGGAGAAGGAGCGAGACAAAGAGAGAATTAGAGAGAGAGAGACAAATGGAGTAAAGCTCTCGTGCCGGTATCTTCGGGCCGCAGGCACTGTTTTCTTTTCGCAGTTTGTTGGAAATTTATCGGCTGCCGGAGGCTCGCTGGCTGCTCTCAACCGCTACTTCGCAGGAAACTCGCTCCGGAAAGAACAAGATACAGAAAAAATGTATATGTATGTATGCGTACGCGTAGACGGGGCTGCTGCGCCAGCGGAGAGAGAGAGAGAGAGAGAGAGAGAGAGAGAGAGAGAGAGCGGAAGTGGTAAAACTGTAAAATAAAAGTAAGACACTGACCACCGATAGCGCAGCCGCTCTTTTTTCTCTCTTCTCTTTTTTCGGACATTTCTGATGGGGATGGAAGAGCGGCTTCGATGTAATTTATTCCACATTTATATTACATTTTTCTATAACGGCCAATAAATTGCAAATCAAATTTATTGCTTTCTCCATACGGGGCAATAATGTTCAATCCTATGATTTCATTATGCTTTTGGCATCTGTGAATTGCTTCCAGTAACCGAACGGCTTTTTCATTCTCTTTATTCGCTGCTAAAACTCTGCGGAACCACTTTGTAAATTAATTCTTAAGTTGCAAAACACAAAATTGTTTTAAGCGATTATTTTTCGATTTTTACTTCCTATTAAATTATATCTCGTACAAGAACCGCTACTTTATTTACAATAGATAGTGAATGCATCGTCTTGTATATATCGGTAACACTGATAATTTGTCGCGGTTTAACTTTAGAAGGATTATCTATCACTTTTAAAACAGTTGACTACATAATTTAGAACACTGTGAATTTTTTTTAATTATAATAATATTTCTCGTGGATTTATTATTTAGTAAGCTTCCTAAAAATTTCAGAATAATTTTACTTAAAAAGCAACGCTTTCACGGAACAAGAGAAAAATATTTGTACGAAAGGGAAGTAGATTTTTTTGATAATAATGAACGTATGTTTTAAGAATACAAAATAATTAATCAGTAAAACTTTGTCAAATAAATACATGCACGTAAATTTTAAATATTTATGAAGTTTTTCATTAAATATAAAAATAGCTCTACACTTTAGAATGTTAAGTATTAATTTAGTTCCTATCTTTATATCGGCGATATGAATGTGAATTCGTAAAATAAATATCGAGTTTTATAGACATTAATTTGCTTTTAATGAAATTAATAAAAAACTTTATTGAACTCTTAATAAATCGCAGTTAATATAATTTTCATAAATTTCATTAACCTCCTCTTTCATTTTCATCTCCGTTTACTTTGAAATTAAAATTAAAAACAATAAATTATAATGTCTAATAAACAAATATCAAATATCGAATATGAATAAAGAATTTGTAGTATCAATAACGTATTTGCTATATATTAATAATAATTTTTTTTAAAATCATATTAACTTGATTTAAAATAACGAGTGTTTAAAATGAAAGACGTAAGTTCTATTTTAATAAATAAAGTAACATAATACTTGTTTTCATAATTTTCTAATTACTTACGCAACTCTATTTTCTCCTGATCTTATATAATGAATTAGATACAGTTATATCAAAGTATCTATGTATATATAAGCCGTATTCTAATATTTTTTAGCACTTTTAAGTTTACTTTTTTATTTAGACTTAGAAACTAAGTATGTGTCTTAAATGCTTATAAATAATTTTATTTAATAAAATGATGTATTAAAATTTCTTATATTTTATAAAAAATATCTACTTAAAACAAAATAAAATTAAGTTTTAAATTTAAATTAGCAATGCAAACGATGATATTAATAACGTTATATAAATGAATAATATACTTGAATCCATAGTATAATTTTTAAATGGAAAATACCTTTAACGGCTCGAGATAAATTAAAATGTTATAGAAGCAAAAATCAAGAATCACAAAGTCAAATATACAATAATGGACTCGAAAGGAAGGCCTAAATTATCATTATTATCATTATTAACATTATTACTATTATTATTATTATTATTATTATTATTATTATTATTATTATTATTGTTGTTGTTATTATTGTTGTTGTTATTATTATTGTTGTTGTTGTTGTTATTATTATTATTATTATTATTGTGCCTGACTCAAACTTGTTAATTTTCTGGCATAGGCATTTGAATTTCGATATTAATCAAACTATTAGTTGCTGTGAAATGACAACGAATAAATTGAAGGTATCCTATTGATTTTTATATCATCTGTGGAAGTACGTTTCCAGTATATCATGTTATTAAAAAAAAGGCACTGAAATGTATATCCATGGAGTAGGAAAAGCAATTTAAGTCGAATTGGAACTGATCGAAGATTGCATCATTCTAAAAACATGAAAGCAGATGTGGAATAGACTTAGTAAGATACTTGTACAGAATGAGCGTCGATCGCGCTTCCCCCTAGCGTCTTTATTTGCTATTGAAAAGTCTAACTTCTTAAAATTAACACATTGCAAATGAAAATCGCTTTACACGCGCTTCAGTTTAAAAGTAATATTTTCGATCGGCAAGGTGTGAGCAGTAGCATAAACACCGTCGAGGCAAACAGACACTAGAACGAACGCAAGAAGATCTGCGGGCAACTTAATATATTGCACGAACATGAATAGCGTTAATTCTATAACAAACAAGAAAATTAATTTCCGTTTGATGCAGAGTCGAGAGGTTCTTCAGACTCGGCAGCAGCAGGTGCCTCTTATATCTTCTTCAACAGTTTTAAACCTGGGCTTCCATACGTAACCTTATTTACAGTTTATGATAGCTACATTCGCTTCAACTTTTCCGTACTTCTTGTCTCTTATTTTTTTTTCGATCTTAATATTTCCATAGGACGTTCTCCTGCAGCCATTAATATGCAGAGTAGCTTAAATACATCTACCATAAATTTAAACCAGAGTTTTACATATTATGTAAGAAGATAAGAACTTGATTAATTTAACGTCGCTTATATATTATTTTCTAATCAGGCAGCCAAACTAAAAGGACACGTCCAAATAAATACACAATTGCTATAGTTGCAAAAAATCAAATTAAAGGCAACTCAAATTAATAAATGCACTTACTTGTACATTATTTTTAAGCGTAATTAATATGTTATATGTTTCTTTCAATCTTTCATCGACATCCGTATACTCGTGTGTACATATATATTAGTATTTTACGCTCAACTATGTATATCAACCATTTTTTAAATTATGTATTTAAAGTAATATAAGAAGTGAAGATATTTAGCTACTAGATTAGTCTAATATTTAACGTCGCGAAACTGTGAATTTTTATTTGAATTTACCGGAACTTTACTGGAAATAAATACAACAGAAATATTATAATGTAATCGTTAAAAACCTGGAAGCAGATTATCAAGATCAGTAATATCAACATGGGTAAATTGGAAAAAATTTTGCAGAGAAATGGAAATGGAAATGTCAAGAGGATAGCAGATTTGAATGTCTCGATATTCCAGAAGAGCGGGAGGAAGAGAGAGAGAGAGAGAGAGAGAGAGAGAGAGAAACGAAAGAAAACGGAAACGTGCGCTTTCCGCGGTTAATGTGAAAGCGCAAAGCGGCTTCGTTATCTTACCGCAAGGGTCTAATCTGTCGACTAGCATCTCGACCAAACCTCGTCACAGACGTTTCTTACCCCCGTATTATCGGGGCTAGTACGCGTAAGTACTTGCACTCGACCCTTGATTTGCTGTGAAAAGAAAAAATAAAAAAAAAATAAAAATAAACGTTCGAGCGTCAAATTAATGCTAATGGTATGCATTGCATACAGTGGAGGTAATAATTCAACGGAGGTGCAATTATGTATCGCCCGGCGAGAAATTACATCACAAAGCCAAATGTGTACTAATGACGAGCATCAAGACAAAGGTGACGTATTTATAGATGGAAAAGGGCGCCGTCCATTTCTTTCCCCTGCTTTACAGATCAATGAAAGTTTCATTTATTTTTATCTGATTCTTATTTATATTTCATTCGTATTATGTGCGTGGTACACGTATATATCCACGCGATACGAATCGCAACGTGTCGTCTCTTTTATATTTCCATTTTAATTGAAACTTTCAAAGGAACATTCGCATCGCTGGAATTGAAAATGATTATTCAATTCTTTAAATTATGTATTACGCGGTCGCATTAAAAATTTATCCAAATAATCGAAATTGATCGTATCTGTTAATTAAAATTTGTACACTTGCATGTAAATAGGTGTAGATCATCCGATACGCTTGAAACCAGATACCAGAAATTTTAAGCTGCACTTAAAGCTCCAGTCTATTATTTAAATGACTTATTTTTAACAAAGTAGTTTTCTTATCAACTTTAATTAAAGTTCGAACTTTGATTTTGGTCGTTAGTTTTCGAGAAAATTTACTCGAAACTAGATTTATCTTTCGAAATCCGCGCTTTTTTGTCGTTGAGCAGTTGTATTAAAATATTTTAGATAAAAATATCGGCAAAGTTTAAATATTTCTAGTAGCTATTTTAATATGAAAAACATTCTAATTATGAAGCCTCGGTATCTTTATTAAATTCCGAGGAAATTACGCAACTTCTCCTTTAATTCGATTCACTTTTTTAGATAGAAAAAGGAAAAGAGAAAAAGAATTCCTTACCAGGACGCAATGTACGTTTAGCTTTCACGTTTGTAACGATACTATAGATAAAAATCACCTGCCAGGCTTTACCTATAACTTTTAATTGCCAATTAGAGCTTATTTATATTCCGCGTCTCATTAAGTTTTTAGTGCACCTTTTTCAAAACGCACCTGTAAAAGTAAACATTAGCCCTCTGCTTTTTTGCAGCCCCGCAAGTGGAAATGAAAAACCGTAATGCGGCAATGACGCGAGGAAATAAAAAGGGAAAATAAGATTGGAATTACGTACGAGAGCGAGAAGGGAAGGAGGTGGCGACAGCGGCGGATTCGTCAGTCGACAGTGACGAATCTTTGAATCTTTATATTACGCCGAACGTGTCGCGTGTGCGACGGTTTACATACAGAGATACGCACGTAGCGACGGGAACACACGTTAAAACACGGCATGAGCGCGTCAAGCATATGTCGCCTATTTACATACCGTTCATCCCGAGTCAGATCAGCACTGACAAAATTTCCCTGCTTTTGTCTAAGGAACCCTCTTCCCTCTCGCTCTCCTCTTTCGCGAATTCGCTTTTTAAATTGTGTTTGGATTGACGCTCGATGCTCGCGACTCGATAGCGCTGCGCTGCGAATGGCAATTTAATTCTTTAATTTGATCCCCTGCGCGTTATATCGAGCGCCGGCCAACGTTGGCTTTGTTAATAAAGCAGAATCCCAACTCGGACTTAACAATTCAAAAGTAATAATTTTTCGGCGCTCGCTGCGAAAATTGCTAATTCGCTTAGTATCTGTTATAAATTTGAAATATTAAAAATTGTCTTGCTGGCAAAGTGGATAAAAATATCGAAATGGAAATATTACTGTGAAAAATGGAAAGAATAGCCAAGGCCGCCTCGAAACAAATGTTTGACGCGCGAGCACGAGAGCTCCGGAGGTTGAATAATTAGCAAAGATGAATTTTCCCCGGGTTAAGATGGTGTTTGCGTTAGTAAAAATGGAAAAAGCTGGCCGAGCAGAAGTAATTATTAGACGAATGTCGAAACGTTTGGGATTTCAAATAAGTCAGGCGGAATAGGCGATTTGATGGACAATTGAAATTCGTTTACTCGATTAACAATTTCACTGTAACACGTTTTACAAGCGTTTTTCCAATTCCTCGCTCGAGCTTCGACCGAATCAATCCTTCGCTCAATCATTATATATCCATGAATCGGGGCATGTATCCTTCTCATCGAAATAACGAATCCGAGCGCTCGTGCGCACGCACCCACGCACGCACGCACGCACCGGGACGCAAATCCAGGAACGCACGACTCGACCTAGATTCGTGAATTTTTTTACATACGCGATACATTTATTATAGAAGCACGTGCATTAAATTACAGCGCGTGCAATTCGGTATTTTCATGATTAATTGGAATAGCAGCAGTTGGGCGCACATTTTCGTTTTCACGAGCGATTCGACGCTGCGAACAATGGGGAACGACCCATCTAAACCGGATTTGTCGAGTGTCGAGCCATTTGGGTGTGCAATGAAGTGCCGCGACGCCTCGACGTTCCTAAACACGCATACGCGATCGGACGAATTGGAGTTGGATTCGACTTTCGGATCCTCGCCGGTGGCGCCCGTCGACAATGAAGACGAGGGTGTCTCGGTCGCGGTCGGCCTCGGCCCTCGCGCCCACTTCCCGCTCGAAACAATAACTCGAATTACCTCGGCGAGACGTGAGCTGCGCCATCGTCGCGACTGTTCGTTTCAACCCCCTTGCGTGAGCGTAACAGAGGCTCGTTGGGGGTATGGACGAATAAGTAGTTTTTGCGTTATTAGGCGAAGCCCAGGCTGCCGAGAAATGCTAATCTTACGCTCGCGATAAGTTAATGCGGCGTTATCGCGCTCTCATTTGTACCGTTAAAATTATCCTTCGTCGCATTATTTAATCCTCTTACTCAGATGTGTTCATTTGGCGCGTTTATTCCCTCGCGTTTGTCGCTCCGATTCTTATTTTGCGGATGCGCTGCAATTATTTAGTGCGAGTCGCAGTCCGTTCGCCTAGGTTCTCTAAATATTTCAAGCTTTCCGCATATTATTCGGTTTTGCCTTAAAAGCTCGATATTAATCAATAGTCGAGTACGATTAGCGCTTCTTTTACTTTGTTTTCGTTTTGTCGATGTTGAAGCTACTTTTAACAAAGTACCTTTGCTTTTCGCGGTATTATGCATTTGATGTTCTTAGCGAATAAATATTTAAGTACTTTTAATACGCGCAAAATTTCACGAAATTTCAGTGTTGCTTAAATGCGTGTACGCAGTCGTGACGATAAAAAGTAAAAAGTTTGTCCTTTTTATTTGAAAATTAAACCCGACGCATGGTGCACTTATTTACAAATTATGCGTTTAAAATAAAATTATTATGGATAAGATTCTTTAATAGAAGAATATCAAAAAGACAAAAAGTAAACATTTGCCGAGTAGTGAATTTTATAAAAATTGATAATATTTTCAATGTATTGGGGTGCAATCTTATAAATATTATAGGCTGTGCTGATATATTTGTTGCAATAAACTGCGATAAATTATTATTAATACATTATCACTACAATAATTAACTATCGTTTCATATTTCACACGTTTGCTCCATTAAAACTATAAAAATGCTTTTATTTTTACAATTGAATAAAAAACTATCATTGATTTGAAAAAAATTTTAAAAATATAAGCTTATGTCGAAATGTATAAAATATTTTTATTTTTTTTTTATTGTACTTCTAGTGAGTGATAATTTGAATTTATAAAGTGATACGTAACAATTAAAAAAAAAGTATAAGTATATCATTTTTTAATTACGGGACTTGATACAACAGTTCCAATTTAAATTTCATTTATATTCTTATAAATTAATGAGTTTAAGTAGTCATAAAGTGCAAAAGACTTTAAATAAATTTATTCGTCAATTACTTGTGGAGAAAAAATGAAAAACGTTATCTATGAATGTGTTGCGCTATTGTTTAAAATTTATCTACAAAATTTCACGTTCTTTAGTTCTTCAATATTTTTTGATAATTGCAAATTTCAACTCTTATTTACTTTATTTCAAATGTGTCGCTACCGATATCTTAGATTTCAAGAATGATTTTCAAATATTATTTAATTTTAGACTTAAATACGATATTTCGATATTTTTTGCTCTACGTTCTCAAATTTAAAAAAATCTTTTATCAAAAATCATTGCACATATATGATCAGAATTAAGAGCAGCATTTTCCACTGACATAATGTTCAGTTTTGTTAAAATAACTTATATCTGTAGAACTAAGACTGCTGAGATAAAACTACTAGTACTAGGTTTTTATGTTTATGTATCAAGAAAAACCTTTCACAGTCTCAATAAAATCCATCGTCAGTTTCATAACAAGGTTTATAAGTACATAAAATTTTACAAGTTTCTTAATGTTATTTTAGTAAAGTTTTCAGTATTTTTCTTTTGTTTTTATGCCAAGAATGTTGTTAAATCATAATTTTTACTTTTATTAGTGTATACGTTAGTTCTCTTCTCAATATTCAACAGTTAGAATATTTATATTTGACTTGAACGATTTGCTAAGATATTCCACATACAGAACGAGTTTTTATTTTCTAAAATATTTATACTCGCAATTTTATCATTACTAAATTTAATTTAAGTTTAAAATAGCTCTTTGCGCATCGTAAAAGATTTTATAATTTAAATTTAATACGTTATAAGACAATATAATATTTGAATTCGAGTTATCCATTTGACATTCATTCTTCGTATAGAGAATACCAATCGATATAAATGTTATATTTTAGATTTAAAAAGGATTTTAGTTTATCTTGATAGTACAAAATGCTAACCGACCTACTCGCCGAACACTTCTCGAGAAAAGATATTAACCGGTACTTTTTAACATAATTAATACTTAAAATCTCACGTGAATTTATATTTTTTGAGTTAGTCAAATAGAAAATTAGTGATCACAGATGAAAACAATTACACTAAAAGATACTCTTTTGATGATTTTGAAATTTTACCAGTGGATAATAATAAAATCTATAATAAGCCATATTAGAAACAGTTATTCCACGCTTGCGTTAAACATTACAATGTGATTGGATTTGTTTTAATTCATAGTAGGTTGACACAGACAAATATATTAAGACAAATATATAGTGTGCTTTCTAATTTGAATAATGGTTTGAATAAACTGTACTGGCAATATACATCTAAGCAATTCACTTTCGCGATCGATAAGTTTACCAACGTTTCTCCATTATTTCAGAAAACATGAAAAACATGGATTGACCAACTAAATCTTAATGGTTATTTCATATTTACGTAAATTTTTATGAGATATTAATCAGGCTAGAGTCTCATGCATAATTGAATAATGTATTAAGATAATTCGTACAAGTCATTCATAAAAAAGCAGGAAATTATTTATAACTTTTTTAGAATACGGAAATAATAAATTTTAGCTGAAAAGTGTTGAAAAGATTATGCGTAGTATAATGCAGAGATGTATATCTAAATGAAAATTGATTATGGGAATCGGCGTACAACGTATTCTTAGAGAGTCCGACTTAAAGAGATTACAAGAGCGGAGACGTGCTTATGAAAGCTGTAGACCATCAAATGAACAGTGTACTAAGCTTGGATATTATGGAATCGGAATTTCCACCTATAAAGAAGTCTCTACGATTATTCAATGCTGTAATATTGTCGGTAAAAGTTGCGTGGAAACAATAAGTACGTGATCGTATCTCGAGATGATCCTCGGGAGCGATCCGAAGAAAATAGAAATCGCAGACGAGAATGTATACCGCAACAAATCATCTGCACGAAATTATCGTAACAGAAATTGAGGAACGAACGAAATCTATTTCCGAGCTTCGAAAGCGTATTTTGTAGTATCAATGTCAATGGCTCCGTTGAAAAAAGCTGCTACACTTTAATAAATAATACGAACCAAGTGCTGAGCTTCTCGATGAGATTTATTTTTCTCATCCCCTAAGTATTCTCATTTGGAAAAAGAAGCTCTAAATCTAGGCAGTTTTTGTCATAATTATGTTTTGCTTATAAATGTGATTATATCTTACTGTACATTCCTATTCAAGTTTTTTTCTCCCTTCAACCTTGCACGATTACATAGCGTTGGAAATATAATTTTACATACCGCGTGAAAATATAAGTATTTCTCGTAAAAATTTATTACGAATGTCGTGCGCTGTACATTAGCTTTATCAGTGGCATATCTATGGATTATTCAATTTCAATTTCGAGTTGTTTTTCTATTTTATTTTAAAAATTCATTATCGTGGCACGTATTGCCTTGAGTATTCGTGGCTTTGTACCTCCATTATGATTGTACCCGAGTAGTCTGCCGAAACTTGGTCAAGATAAAAATCTGCAAGTAACCGTTGCACAAGCGTCGGTGATTATTTCATTTTATTAAAAGTGACGAAAAGTGGGTTCTCCGATTTATCTTACTTTTCGTATTTTATTCAGCTTTGATCGCAAGACCCGCTTGTAAAAATTTACTTATTATGTATTAAACATAACCGATTGTTTAACAATATACGTTTGTTTTTACATTTCTTAATCCTAACATTTTCAGCTTGTTTTACTTCAGTGCCGTTATTTGGTTTATGAAACATTATAAACAAAGGTGCACGTTACGTGTTATTATTTTTTATTTCAATATTGATTTCTTACTATTTCCAAGCACACTTTTGCCGTAATTTTTATATTTAAGTAAAATTGCACCAGACGTGTGACGTACATTTTAACGGACTCCTTTGAATTAAAGTATTCATCGGCTTTGAGCGGAAATTAAAAAAAAATATCCACGAATGCGCAAAGATTGCAAAGAAAAAGTTGAAAAAAAGCAGACGATACGGAGCCTCGATTTGAGCATTTCGTAAAATAGTAAGCATATTTTTCAGTTGTCAGTTGTTATAAAATTTGGATCGATTTTTCAAAATAAAATTATCCGTTCGTGTTTAAAATAGCCAGTCGAAGGAGCGAGGGAAAAGGAGGTTCGCGCGAGCATTAAACGCAAGAACGAAGCTCGTGTTTAATTTTTCGTATATTGCGCGAGAGTTGGCGGAGGTGTCGCTTTTCCGCTTGAAGCTGATGGAACGTAAGGAGGAGCATCAGTCGGCTTTCAACGTTTGCCAAAGCAGAGCGAAATCTCGAGTGCTGGCATCATCAGTAAGAGCGAGCTCTTAAAAAAAGCAAACAAGAGGGAAGAAAGGGAGTCGGCCCTCTTAGCCAAGTCTCCGTCGCTCGCATCTACATGCAGAAACAGCGGCGACCGTACGTGTAATCTATTACGCTTTACGGTGCGTCTCGCGCAAGAAAAGAACAGACTTATCCTCAGCGCGCGTCACGTAACCGCTCCAAGGCTGTAAAAATAATGGTCTTTCGCGTAGGCCGGGGGAGAGAAAACGGAGAACGCGACGGTGGTATTACGAGCATAGAGGACCACGACGACCCCTCGGGGACTTAACGATCGTCGTTAAAAAGCCGTAATCCGAGATTCCTAACCGCGTGTGAGCTGCTTTCCTTTTACCCGTTCTCCATCCGATCGGCATGGCTGCTTTCTATCGCGCTCGTTTGCCGCATATCTCTTCTTTTTGTTGCCTATCCCTCTAGCCCTCTTTTTTAGAGCTGAGCATCCGCAGATAACGCATCGGGAGATTGTCCGTTTTGACCGTTTAATACTTTTGCCGAGCTTTTAGAGAGAGCGAGCGCGTCGCGAGGAGGGGGCGACGCTGACTCCGACCAAGAGACGTCTGTACAAAAGCGTCTGCTCGCAAATTCCGCGCCCGACCTTATTCTTGTATATTAGGATTTTTCAGGTTTTTCGGGAGCAGCGTGTTCCTGAATTATTTCATTTCGCCAAATTAAAAGCAGTCGCAACGAGGGGAATTCGTTTTGGGCATTTTATTCGCATCGACATAGATGTTGCTTACTTTTAACGCCGAACCTTTATTACTCTCCTGACGCTGGTATTTACACGAGGCGTAAAAAGCCGGCTTTTCTCCGAAAGAGTAAAAGAAAAGTATTTCACTTATGCGTGGAGTGCGTGTAGTTAATAAAGTGACAAAAGTCAATGTTTCCACTTAGAATACGTTTCCGTTTAATCTATCGAATCGAAAATATTTAACGACGACAATTATTTTGTACGAATGACGTTTCACTTACCTTCCATTAAAATTATCCGATCATTCTTTCTAATTTGCAATTTTTTGTCAATCGCAGCTTTTGAAGCTCGCAGCTCTTATGCTCAAGCTGCACGAGCTGCACGAGCTGCACGAGCTGCACAACTTTTTCATCAACCACGTTTATATTTTTCTTTTTTAAGTTGGCAACGTACTCGTAGATACGGATGCACTTAGCTCGATCCAACTGCATCCTCTCGAGTTATTAATCATACTCAAGGCTGAAAAATCAATATGAATTACATCGCTTGATGCTTCACCCTCCTCTTTACGCGTACTTCTGTATTATTATACTTACAAAATAAGCTAATTTCAATAAAACCGTACTCTTGGAAAACGGAGTATTAAGTGTATAGATTTCATCGAATAATATGCTTACACGATTGTGCCAATTAAGTTATAGCACATGATGAATTAATACGCAGCTCTATTCGTAATATTCGATTTTGCTCGTGTCAACTAATATCGAGTAGACCGCGCAAACTTGACACTCGAATACGACACGCGTCTACGTATGCAATATACAGTAGAAAGTAGATTTTTATGGAATGAAAATCCATAGTAGAGTGAATCTGCTGGTGCCTTCGGTCGGCCTAATATTCGAGCTTCTTAAAACTCGTGCGCATCAGCACTATTTTCTCATATAATGCATTAGTCCAGTTCTATAGCAACGGTAGTTATTTACCGTAGCGCCGTCATTTTTCGGTCATTGTTGTATTGTTTCTCTTTTTCCTTCTTCTTTCTCCTTTAGCCACGGCAAGAGATTGGAAGTTCGTTTCTTAATAGTCTTTCCTACTCTTCCGCGCGAGCATTTAACGGCGGTCTGGACCTGATGTGATTAATTGCGACGTTATACTTAGTGCTCTCACACCCTTTTGTTTGTGCCACGTAAGAAAAGCTCGCAAACCCGCGTGATGAATCGTCGTTTTGTGTTGTCAGCGCGAATTCTTTTATTATACTTCAGTTAAAAGGAAAAAAGAAGGAAGGCAGACAGCGCGGCGGGAGGAACGGGGAGGGGTCTTTAATTAGGTTCAGTTTTTAGCCGTTTATAAGCCCTTCGCAATGGATTTTCTCGCTCTCGCCTCATTCCTCCTCTTGCTCTTTCAAATTCCATAGATAGTATTAAATTAAAAAACTTTGAACGTCCGAGAAACTTAGCTTAACGAATCAGACTTCTTGCTCTTTTTCCTTTCCTTGATACGTTTTTAATTGTGTACAAATAGCTCCGTGATTAGGCTTTAATCTTGAATGACGACTCTTAATGATCGCTCGAGTATTAAAAGAAATAATCAGCCGATTAAAATTTTGAGATGATTTTTTGCAATTCAAGACGATTCTAGTATGAGATTTTACGGTAATACGAGGAGTTCCAGGAGAATATGGGAACGACGTCAATCAGGGCGCCCAAGAGAAGAGAGATGGGAATCTTGGGTTAGTTGCAAGAAAGTTGGAAGACGAGAACGTCTACCAGTTCGGATGGTGATTTTGTAATCTTCTAAGATTTAAATATTTATTTCCATTCGATTCTTTGCAAAAGGAAAATTCCTCTTTTATAAGATTTTTAGTTTGCGAAAAAAATTTTTTCCATATTAAGCCGATATATATCATTATGATTTATAACATTCTATTAATTTATTGCAAAAATACAAAGCTTGTAAAAATCACGCTTTTAATTGAAATACTTATATTTTATTTTAAGCGAATAAAAAGGAATTATTTATTGCACGTTACGAGAAATAAAATAAAGAAGTAATAATTTCAAATATCCGATAATATTTTATTATTATTGTAATATGTAAACAAATTTTGTGGCAGTAATAATTGGCTAATGTGCCTGGCTAATATTGAAGGATTATACCTACTGCTGATAATAAATCTACTCAACTATTTCATTACTAATCGCCAATCTCAGAGCTGATACGCTACAATCTCAAAATCACTAAATTCACATAATCACATGGTATATTTTTTTAATTGCATAACATTAACGCTCATTTGTAGAACGAGTAACGAACATCGTACATCCTGATCTTTTCTTCTGAAAAAGACAATGCATTTTTCAAGTATGTAGTTTAAAATACACGTGAAAAGAATCGGTAGTTGTCGTATTAAGGAATTATTGGAAGAACGTCGAAAGATAAGTCTCACGGTAGAAATAGATAATTTCGTCAAATAATTATCTTGTATGACAGACCCAGATGATTAGAGATTTATTTTAATCCCATGAATATAATAAAAAACGAACACAAAAATAGCTCCGAAACAAGACATTTTATAAAGTGCGAATTTATAATGCAAAGTATAATTTTACATCCAAGCATACTAATAAAAAAATAATATCCAAATAAATTTTGAAATAAATTAGAAAAGGCTGGCTACGACATTTTTCTTTAAGTAACATAAAAATAGTATGATTTGTTTTTAAAAATTGTTTTATGTTCCTCTGAGTAGAATAAATTTGACTGATTTTAAAGAATGTGCATTAGGATAAGAAAAGGCAATAGAAACGATCGGAGCTCTTATAGACATGTTTTTATTAGAATTTACCATCATGTACACAGCTCAAAGCTTCACATGCATTTCATACAAACAGGAGCGCAGGCGCGCGCGCACGCACACACGCACACACTGCTCGTCTCTCCGACCCATTTCCGTTTACTCGTACACTAGTTTTGCTCCTGGAAAACAGTGAGCTTACAAAACCATAGGACTCAGACTTTTCTAGGATTTTATTATCCGTAGACAATGTTTGCATAGAATTGTAAAAATCGATATATCGCACACAAGTTACGCGATTTCTAATAAAAGCGACGCCGTTCAGAACCGAACCGCGAAGAAACTCCCAACGCCTCTTATCTGTATTTTCAACTCCTCTTATCCGTAAATTTGCTCTTGTTGGTCAGCTGAAGACAATAAGACCTTGTCACTGCTGCTTCTCTTGGTGAGCAAGGACGGGGCAAGGGGGCAAATCTAGAAGTCGAAATTCAGGTGTAACAGGTGGTTCGCTTTCATGGTTTGTCGTCGTCATTACCGAGGCTCTCCTCATTGATTCTGCAAACTGGAGGTCGCGCGAGTTGCCGTTCACAGGCCATTAGTAATCGCTCGATGCAACACTTTTGTAATCGACGACGCGATTTCATACAATATATATACACACACACATATACTGAAATATATTGTATATATATTGTGTAGGTGGAATAAGTTACGCTGACGGAAAAGCTCGGGCATCGCTTAGCGAGTCACAAGTAAGTGCTTTCGAGATATGGCCGAAGTTGCGATGCAAATGGCATGTTTATTTTTTCGCTCCTCTCGATTTTACAGCTTGGCTTGCGTTTTTGCCTCCTTACGTCTCCTAAGAGCTTTTATTATGTACAGGATATTTTCTTCTCTTATTTACTTCACTTTATCATTAGTGTTAGCTTTAATTCCCCTTTCCTTTTCAGTTTCACGATTCGTGCGGTTGCGATTGCAAAGAGGGCTCGATTCGTATCAAGTTTTTATTTATAGAGGGTATCGATTACTCTACGAGGCTCAGCAGCTCAGAAGCGGAGCTTAAAATTTTATTTACATCGGATGCCCGAGTTGCAAGACAAAGGACAAAGGACAAAGGACAAAGGACAAAGGTCAAACGACAAACGACAAACGACAGACGACAAATGACAGCCGAAATTTTTGATATTCAACGATACGAGCAAAGCAAAGACGGCTCCGACACATGCGGATGCTGCTTACGCCTACTTCCAATAGTTACATACGTTTAAAAATATAATTTATCAGCAGACTCACGATCGCGTGGCCTTCTCATCTGCACCTGTCCTTACTTTTACACATGTATACGTACTTTTGATTAGTCCTTTTCCGAGCAAAAATCTCTACGAGTGGATATGGATTCGTCTTGATTCCTGGCGCATCTTCGGCAAATCGCAACCGCTGGTATTTGGAGCGACGCGGAGAGCCGATCGAAGTGAGGGAAATATTAGAACATCGTAGATATCTGGGAAGCGATGAAAAACAATGGAAAAGCCGGAAAAAGTTGGAGTCGGTCTCGACTCAATTAGTATTCCGTCTGTTCTCGCGACTCGCGGACGGTTCATTTAGCCCGTGTGTCGCCGCCGCCGCGGCTCGCGGGGAATATCCATCCTATATGTGCGGAATATCGTGTGCCGCGCGTGAGCTATTTACCGTCGACGCTGGCCGTTGAAATATTCATGAAATATGGAAGACCACGCACGAGCAGCCTCTCGATGGTCCCTGTATTGTTCTACCCTGTGTGCTTGTGTGAGCGCGCCTTTACGGTTCACAGATGCTGGCCGCGCGAGGCCTTGGAAACCGCTACGAGCTAAATCACGTCGATGCTGCCTCCGTCGCAACCTAGCCTCCCGCCCTTCGACCATTTTCCCTCCAACTTAAATACTTTCATCGGCTCTCCGGATACTCCTCGAACTTTCCCCATTTTTACGTTTATCTCTTGAGCGAAAAGCTGGCGTTCGCGACTCGTGCTTTCCGTTTACTTTCGCGTTGGCCTCGTCTATGATTTACATCCGATGCATCGATTGCTCGATCGAAGCATCGACTCGAGCCATTTTCAACGTTAAATAAACGCCATTCCGCTGCGAATATATTTCGGTTATCGATATAATTCGTTAACTAATTGTTCAGGCTTCTGTTAATTCCATTGATCGGTAACGCAGGAAAATGATTATTAGAAGTACGAATTTGTATTTTGTTATTGACTTGAAAAGAATTTTATAAAAACCGCTAATAAAAATTCATGCAAAAAAAAAATTAATAATTTCCGAAGGCTATTAACTGTAATTCTTGTTCCGGATCTACTTTGCAGAATAGTCTTCTATACAAATTTATGCTTAAAAAATGTTAGCTCATCAGAGTTGTTAAAAAGTTTTTAAATTTAACAAGGAAAGAGCGATATTAATAAAATTTCGCTTATAATTTTCCGTCGTACTCGTACACTTGCTTTGTGTTGCAGATAATTTTCGAACATAAAAATTCGCGTAAATTTAAAAAATTTTAACGCGAAAATAAAAGTCTTTGGCGTTATAAAATATTTGAATGTTGTATTTAAAATTATTTGCAATGTCGTATGTTATCTACTTTTCAAAATTTCTTCATTCAAAGAGCTGGACGAGACGACCGTTGAAAATTCTTTTTCCTCTTTTACCGTCTAAACCAACAATTTTGCGATTAATAATATAAGTCTTAAGAGAACCCTATTTTCTTGAAAAAAAGCAACTATCAGCGCCAATTATCCTCTTCCGTATTAAAATAATCGGATAAAAGTTTGCCCTCTGCGTTCAAGTCCTCGTGCAAGAGCCAACGCAAACGTTGTTTCCTCCCGTTATTAACTTATCTTTGCTGCCTCTTTCGTTTAATTTTCATTTTTTAATTTCTGCTTTGTTTCATCTATCCTTGTAAACCAAAACGAGCTTGCATCGTTTGCGCAAAATATACATTTTATTACGTGGCTGACGAGCAAAAAAATTGTAATTTAGGCAAAACAAGGTGTCGAAACGGCACTCGGCATTACAGTGTCTATTTACAAAGTGTTGCTTTTTAAATTTGTTTTAAATATCTAAGCCACCTGCAAAGTTCCTTAAAACTGCCTATAAATTTTCTTAAACGCGATCTCGAGTTATGCAACGCCATAGCAGGGAGCGCAATAATCCTTAATTGTACAATAACGATAAATTCTTTATTTTTTTTCGAAATAGCGAAAATAAGTGCAGTTAATGAATATCGATGAATATTTACGTCGGATTTACATAAAAATCATTCGTTAGAATACGACTTGATACACATAATTCAATTATGAAAAACTTGAATCGACAAAAGCAAATATATCGATTTCGAATTATGCACTTTTCAAATAGTATTAAAAATCTCTCTTGTACAGTGAAAGATATTCCATTTTAGGTACAAAATTCGTTTAATTATCTCGAAGAAAAAATTGTCGCGCCGAATGTTTTTGCTTTTCAAAACAATTCATTATGCTAAGAATATTCAATCCGTGCATCTTGAAGTATTTTCATTTGATGGGATACTTTTCATTATAAAGAATATGCTTTCTCTATCGTCATTTTTATCACTATTATTATTATTACTATTAATATTATTATTAGTAGTAGTATTAGTATTAGCATTAGTGTTAATATTATCGTTAATATCATTGTTATATTCACCAAGTACTTCTTTATTATAGACACATTTTCATCCAATAAATTATTTCTCGCAAGTGATATTGAATTCTGCTTAATAAAGTAGATAAAGATAATTTCCATCAACACTTACTCATTTCTTTGAGGATTAAAAGTATCAAGCCACATCAAAAAAGGTAAAAAATTCATTATTCTTACACGACATAAAAAGATGATAGATTGCTTTATTACCATTAAAAGCCAATAAATTTACATCCTGTTAAAATAAGAAGCGAAAATCAAATTTACAGATATTATTTAACTTGGACAAACATGGTTAGCCCTTTCTTTCTCACATCGATGAACTCGAAACTGGCGCACATTATAAGACGTCTATGTAGGTATAAATAATCGAAGAGAACTTTGTGCGGATTTCCATATACGCACACACATGCGCCTATATATGCAAATATATATATATATATATATATGTGTGTGTGTGTGTGTGTGTGTGTGTCGCGCTTACACTACGCAGTTTATATAAAAAAGATTCATACGTTCACCTCTCGCAACAACGACGAAGCTGAAGACCCGCGCTAGTCTCAATCAATGCTGTATTATATATTTATACGAATGTAGGTTTGGACAAGCCTTCGGTCTATCATCAGACGTTGATTATAGGAGCGTAAATCAATTGATTATCTTGCCAACGATACATATCGTTTTTCCATCTCCTTTTTATCTCAGCACTTCCGTTCTGACAGGGGATCGCTGAATACGCAATTAACCGCCGTCTCTAATTTGTTGTAATAACAAAAATATCGAATAGTCTCATCTTTTATTGGATAATTGATGCGTTCGACGGTATCGGAAACAGGGGAAAACGTGGCGAAGGACTTAATTTTTTAATTAACGATCTGTCATAATCCACGCCAGTAAAGCACACAACCGCGATTATTGATATATGCATCGCATAATTTGCGGCCTGAATCCACTCGGTCGTATTGGGAAAAAAATGGGAAGGGATATTTTGAACGAGTTTGAGTGCATTATAAGGCGGTTCACTGCTGAATCCGACTAAATCACGTATGCAC
Organism: Platyscapa corneri; assembly: GCA_018907185.1. Lineage (NCBI taxonomy): Eukaryota > Metazoa > Arthropoda > Insecta > Hymenoptera > Agaonidae > Platyscapa > Platyscapa corneri. The sequence goes on along the minus strand of JACCHW010000026.1, from coordinate 2,722,861 downwards.
GTGTGTACGTATGCGCGTTTCAGTGCCATTCTCGACTAATTTTAATTAACACGAATTCCGATATTTATTTTGTTCGAAAAATTAGCTCGTCAATAAGAGTAAAAAGCTATGGAGAATTATGTTGGATCAACGAATTTATTCTATCGTATACATTATCATGTAATAGATTACATTTTAGACAAACACGAAATTCTTCGCTTACAAGATCGTATACAAATTGTTCAACGCATAACAACGGAAAAGCAGTCATTATTGCATTGCGGAGCAAATATAAAGTTTTCAAGATAATGTGTCTAATTAGATTTAGAAGATGGTTACCTTTGCGATCATCGTTACGATGCATTCGATACAAATATACATTGCTGCGAGCAATGATTTTATGCTATTTTTATACCCAATATCGATATTGAATAGTGCGTGTAGCTAGACAGAAAAATATTGAATTTACGATCGAAATGTTTACAAAAACTTGCATTTGGAGGTAAAGTTTTGGTATGGGGAACTAAGTGCAAAATTTTCTTACATTTGGATAGTTTGAAAAATCAAAATAAATATAATTTTTAAAAAATAAAATAAAATTCCGACTTAAATGTAAACACAGCGAATTTACGTGTAAAATCTAAATAAAGAATAATGATGCGTAAAAAGTTCGTTTTAAAAATATCTTTATTTGCGTTTTCGTACAATTTTATTCATCGATTCAAACTTTTGTTATGTTGATGAAACGAAATCCAATAATAATAATTGTGTGAGCATTATAATTTTGCAGAAACACTTCGTTTATCGTTTTTTGTTTGTTTTGTTTTGTTTTTGAATTTCGTTCTAGTATTCTCGCTTACAACTCGAAGCAAAGTAACTTCAATTATAACAAAAGGCAATAGAGGAGGGGAAAGAAGTTGAGAAAAAGAGAGATGGAAATATAAGGACAGAAAATCGCATAATTCAGCATCGATTGAGAAATGTGGAATCATCCTGACTCTCTTTCATTTTTCCGGATGTGCGCTCTCTAGATCGTCGAAATATCGCGCTAATGTTTAATAATCTTACACCTCCCTTCTATGTATACCATTACACCATTCATTATTTCACTTGCACGCTATCCATACTGAAAAACCACACGTGTATGTGTTCCACTTTCCCAGCGCGCACTTTTCCACAGCTCTCTTTCCATTTGCCGTGCGGCGTCATGCCAGTGCACTTCTCCCCACATACGTGCACGCGCGCGCGTTCATCTGTGTCCGTGCCCCCGGGTCCGCGTGTGTCTACGCATTTGGGTGTGGATTTCGTCGCAGCTCTTGGTGTCGGTGCGCGTATACGTGTGTCGGGTGGGTGCGTTCCAAGTAGTGCGACTCCCGCTGAATAATTTTCTCGTACTTGACGTCTCGTGGCCATAGTTGCTGCTCCTGATGCTGCCACCGTTAGCCTCTCAAGGGAACAATGAAGTGTGGTGACTATGTGCCGGCTAGGTCGCCAAATTCTGCAACACACAGAGGGGTGAAAATTCGTTAAATGCTTTGTACCGTAAAAAGTAAAAGGTTGGAAGAGAGGACGAATGGAATTTTACAGAGTATTTTTCAGCTAGAGAGCGAGGAGCACTGTTCAACTGGAAAAAAGAGAAAAGGGAATAAAACAAATCAGCTGTACTTGTCGTTTTCTACAAAAAGCACAGTCAGCCCTTGCCTGTGTGCGAAAGTGCGTGCTTGTCTGTGGGTCCGGGATAGAAAAGGAAAAAGGGAGAAAGGAAGTAAGAGAGAGAGAGAGAGAGAGAGAGAGAGAAGCAGCTTCACTGCCCAAATTTCCATCAATGCAGGACCTGGGCAGTACAGTGGGTTTAGTTACTTTGAAAATGTTCAAGCTTTTCGTGAACTCTTTCTCTCTCGAAATCGGCCTATTGTAAAAACGTAAACGGTTCAATAGAGAATTACAAATGTTGTAAAGTCTTTGCTAGTTTAATAAAAACAAAAGAACAAAAAAAAAAAACAGTATTGACATCTTATTTTCCGATTTCATTAGCAATTAATAAAAGTTCAATTGAGCTCAAAATTTATAGTACAAGACTTCTAATATTGAGAGAGAGAGAGAGAGAAAATTATAAAATGTCCAATCTCAATTTCAGGTATTTATTACTGAATAGCGACGAGAATGCTCATAGAAATTCAAATAGTGCAGTATTTTAATTTCACTTATTATCATAAATACCATCGACAGATGAGTATCAAAACACCTGATACCGAAATAAAAAGATGATTTTATACATGAAAAAACGAATATTTTGTATAAGTAAGGATTCATCTCCATTTAATTATTTATCACATCTTTTAGCCATACATCATTTACAGTTTTACAAAAATAACATTTTTAATTATTTCCTGATAAAGTTTAATCATTACTTAACGGTAAATCATAATTAAATTACTATATATTACGATATAATATTTATACCTCCGATAAAAATTTATTTTAAATATATATATGTGCTATTATATTTTTATCACGTATTTTACGTTTTAAACTTGTATTGGAGCTAGTGAATCGATTCTTTCCTACGCTATTTTCATAGTAAACGACTTTAAAACTGTAAATTTTTATACGCAGTAAAAATAAGAAAGAAGGGTGTCAATTCAATGACAAATTAAGATCTTGTTACATTGCATATCTTTTTTCTCTGCCTTGCGTTTTTATTTACTTTTCATCGACGAGAAACTGATATTCGGAACTTTTTATGTTTTTCTATTCAAATACACATTCCATACAAAGTAAGATTTAAATAAATAAATTCGGGAAAATACTCCTGTATTGACAATTTAATTAGACTTTTTTGTCGTCTATGGCTTGCTCTTCTTTTTACAAATTTTTTTATTTTAATAATCTGACCTTTGTTCTATGAAGCTATCGAACACAATAAATCTCTACGTACTTCCGTTATAAGTTTTTACATTTATATTATTTCATCAATGACCCGCAATGAAATGCCGTGTTTTTATATTTTAATAATGAAAATGAATTTAAAAATTCATTTTCATAGTTCAATTTTCTTGTTAATTTCACCAAAAAATATTCTCGAAATTTAATTATTTTATATTATGAAATAGATCTGCAATATTCATTTATGTAGTATCTTATAAATTTTAATTAAATAAAGAATTATTGAGTCGAGTTGTTGATTAAAAATACTGGTTAACAATTGGAGTTTAGTTAAATGATTAATTAACCCTCCTATATATGAAACCTAATGCTGTAAAATATTAATTAATTTTTTAATTATTTTTTAAGGTATTACATATAAATTTTTCTGATAAATGTAAATTTTTATGCCCATGGTTAATGAGAAATGCTTTAAACACGATGTACACGTTTAAGTGGAAGATCTAAATTAATTTGAAAAACTTACGCGGTTAAATTGAATAGAGAGCGGCACCAAAAAAATACAATTGCCGTCTAATTACTGAATTATACACGAAAAAATATTCTCGAAAAGGTATTTATGGCGTAGACTACAGATATCACGTATTAGAAAATGTATTTCGGTGCAGTTTGCAAACGGTCGATTTTACTCGAATAATGATAATACGAAGATCCCAGTAAAATCATTAGCTCTCGTTGAAATAAGATTGCTCAATACGAGATAATTCTCTACTCGAAGCGCAGTAATACTGGCTTCTTGATATTTTAGGCAAATTAACTCGCACTCGGATAACCCGAATATCTATTGACCCAGAAACTCATCGCAATCTATAACTGCGGAATATAAAAACTACTCACAGTCCTATTGCAGTTTCAATTTTGCGCTTCGCGAAATACGGCTGCGCGGATGTTGTGGATGTGTAGAGTGCGTCGGTGTAATGCGAACGCGACTTACGTCTTGGGTGTAGTTCTGGTAGTGCCTCCGCGCAATCAGCTGCTAATTGGGAAATAATCGGCGGCGCCTCAACCGACGCTATCGCTCGCTTTACCCTCCCTGATATATAAATAAATGTACACGTATAGGTGTATAAGTACGAGGGTGCGCGCGCGCGAACATTCTCAACCCATATAACTCACAAGCTTGGTTATAAATGCCGCCATAAATGCCAAAGTGGACACATACGCCGTTGTACTGCGAGATTCGTTATATAGACACGGACCCGCATCGCTACGCTGGATTTCCGTCCATTCTTCTGATCCTTTTCCTTTCTCTTCGCTTTCTTTCAAGTGAAGAACGACAACGGGGGCAGCAAATGTAGCCGAAGACGCTAGATTTAAGAGGGTGCAGGAAAAAGCGGTATAAGTCATGTCGCATATGTCTGTACGTTTGCACTAAAGTTTGCGAGAACTTAAGGCGATTGTATAGCATTTGTCAATTGCAATAAATATTAACTGTCGCGAAGTAAATTATTGAAGAGAGATGGACTGTTGCGGATTTATTTTTCAGAGACGAAAATAAAAGGAAATTAGAGTGGGATTTTTCATCCAGTGTGGAAGTTATTTCGCGAGACGTGAAGCGCTCTCACGGCGAATTATTTATGTCTAAGCTAACCGTTGCTTTATTAACCGTTAGGCGTATCTACGGACCTTTTGATAAATTCCCTATCAATTGTCTCAATATCTTATATTATATGGGACGGAATGATTCTATGAGCTTTATCGAGACTTTTTATAATGGTGAAAGATTAAACTGAGTATTGCGCGAATCGTTGCTGGCGATAAATATTTGCTTGTCATCTGTAAGTAGTTTAACCGTACGACGCGGATTTGCGCGCAAATATTTTCTCCTATAATTTTAATCACCAACCGATTCTTTCACAAATTCGAATTTATAATTATTAATTAGGAATTACCTTAATTAAAACTTGAAGCATGAAATTTCAAAAGTTTTGACTTTTTATTCAAAATTAAAGCCAAGACGCGTGATGAAACCTAATTAGAAACGTTGATATAACCTCATACTTAAGCATTAAAGCATTATTAAAATTCAATTACAAGAATATTTTATTAAGAGGATAGATAATATTAAATTGTTATATAAAGAAATGCACATCCTAGAGATTTTTGAGTTTTCGCGTTTCGTTTTGAGCAGCGATTATAATGCGAAGATGATACGATGGCAGAAATGTACGGGCATCGGTGACTTGGTTAAAGCGGCGTTCGCGCCTAAAACGGAAGCTTACGCGTGTGATTTCCGTTCGCGAAAAATCGCGCGCAACTTTTTTCGCATTTCCCTCTGGATTTTATGGTTAATGCGAGTAAAATCAGCATCGTGAAACAAATATAAAAACTAAAAGAAAAAAATTAAACATAAATTCTGGTGACTTTTTACACGCGCACAGTTGAGGGCATTTGTTTAAAATAGTTTTTATACAGAAACAAAAAAAGGATAATAATACAATTATTTTAGAGAATTTAAAAATTTAAATGAAAATATATAACGACATTAGCGCTGAAAGCGGGTTATATATATATCAAATTTAAATAAATTTGCTTATATTATTCGTTTATATTGGAATAATTGAAAGAATAGAATACTACACGATATAGAAATTAAAATTAAAATTAAATGAAAGTTTATTTATTTAATTGAAATGTCTATCAATAAAGATCGACGATATTATGTATTTATCGTATTAAAAAGACTAATTTGCACTAGCCGAAATAAAGTGACGAAATATCGAGGCTGTACGAGTTTAAATAAAATTTTAAGAAATTTCTTGATGCGTTTATATTTTCTACGAATGTAGTGATTTTATTATTTGTAATAATAATGGATACAAATGTTTGATATAAATCACATTTTTATTTTCGTATGAATTTGAAATGCAATAACAGAAACTTATAAGTATTAGTAATTCTAATATTAGTAATTAAGAAGATCCGAGTTTGTAAAATTAGCTTTAATAAAATTTAATTCCGCAACACTGTCCGAATAATATGTGTATAAGTAAGAATAACGCTTTTTTTCAGATTTTCGATTTATATTAGTAAAAAAAATTATTTTGAATAATGATTATTCGGATTATTTCTCGTATAAAACGAACGCTAGGAAAAACCGATTATTTACAAAGGAAAAGTATTTACCTGATATCGATGGGCTTATAAATTTGTAAAATATTCATTAATGGACACTACTGTTTCCAATGAAGTGTAATTTAATATAAAATTCGTCTAATATGGAATACAAACGCGTGGAATTCGCTCGTTCAATTTCAACTCTCGTCGACTTCATTAATTCACGAGCCGCATTCACGAAGATGAGAAAAGCAGCCCCAGTGGCAGCGGGACCGAGAGAGAAAGCGAGGGAGCGGCGGAAAATAAGGGAACGAAATAGTATGAAACCATTTGTCGAAAATTCCGCCTCTTTTATAAAATGACCGATTGTTCAGGATCGATCGAGCTTAATTTCGTTTAGAGATAAAGCGTCCAAAGTTATTATCGTTCCGATTGAGCACCAGTGGCGCAGGTTAGGTAGGTCGTTTGCACTTTAGTCAGCGCAATCGTGGAGAAAAATGTGGTTGAAGCAAACGTCGAAAAAAGTCCCCGTCAGATTCCGCCTCGATACGTTGGAGATTAATTTTATGTCGCACTTCACGATTGTTATACCGAAAGCAACTCTCGACATCCAGGGATCGCAATATCCGTCCCAACGAGCCACGATACAGCCGCGCTTTTAATATTTCCCCCGATATCCCGATGAGCGTCGTCGGCTCGTTTAAGCGAGTGTCCCGTCCTCCTGGTAGTTTTTACGAAAGCAGCGCACGGTCTAGGGATACGTTCGATGCAAGACTTAGGTGACGAAAGCTCCGCCAATGCAAAGACGCAATTGAGCGAGAAGATTGCCGCGTCGATTGTCAGTGCGCACATGGCTCACACGGATAAAAGAGACTCGCTAACTCGCGGCACTGGACGCGCAATATATTTTGAAGCATGAAAGAGCCGGAGAGGGTGAGGCGATATCCCCCAGTAGCATTCCAATCAATCGGGAACACGTTCGGCGCGTTTAATGCCTATCATTGCGCATCTACATCCGCACGCGGACGCCGTGCTCGCCAATAATCTCGCGTTTGATGCCTTTGTCCTTCCGGCAGGTCGAAGAGCAGCGATAACCTTCATTACGTGGCGTTTAAGCCGAGCAAACGCTTCCGGGTCGACTAGCGGGCCCTGGCGGTGGCACCTCGTTTCAAGCCCCTCCGGAGCTCCAGGGAGTGAGAAGCTCGTAAAACTAATTGCGGTAGACGAGGATCCGCACACTGCTCTCCTCCCCTGGGTTGGAGATCCCGCTCTTCTAATAGCGTGGTTATTAAAGAACGCTACGTGACGTCCCTTCGCTCTCTCGAGTCCCTCCCTCGATCTCCCATTCTACGCGTGCCTACGTGGACTGTTCCGTCAAAATGAACGACTCGGTCCAATGCTTTGTTGCTACATTCCTGGTAATAATTGTGTCAGCAGCATCTAACCAAAGGGCTCCGCTCGGTCTCGCTATTTGTCCTCGACCTGTGGCTACATCTCTTTCCGCGTCGGGTGCCTTCCCCAGCTGGACGTCGCTCTTGAAAAAACAACCTTTTATCTCGATGGTCGGTCGAGGGTCGAGACCCTGAATGCATCGTTTTTCGATTATTTAATTATCTATAATACCGCGAGTTGCTCTCCGCTGCTTCTGTCGAACCCAACGCAACGGATTACTGCAATTTCGATCGAGTACCTCGTCAACCTCGAGAGAGAGGCTTTTCTCGAAATAAATATTATTCTCTTATTTCGTTGGTCGCGAATCGGCGCAAATAAAAATACACCAACGGTTGAAGGAGACTCGTTAGAAATTCAGCGTGGAAGTTCGTTAAAAGGCAGCTTCAAAGATTTTGAAAGTTCGAGTAATTATAGAGATCAGTGCAGTAAATAAACGAATAAATTTTAAATTTACGAGACACTTTGTACTCGAGTAGGTAGATGAAAGCTCATCGATAAGCGATAGGCAATCGTTCACTTACACCCGGTTAAGTGAAAGGCGAAGTCTGCAATTATAATATTAGTGCTCGCACGTGAAAATGTTTTGCCCGTGAAGCAACTTCAGTGGTAAACTGCGGCCTAATACTTGCAATAATTTTAATGAAATAACGAAAACTTATCGTATCCCAATTTCCAGAGCAAAAATCACGTAGCAAATATAAACTGAATAACACAGTGATTTTATTCGATGCAAAAAGTGATTTGCGCGAATAATCGGAGAGAGACGTATTTGCTACTTTCCTCGCAGCTCTCCGAAACTATGGAAAATAAGAATAGCAAGTTCTTGAATTAAAATATATTAACTACACCGTACATTCGAAGTTAATGCGCGCACAAACGCACACATACCTGCTCTTGTAACGAAGCGCTCCTACTTCATTATAATCGTGAAAAGTAATTAACGTTTCCAAAACATTTATAAGAATTTGCTTTTCTCTTTAATCATGGTGCAAATCGGTTTTCCAGAACGAGAAAATGTTCACCAAATTCAGCAATTCCTCGTAAAATAGTAGCGATTGTGTTCGACTACTCGCAATGCCGGCGCAGTTGAAAAATTCAAATAACTCGCGTTGTCCGCTCGCATTGTCTTGGCTTTTCCGAAATGCAAGGACAGCTTTGAAAGCCGGTAGCATCGATCCGAGAATTCGTAAATTCCCGTGGATTTCAATATCTTGTCCGCGCATTGCAGGGGATGCAATGGCGTTTCTTAGGAGAGCAACAGCTTAACGCTTAACGCGGAATCTTTCACGTACGAGTGAACGTAAAGCCGCGGTTACGAAATACGTCCGCGTTAAGGGCCATTTTCCCCGAGGTCTCGCCGGTCATAGTCTCACGAATTCCGGATCGGGGCACTCGCACCGACGTGTCCGAGCATTGCCGTGTGTGCGTAAATTCGATCTCGAGCCGTTCAGGATCGATCCAAGCCGGCAGTTTCGAGTCCAAACGGTCTGCGGTCTCTGGCGCAATTGCGTTCCACCCCTACTGCATTGAGGGCTCTCGAACGCAGGGTTGAGAGCTGACCGGGAGGCTCCCTTGGTCACTTTGCTCTTCCCGATGTTTTGCCTTTTATTTGCTCTTTGCTGCCGAGCCAGAGATGGACAGGATAAAGCGACATTGGGCTATTTAAAGGCCGACTTAATCGGCTTCCGTGACTGGATACCAGCTTTTTCGATTGCGTAGGATCTTGACTTATCGTTTAACGATTATCAGCTTAATCGTTTAAGCCGAATGCGCTCTTGTTGTTAAATATGGATCCTCTGTAAATTCTAAAGCTCATTAGCGTGTTTACGGAGTGTAGGGCAAGTGTAAGCGGCTTTCGCAAGGTTACAATCCTTACTTTTCAATTTCATTTCGGATTCGTCGAGCGCGCATTTAATAATTAACGCGCGTCACCTGTGAATTTTTGAATCCTATAGATGCCTCGCACTTCGTTCCTCGCGTCTTCAATATTTCCAATACATATCCCCCTATTCAATTTACTCGAATGGATTAAAATTCTCCTATTTCAACTTGCACCGACGCATAGATTACTATAATTAGAGAAAACATCATCCAATGCTGATCAATATTTATTTATCATTTGTCTAGGGATCTATATTCTTACGTAGGCTCATAATTAAATTCTAATCGTATTGAACAATTGCATCTTAAGACTGAGATAAGGCTTTATTTACTCAGCTTTGTGCAAAAAATTCAATATCAGATGATATTAAATTATATTGATTTCACGAGTTCACATTAAATTCTGCGTTTCATACATAAAATTTTACGAGCAAAAGTACGACAAGATTACACGTATACCAATGGTTGAAAATCTCATAAAATCGATCCACGAATACCTCTTGATACCTTTATGAATAAAAATGAAAAACACATTTTATATGTAAATGTGTAATTCAAGGCTATAGGGATTAAAAATATTTCTGTAATGAAAATTGTCGCGCGTAACGATTTAAGTATTTGGCACAAATAAACTTTAAAATTTTACGATTATTTAAGTAGCATTGACATTTAAAACGTTCTTTATATTTTGCCGGCAAATAATTTTAATTTTTCTTAAAAGTCATCGAGTAACTCACGTTTGAGGAGTTTTTATACTTGTGCGAGGTACCTTACATAAATTTTTGCGTAAAAACATTTATCATTCGATAGATAAATCACGTATTGGAGCTCCGTTCGGAATTTCGAAATGGCGACTATAAATTACACATATAATTAGTTCTTAATCATGCGCTAGAGTGAACTTGGCGCTAATAATTGAATACGAGTGGGGATTGGTAATAAAAATCCGCTCTTCGATTAACAGTCGCGTTGACGCAATTTATTATTTAAGCAAAGTGTCACGAAGGCAAAAGAAGGTCTTGGAATCGCAGAAACGTGTGCAATGTTTTCGAGGGCAGGAGCCGCTCGACATTGAGCGACACCGAACGACACCGAACGACAAATCGAACGACATCGAACGACATCGAACGACATCGAAAGTCGAGGAGCAATCGAACGATTATAGTTCACGTATTTGTGAACTCGAGTTTAAAAGACAATCTAGCTTATGAACTTTTGAAACGTAAGGAATCGCTGAGTTTGAAGAAATTTTCATGGAGTCGAATAATGGAAAATCTAACATCTTGGCAGATATGAAGATAAAATAGCAACCACTCGAGGAAGATTCTTTCAGTTGGCCAATTACAATCCATAAGACATACGCGGGGCTCGGGGCCAGGCCGGGGGTGCGGGTCATAGCATATCTCTCGCGATATTATCCGGGGAGCAGGGCTCTTACTGCTTCCTAATTCAACTTCTCGGCTTTTATATAACCGGGGAGTCATCTGTCGGTCGCTCGCCCCTCGACCAAGACGTCAGAGACGATGTACGTAGAGTTTGGAATCCGTCGGAATTTGTTATGGAACTTTAAAGTTCCATTTAGCGACGCGCGCTGCATAACGTGATTACGAGATCGGAAAGTTTTGCTCGTTTGTTCCCCACCCTCGTGCTATGCTTTCGCTTCTGCGGTGGCTGTCCTATATAACCCGACATCATCTGCACGCCGCTCGAATAAAGAATCGGGGGAGCGGCGGCAAGAAACGGGCGAGTACGCGAATAAAAATCTGAAGTGCAGCAATATTCTCTCGTTTTGACTCGCGTATAATAACTCAATTTGCGAAATTTCCTTTAGCCAGCCGAACAAACTCGCGCGTTCGAGGAACAGGGTTGCGCGAAATGTTCCCCGACGCCGGTTCATGCGTGTGCGTGCGCGTCTGTGGGCCCCGGCGACGCGTAGCTCAAACCATCGAAAGAAGCTTCCGCCGAGGAAAATTATTGCTATACCTTTTTACTATTATGCCCTCGAACACAACGCAATATCATAACCCGACTTTTGACTTGCGACGAATTTCAAACATATGAGAAGATTAGGTATTTATACAGCCAAGCGAAACGCGGTTGCCGTCTACGTAGCCGCCACCGCCGCCTACGCTTTTTTCAATTAAAACGGCGATCGTATAAATTTTAAAATGCGTTGCCCTTACAAGTTAATCTTAAAATTTTATTATCTGAATTCATTCTTCTTAATTATGCGAGGCTCAAGTTTTAGCATAAGCAAACAAAACCACTCTGCAAAAGGTAATTGTGCCCAACAAAAGCTGCGCTTGTAGCGTTTAAGTTGTAAATGGCGCATGCAGGCGTATTAATTTATTTTTAACACAATATGACGAATGTTTCGTTTTTCGAAAACAATACCTTTTAATGCTCGCCCGCGTATAATTTCGCGAGGCTGTAAAAACGTGAAGCGGAATAGAAAATACGCGACTGAAACACGAAATCGATATTAAACAAATTTAATAAGCATTTGCGTTGGGCTTTTTTGTCTCTGACATAATAATGTAATTGTAGTCAAGATTCAAACAGCATCAGTACCAGACGATTTGAAATTTTATATTTCCACCAAATTCTCCCTCGAACGTATATTTAATTTCTCTCACTCGTATAAAATCATTTTATTCGTTTTTTAATCGATGCTTTTCGAAATGTGATAAGTCGAGCTTGAACTTATTTTTAGGCGATTTCAACCAACTTTCGCTCGCCATTTCAATAATGGGCGAGTTAGTTGAAATTAGATAAATAATTTTTTGCATACAGCGGTGCAGTATTTTTGATTACCGGAAAAAGTCGTCGATCAGCAGCGAAGAAACGAGAAAAAGGCCGTTGCATAGAGTCGAAAACAAAAAATTCACTATGCAATGAATTTTAGTACTGCGTTTCTTTTTACGCGGTTTCGCAGTAATGAAACTAGAGCCAGAATTGAAAATAGCACCGTCTCTCTCTCTCTCTCTCTCTCACTCGCTCTCTTTACACGTCTTTTTATTCCTCGTTCCACCTCCTGCCTTAGACGCGCGCACACTCGGTGTATATGAAGAAAAAGGAGAGCAGCGGGAAAAAAGAGAAGCAGGGCTCAAAGAATTTAGCCGCCGCTTCCTACTTGGCCCCGAAACACCAGGCGAAACACTAGGCGAGTTAAGCATATACAGTTTTATTTGGAGCTCGCCAGGGATATGAGATTGTAGTGCCAACTGTACTCACCTCTAACGAGGTTCCTCAAGCTCGATTGCGCGAGTGGAGGCAAGACAACGACGTCCTCCGCCTGGAGTAGGCAGGTATGCATTCACCGGAAGGAGGAAGCCGCTCAGGAATGTAACCCGATAGATAACGCGTTTACTCGACCGTTGTATGCAGCGGAGAGCCGGTTAATTGCCAGAATTGATACGAGGCGGGTTGCAACCTTCGCCCTTCGCCCTTCGCCCATTCCGGCTCTGACGATCAGCCGAGGAAATGATCCGTTTATTTCCTTCCTCGGAATACGTGCTCTACTTTTTGCCCATTTCCCGATGCTCTTTCTTTCTCCTCCCGTGTAGTGCATCTATGTTTAGCTGAATGACATCGAATGTCCTTGTAAACATTTGTGTCGCGTCGTCGTTGCAGTTAAACAAAGTGTGGCGGATCGACTGCCGTAAAGAAGTTTCTCGGTTCGTTAGTCAATCGTCGAATTCCTCGTGACTTTTTCTTCCAAATTCGGTTATCGCGAAGAATGGACGAGAGAATGTAAAAAATTGAGAAATGTATGCCGTGATAGGTCAAGGAAGTTCTCCCTGATAATATGATTCGGCAAACTTCGCTTGTTCCTAGAAATTCCTCTAAGAGTTTCGCTGAATTCTAGCGAATTCTAGGACTCTTGGACTTTCCCAAGATTGTGTGAATTGGATTTGATCCTCTGCGGTCTTATTCTTGGGTTTGTCAGCTACACATTTTGAGGGCCATCGTGATTTAATGCGCTATTACGGAGGAAGATTTAAGAATTTCTCACTTGCTTTATTTTTTACCTTTAAGCGTTATTAGTGCATGAAAATTAATACTCTTACTTCGTAAATGGCTGACTAGCAATTGTGTTTTATCACGTAACGATATTTTTTTCATTTCTATCGTATTAAACGAGAATACTCGATATGAAACATGATATCATGACGTTACATTTCTTAAAAGTTACATTGTTAATCATCCATATTTTGGTATTTTAAAATTGGACATTGAAAATCTTTATCCGCGTGTAATTTCAATAAAAATTTCCATTTATAATTACTCTGGCCCCAGGATTCCTCGACAACTTTTTCGATGCCGCGAAAATTCTTGGACGTCGCTTTGTGCCTTATATTCTGGTACGCAACCCTCGGCAAAATTGCACATTTAAGCGAGTCGGGGCGGCAAAGTGCGTTTAATTGGCCCATTTTCTACTCGCCGCGAAATACTTGCAAGCGAAGCGTGCAAACATGCCAAAGGACTACTGGCATACGGGTGCGGAAAGCTGCGCGAGCTCTCGTAACCACCCACGCGCCCACCCCCAGATACCTCGTACCGCCAAAGAGAGAGATAAAGGACACGTGTAAATTCTCGGTACTGTACGTACACCCGCCCTTCGGATCGCGTTTTTCACCAGGCGCTTAGAGGAAGGGGCGGGGGGGGTGACTCACTTCGCTCTTTGTGCTTAGTTTTCCAGCTTTGTACGTTATTATTCAGTTTTTGTTTTTTCCCCTTTCGCTTTTTTAGTGACTTGTCCTTTTGCCTGGGCCACTTTGTTGGATACCAGCAGGGCCTTTAAAATGCTGGAACGTGCTCTGCATTTACTCTAATTTGAAGTTTAATATTTTAAGCATTCAGGACTCTTTGCGAATGATAGATTTAGCTTACCTGCCAAATTGCCGTTTTCGAATTTATTTTTATTTTTATTTCTCGAATAATGCCTTTCAATTTTTCGAATCGATGTCCCGTCTCCTTTGGATGTTTCGCATTTTTGCACAATGAGTGGAAACACTAATTCTCTTTTCATTTTATAATTTAATGTAACCTTTATGCTAATGTAATTTCCACTTTTTGAAATTTTTAATTATATCTCGAAAAAATTACACGAATGTTTAAAAAGTATGGTGTTCTTACATTAGATGTAATTTATAAAATAACCTCGGCTATTATTATAATTGGAATTATATTTTAAAAACTTAATTTTGCTCCGAACTTGTAATTACGAATTCCCAATTAATTTTAATGTTATGTGAAAAAATATTTTTCGTCTGGCGAGGTGACTCGGTTTTTTTTGCGAAAGATATATTTTCTGAAAAGTCAGGTGGTCACGATTTGTTGGTTAAAGTGCTGGGAACGTGCTTGAGAGAGAAAGAGAAGGAGTATAGCTGTAGTATATGATAAGTGTTTGATTGTACGAGATACAAGTCACCTGCCAGGTATACTTTTTTCGCGCGAAAAATGTTTGGATAATTTCTGAGTCGATAGCCGGTCAAAGCGTCAAAGCAAGTTGTCGGCGCGTACATGGATTCTGAATTTAAGTGGTACTAGCAGACTGTGCTATTCCGAGATGTAGTGAGAAAATATCTTTGTATAGCATTAGCCACAAGCAGTGAACGGCAGAGCTGTGTATGAACAAACTAAGGAGAAGCGAGAGGAAAGATAGAAAAGCAATTTCACAGGGAGATCGAATTTGAGAGCGAATTCCTCTCTCTTGCGCGCGCGCTTCTGTCGAGGTTTCAGTTTAAAGAGAAAATATGTGTGTGAACAGGTAGAAAGGCTAGAGGGAAATGTCGGACGAGAGAGACGATAAAGTAAAAAAAGCTTGGGAAATCGTTATTAAGAGATTCGCTTGGAGCGTTAAAATATTCCCAGCGGCTGATTTCGACGCTACGCGCCTGGCGCTTGCTCCCGGCTTTTTTGTCTCTCTCTCTCTCTCTCTCTCTCTCTTTCGTTACGTAACACTCCTCGATCGTGGGTTGGTTAGCGCTATATCTAATGCGTATTTTGCTCGGTTCCCATCTCACTTTTTGTCTTTATCGCCCCGTCCGACCTCTTTGAAAATCTCCCGCCTTATACCGGGACAAAGAGAGAGAGAGAAAGAGCAGGAGAAACGGGCTGCAACCAACCGAGATTCTTTATTGTTTTGATCCGCGGTGCGTAATTTCTTTAACTTTTTTCGCGTGTTTTATACGCACGCGCATTAAGGGGAGTGGATAAAGCATAAACCGAGGCGTAACTCCTCGATTTTAATACGAGACTTATGCTTTTTCCGTATATTTGTATGTGCATTACCAGTGGCAGCAGCCAGTATTAACATTTACTGTTAAGAACGGCTGGAGGTAAGCACGACATTTCACTGCTCTGGATAAATAAGGCAGGAGCGAACGTACAAACGTGAGTTCGTACCTTTGTAAACGCGACAAAGTTTATATATAGCAAGAGGAATTACGCTGCGCGAACTTCTCGGCGTTTCCGGGACTCCTGAGCTTTTATTTTGTGGAGCGCGAACATGCGCGATTGTTTATGTATGGCGATGTACTACGTGTATATTTTAGCGGTGTTTTTCCTTCTCTCCTTCTTTTCCCGTTTCGGCGCGATGATAGCTAGCGAGTTTTGACAGACGTTTTATGGCCCTCCTCGTAAAAATTATGATTTCTTTAATGGCGGCCTGTTTAACGCGTTGTTTCAGTGGTACCCCTCGACGCGGCATTATACCTGCGCGGACTTTCCTAGAATTCTAAAAATTTCGGACAATTCTAACAAAACTACCAACTTAATTAACTGTCTGCATTGTCGAGGAGAATATTTGTCGTTTGTAAATTATTCGGAATGCCTGCGTTTGTTTACATGTTCAAGAGTAGCCGCCCATAAATAAGATAAGTAATTATCTTATTTAT
Organism: Platyscapa corneri; assembly: GCA_018907185.1. Taxonomy (NCBI): domain Eukaryota; kingdom Metazoa; phylum Arthropoda; class Insecta; order Hymenoptera; family Agaonidae; genus Platyscapa; species Platyscapa corneri. Next base: position 2,706,644 of record JACCHW010000026.1, on the reverse strand, counting down.
CGTATGCAAAAATCCCAGGCAAATGTTTTTGCGCGTTAGGAAAACATTTGCGAAAACTCGGCCGTCATTTTTGTGAAGCAAGAATTTTCGCGAATAGAATCTTCGTTAAATATTTTTCACTTTATAAGAATATTATAAATCATTTTTATGGATGAATAAATTGCTTCTCCTTTTATACGCTTTCGCGGGCTAAAGTTTTATATCCGCGGATGTTATTATTTTTTCACGCTTTTGACAAACACGTACAATACTCGCGGGATGTATAAGAATTAAATTTACTCTACGTATCTAAAAATTATACCCATTATTACTGACAAGGGAATCATAGCGATGTATCCGACTCCAATTTTAATCAAACTTGGTAAAATTGTAAAGAGGGTGGAAGCATTTCGCGAGTACTGCTCTACTTTACCATATTTCTGCTATTTTTATTATTTAACTCTATTGTGATGTTGCTTGCTATCGCCAGGATAGCCAATAAGAGATAACGAAATTTTTTAAACATTTCATAACTCGTAAATGGCCAAGAAATTTAAGTTCATTGAAGCGTAAGAAGAAAAAATTCAAGTAGTCATGTGAGTTTAATTTTCACTTCACGAAGCACCCGAACTTTAATGAAATAAAAATTAAGTAAAAGATACACTCATCTTTTAATCCGAGAAGAGCAAAGCAATTTTAAGCAGGTTAAATCTGTCCAAATATTTTTTTAACGAGCTCTGATATAATTTTTCATCTGCATCGCGCAACGCACGTGTATTTTAATATTTTGTCTTTTAAATACGTACGCGTATCGTCAATTTAGTTATTTAATAAATTCAAACAATAATGATTTTACGTTAAAGCGAGGTAAAAAGTTCTTATTCTAACCCTTCGCGAAATGTTAATTTTTAATTGTATTTCGTGCAATATTGAGAATTTGACGCAAATTTTTTCACTTCATATTCCGATATTTCGTATTTCATTAGAAAGTTTTAAAATTTTCCTAACACTTTTAACATTGGACGAGTTATACAAGTTCAAAAGTTGTTACAATATGATGTAACAATATGAAATTCGTTTATTGGACAATGCGCTCACGTCTACGTTATTTGACTAAAATCTAATATAAATTTTAATTCGATTATTCTTTGATAATTTTATCATCCTCCCTCCAGTCTGAAAATGAATTTCAATATCGAAATCAAAATAAAGTATATTTTTGTCACAGCAGTTTAATAAACATACTGAATATTACTCCGTGCGACTTAAGTTTTTTTATTAATCTCTCGATGCTCAATATCTACATCATCACAAAGTTGTTATCGAAATGCTACTTTTTTGGAAATTAATTTTGCAATATTCAACATCTAAAAATTGGATTACGTATTTCGTTAATACGTCGAATGTTAAAAATAATTTTATCTCTGATTAAATTATTAATTCAAGTGAAATTATGCCTGTGCTTTGGAAAAGTTGGCAGTCGATAAAAAGAGGAGAACAATGAAAAATACAATATCCGCAAATGCGAGTATCCTTTACTCGTATTACTAGCCCAGTTCATCTCAGTTTTGTTAATATTGTAAAAAAAAATGCATTCTTTATTTTTACATCAGTTATGCGTAAAACAACTACTCCGAACTTAGCGTTTTATTAATAATTATAAATTGTGCGCTTTGCAGCGAGATTAATAATGTTGCGAGTAGATGCAATGAAATTGGTTTTTCCCGTAATTAAGAAGTTCGTAGAGTTTCAAACGAATATCTACTTTCAACGAAGCTTACGAAAAACAACGCGAATTTGACAATTACGGTCGTTGATCGAACTCGTTAAAATTACACAGTATTAATAATAGATTCGAGCGAGTAATTTAATAGATTAATCAAGTTAGTAACAAGGCAATTTCTATGCAATGTAGCGATAAGTATATTTAAAAATGTACTTACATTCTCGCGGCTCGCGGCTCGCAAGAACGAAATTCCGAAGTTTTTAAGTGCAATTACGTATCGCGTTACATAATCTTCGTTTCCGGAAATCCATGGGAGGAGGCGCATACCTAATCACGAGGCACAACGGACCAACTCCGACATTAGCCCTTGTTATGAAGCACGAGAGCAGAAAGAAGAAAAGTCAATACTTAAGCTCCGTTCGGCGGTGGGTTATTGTGAGCCGTAGTAAGTACGAAATCGACCATCGGACTCGTTTTCTTTCCGCGTCACATACTCGGCTGCCCGAGTTCCGCTCACGTATGCGAGACACAGCACCCACTCACACGTAAATTTGAATTCGAGCACGTGGATTAGAGCCGAGACAAGTTGTACCATCAGCACAGCTCATAAGGGGTACCTACTTTTGTCTCCTGCCTCCTCGCAGCGGACCAGCGTTTTTCCGAGCGTTTCTCTGTCTCTTTTTTGTGCTCGAGCGCTAACGCAAAAGATAAATAGCGCTCGGAGTCGTCGGGAAAGAAGTGGAGCGACGGGGCCGAAGGGGCAAAAAGGGGCAGGACTCGTCCGTAATTAACGCAGCGTTTAGACGACTTCGATTACCGAGCTTCTCATTAGCCCGGGACCTCGTTACGTTGCGTGATAGATAATATCTCGTTCGGCTGCGGATGTAAAAAGTTGCTTAGCGGTTTGCTCTCAACGACACACAAGCGACACACACGCCGAGCGACTGTTTTTCGCATATTATATTCGTACGTGTGTGCAGTTTAGATTTATCCGAACGACTCGGCGAAGGAAGCGGTTAGGAGGCACGAAAATTTTTCTTATAATTCAGAAAGCCAGCTTGCACTCGCATTAAAGTAATTATGGAGCTGAACGTGCAGGGGGGTTAAAAGGAACTAGGTTTTCGCCCGTTTTTTCTTTGTCGAAGAAAGGAAGAAAGCGGCAAATTATACGACGATGAATGGAAAATAAAGTTTATTAGCCGTTAATTGAGTTGTTTGTTTGTAAGCATTTATGCGCAAATTGTCGAGTTAATTGTTTCATTATGCGAATTGTTTGTTTGCTGGATCGAAATAGCTCAGCATATATAATTAAAATAGTAATTAACAATGGTGATCGCTAATAAGCGATCGCTCTCGAAAGACTAACTCGGAATTTAATTAAAAATAGATACGTTCGCTCGATGAATAATTAAGTAGAGCAATTAATTTCATAAACAAAAAAGCCGCCGAATTGCGCCATTAATACGACTATTATTAAAGCTAATTCCGTTTGCGCACCGCACGTGGATTCGGCAGCCGAGCGAAATGTAATACCGCACATCTATCTCCTTATGGTGAGCAAATATTCAGTCAAAATTGAAATGCCGTTGATTCCCAAATTTATATTTTAACGAATGTAACGCTAATACGTGAAAATAGCGAAGCTTTGTACATCGCGCGCGCGCACAAACGCGAAATTCAATTTAAGAAAATATTCGTAAAAGCAATTAGATTTTCCAACAAATACTCGTCGAGCAAAGAGAAACAATTAAAATTTGCGGCTAGCTTCTACTTAAAATATTATTGCGTTCAAATATTATAATTTCGAACGAAGCCCATATTTCCAGAGTAAATCCATTCGAAGGCCAAATTCCATTTTCATTTAATAAGATTAATTCTCTGTGCTTTTAACTAGTCGGCGTTTGTATCAAAAACCAAATCACGGCCTGAGTCTTGTCCACATCTGTCCCGAAAATACTTCTTTATCGTTAAAGTGAACGATAAACTTCTCGAGATTCCCATCTGTTTTATGAAAAAATCAGATAAGTGGCTGAAAATACAAGAGAAAAATGGAGGCGCAATGCAACACTCGGTTTTGGCGTCGCTCTCGTTCAAGTTTATTCGTCTAGCTATGCTCTGTAAGTGTACCCGAATGGACGTCATCGGGTAGCGACAAAGACACCCATACGAGTGCAATTGGCCTCGTCGAGTGCTGTCAATCCGAGAGACACAATGGCGACGCTACCGATTCTCCGATAAAACTTTTCACGCGCGCCTCGTTGTTTTCCGCACAACTCGGACGTAACAATATTAGCTTTTCTTTCGCGCGAGCACCTGCAAGGACGCGCATTTTGTACCGATGGATCGAGCACCTCTGCACTGCTTCAAAGGCTATTAAAATTAGCCTCGATTTTAACAATTTCACGCAGATGCATCGCAATGCGCTGTTCGTTACATCGCTATGAATTGGAATTTCTGCTTGGCTCGCGTCTCTTCTTCGCATTTTCGGAAATTGTTCGGATTCTTTGATTATGTGGATATTCAAAAACTTGATCGACTAGATTTACCATGTATTTCTCGCATGAATTGCGTTTTCCATTATTGGACGAACGATGGTCAGATTACTGCGCGAGTTTCTAAGACAAATCATAGAGAGACGCTGCGCAAAGAACGAATCACTCTTGAAGGCGGTTTTCATAAATATGCATGACCGCGCTCACTATTCGCATTAATGCGACCATAATCGAAAGTAGGTATTACTAATGGAAAAACAAGTAAAGAAGGAGGCGGTACTTTTAAGATAGAGGTAGAATGGTAACTCGGTGATTAATGATTGGTAAAAGTTTGAGATTATGACCAGACAACGCTGCTGGATGAAAGTACTTGTCAAGAGTGGCGTGAAGAGTAATTTAAAGTTAAGACTAAGGCAAATGGCTCAATCATTTGGCACCTACTATAGGAAGTTCAAGTTAGAACAAGCTATCGAATATTAAAATTATGAGAAAACTAGGAACTAAGAATTTTAATTGATGGCAAAGTAATTTGAATGCGCGAACTGCAAGTTCGAACGGTGTCAAACATCAAATATTTTTTACTCGAGCGTTAATGATATTCGCGCACCAATCGGTAATAAAAGCTCACAATTTACAATTTACATTTAGTCAACAAGGCATTCCCACCCAATTTAACGTTGCATCGATTAGAATGTTTTCCTTTTCTCGAGACCGTCCAAACAGTCCCCCCCTCCTATCGATCAAGGCCCGCAATTAATCAAGTAAATTAAGCTTTTATAATTTCCGTCGAGAAGGATAGCGAAAATTTACCCGTGCATTTGGCCACCTCGTCATCGCCACATTTCCCATCGGCGCGTCGAACCATACCGTCTGCCCCGATGGAATTAAAGCGCATCGTCCCTCTTTTTCGGTCCAACTTGAGCGCTGCATATCAATCCCCTCGCGGGCTCATTCCCCTCTTCATTCCGCGCTGCTTCCCTCCTAGACTGCTCGCGAGCCTGGCTTATCCGATTTCAAGAACATGATCATCGTAAACATGCACGCGCTCGCTCTCGCATCCCATTTCCGCAATCGCATCTGCGGATTTGAAGATGCGCTGCGATATGCCTTGTGGTCTACAGCAGCGAGGGAGGGAGGGACCGCGAGCGGGCGAGCGAGACAGAGCAGTAAGTCCTTTACTCCGTAGTAAGGGTAATTCAGAATGTGCTTGGAATTTTCGAGTGTTTCGGAAGTAATGCATGAATAGCCTCGACAGTGAAGAGAAATGAAAGCCAAAGAGAGTGCTTTAAAAAATATAAGAACTCATCTTGGATGCGCGTAAAACTCGAGCTCCTTTGCTCGCTTTCAATATATTTACTTTTAACCAAGGATAATGTTCAAGTTACTTTTCATTATACAAGCATTAACTTTAATCGATCGATCGTAAAGGCCAGAACCATGTCCTTTCTCGTTCCGGTTCAATCTAACAAATAGAACTTTAATTCGCGTTCGAAATCTTGGCGAGTGCCATCTCCACTATAGTGTAAAAAATGTTACCTCGCTCAATTTTATTAATAAAAACAATCCACGTAATGTATTTCGAATTATATTTTCAAAAGCGCTGCGGTATATGCACGCGCGAATTACGCTTTGCATCTGGTTATTTTTTAAAAAATCAATTAATCTCGCAACACTTGAACTGTAGACTGATTTTATTAGAACAGTTAATATATACATATGTATATAAGTATGCGTACGCGTCAGCGAGCACACATGTGAATAGGGAATAAACTGTTTGTACGGCATATTAATATCGAGTGGTAATCTTTACAGTAAAGTACTGTGGATTTAATAATAAATCTTTTATTTAATACCACGATAAAAACTTCTTTTAAAAAGCACAAGCACATTTTATCGTTTACACCGATAAAAATCTCATTATTTAATAAAAAAATTCGTGTCACGCGAGAGCTTTTGCGAATAGCCTTTATTTATTGCTTAGAATGATAAAAAAAAAGCATCCATTGTTGGCCGCACAAGGAAGCGACGAGCAAAGAAAAATGGTTAAAATTATTCAAGCACAGCTTTGTAGACTCTCTAGAGTCCGCCATTAACAACAATTGACGAAGTAGCTTTCTACGTTTCTTGTGGCTTGGGGCACTCGAGTAAAAGTCTAGTGCTTTGAAAAATCGCTAGACGGGCGCTTCTCACCAGAATCGATCGCGATGTTGTCTGAGGTTCGATTCGCAGCCGAGTAGTCGACAGAGGAATCTGTTCATTTTTTCCTAACCAAGGTTCCCCCGTCCCTCCCCCTTCATTCATCATTGTAGATTTGACGGAGAGGGGCAGGGCGACGTAATATTCACGGCACACGGTCTTAAAAATTTGTAACGCGGAACGGCGAAGGTGAGGAGGAGAGCGGCGTTAGCCGAGGAAACGGAGCGTGACCGTTCGCTCGAGCTTATCGCTCCACTTCCGACACCTAATCGATCTGAACCACCATCCTCGTTTTCTCATCCGGATGCCGAGTCTCTGCTCGGCTCTCGACTCTCGATGGCGGTGAATCCCTGCGGCTCCTCGACTCCTGCCTCGGCTTGACTAACGCTCGGCCCTGCGGGCGGCTGACGACGGCTGGCAACTTCTTACAATCACGATTCGAGATCGCTTACTTTCGCGGAACAATACCAACGAGACAACTTTTGTCTCACAGTTATTTACTTGAAAACCCTTCGACTTTACTTTTTTCGGACGCTCTCTTTCGTCCCCTCCAACTGCTGCCCCTCGGGACTCTTTCGCTCTTTGCTCTCACCCATTGTTCTCTCCATCTCTTTAATTTTCTCATTTTTATTGCGTACCGAGTACTGCATCCATCATTCCTGAAACCTCTGCTAAGACGTTCCTCAAGTGAACATTACACCGGAGAACAAGACGTATCTCTCCTCCGCCTTTTAAATGCTGAGCATAGCTTCGATAAATCATAAGTTGCGTTTTGTACAATCGACGAACAAATGAGACTCTTACTCAGCTGAATAGACTAAAACACAAATCCTTAAATTTCCAGATGATTCTTTGAAATGGAATGGCTCGAAAAAACGTTAATACATAGCCGTTATCTTCATGCCGATCGAGCTTGCGACCAATATCTTGCTGATATTAATTTTTTTAATGCCCTCCTTTATTCTTGGAATTTTAATTCGAGCTTTCTTTCTCCTTTTATGCTAATTTAGGCGCGCAACGATTTTTGAAAATTATACCGATTCGCGTAAGCAGATCAACGGAAAAGACAATGATTATTCGGAAGACTGTTTGGAATTGACACGCGAGCGCATTGCCAAACAAGTTCGTAAAGCAGAGTCGGCACAGATAATTGTAACGGATTAATAGGATCGAGTGGCATATTAAAAGTGTATTGGCAGAGACTCAACTCGGCATTTGGAAAGTTCGAATGTCCCTGCAACCTAAATCTCGCGCGGCACTGCTAAACCAGAACCATTTTTCCGCTTCCGCGTTTATACTTGCAACTTCCTTAATTTTTCCATCCATTAGCGTCCTCCTCCTGTCTTACCGAGCGCCAAAAACTGTGGAACTCGCCTTCTCGCCAGCACTAATGGCTCTACTAGCCGGCCATATTTCATTTGTATTCCGCGACTCGAGAATACGCGCTCGTACATGTGCGATAACTCAAGTGTATGTACACGGAGCCGCGCACGCTCGAGAGTGCATGCAATACGCACGAGCGTACGGCCGCGTGTGCGTCTGTGTGCGGGAGTCGAGTTCTGCGGCAGTCGGGGTGTAGCCGGAAGCGCAGAGCGACGCGCGTGCGAGCCCCTCTTCATATTTTAGATCACGTCTCTTGCTTAAACTGCCGTTAACTGTAACACCGTGCGAGCTTATACGTTTCACTGTAGAGGAGAGCTGCTCAAGATGGAATGCCCGGCGTTTGTTTCGACGCAAAAGCTTTATTTACAACTAGAACCTCGTGACTCGGGAATTTTTTCATTTTTAACCAAATGCATAAAACTTTGTAACTCAATCTTATAACTCGTTTAACAAGTATATTGTTCAAGATGCAAGTATAATTCGGTGTATTCGATCATTTTGAAATCTACTGCGTTTCTTACTTTATCGCGCTACCGAAAACGATATGGAGAACAATAAATTTTTACCAATAATAGGTCCAGAAATTCGCAAAACCATTCGAAATAATCCGGATAAGTATTAAAAACATAATGGTAAAGTAACAATGTCGTTTATTCTGTATTATAATTCATTGAGAAAAATTGGTAGGTTTCGACTACAGAAAATATTTTGTACAATCTTACAGACAGATTTAACACTTTCGTGAAATATATACATTCGAATTATTATAAATAAAATAAGCAAATAAAGAGCAGAATATTCTACGCTTCTTACAGAGTATAATGAAGTCATAGAAAATATCGGCAAATTTATCAATATAAATACATCCGAATGAATATTATTTTAGATGCATATGTATAGAGTTCAAGATGTAAATATTTTCATTGAATGAAATAGATTATTTAAATATGACATTTCACAAACAATAGCTATGATTAGCGCCAGTGTAAGAAATGCAACGAATGCAATTATAAATACACATGTTTAAATTTGTGGAAAATGCGAACTTTATACAAGAAATACTATGGACTTGACACCCAAACTTAAAGGTTATATTTTATCAATTTACGAATTCATTTTCAGACAAGCATATAAAGAATTGTATAAAGTTATAACTTTGCATATTACGATAGATTTCATTAACATCAAGATTGAAATCAGAACGAACAGAATGTAATGTGTTAGAGAGTAAATACATTCAGGTTGAAAAAGCGCGTGTGTGGATTTTATACGGAGGTTAAGATTTTCTAGTGCGCATATAATTGTATCAGTTGTAAATAGCCCATGAAAATTTCTATTGAAACGGGATTATATGCGTGTGAATAAGATGCGGCGGAAAATCTCCTTTAACTATTCATGTAAATCTTGATCGATTTTGAACGAGAAATGTATTATTTCGTATTTTTCGTAATCTACGATTTAAATGCACAATTGATTTTGAGATGGAAAAAATTTCATTCGACTACTTGAAGAATATCGAAAAATTAAAAATGCACATAACGAGAAAAAAATAAACGAGAAAAAGATGTTGGAAAAGCGACTCTGTTATACTGTAAAAAATCAGCGAATCATGAACAAAATGGGTCGAGTGGATAATGACTCTTTAATAATGAAAATAATAATATATAATAAAGTAAACATTAAAGTATTTTGGAAGCGACACCAACGAGACAATCAGTCCTCAGCGTGAATTATAATCTCGACGGACATTACACAAGAGTATTGATTGATTCGAAATCAAATGGACATACATCACGTTGGCGTCATTCAAACGTGCAATTAATTAAACGATTCCTGCTGAAAGTAGACCGTCTAAGGTAATAATTGGAAAAAAGTTTAGGATAAAACGGTATTTCAAAAGTTTCACGGAATATTAGAAGAATTAAGAAATTACGACAAATGCAGAGCCGACTGTGGAAGAAAAAACAGTCGACTGCAGAGCTGTTATATTGAATGCAAACTACGACACTTTACGAAAGGGAAGTTGATAAAAGTTTTAAAATCTAAAAAGGCCAATGGTAAAATATCAAATAAATTGCACAATTCAAGGAAAATGAATTGCAAGGCGAATAGTGGCGTAGGATTGCTTGTTACAACTGTAGGCACACAAAATATCTAGCCACCAAGTGCTATAAACTTAAGCGTGAGATGTCAGAGGTTTCCTCCGCAATGTATTGACGCAGAAAATCGAGGACTTCCCTCCAAGTATAAGCACCAGCGCTTAAAGCATCTTCACATGCTATACATCATACGAATGCGGTATCGCTCTGTATGATAATTATTTGTGTGTGGTTAAGGAAACGCGCGACGGGACTCCTGAGTCTATTGTTTATTCTTAACGCCACGTTAAATTCGGAATCTATAATTAGCATAATAAAAGATCGTCGTGTCCTGTTAAATGTGTGAAAAGTAATAAATAAAAATGACTGTAACGATTTTAAACCTATCGGTTGATATAATTCTCGATTAAAAACTGAGAGTCTACAGCGGAACGTGATAAAAGTTAATGGAATAAAACTAAATTTAAAAGTATTCGTTGTTCCAAATAAAACTACCGTTTTCCATGATATTTGATCGTAATTTTAAGCCTTTATTTGAAATCCATAGTGAGTGATAACGTCGGAATGTTGGAACAAAATAATGAAATTCTCTGTTAAATGGCAATAATTTCAGGGCGCAAAGTAGAAATGAGTATTACAAAATAAACAAAAATTCATATTAAATATTAAAAGAAAAATCAGTAGTACGAAAGAAACGAATATTTGAAAGAAATTTGTAATTTTTTCAAATCAGTAGATTAAGATATGATTTTCAAAGATCTGTAATTTTGAAATTTGAATAATCTAGTGCAGCTGCAAATATTTGTTATGCCAGTTACTTGAAAAAACAAGTGCTTCATCAAAGTTTTTTCCGATACGACTGTTCATTTGTGTAATACTTTCTTAGTAAAAAATTAAAAAATTCGCTTGCATACGGATTTTTATGAATTTAAAAAATGATAGTAAAAGATAATTACTTAAAGGAGCTCATTAAACATAAGATAAAATATTATAAATCAAAAATGAGTTTTTCACGTAAAATAAATTTTGTTATTCTGCTTAGGAAGTGCGAATAATCCGCGCTAATAATTATGAGATTGCCCATTTTTCTAAAACGCACGTGCAATTTTTTTAAACTTTGCAATAAAATGCAAAATATTCCTATGTGAAAATAATATTTTTAGATGATCTTCCGCGACCAAAGAGTGCAGTACTTGAAATCGGTTTCCTATGTTAGAGAATAACTGCGGCGGAAGCGTAGCTTCACAGTTTTGAATTACGAGTAGCGATCTCGCTATAATTTATACGACTAAATAGTCTTATCATTTACATAGCAGAAATTATATTTAAAATTATTACTATCCTTGATAGTTTTAATTAATTATTCGATAAACGAAAGTCTTAGATTATCTAAAAGGACACTATTTTTAGAAAACTTATAAATGTAACAGTGAATAGTTACACCTTTGAAGCACCTGAGCGGCTTAGCATATCCTACAATATAATATTGTTTTAAAAAAATTAAAAATAACCTCCTCTAATTATTAAAGAAAGCATGAAATATGCGAGAGTTGATCTAATGCATTCTCGATTGCGGAAGATAAATATCACGTGAACAAGCCACGATAATTTTAAATAATTAATTATTCAAAATAAATAAAGTGGTTTGCTTCTATGAAATAGAAAAGAAACCAAGTGATTTTATCAAAATATGTAAAATGCCGCTTAAATATTATAGAAAGGATGCCAGAAACTAAGTTGAACAAAGTAATCAAATCAAGAATGTGAAAAAAGCATTAAATGTTTTCCAAAAACGTTTCAGAATTTTAAGCAACTGCAACATGAAAGATTGTATAGAATAATTAAGGTATTTATAATTAATGAATGTACATGTGTGTGTATGTGAGTGTGTATTAATTGCCGTCGAAATCTTGAGCACAAATAGGCAAGGCAAGAGTTTGAGCAGCTACGTAATAACATCGGGGTAGGCAAAACTTGTAGATACATTAAATAAGTGGGATCGAGTAATTGGTTGCGCTAAATTAACGTTAGATAATACAAATTAATATTATATTGAAAAATTTCCGAGTAATTAATTGGGAAATATCAGTGATAAAATTAAAATAGCACTGGAGCTGTGGACGAGCGATCAATTTGTTAAATCAACGGAAATCAGGAACTTAAATATTAGGAGATCTATAAAAAGCAACAAGTAAGTTTATAGCTGAAAAGGAAATAGCGTTTATATCTTTTTTGTAACCGAATACTCGCTGTTATAAAATATTAACCCAATTCTTCGGTAACTACGTAATTGATGCCTCAATTTCAAGGATTTTAAATGTTTTTAAAGCTTTTGGGGTGTAATTGAAATGTTGTGACAGATATCGAGAGCTTTTATGTCGCGTTTATATCTTGTATAGGAATTATGGCTGACAATCATAGTTATCCATAATTTTAGAAATCAATCGAATTTATATACACGTATAGACTTGGAAAAAATTGTCTAAAAATAAAGAAATTTCTTATTAGTGTTGTTAATATTTAAATTTATGTTTATATATCGTAGAGCTAAGGGCAATTCAACGCTAATAGTTTAAAATTTCAAAATAGATAAGCTATAAATATTATGAATGGAAAAGGACAAATAACTAACGCCCCGTAGAAAAGTCAGCATTAGTCTCGGAGTATTAAAAGAAAATTTATGGAAAACACGATTTTCGACGAGGGAATACATGGGTGTGAGTGTAAGATTTATAATGATAAGATACGTGTATATTTATTAAACACCCAAACGTGCACGCGCAGAAACGTAGAAAAAGTATATCGTGTAAGTTGCAAATGCACGAAAAGATTTAATTTTGGTAAATAAAAATTCGTATGTACTTTACGTATGAGTTATCAAATTTAGTAATACTAGAATGAAGATGCTCGTCTCTTTTTTCACAGCTTTTAAAATATGTTTAATCGTGTTCTAAGATAAAAAAAAGATGCACGGCAATCATAGCCCCTTTTTGTAGCTATAAAATCACATACTGGGCATTAATTCTTGAGTCGTGTGTCTAAAATCTATAATTTAATGGATTTGTTGAGCTGCTGGTTGAAAAAGAGAGAAAGGAAAACGTATGAAACAGTATTTTCTTAAAAGTCTGTCGTCAGATGTACGTGAAACCGCGATTGTATTACAACTGCCAATTTATTAATGCTTTTAATAACGTGTCAGTTTTTTCAGTCTTTGTTTCGGCATTTATTTTCTGCACGAACCCCAATAATGCAACGTAACGTTCATATAATTTTACCTACACACAGCTAAATTTGTCAATAGAGCTTAAACAACTTTCGAGTATTAAATAGTTTTCTATTCAACAATTCCAATCAATTATCGCGATATGCATCGTCGAACATTTGTCACGTTAAACGTTCATTTAAACAAAGTAAAGCTTTGATAAAAAATTTGCATCCTAACGGATACGCGAAATACCTGCCACGTGCTTTAATATTTTATAAGAAACTTCGTAAAAGTAATTTGGAAACGTATAAAGTGAATGGTGTGTTGGGGTAATTATTAGTGGCGGAGTAGGACCATCAATCTTAAATAGATTAAGTCAATAATGACGAAGAGCGTAATGGAATGGGAAAAGAAAAGTGCAGCGAGGCATGAAAACAGCCGTTAATATTTATCTACCCATAATATATCGATAGATCCTTGACTGTTTAATCAGAGTTTGTATTGCATATCTAGATCAGGGCTGCGGCCCCGAATTTTCAAGTGAGTATTCGTCCGTCTCTGTCCGCGCCGAGCACCGAAATCCCGGAGTCCGAGCCCTGAAGCTGAAGGTTCACAGGCGGCAGCGCAGCCCGAACGACAAACTCGCAGCGTTGCGATGCGAGCCCGAGTAAATTGATGCATTAATTAATTATAACGAACCGAAAGGAGGGTGTAGGCAACATTTGAGCCATCAGGGATCATATCCCTGTGACACGCGAAGCGGCGCTGCGGCAGTAACCAGCAGCAACCCTTGGCCGAATTATTCCGCGCTCCGTGTCAACCTGTCCGCGGACGCCCGTTCCCGGCTCTCCCCCCCCCCTCTGCACCTTTCAGCATCATCGAAGCCTGCGCGCTCACACGAGAGTCTGCGTGCGGATACGAAGCCGTCGCGTGTATCTACCGCCGCCGGATCTACGCTTCTTTAGCAAAAACGTGGCTCGAATCAAGGCGCATCTTACTTGGCTCCTCGGAGTTACTGCAACTCCTGTTATGTTCCGCGAAAAGCAGCGACATCCTTGGCAAGGACGATCGCGGTGCTTTTGTATCGAATGCGCTGTTTGGCTTTAGAGTTCATTTTGATATTCGCGGTATTGTATTTCAAAGGGAGCCCCTTAAGCGAAGCTTAATTTTAGAATTGGAGTCTGCGAGTCAACGCAATGGCATATTTGGGCAATATTTTCATAAAGATCTTATTTTAAAAAACAAAATGACGCACGCTGCTCGTGTTATGTAAGTTTTGTGCTTACAAAAGAAGCGGAATAAGCGCAATTTGAGACGAGGGAGGTTCGTATGTCCTATAAAAGCGTACTTGTACCTATAAGAACGATTAATCAAGGCATTTTAGCTTAATGTAGAGTAGCGATATATTAGAAAGCTGCAGTCGACAAGAAATGGCTCGTAAAAAATAGGTAAAAAAATATTCGAGGTGAAACGTATTTGAAAATTAGTCTATCATAAGTTTCTACCGTCTATTTATGCAACCACTGATACAGAGCCGCTTTTTACGTTGACTCCAGCAGCAGCCACTTCCATTTGCGTAATGACCCAAGTATACGTGACACTTGTATATATATATATAAATACACATATTTACATACGCTTGAGTTTGTGTGTGGAGATAGAGCGAGGAGAGAGAGAGAGAGAGAGAGAGATAGAAGGGAAAATGAGAGGGATAAAGCAACGGGACGTCGGAGCATTTGCCTTAAGACATTATTGGGTTATCAAGAATAAAGGCGCTAACGACTCTACGATGCTTATTTCGACAAAATATATCCTCTTCCAGAATTTTCCGGCGATTAAAGTTTCTTACTTAAGAGTTTCACCTGTCGTAAGGACTCCTTTTATTTATTCTGGGTTCGCCTCTTCCTTGCACGCGCCTAAATTTATCACGAGACGTTAGAGGCAATAAATGAGTTTCAGGATAGAAGACTGTGACACCATTATGGAAATTTTAATTATTAATGCGCGAGAACCATAATAATCATAAGGTATAAATAAACATGTCGTCTAATTTTCCTACAGCAAGTGTTGAAATTCATATAAACAAGACATTGCGAATGATTATTGACAGACTAGAAAGTTTTTTATTCTGTAGTTTATGAATCAAGACACTTCCTGCTTCAATTATTAGAATTAACTTTAGCTTCTGCCATAATTTTAAGTTAATTACTGTCAATTTCAACTTTCATCGAAATATAACACTGACAATTATACGTCAGAGTTTAAATAAATGAAATTCCCATTTTTACGTTAATCAAGCTGATTTATATTAATTCAACTATTCTTCATATAATAATGCAAATAATTAAAGTCTAAGTACCGAATAATTAATAATAAAAAAAAAAAAATAAAACGTCGGAATAAATTATTTGCCATTACGCTTATATTATTGTAATTTCAGAATGTTGAGATAAATTGAATATTGTATCGTATAGACAATTTTTTTAATGTTCTATAGATTTCGATGGATTAATTTTAATGAATGAATACACGTGTATTCAATTTTCGTTGTGGCAACAATAGCACGAAAAAAATTAAACCCAAACGTAGATTAACTTCAATATCAGATACATAAAGAAATTAGTAGATTATTATTTGTTTGTGCGAAAGCTGCCTGCAAATCTCGTTTAATAATATTTATTATAATATAACAACTAATTTTAGTTGTACATTTATTTACTATTACACTATATTTATTTACAAAACTACAAAGGAGACGACTAATTCTCCATCGCAGTATAAAAATTAAGAAGAATTGTCATTTTACTTAAAAATCGATTAACGTGTCTCTTTTTATTTTATTTTTTTTTTCAAAAAAAGAAGTGCAATATTTAGTAGTAAACATTTTACAAACCGCACAGCTTTGAAAAGGGAAATCGATTGGACATATTTATACAGAAACGGTTAACTTATTGAAAAGTCATCGTCGGATGGAAGTTCTTAATTAATCTCTTGTTTAAAGACATGGAAAGAGACCTATTAAGAATTTAACAGGTCGCATCAGAAGATAATCGGAGAACAAACGAATTAATTACAGTTTATTACAATTAGAGTGAAGGAACTTATTTTAAAGCCCATATATATCGATTTAGCCAACAGGTTAAACGCAGATTATGTAACGTTACCGAACTTTAGTACGGCGCCTTATTCGCTATGGGCCAGCAAAGTGTCCTTTACGCAGATTAGAATGAGGGCTGTGCAGCTAAATAAGACGACTCCCGCTCGCAGGTGAAAAGCAAAGGGAAGAAAATAAAGGGCGGACATGAAAGTCGCTTTCCATAATTTAGAGCCTCGGTAAAATTACTCGGTGGTGGTAATCTGCCTCGGTCATCCCTCGGAGTTGTTTTCCTCCGCAAAAATGGCGCTCCCCGAGTGGAGGTTAGGCCGCGGGTGCAGCCGGAGCCCAGCGAAATTTGAATTTCAATGTGTCTCGAGGATGTATTTAACGATCCTATCAACCTATCCGGGGTGAGCCTACTTCCGCCTGGTTTCGGCGGCCACTCGAGCCGAGGCTTTGCGAACGCGCGTTTACGGGCCGGGGTCGTCCGATCTTCTAGTTCGAACTCAATAATCTTCGTATCGCATCCTGCCGTGAGAGTAATTGTCCTGGAAGCCCTCGGTATCCCGTCAGACCGCGTAACCGATTTCGCATGCGAGGAGTATCTCTTTGAGGTCGACTTTTTGGGAGCTAACGTCTAATCGAGTTTGCGGGAGCAAGCGAACTGGTTATTGCAAGGAGGGCTCCTTCAATTTGGCCCTTCCGAGAAGATGAGAACGCTCCTTGGAGTTGCGGCGTTTTCAAAGTAGACGCTCTCAATTGGATTGCAACACGAAACTTTGTTCCCGGGCTTAGCTATTGCTACTGATAGACAATAAGCAACTTTAATTTCTTATTCAAAACGGGTATCGATTGGGAAAGCTGCTCCTTTCCCTTAAAACTATGATGTATCTTCGGATTATCGTAATACCGGTATCTCTATATTACGCGGTATTTTTTTAATGTCGCGTCATCCATAATGTTCAGCATAACTGAACATTTCAATAACTTTATAATGGGATTAGCGGATAATCTGGTTGGCGCTTTAAATATCGAATGAAAAATTTTCATCGTAAGCTAATTATAGGCTTTACGTTTACCTTTCGAGGATTCAATTATGCAAAATGCAAAAATATTGTTTAATTAACTTGGAATAATTCATTCTTGAATTCGCGTTGGATCGGTCGAATAATTAGTTCTGATCTTCGACAATCTTATCTATTCGTATGAGTTCAGATGTATTAATTTTACTAACATCGATCGATCAAATTATTTTCCAATTCCATTTATCTGGTTATTAATTTTATCTCTAATCCGAATGTTACAAATGCGAAATAATTTAATAGGAAATTTTAATAAAAATAGCATATCGTCGATTTGATTTATGACGCCGTTCAGTAAGCGAATCGTTACTGCAAAAACTTGCATAATAAAATCAATAGTAGCTTATGACCTCGATTATTATTGCCATTTATTTGTTTTAAGTAATATTACAAGCGAGAATCCAAATCATTCGTTAATTATTTAAATTTAACAAAAAAACTGCGGATAAAATTTTAAAAAATATTAATAAAATGTTTTTTTCCGAGTAATCAATTTTATCTTATTAAAAAATGCTTTACATTTGCATTTAAACAATTGCTTTGAAGTTCATAATAGCGAGCTCTCCGTGATATTAATACAATTGAATCTATTAAATTATTCTCGCAGCCTTTGCATTTGTCTAATATTACGTATTACGGCCCAAAAAACGATCGGTTCAATATCAAAAGCAGAATAAATTATTTATAAATACGCGTTAAGTGACTTTATGAAATTTTCTTTTGTTTATTTTCGAGCTTAATTTTGAATATTTTACATCGTGGGCTCGAGCAGATTTTTTTAAAGCGGCTAAAAAATTCAATGAAAAATTGATAAATCGATAAAAAACTGACGCTATCGGGACGATCGCCGCCGAATGCTCGCTTTAATTGGCATCGGTTATTTCGGTAACGCAAACCAACGCAACTTACAATGTCCTCGATCTTGGAGCAGCCTCTACTCGTGGTGCAGACAAGAGCGACGATGACGCCGCCGCCGAACATGAGTAGCAGCAGCACCGCCAGCTTCCAGTCGTGGTCCCTCTGCGACACGATCCTCTTGGCGGCGGGCAGACGGGCCAGATCGGCCGACGTGACACCGAGCCTCGAGGCCTTGAGGAGGGTCGCCCTCAGTCGACGCGATGCCTTCTCGCAAGCCATCCTCGCGGAGGCTGAACTCTTGGAGCTTCCGCCAGTCGAGTGCCTCGCGCTCGCGCTCGTCGTCGACCTCACGTGCGCATGCTGCTGGTTCACGCGCTCCTCACCCTCGTGCATTGGACCTGCAGCCCGAACTCGAGCCGCGGCTTTGCTGGGATGGCAGTCAGGCCCGTTGCGAGGTAATTCACGGACGCCTCGGAGGGCCCCATGCGATTCTGTAAGCAGACGAATACGAATGATCGTCATTGAGAGAGATTCCATTCATCTCTTTATTTACGGCGCGGAAATCAAGTTTTTTTATTAATTTCTTATAAACATATTTTTTTAAATTCCTCGAATATTCCAAAATTTAAGGGACGAAATAAACTGTAGTGATTGCGTTAGTAGCCTTTTAATACTCCGAATGAAGCTCTACATCGAACAACTCATTGATAAAACATTATTTACACGGACACGTAGGTACGTATTCGAGTATCAAAGAAGTTTACAAATAAAAATTCAGACGCGAATTATCTTTCATAACTTATATGCATACACGAGTTGATCAATAGCAATGTATACATTTTTTTAAAGCAAAGCCAATATTAAAAAGCCATTAGCGATGGAAATCTATTTAGTAAATGCACGATGAATCGACGAGTACATCGACGAATATTCCATAATGTGGTTTATTGGCTTTCTAGTTTTGTACACTTTATTTCAAATTCACCTTTCTCTTTCAAGTAATGGAATTATAACGAAAACACAAATATACATAGATCCGCGTCACTTAATGATCGAAACTCGATATTTTATGCCCGTCTGAAAGCGCTGAGAAATCACTTCAAAAATTTAGATGCAATTTTGGTGATCAATCATGTTTTGAATATCGAATTCCAAGATTTCAACTTTAAGTGAAAGAGCTCGATATTGGTGGAAACATCTTTAAAATGTTACAACTACAAATATTCCTTTGATGCGAGGTAGTAAATACACAACTTTCGAATATAAATATCGAACGAAGCGCGCTGTTTTAAATAAAATAATAGTATTTGAAAGTAAATTCGAAATATAGAGAGTAGCAAGTGCGGTGGACGAAGGTAAGATGTTAATGATTAGGAGTATATGAGGAGCGGCAAGAAGTTATGGACTGCTCGAGTATCGGAGGTACAACAAAGACATCGAGCATCGGTGCACCGGACGCGTTGGCTGGTAGGTACAGGTATCGAGGAACCTGACACACGGGCTCCAAGCGTTATTAGCCGAATGTTGAGTTTCATCTATTCCGACCTCTGACGCTTCTTTCGTCTGCATCGAGCGCCTCAGGCTCGAGCTTATAATTCGCATTATCCGTGCACTCGTTCCAGCTTAAGATAGAAGAGTTATAGGACGAGCTAAAAGCCGATATAGTCGCCGGGCAGCAGTGGTACAAAGCCAAAGCCAGAAGAAACGTAGCGGTATCTTGCGGATGTTACCGGCTTCCTGTTACGGAGAGAGGGACTTTCTCATGCGTCGATGTCCTGAAACTTTGATCACGATGGGGAGCCCCTCGGGGGCTCCTGCTCTCGGCTGTGCATACACGTGCACATTCCTGTACACACATACACCTGTGCAAACCCTTATGTGGATATAGTCTCTCGAACGACTCTTTGAAGATGCCGCACACACGTTATGTACGGGTTATGTAGATGCAGAAGCTACTGCCGCTGCCTAGATTACCACTTAATGTACAGTTTAGTGGTGTGCAGACATATACGACGCGAAATTATAGGATATTGTTGATAATCCTGTTTATCGGATAAACACCTTATTTACTCGGTCAATTACACCGGTAACATTTGCAAAAAGATATTTTGCCGTTCGTGTGATGACGCGTTTTCCTTTTCTCTCATTCCTGCCTTAATAATTGATCTAAAATATTATAATTTCAGACCGAATAAGTCATATTTTCAGCCATCCAAATATCCGTTGCGATATTCTTAAAGTATCGAAGATTTCGTCGATTAGTTTCGAATGCAAAATTAATTTAGCAAAATACTTCATCTTGAATTATCTCTTTTGACATACTCGTAAAAATATAGAAATAAGCAACAAGCTTTTTGAATATTATGAATTACTTTATATTTTAGTACCGATGAGGGATACGTTTTTTCCGAAACTTGTCAATATTTCGACGTGCTCATAATTTTTTTCCTTTCAAAGCAAATAAAATGTACATAGAAATAAGCGTTTTATTAACAAATATAACGATAATAATAAAAAATAGATTTGGATTGCTTCAAAATTTTACTTCCGTATTTTGTTCGGTAAGTATTATTTTATTTACATTCGTTACATTGTTATGCGGTGAACTACGTAAAAGACGGAAAATAATAATTTTATACTATTACTATCGACCGCCCCTTTTCGCATGCTTATTCGATCTTATACGATATAAACTCTATCCAGAAATAATTTTTCACGTTAATAAAGAAATTTTTATTCGAATTTTCGTATTTGATCTATTTGACCCGTTTGCCTTGTTTTTATAAAAATTTACAAGTGGGCAGCAATTTTACCGTCATATCGACATAACAGAATGATAAGAGACAAAATTTTGAAGAAAAAAGAAAAGACCCGTTCACTATTCGTAAACTTACATCCTTTAATGCAGAAAAGCAAAAATAGGCTAAAAAACTAAATTTAAACATTTATTTATAGAGTCAAGTTAAGATTAACCGACAAATTTTAGTTACCACAAGCTGTTTACCGCGGGTCCGTGGTTAATCGATTCCATGTTACAGCGCAAACTTTACGTTACTTTTCCCCAGCACTCCTGATGCAAGATATCACTGTCGCATTGTTTTGTTTCTTGATTCGCTCGAGCAACTTCTGCATTACCCGAGATTGAGCTCTCAAGGCTCTGCTCGCGCACCATTAAACCTTCCAAGCGATTTACAAGGGCCTTATATTGATTTTTTATTTATCACCACCGGCATGACCCACGCACTTCACGCTGTACTGGAATTTTTGAGTTGCGCGTATGCAAGCTCCTGTAGCCTGTGGCCCGTTACGTTTGATTGAGCTTTAAAATGTACTTAGCAATCAGTCTGCGCGTAGGTGCATTTATGCTTATAACTCAAACAAGCTGCGCCAAAACTAATCGAACGTCTGAAAAAATTTTCTAATTTTCTAAAACTTTTTAACCGAAAGTAGCTTTTTTCCGAGAACAAGTTTTCTAAAAAATTCAAACTACATTTTCTGCATTAGTAAAATGGTAAAAATAATTTATAAATCTTTGCAGCTTTGCAAATATGTACATTTTTTCATTCGATAATAATCTCACGTGCATTCCTTTATTTTATAATTTTTACAATTAGACGGTTCTCTTAGTTTTTCTTTTCATCCTGCGCGCGCTCGTAATTTCATGTATTTTTGTATAAATATTTAGTATAAAGTGCCCGCATTTGTCTAGTTTTTATCTCTCC
This sequence comes from Platyscapa corneri, assembly GCA_018907185.1. NCBI lineage: Eukaryota > Metazoa > Arthropoda > Insecta > Hymenoptera > Agaonidae > Platyscapa > Platyscapa corneri. The sequence goes on along the minus strand of JACCHW010000026.1, from coordinate 2,684,805 downwards.
ATCTTCAGATATAAAATAGTTGGTAGGTTACGTAGGTTCCGTGGGCAGGTTAATAGATAAAGATAAGAAAATGAAAGACGAGTAATAGAAAAAAAAAAAAAAATGGAGAAAAGATTTTGGATTATATTATCTATCGTTCAAACGCATTAGAGGGTAAAAACACATCAAAGAGTGACACGGAGAGATGGAAATTTGGGTAGCCCGCGAAGTGAGAAAATTCAAGTTTTTCCAGAAGCATTGTAAAACGAGTGAGTGCGAGGGGAGGGGAGAATGGGGTGGGTTTTCCATGCACGCACGCTTGACTGAAAACTCGAGGCGAGGCAATGTAACGATTTTCGACATGACGATCTCGTTATCGCAGAAAAGCCACTTTCTTCGGCTTCTATTTTCCTTTCTTTCTCTTTTACCTACCTTTTTACTTTATAGTTCACTTGCGTACATTTTTATACGTAATTACGGGATATCCAGATTTTTCGAAAAGATTTTGATTTCTTTTAAATACTATTCGTGTTCTTTTTCCGTTCTTAAACGATTATACATTGACGCTTGATTTAAAATAAAAAAGCGAATAAGATTTCAGATTGGGTGTTGTAGAACGTCCAAGGCGTGCAAGGGGTGCGAATTAACGCGCGGTTTCCAAATGCTTTTGATTTTTTAATTACTCTTGACGGCTTGGCATTGCATCCTTTGCTAGTTAGAGCTTTCCTGATAATATCAGTAGTACATGTTCGGTGGCATTAATGAGGATATGACCATTTTAATGTTTTCATGCGTATAATTTGGTTCGCCTAGCTAATGTTAGAAGCTTATCGCTAGGTTCGTTATTTCATAATTATAGCACTTTCTTGGCGTGTGAGTGTACCGGAACACTGATATAAAGATCAACAATAGCTTCTGTCGCCTACAGCTGTTCAAGTTTCCTCGGTCCCCAACATACTCTCGTTCTCCGATTCTCTCACCTAATCTGGATATTAAAATTATCTACTGGCTTCGTCGGTTTAGCAAAAAATATATAAATTTTAGTTGCTCGCGTTATTTTTAATTTACCGTTCGCTCAAATCGATTAGTTATTTGATTAAATATATTTCAATTTTAATTTCATCGATAATGTAAACGTCCTATCTATTTAGAGTAAAGTGCGCACTCGTGTACCGGAAAATTAAATTAAATAAATTCCCAACAAAATCTAAATCTCACGTGTATGGAAAATCATTTGACTTTTCCGGCTCATCTATTAAAAGAACCGTTAGATTCGGTCTGATGTCAAATTGCCCTTAATAGACTACACAATATTGATGATTGCAATTAATTACTTCCCGAATATTAGTTCCGAATCAGTTTATTTACTCGGCAGAACTGTACGTGAAGTTCAATTTTATACGACGTCGGAATTAATAACAATAATCGAAGAAGAGCAGCAAAGGAATAAACGCAAAGAACTTCAGATTAAGCGTATCTTGCCATCCTTATTTATCTTCGTTTAAGATAACTGGTTTTTTAAATTGGTATGGGCGAGCATAAGAAAATTATATGCAGGGCTAAAAGAATCTCATTGTTTAGCCGTCGATTATCTTGTTTTAAAGCTTTTTTGAAAAACGTCCCAATCAAACGCTTTAAATCTCTATTCTGGGTCATGCGCTCACGCGATAAGACGAGACAGATAGAAAGATTCGAGCGATTGTACCCTCCCGTCTGAATCGCGACAACTCAAGCGCGATATAAGACAGTGATAAAAGGGGAGTTTAAGGATCGATCGTACGTTCCGGCATCCCTCGACTGCAGCAGCCGCCGAACCGCCGACGCTGTCAGTGCTGCTGCCGGTGCTGCTACCGGTGCTGCTGCTGCTGCTGCTGCTGCTACTACCCTCACCCCGTGAATAATTCACTCCATCAACTTGAATTATCACTCGTACTATTCCTGTAAAATTAGTCGCCGTTGAAATCCTCTCATTGGCGTAATAAGTAACTTGGGTTTTCGAACTTTTACATTAGCTGACTGATATTTCCTCATCGTTCTTTTTTAACGCGCGTTTTCCGTTCCAGTGTAAAACGATCCTTTCCTTATCCCTTCCTCATTCTTTGCCTCAGAAAGCGGTAGTTCGTTGTCGAAGGGTATTGCAAATTTTTCACCGGAAAATATTGGTCTTCTCTCTAGTCGAGTGTTTCATTGAGGATGAGAGGGTAATCGCGAGTTTCTTTATTTTTTTATTCACTCTACCGTTCATCAAGTTTAGTCTCTGGTGTAATGATGGATACGGGCAGCTTGTTACCATTAAAATTCATGACTCGCGAAAGCATAGATTCTTCTCTTTTAAAACTTCCGCGATTTCCAAACGATTCAGCAAATTTTCCGATCAATATGGCTTACAATTATACCATTTCAAACGACTCCTGCGTTTATGGACGTTTAAGAATAATCTAATTGTCTAATATTGCCCATCTTATTTTTAAAAGTAAGCTTTTGTTGCATTCTAATTTATTAAACGATCCCCCTTTATTAAAGCTCTAATTTTCTTAAAATTTACGAGGATAATTTACGTCTCTATAAGCTAATTTCTTAACGTTTCCGCGCAATACGTTATTCTCTATATTTGGATGAAATATACTTTACAAGCGTTACAACTTTGCAAGATTTGTTTTGTTGTTACGGTTGTTAAACCTCACCAAGTTCTTTTATGATAGGTTAATCGAGTAAAAATTGTAAAATCTAAATTTTTTCACTATATCAATGTTTCAACAATAATTAATAATTACTAATATGCAATATATAATAACATCTAGAATAAAAGTACTTTTGAACGATTTTTACAAATAGTAATTTATTAGTAGATAGTAATTATAATTACAAAGAAGAGCGGGATCTTTTGTTGAGACTCAATATTTTTATGAAAATATGATGCATTAACTGTGTCTGACTTCAGGTGACAAGATTATCGAGTGTGTAGGTGAGAATTCGGAAAGTGATTGCCGGGGAGACGCTCGAACTCCAAAGTACAAGTCAAGTGTCCGAAGGAGCCGGAGAATCGGCAAACCCGAGTTGTCTCACCATCGTCGCCTCTAATGTCCGAGTAAGAATGATGAACCCCTTTGATCCCGAAGAAATCTCTTTTATATATTCCCTTTATTCCCCTTTACGCTTTAGTTGGTAACATTACAACGATAATAACGAGTTTATTCATTTGTGGAAATATTTGCTTATATTTATTTTCTGTTAAAGAGTCTCGATAAAATAAAAGTTCTTTTCAAACTAATACTTTGTCTATTTTTTGTGACCAGTGAAACCAGAAAAATTGACTGTTCATCCTAGTTTATTTAGTTCGGTATACCGCAAATCAAACTTTGGCTGCTGGTATTTTACTTGATCTGTTATATACATGCACAAATATACTATGTATATATATATATAATAAAACACTGTATTTTAAATTTATAAAAGAATAAACTAATAGAAATGCATGTTTAATCAAAAGAAGTCGTATGCTGCTAACTATTCATATTCTTAGAGAATTGAGTGGCTTTTATAATTCTTTATCTCAGATTAAAATCTCATGAAAAGCCATTACATGTACTATATACAATTAAATAATTTCAGCCTTTCACGCTCTGCTGAATTTGTAGAAATTAAACAAAAAACTATTTCTTGACTTTTGAAGTATACTATTTTAGAATAATACCAATCATTTTCTGATTAATAATCTTGTTGCGTATTGACTGTTGATTTAAATTTTATATTTTATTTATCTAGATACTTGAAGTAAGTAACTTTTGCAATTACCTCTGGTAATATAAAAGAAAAATAACCTTTAATTAAGGTTTATAGTTTACCAATAAATATATATTATATTTATTGATTTGAGCCGAGGAGAGTGATATTTTAGTTTTATATTCAAATGAAGCACTTAACTTAGTATAATTGAAAGTTATAACTTGAAATTATTTCAATTGGTGTTGAAATTTAATCTTGTAATTATAATGTAGTTATATAGTTTCGACACTATACGATGTAATCTTTTTAAATTAAAAGGCTTTAGATTTTATTTTTATGTTGCAATGAATGCGCGGAAAAATAATAAACTTTTAGTATTTTATAAAATAGAAATTTTATTTTACTTCTGAACTTTATTTGTGTTTGGAATATTTCACTGAAATGGATATTCATAAATTTTAAAGTAATAATAGTACTGTCATAAGCATTCACTTAAAAAGAAAGTTCACGAAAATAATCGAATGAGTTATTTCCTATTATTCTTATTAATTATACGTAATATAATAAATCATTGCATCAAGCATAGACAAGCTCATCGTTTACAATGTTATTCGCGTACTGAAATGAGAGTAGCAATGATTTCACATTTGTTAATGAGTTACATGTTTGATAAACACTAGACAATTATAATTATATAAAACTACGAAAGCCCAATGTATTTGTACGTGAAATAACAAATTAAGAATGTGAGATACTAAATTTTTGTGTTGATTAATAAAATTCTAAACGTAATATATAAACATTCGAAATATTTGATTTAATTTCTATTTATAATATAAAATAAATTATCGACATTCAATAATAATTTACAATATTCAACGACAACAACAAAAATTATACACAAGCGTTACTAACGGTACATTAATTTACAATAATAGTGATGATTTATTATTTATTTTTTATTATCTATCGACGAATATTTCTGTATTAATTATCGATTTGACCGATATAAAATGAGGTTCTGATCAATAATATCATCTTACGCTGATAACAGCGATGATTATTTAATGGATGATAGAAACTTGATTACTTTTAATTATATTTTTATTATTCTTAACATAAATAATAGTTAAAAAAATGATATTTTGTATTTATTATTCTGAGTGTATTATATTTAAATATATATTTTAATAAAGCGTAAAAATCTAAAATTTACTTGTGGTTTCAACACGTACGTCAGATTGAAATTTATTACATAATTTATATTACTGAACAACTGAAAAAATTTGAAACTTTCCTGTACCGCATAAATTGAATATGATTTATTTTTCTGTTTAATTATTAATATATTTTAACTATAACGCAAAATAAAAGAAGGTAGAAAAAATTATTATGAATAAAAACATTTGTGTAAAACAAGAGGTGAATATTATATCATTGGATCTTATTATATCCCATATTATTGAACTAAACAATAAATATTATTTAATAATAATTTTCATTAAATTAAATTAAAAATAAAAATTAATAATTATTATATAAAAATTGATAAATCGATCGAATAGTAAATAATCTATTGTTGTTATTTGCGAAAGATTTTCGTATTGAATTGAACGTATGCAATGAAGTCTCGATTATCTTTTTCAAATATTTGTAAATCTTCAATTGTAATCGACATATTACTTATTTCATTAAATTGAATTTACTTCACTAACTGCAAATAAATTACAAAATGCAATAATAATTTAAAAATATGATGAATAAATGATTTTACACGTCAAAATAACTTATCATATAAATATTATTTATCCATAACACCACCGTTTTATCCATATTTATAAAATGATACCGTATGTTGATTAAAATTTTCCATATTTTAATTCATGAAAACCATAATTGTTTTTTGTATTTATCCTTCATCTAAAAGTATTAATATTATATTTTTTAAATTAATACAAAATAAAGTCTTCATCAATTCTTTGTTGTCGTTTCAGGCATCACGATAATTTATCTACATTTGACAATAAATGAATCTAAAAATGGTGGAGAACTCAAAAAAAGTGCGATCACAATTTTATTCTAGAGATAAATGAACCTGCGAATTCCATTTTTTGCTGTGACTACTTTTTCCAGTTGAATTATCTATATTTGCTTTCTTCTTCAAGTCATTGCTTTCACATCTTAATTGGGATGCCCAAACTTGACTTTGGCACTCGCTTCAGCTACTCCATAGTAAACACGAGCAAACTCTAATAAAGAGAAAACAATAAATTCTAAAAACTCGACACTACTTTAACTGCTTTATTATTACGAATACAGTGATAATGAAAAATATGCAAAATGCGAAAAATCATTTCTAATGCATTGTAGATGTTCATTGAAAATTATACTAATATTCGTACATAAATATTTTAGAAATTTTTTTCAGAATTTTATTTAAAGTGAATTGTATGGAAAATATCGTCGAGATTGTTATTTCAATCCGTGCCAATTAACTTTAAAACTAAACAAATAAAAATGTATACGTAGATGTTTTTATAGCTTTTTCGACGAGTTTATGGATAATGAATATTTATCAAAATTTTATAACACTTTTCAAGACTTTCCTATAGGATTTAAAAAGTATTTCATTAAATTACACGTTATTAGGCATATTTACAACGTAAAAATAGCCGAGTGCTTTAACAAAACTAAAGATCAAACATTTATGGTTCGTCTCTATTGACAATAGATCCATCGAAAACACGAGTATAGAGAATAAAATAAAAGCAGCAGTTTTTACTGGATTTTAAGTTTACACGGCAGATAAATTATTATTAATACGCTCACATTAATAATATTGCCGGACGATCCAAATCTTCCTACTCCAAAAACGAAAAGTTAGTCGGATCTTTTTCCCGCATCTAACTTCTTGAGTCCAACTCCGCCGCTCACACTCAGCTCACATTCTCGAATGCTCGCAAACCTTAGCCGATCAGACTTTTAACTTGAAAAATCTACTCTATGTATGTAAGTGTTTGAGCGCGCGTTGTCGAGGACGAGAGCTAGAAGGTGTACCTTCGATACACTCTGGGGAATAGTTCGAGAGAAAGCATCAATGAATAGATAATCGCTCAGCGACAGCTTAACTATAAATTTTCTTGTCGACGGAGAAATTTTACAGAATAATACGAACAATAGTACTGAAAATGCACTTTTTCCTATAAAAACGTAACTAGCAATAATGGCTCTAAGTATTTCGACCATTAAGATTTTATAATATTTTTCGTTGGCGATATTCGCCAGTCTCCGCTCTTTTTTTTCGAATAGTTGGAATAAGTGTGCGCGCGTAGCTAAGATCTCTTCTTTGAAAAAAATAAGAAATTTTCAAAATAATATTTTTGCTTAATTTCCGTGCAAATATTGTAGATCGGCAGGATAATTTAATAACTGCCGCAGAAACAAATAAAAGTACTATTGAAACTTATGACGATAAGGAAAGAAGTAAAACTTGAGAACGAATTTTTATTCATATAAGCTGTACCTCAAAATTTTGAATCATTTCATATTAAAATTACTCAAATACAAAGTTTGTATAAGTACTTTTGGTGTAGTAGTGTAAGTGTAGTTTAAATTTTACTGGAATCTTAATCTACAAATTCTAGAGGAGGGAGGAAACCATGCAAATGTCATTGTTCAAGTTTAAGCTTTAAATTTAAGTTCTCTCGTGTAAATTTCACCTGCACATATTTTATATTACATAATGCAATGGATATAATACAAACTTCATTTATAAAGTTAATAAGATTGTAAATTGTAGGCTCGTCGTGAGCGGACAATTTTTTTTTTTTGAGTCGGCGCCTATGACGAATGTGATAAAAAAATTTGATGAATAGTGATGTTCATCTGGAATTCCACACTAGTGCTGCTTTTATTTTTGGAGTTACTTTATACTAAAGCTTCGTAACCACTAAGAAGAACATAAAATTTTTTAAAATCGCTTGCGCTTGAAAAATGTTTTATAGGTTTATTACACGTTCAAAGGTATTTATTACTTCATAAAATAAAAACTGACGGATGTCGTAAAAATTCGAAAAAAAAAATTCTCCCAGATTTTATTAGATACTGCTAGAAAATTTATAAAATATGAAACGAATTCGCCGCCTTCGTATTTATCAAGAATTTTGATTTTTATTCAATACAATTAACAGAGCCGTATATGCAGATCACGCGAATTGCAATAAAAAAATAAGCATTTATTTCTCATTTATTTATTACGTATCGTAAACAAAATTATAATAAATTAAAAATTTATGCACGCAGTTTTCTTCTGCGCCATTCACTCTCTTCGTCATGAATTTACACGCAAAATTTATTAAAGAAAATTCCAATTTTCTTTAAATTTATATTATGCTTTATAAGTTCAAAGGTATGCCAAACGAATGTTTAATAATTTTGCTTCGCGACTCCAGCGGCAGAAATAATCGCTCGTATATTCCGAAGCAGATTTTGCTTTCAGTTTCCAATTATCTACTATTTAGTGAGAATAAACTTAATGAAGTGTACTATACTAAGTTTCATCACAAGATCTATCCTACCAACCGTGATCAATGTACGACTCTAATTAAAATATACTCTGATTTATGCTAAACCTAAATTTACTGACTTTATGAAGTATTATAATGTACCATCGTATGAACTTTCAATTAAATGTGTCAGCTAAAGCTTTCGAAAAGATTGAAGGAAAAATTATCAGTTTTAGTTTTAGTGGTTTGTTGTCCCATGTGTACCGCGATAGCCAAGATTTTAATGCCTATGACTTTAAGAGTTTATATTAACTTAATAAAGGCAGGCAGTAAATAATGTTATCACATAAACGTCAATCGTAATTAATGCCATAAATTTTAATAATAATGGTAATGTTGATTCCAGAAGAGCCGCAGCCTTACATGCATTAAAATAAAAATAACTTTTCGTCATCTACAATTATTTCCGGGAGGAAATTTATCGAAAAAATATAAACTTTAAATTTCATTGCCCGATAATTAAATGAAAGTTTTCGGAATAATTCATAGTGGAAGTGTAATCAAAGTCTTGGTAATTCCCTTCCATTTATAAATGTTGGTGAGAATTCCGAATTTAACTTCTTAAATATGAAATTTTCTTGAAATTCGAGTATAATTCTAGCGACATTCGATAAATTATATTTTAAAATAACACTTGGCAGAGAAAAGTGCGCAATCAATAATAAATTTGTCTTCTCATTAAGATAATTTACCATTGCAAAAGATGTGAAGCGGTAATTAATTACGAGACAAAGGGGTTAAATAGAAAAAGTGCTTTTTATCTTTCACGCCACTATTAATTTACATCGTTCTGCATTGTCCGAACGATTATTTTTAGTTTGATTTAAAATCAGAATTCATTACGTCAAACATTATCGTGGCGCTTATTTGGCACAATTGATACAACCCTCGTGGAAAGTATTAATCAATGCCATCAAAATTAATTAACGTCGCGACAATGAGGTTGGTAAACACCTTAAAATTTACAAGTGGCGCCTATTCGCGGCGATAATTCGCAGCAACTCACGAGCTCTAAATAAAAAACTTTTGAAAAACTCGAGGATCGCGTCGACGACCAGCAGCGGCCGTCGACGCGTAAACTGTTTTTATTCTGCGACGGAATTTCGGATTTTTGGCTTTGCAAAGCCTTTCAGAGGCCAGATGATTTTCATTGAGTATCCGCTCGATTTTAGTTGCCGCATACGCAAAAGGAAAAGATTCCATTGAAATTCAACAAAGGATTGTTAAACGCGGACATCTGCAAGCGGGGCTCCTTTGCTTGGCACCGTTTCTCAGCCAAGATTCCCGAATGCGTAAAGCGCTGGCGTGGCAGACGCGAGACTATATTCGTTCCTTTAAACGGATCCTTCTGTAAATCAGTGAGCCGAGCGAAGACTTGCCTTTTCGTTTCTTCCCCCCCCCCTCCCCCCTCCGGCGCCGCTCCCCCGGGATATTCACGCGAGTTTCACTCCTCGACGCCTTCGCCGTTGAAATCGACGCGTGCGACTTTCATTCTCTCTGCTCCTGGCTTATCGATATAATGTTCAGAATTTTCCACAATGAGCTCTTTCCCTTTTAAAATTACTAGAGATTTTCAGCGTCAAGGTTCGCTACCAATACTCGATAATTCACCCTCGAATTTTATTCCAACAATCGTTTCTCGAGTGTAGGAAATTATTTTTGGAATTCAAGTGCCGCGATAAGATTTCCACCATCTCGCGCGTTGTTTCGAAAAAGACTCGCGTGGCTTGGAAGCAGATCGCAAAATTTAACATTTCGTTTCCATGCAATCGCTTCTTTTCTCGCAAAGATCGATATTCCCGTCGAAATGGCCAAAAAGTTCGAAAATTCAGACGAGCTTGTTTCGCGAAAATAAAATTGCCAGTTAATCAATCGATGTTAAAATTGTGCACCGATAGCCACTATTTTTTCCCCCTTTTAATCGAAAGCGCGAGAGCATTCCGACTGTTCTTATGCAAAACCGGTCGTATAAAAAGCAAGAGCTTGTCGTAAGTTTACACGTCAAAGCCGGCAAAAGCATTAATTTTCGTCGCAGAGGGCATTATCGTAAGCCTCGAGCATTACTGCGTAGTCTGTGAGTAATTCCGACTCTTTCTCTCTTAAATTTTACGTTCGCTCCGGATAAAAGCACTCGGTCAGTCACACTTTCACGTGCAGGTACTAACATATCGGCTCGTGTTCGACAACGGCGGAGGCCGTAATGTTTACAGCCGGCCTCGCGCTTCTGGACTTTTGCCATTTTACCATTGCGGCGCTGTTTTTCGATAAAGAGACCGACGATTATAACTGCGCCAGGCCGCGTGACGACAGTCCGATTTCCGCTTACGCATGCACGTGCGTCTACCGTTAAGGCTGTCGTTCACAGCTGGCGCCTGCTTCCAACGAGCCTATTACCGCGCGTTTTTCCAAATAAAAGAGAGCAAGTTCGAAATAATTTCACTAACCTCGAAGATTACGCTTTTATCCTTGCAACGAAGATTTTTTGAATTTTTAATTCGCAGAGATAAGCATCGTTTTTAAATCTAACGTCGCACTTGTACGCGCAACGGCAGAGCTTGGGTCTCTGCTCGAATTTGTATAAATAAGCTATGTTTTTTTAAAGCGATTACCGACAGATCCTTTTAAAAGCGAGCTTTTAATAAAGGCGTGTTTTTATCGAGGCGCGCTGCTTCGACAGATAACTCAACTGAAATCTTGGAGTTTAATGAAAATGTGAGGCGCAGCAGTTGAGTTAATCAAGACGCTCTAAACAGAGTTTCGAGTGAAAGGAGAGAGCGGAGTTGGTATCGTTATTAGGGAGCGGATGGGCCACCAGAAGGGGGAGGCTCGCGCGGTAAAAGCTATCCGGATAAATACGTCGCGACGTCCGATGAATTTCGCGTGGATTTTCTTCGGCATTATAAAAACAGAGAGTGATTAATCAAATTTTGTGCCGTCGGTAAAAACTGGCACTTTTAACGTTAAGTGTTAGGTATACGGGCAGCTAGAAGCAAACGCATACAGAGATTTAGCGTCGGTGGGCCGTGTATTCCCTTGGATTTTCATATCGCGCGCTACCACTAATACTCGTGTGCCGCATTGAATACCGAAGGGTCTCGGCTCGAGTGCACGAGCCGCGCGCATATATGTGCTTGCGAAAGGTAGGGCGGAGTGTCGCGAGCCGATAACGAAGAGCAAACGAATGATATCCGTTGAGATATTGATGTGTCTCTGGACGCTCATGGGCCGCAGTGGGAGTTATCGCGTAGCCCAACAAAATACATCGGGATGGCCGGCAAACTCTTTTTGTCTCGGGCGACGATATTTTCACGCTCGATTGAATCGCTGAGAGGAAGGAAGAGAGACGGAGGAGGAGCGAGAGAGCGATAGCAGGATTCTGAACGCTCCGGATTATTCTCTCGACGCTGGACGTACAATGGGACGGAATATTTATTATTTTCGCGATGTCTCTTTCGCATTAAAAAGCAGAGCCGCTTCGCTCGGACACTTTTGACGTTGTTTCACGCGCGTCGCCGAGCGCCGTATTCACCTCGAAATTAACGGTAATTCAAATTACTTCTGGCCAAAATGTCTGGCACCGTTTCGCGCTACGAATCTCGGCATTTCCTCAATTTTTCAAGGAAATTCAATATCCATGCCAACTACCCGGGCTTTATTATTTGCAATGAGACGGGAAAAATTGAATTCTGCCAAAATCTCAAGAAGCCGCGAGTTATTATTCGGCTTACGCAAGAATTAAAACATTTTTAACTTTTGAAGCAGACAACGCAGTATTCACAAGCTCTTCAGTATTTATAGAAAATATGTTTTTATTCCAAACTCGGCGCTTCGTTTCGTTTGATCGCGCACAAGCATCTCTATCGATCCGCTATAAAATTATCCTAATATCACTCTAAAAAATACCGCTACACCGCTACAACATCGCCATTGACGAAAAAAAATGGGAATTTTAGAAGCAATGAGCTGTTATTTTTAAACATCAAATGCGCGTCGAAATATAACAGATTGTTTTTTCATCGGAAAAACTCGGCCCGAGTGCGTATTTAAACATTCATTTCCATTAGTTATACCGCGCGCTCATAAAGCTTTTATAAAAATTGAATTTAAAAATAAAACTTGCTCGAACAATGAAAAGAGAAAAAAGAAAAAGCCAAGGGAAATCTCAAATATAAAACAAATTAATGATCCATTTTTAATGTATAGTCGAGCTTGAGTCAAGTGCCGAAGAGAAGTTATTGCCATTATGATGAAAGCCTGTTATAAGTTGCGTGCGAGTGCACCTACACAGGACATTACTTAATTAATTCCGCGGTAATAAAAAGGAAATGCTCATTGGGCGGGTATTCTTAAATCAGAACGTGAGAAATTTATGAAAAATCGCTGGATGCAGAGGCGTAGCTTTAAGCTTTTATTCGTCCTTACAGAGTTTGCGCCTCTGTGCCGCCCTCCGCCCTCCGCCCTCCAGCCAAACAGGATATCTGTCCATCAAACTTAAATACACGGTATACGCGCGCTGTACTCGACCTGCACATTTTCACACGCATATATCTCTCAATTTAGAAGGATCTCGGCTTTTACGATTGATTGCTTGAGATGCGTATAATGAAAAATCGATACGAAACGCGAAAATTGGGAAAATGCACTCGCGTACGTCCAGAGGGGAAAGCGAAAGTGAGAGCAAGAGCGAATTTATCGAATAGTTAAATTATTATGCGTGTACTGAGTATTCTTGCGCGCTTCCATCGAGTACACTTGTGCACGAATATAACTGTGTGCGAATGATAAAATGACTTTTTATTGCCCATCCGTGAAATATGGTGCTGCTTTCGATACAATCTGGTCGCTTCCCTTCTTTTCTTTATACCGAACACGCGAATATATTTTATTATTATTTATTAATATTTCATCTCGGCCATTAGTGATTTTACTCTTCGAAATAAAATTTATATTTCCCTTTTTTATTAGGTTTTAGCGAAGATGACGTCTACCTTCGTCGCAATATTTAGATAATTTAGTCTCGAATATCCTCAACGTCGTTTCACTCCGTTATGCGCAACTAACAATTTTCTCTTGATTTAATCGTCAACATATTCATAAAATAAGAGCGCAAACTGAAAAAGATTAATTTCCTTTTAAAATCACATTCGCTGTAGCGAAGATATTTTACTCCTTGAAAGATTGACTAGCCAATTCAAGTTCCTATCGTGAGTTATAGACTGACGTAGACGAGCGTCCGCACGCGCACTCATACGTGCGCACACTCCCGTGCATAATCGTAGCTCAGCTTTTTTACACCAATCTCGGAGAAAAATATTTTGCGTGGAAAATATTTTCCCGTGCATCCATTACGTCTATTCTGGAGCGGGAAAAAAGAGTAATGTAGTACGAGGCGTAGCTGCGCTTAAGTATATTTTCCAATATAGATAAGATGTATCGACAAATCGCGGTAGTTTCTCACGCGCGACCTTTTTGCGCAAAATCTGCCCTTCGAAAAAAGAGGGCGAATATATTGCGATGTTCTTCATTCCAACTCTTGAGCACCTCGTATATCGTCTGTGATTTTACGAATAGAGGAGGGGCGAAGAAGTAGGACGAGAGAACAGAACGAAGCGAGACAGAGAGCTTGAAAACTTTGCCAAGAAGGAGTAAGACAAACGGAGAAAAATGAGCAACAACAAATGAAATGGAACCGGAAAAGGAGAGCAAGGCTTTAGGGAAAACGTCAACCTTCAGACAACAGTAGCATTGGCAGTTACGGTTGACTGGATATTAACTGTCGGTATTTTACACGCGTTGAACGCGTAAAAAAATAGTTTATAAAATGAATTTTAATAATCAATATTGTTAAATGCACTAGATTTATTATTATTAATAAAGTGAATAGAGTTGAAAATAGCTTCCGTTCATTTCTAATTAGACGTATCTTCGATCCAATTTTTCAATTTTGTTGTTGAGGAAAAACGGGAAAACATTATTTAAACTCCTTGATTATAATTAATTGTCAGTAACAGTTGAACGAACAAGAGTAATATTCATTAAACTTCATTTAACGTAAACAACGTATTTCTTGATGCGTAATTGCATATTAATATAAAATGCATTCTGAATAACTAGTTATAAGCTTATACCAAAGACTAAACAGTATACGATGCAACCACACTATATCATTATTTCTGAGGTAATAATATCTGTATCACATGTGGATGAAAATAATTGATTATATTAATGGAGGTTACTTGGATAATTTACTTAATATTACTCGAGCTAAGTAATTGGTAAATGTTGTTTACAATACGAGGCAGCATAAACTTTACTTGCGTTGCTCGATAAATTAATTAATTGTACAACATGATCCAGCACCTACAAGAGTAATCTTCCAGTTGTCAAATAAATATCTCATAATTTACCATTTAGACTTTAACTATTTTTTGCGCAACCTTATAATAACTCGTGCAGCTACAAAACAATGCATACACAGCACCTTTTAAATATTATAGAAAGTAAATAATTTTAATAAAGAGTAATTAATTTAATTTTATTAAATCTAATATTGTTGTTAAAAACAGCCAGAGACTAACTCGTAAGGTAACTCGTCATGTTTGCACGAACAATAGTGAATTCAAGGCCTCGCGTATCCGAAACGCTTACGAGAATTGAAAACAGCTTTTACATTCAAATGCTTTGTTTGTATTGAAGCATAAGCGGCATAATGAAAAAAGGGGAAGTACGCACTTCGCGTTCTAAATGTGCGCATGACAACGAAAGCGCGTAGAAATCCTTATAATCCAATATTTTTGTGTGCGCTGTATGGCCTGTAATAAGGTCAATGCTTCACTCGCAACGTCGTTTTTAGGATCTTGATACGAGATGACGTTAATACCATGGTGCGCATTACGTAAGCCCCATTATTGAGGACACGATACACAGATAGATATATAATGTGCATTATTCTGCATTCGCACATGGAAGTATTCGCTGTGTACATTTGTTAGATAACATCGTGGCTGACGCGATGAGATAAATTTTAATCTTTCAAAATAAATAGGAATGAGCAGCAAGGGTTTTGGCCCACCATAATCGACGCATTGTGGGATTCGTACAACTCGAAGATTCTTAATGGATATAATTGATTTTAATTCCAGCCGCGGTCACTGCTCTTCACATCTCGTTAAATGCTCGAGGTTCGTCGAAAGCATCGAACGTCATAAAAGGGTAGTTTTGAAAAAGAGAGCAATTCGTTATCTTAATTAATTATTTTCCCTTTGTAGATCCGAGCCCGAATGTGGTGCGGGGCTCCGCCGCGGTTTCCGGTAAAGTAGGAAAAAGAGGCAGAAGAGAGTGAGTGCTAGAGCGAGAGAGTAAGAGAGTACTTGGATGTTGGCTCGTAAATAAAAATGAATTGCCGTCGCGCTGTGGCGTGAGCGATAGATCAAGTGGCATATACAGCGCTTGCCTCTCGTTCGATGCAGAGAAAATAAAAGAGAATTATTGAAGAGGGAAATAAATCAGGCTTTCCTTCTCTCCGTTGCGGTATTGGAGAGGTGAGTCGTGCAGATAGTCTTCGCGGTTTAAAATGAACGCGATAAGAGAAACACGTGTTGAGCACGTTCCTACTTGGATCCGCTGCTGCTCCTGCAACACTCTTTCTTCCTGTGTCTAGGACCCGCTTCTCTCTCTCTCTCACTTTCTCTTACTCCGTTTATATAGACAGCTAAAGTATTCTTTCTGTCGACCGTACTTTTTTCCTCTGCACTTTCGTCTCTCGAAGCTTCAAGCTTTCCTTTCCGCTTCAAAGCTGTTATACTCGGCTAAATCTTGCGACTGAAAATTTTTGTATCGCCGCAACAATGGCGCACTGGAGGCAGTCAAGCTTTCCATTGACCCGCTGATTTCGAACTTTTCCTTATGCCGAGAAATCAAAAATCATCCCTAAACTTGGAGTTTAGTAATGGACGACAGAAGTAGCTTATCGATAGCATCGTCGACATTAATACTCCTACTTTGATCAATTAAATACTTAATTTAATACTAAATAAGGTTTATTGATTATTATAAAAATCAAATCTATCGATAAATAAGATTGAGCTTTTTAGGCGATATGAATGTGGAATTAAATTACGTTTCGTGTTAAACACTGCAGAGAATTTGTGGATTGGTAATATCGATAATACGGGAAAAATTAATCACACTTCAGTATCCAAACAACGACGATTATTAAGCATTTTACATTATAATTGTACAATTAATTAATTAATATTCGAGGTAAATACATCGTGATAATTTTTGGATTTTGATAATAATAGCTTAGGCTTCGTTTCAAAAATTGAAATAAAATGGCATTTGCTTTAAACTTACAAAGTTTTCGATTCTGCAACAGTGATATTCTTTATTACATTAATTAAAATTCTTATAAATTTTGTAAACATCTACTTTTAAGGTGTATGGGTGTTATATGCGTATCGCTGCAATAGATTATTATTATGATACTTACCCATTAGGTACGAAAAATTTTTACGGATCTCATTAAGTAATCCCTTGGTAAAAATGTATTATATAATAAAAAGATAATCTTATTTTAAGATTAAATCCACATATTTTTATACTTTGTTTTTTAACATTTTTTTCTGAAATTTTAACGAGTGTTGTTTCTACGAAAATTAAATTAAAATAGTCGATAATTTTAATAATTCTTATCGATTTATTGTTTTGAAGTAGTAAATGCAAAATCGATATTTGCTACATTAAACTTTTATTTTAACCTATTTTTTTCAAGTATTTTTAACGGAGATGAATAATAATTGATCGACTGTAGCATAATTTATTTAAAAAAATTTAAATTCAATACTTGAATTTAGAAAAATAAATCTTTCAAATCTTCATGTCTAATGTAGCATAAAGTTAAAATTAAGATTTTGTTAAAATAGCAAGATTATGATTGTCGGCGTAGAAAAAGAGCAAAAATTCGGTCGACAGATTTTTCTCAGCCTTGCGCATCTTCTACCTAAGTTTTATTAAAGCAGTAAAGATGACTATAGGATAAAATTCTTGATGTAGCCGATATGAATCCTAAATTCTACAATCGAAGACTAAATTCGCTTGTCTGAAATCATCGTTATAATTAAATGGTTGCACATTAAGAGTGCAAATCTGCGCTCGGAGTCTGGCGAAATACAGTTGTCGCGAACTAGCGAATTATCTCGCGACCTTTCAATTAGAGCCGGAAGTAAGATTACAGGGCTGCTCGTTAGAAAAGATAGGAGAAATGGTGGGGAAGGGGAGACGAGAGAAAATGGACGAGCTGGTGGCCTGCAATCAAGTCTCGAGTAGTCGGTTTCAACGACTCACGTGGTTCGTTTAATTGGCGCATTATCTGTCGTGGGAACAAGAGAAATTCGGAGAGAGACCAAGAGATTGGACGAGATACGAAGAGAAACAGAGAATGGGAAAGTACTATGTGCAGGTATACATAACAATATCCATCACTACGTGTTTCACGTGCTAGTGGCTTTAATTCTATTTCATCCCCTGTCTCTCTGTCTGCTTGTCTGTCTCTCTGTCTTTATGTAGGTCGATGGATTTCAGTATCAAGAAATTAAAGCGAATAAGATTTAATGCAAAGAGACTCGATGTTCAAAAGATAGTAGTTCAAAATTTAGTATCTATGGACTCGTATAACTTTAAACAATTTGGTCAAAAGATGCACTACGAATTTTCATATTTCATTTGAATTGAGAAAAGAGAATTTAACGGTGATAACCTCGGGACAAAAAATTTCATTACAATTTCTCAAAATATTTTGTACGCAGCTCTTTTATTAAATACTTTTTTTAATGGATTTTTCGAGAGATCAGAATAAGTAGGCTGTAAAAGTGTCTTATAAATCAAATTTTATTAAATCCAATAAATTTCAGAGCAATCAAAAATTCTAGAACCTGAGTTTAAAATACAGAGATGCTCGAGAAAAACATGAGACCAAACAATGAATTTTAATGCGAATAATATGATAAATAATAAAATTATTATATTTATTTTGTTCTTTAGTTTTACGAAGTTCTATTGCACATAAAAGTGTCTCAAAAATAAACTTATTATTCTTATGATAGTGATATATTATGTTTATATACTTTTAAGAAAAATAAAACTCAATACTCATGGCTATAAAAATATTAAATTGTGAATTCTTATGTTTCCGGAAAGTTCCAGTTTTGCATTATTTATCAATAACGGATTATAAACTTAGAAGGGAAATATGTAGATTTTTTCATATGGATACGTTAACATAATATATTTCTCGTTGAGAATATTCTCTGTCAAATTATTGCTTTTATGTGTACGAAAATATATAAAAAAATTACTCATATGCTCGAAAAGATGCTTTATTTTCACTAAAAATCAATACATCGTCGAAAATTTATGTTGAGTAATATCACTAAAACATGAGCTTAGCATTATTGTGCGATCTAAAACATTTTTTTAAATATCCGTATAGTAATATTTAAATAAAAATATATATTTAATTTTATATTAATACTATTGAGTTGGACAATGGCAGATATTTTTACTTATCTAGAATCTAAATTAAGGAACCATTTCACGCCTTTTCATTAAAGTAAAATAAATAATTTTCAATATTGACACATATTAAAAATATATAATATCATTTATAAAATCGCCAAATAATAATAAATATACATAAAAATATGATAACGTATTTTCACTTTTAAGAAATTTTAACGAATTTTCATTATTTTAAAGTAAATACAAATAATCATTAGAATCTATTCGCAAGATAATTATAGGAGTATTAAATCTAAAACTTATATTGTCAAAATATTCTTAAATATTCATTTATTATTGAGTGTGTGCACTGATACTCGATCGATATCGATGAATAGTTTCATCAAGATGATAATCAATAATTGAAGCTAACAAAGAATTCTACAATTCATGTAGAATTTAAATTTGCTTTTTTAAAGTATTAAAACAATGCAAAGTTAAATTTATTTGAAGGATACTTCAGAAGATTTATTAAATTTATTATATTTGAAAAATTTCAGCAGTAGTAATATAATTGACAGGTTAAGCTCTAGCACTCCATCGAAATTGATACTTTTAGCCAACTTGCAGACATCTAATCTCACTCGTTAATACAACACATTCTGTTAGTAAGTAAACTTTAAAAACCCGCCTGAATTAATTATTAATTTAACTTGCCTAATTCAAATCTCTTCTGTAGATGGAAAATAAAATTTGTAACAAAAATACAATTACTTCAAATAATATACCTAAATTTACTTGATAAAAACTCGATTTTAACAATTTTTTTTTACTATTGTTTGAAAATGACTTTTTTCCACACATTTATTACTTTTATGCACACGCACATTTTAAACGCGAGTGCACCAACACATTTAATGAAATTTTGATATATATTTCATTTATTTGATAAAAATAGCTACTGTAAAAAAATTAATGCAAGTTATGCAGGAATATAATACATTTAAAAGCAGGATCATTTTTCTTTTGCGCTTTGTTCTGTGTAAGTAATCTTAAAACCAAATTTATGCGTATTGATTCGAGGAAATAAAATAATTATATCGGGATCTTGGATTCTTCGATTGTCCACCGGCTTCCCGCCGTTTCAAGCGATACAAAAGAAGCTGACGCTGGATTGCTGTTAACCCCTGTTAAATTGAAAGGTCCTTTATAATAAGATAATTTGCATTGGGAAGACAAACAGAATGGATCAGAGTTGAATGTAAGAGCTAAATCGACTTGCCGATCAGCCCGGATCTTTTCCATCCATCTCCGTCGACGTACACTCGCGTTCAAATAGAGCGTCACTTTACGACAAGTTGCCCTGCACCCGGGCTACATAATAACCAACTTCACTAAAATATCCCCGAAGCGGCACTAACTTGGCCCGGCTCCTGCGCGTACGAGAGAGAGAGAGAGAGAGACAGCAACCTAGACTTAACTGAGAGACGTGTTAGTTGAAGGCATCGGCTCCAAGTGGGGGTAAAACCGCCGCTCGTCGGTGCTACTCGTCGCCTCCTGCTCTCTTTCGCACCCTCGCGCCCTTGCGCCATCATTAGCGTGCACCTCGGCACACATACACCCGCGAATGTGGTAATTTTACAGCCATTCTACGCCGTGTGAATTATACGCGCTAGGCTGGCTGCTTTGCTTGGCACTACTGGTGCTCAACACACGCACCCGGAGGGGCGTAATGTACAAGATCGCGCCGAGATCCGACTCGATGCGCAGTGTGCAGTTTCGGTAGTTACAGCGCTAGCTAGTGTGCCAGAATCAGATCTCGGGACGAAGGAGGGCACGCGTGTGGGTGAACCTCCGAGCTCGTGCGGTTGACGGTCAATTAAATGCCTGCCCCCTGATTTTGGAATCCATTTCCGTTCTTTCATTTTGGTAAGATAGCCCTTCAGCCACCACAGACAAACGTAATGTTTCGATTATCCAGGGAAAATGTTTTTGCAGCCAACAGCGGCATTTGCAACTGTAATTACCATTTCGGTGGCTTCTCTAATTATAACTATTACGACGACCGGGTCTAATAATAAACCGGCGGTCGCGATCGTTCTTAATTACTACTGCCGAACGATTGTTCGATTAACCTTAGCAAGACGCGTAAATCCAGTGCGGTGATTGCCTATTTGTTCGATCTCCGATGCCCCTACGTTAACTTCAACTCCTAATAGATATCCCGCGTTGCGTCACTGTGGAACTTAGTGCAGATACGTGTATGTGCTCTTTAAAGGAAGTTAGAGTTTTACGCGCAATATTTTGTATTTTAAATCGATAAAATAAGCGCTTTGATTGCTTTTCAAACGACGATCAATGCTTCAGCTGCGATACGTCGCTCGAAGCACTTTTTTATGTTTTTTCACCTGTCGAAATATTAATTTTTCCAAGTTAAACGTTGACGTCTGCTAATAGCCTGACTCGCACTACTCAATAATGCATTTCCTTTTTCCCGGGCAAATATTTTACAGCGATCGGTGTAAATCAGCAATTTGAAAATTTATCACGGAAAACAGAAATGACTGAATAAAAGCCAATTTCTTAAATAACTATAAAAACAAGTAAGTGGGATGGCGGCTCGTGTGCGAAAGGAAAACGTTTGCTCATTCCCTGGACGCTTTCATCGCAATTCTCGAAACATAATTTCAAAAGAAATCTTTGACGCGCACATTGATTTATGCTCATCGGCTAATAACCCACAATGAATATTTCACGTATCATTGGGAGAAAGTTCAGCTAATATTTCATTAGGTAGAAGATAATGAGCTCGAGCTGCATCAAATAATTTGCATCTCTCACAAATCATAGGTGTGGGGTCGGAAGCATTAATATTGCCTTATTCCAAGCTCAGATGTTTAATAAATATGTTCGAGCCCGAACACAGCATCGGTAATTGTCTATTACAAATTCTAATCATCTTGGGCAACGTAAGCGACGGGATTGAGAAAATCCCTGTTATTCCGAGTACAGCCGCTATTCCCTGATAAATGCAACGCCGAATACGAGAACGTGGCATCCGTTTCGTCGCTCGCACGGGCAAAATAAACGAAGCACCGAAATTCATTTCTAAGGTACACAGAGCGCGGGAGCATTAATGAAGATCCAACGAATACGGAGGAGTCATCCAATCGTGGAAAAGCCATCGGTGGCGTTTGTCAATCAGATATCATGGCGGCTTGCTGTCCGGATACGCAGGAGGTTGAGAAAGTCGCGCTTCAAAGGATTTTCCGTCATCCCTAAAGTTGTCGATTGGCGTGAAGAGTTTCCCCATTCTGCGACGACTGCGAAACTTCGCTGTTTGACTGACAGACCACCACGTCGACAGTAGTTCGTGTACCTATTTATCGTGACGAGGAGTGAGAGAGCGCTCAGTTGAGACAGAAAGCCAGCCAGCGATAGAAAGATAGAAAGACAGAGAGAGAGAGAGAGAGAGAGAGAATGAGCGTACGAGAGGCAGAGGGGTCGTGTGTAAACTACGGAGGCGCTCGACCCGCTACTGCTACTGGCGTATTTACCCTCCTCGGAACGACGGGGCACGTACGGGCGCACGCAAGATCGATTCGGGTTCGAACAGACTGCCATCTTCCTCTTTCTATTTCTCTTTCTCCTTCTCTGGCCGGTGCTTTATTTTCGAGACTTAGACGCCACTGGGAGGCTTTAAACTTCTTTTTTTACTTTTCGGCTTTTGAGGGTAGGCAGAGATTCCGCAAGTGACTGGATGACCGAGAAACGACGAGGTGAGAAGCCGTAATGCGGATCGAGCGCGAAAGCGGAGCCGAGAAAGAAAAAGAGGGGAAATATTTTTCTCCTGGCGGAAACGCTTGCCGAAGGGGATTCGTCCAATGCTTCGAAGAGCTTCGATTTATGCATCGGTCGAATTCGAGCTGTTTATTAAGGAAAGCCAGAGTAGGATCGATTTCTTTCTGCAGCGCTTTTTTCATTTGGCATTCGCATTTTGCGTTGATATCGGCTCGTCGAATAATATTTAAGTGGCTTATGACACGACTCGACGATTCCTAGATTTTTGCGTCTTAATGACACCTGTCGAACACTCAACGGCCGCTCCAACGAGCGCGAGACTAACACTGGCATCGTACGTAATACGTAAATAAATTGTGCATCGGTGAATATGACGTTACGCAGCTGTGCCACAAGGCATTTAAAGATTTTCAAAAACTTGTAATTGCAGAAAAGCGTACGTATGGCAGCTGCGGCGTTATAATTTTCGGTTGACACTTTCCTAAATTACTCAGCCTCCTTTGTTTGCCTCGACTTTTCTTAAAGAGACTAAGAGTTTTGTTTAAATGCGTGAAATGCATGATTATATAATTTTCCAGATGAGGCAAACTTATAACTATGTGTAATACCAGAAAGTAAGTTTATTCAACTCATGCATAATAATTTGACACAGACTTGCTATAATTATATCAAAGTGCAAACAGTATATGATATCAACTACATTTTCATTGTCGAATACTTAAATTCCAAATAACACCTCCTTTTTAACACTTATGACTTTATTATGCATTCGGGTGCAGGATCGTCGAATAAGTAATGAAATATTTGTTGTTAGAAAGAAAAAGATTAAAATAGTCCATAATTTTTTATGGCGAGGACAACGTTAACATCAACACCAACGAAATTAATTTAGTTCTCAGTGAAAGAAATCTTCTTTACCTTTTACTAAATAATAAAAGAAATTAAGTTTCGTCTTAGTACTCTTAATTAAATAATGAATAACGAGAATATATATATATTCAATCAGTGTCAAATTTTTTTTTTTAAAGTAAAATAGTCCAACTTCCATTAAGCTTGGCAAGCGATTTCCAGCTGAGTGCGTATTCAACAATAGTGTATCGATATTTTTTGTATTTAATTTAAATCGATCTTGCTTAAAATTTATTGTGTCTTTGTGTTTCCGATAATTGAGATTTCAATAATTTCGTATAATATAAAAAAGGAGTAAAAAATAAGTTAGATCACTAGTTATTAAAAAGGAAGAGTGTGATTTATACTTAAATGAAAAATTAATTATTTAAACGGTGGATGGTATCATTAAATGATTTAATTTTTTAATACTGTTCTACATAAAAGAGGAAACACGATACTGTATTCTGGGTTCATTACCTTCTTAGAGTAGAAAACGTAAAGTAGAATAACCATGGAGTATAGTATATTTAGCTTTTAGATAAATGTACGGAACTTATACTACTTTTTAAAGCGTAAAAAGATCTTTAATTTGAAAAAATTGACTCCCTCAAACCAATGGAGAAGTTAGGAAAAGTTCGATTAAAGTTAGCAAGAAGGTGTAAGTAAATGTATCTTGAATATGGTAAAATATTTTTTTTACTTTATTACATGTCTAACTACTTTGAAAATATCAGGACGCACCTCTCTATGTTATTATATGAACTTTGATTAGATTTTTACAACTTTTTTATAGGCTAAGAAGTGATAAATTTTTTATTAACTATAGACTATTTTGTATTTTATAAAATTCTCTGCAGTTTGGAGTCTCTTTCAGGCATTAAAAATGAATAGGCAAAATAATAAAAAGCACCGCAGCCACAGAAATAGCTGTATTTTAATTTTTTATACTTAATACATGATATTTAGAAGTTATTGCAAGACATAAAAATACACTAATATTTAAATAACTTTAATATTTAAAAGTTACTCCCGTCTTAAGTTTATTTTTTCACGATTTTTTTCTCTAATATTCTGAGTTAATGTTGTAAAGTAAAAAAATATTGTATTTGGTAATGGTTTTCGATCTTTCTTTGCACTCAAGTATCATTGGAACACGATACGAAAGTGAAAGAGAGGCAATAAAACTCATAAATATGCTGTACAAATATATTCGGTGTTTTGAACAAATAATTAAAAAACAGATAAACATCATGATTCCATTATGAACTGCTCTTTATAACGAATAAATTACAAAAGATATTTATAGAGGTTAAATATAGTTGCTCTATGTGAAATTTATGAAAATTGTGTCAGCGCAAATATGTACGGTTTATGAAATCATCTTTAATGAAACAAATTTTTGTAGACGTTGCGAAGGAATTACATTTGATGATATTTTCGGCGTTTGATAAATTATATTATGGAGATGCTTGTGAAGTGGACTATATTAAAATAATTTTTGGACAACTAGTTTCATTTACTCGAACCACCTCATTTTCACCGAAGCTGCTGGAACATTAGAATTAATGCATGCATTTACATCGTTTTATCAAATTTAATTCTCTTTATGCAATAAATATCTTTATGTAATAAAATTACTTATAATCGTGGCGTATTCAGTAATCTTAAATGCATTTTGCGAAAGTTCCTATCTTTTAATGCGCGAATGCATAAATGTTTACACTATTTTCAAATTCAACGTTTATAATTTCAAACGCAATATTAAACTGTTGTGGTGGCATACTATAAAAATTGATGCATTCCGATCTATTGAGTGAACACGATTCGTGAACATTAAGTTATCATTACATGCAAATTTATAACGTTAAGGACCAACGCGAATTTTTCCAGACATACAACTTTTCAAAATCACTGATTCCATCGGCGGAATTGTCTCTCCTTAGGTTACACGCATGCACCGAATACACCAGAGTCTTGAGCGTGAGAACTATATCCAATATCCGAGAGCATAACCTCCATGATAAATCCTTGGAAGGCATTTGACAGATGTGTATCGGTATCCCAATGGAATCATGTGCGTGCATTCCGGCCATCGTACCGCGTTCCCCTCTCCATTCTCAAAGAGCATAAATGTAATCTAGCGAATCTCTATTCCTCAGCACTAATGGCTCTACCGAGGCGCACGCATTTCCAAGGTTAAAAGTTTTTAAAAGAGCGGGAAGCCGAAAATCCTCGATGTTAATGAGATTGCCGGCAAAATGAATCAGTCCCCCCACTTACATTCCTCGGTACAAGTATTGCCGTCATTTCGAAATGACGTGCTTGTAATCTTAAAATCTCGCGATGATAGCTCTGATCGCTGGTAAATGACGTTTGCTGCAAACGACCTCTCTTTACAACTCCCTTTGCCCTCCGCCTCGCTGAAAAGAGGGAAAAAGGAGGCCAGAGTAAAAGATGAGGTCGTAGGATAGTCATGCCAGTGATTTACGAGAGCGATATCCATTTGCTCTGCCCTCGTCTTTCCACTCTTTTTCTCTTTATTAGTCGCGCGAGCTCTTGTCTTTAACATTTATAAAGCCGAGGACGAAATTTCGAAGCACTTGGCCGAGACAATGAAAACAGAGTTCCACGCGCGAAACTATTAGTCTATTATTCCGGAAGCTGGGTGTGCGCCACGCGAGCTTAAGAGTATGCGGGAAAAATGATTGTGCCGGGAGCGGCTGCGGGATGGAGGAGGCGAGCGTCGATCTCATAAAGTTACGCGCCAGGCTGTCTAACCAGCTGGTAACTTCAAGTTACGAAACTGTTGGTTGACTTTATGGGGCATGACATATTCCATCCATACATAATTCACCTTCTGTTTTGATAGAATTATAACGGCTTCAAATGTTTTTAGGCCAATATTTATGTTTGTATCGTACAGCCTTGGATTATAATCCCGTCGAAATAGAAAATTACGTCAACACTACATTCATTATCGCGAGGATATCGACGCTTTCTTACCGGTACAGGTACATAAGTAGCGACACTGGGGAAATTTATTGAGACGGTTCAACTATCTGATTACTAATTATGCGTATTATTGATCGTTGAACGAGTACTCATTACTTAAATGTTGAAATTTTTCGTCTTTGAGGCTTCGGGCAAAAATTCGCGCAACGTCCAACAGCAATATAAAACATTAAAGAGGCTCTTATTAATTTACTTGGTTGCCGTAAAATACATTCGCGCGAGACTTCCTTGCGATTTGCTCGTTTTCTTTATTATTTATTATTTATTCGCCTATTATTTAGCGCTGGAAAATGATAACACATTTACTCATCGGGTGAAATTACTCTAAGGCTAATGGCCAAATTTTCAGTCCAATTATTATTAGTTTAGGCAGATTTTTAGATAATTTATGCGAAGACCGAGAAATTTAAATATTAAAAAAGACGTTTTTAAATGAACGTTATCTTTATCATTAAACGTAAGTAAATTTATTTGAATAAAAAGTTATTGCTCTGTTTATGAGGACACTTGCCATGATAAGTTTCTCATTTAATACACTCTTCTTTATCTTAAACGATCATTCGGCCATCACTTAACATTCATATTCAATTCGATTGAGTGATTCTATAATCTTGGGAACAAAATTTGCAGTCGGAACGTCGAAAGGAAGTGCTGCCCGACTCAGCAATTTAACGAAGAATTCATTTGACGTTTGAAGCTAAAGTGACCAATGCGTTGGAAAAGGAAAGGAATAAGAAAACGTAGAGAAGGCATCAAACGCGATAACGCTTTCTTGGCCTCCTCCTCAATTCACAACGCACGCAAAACTCAATAGTCAACACCTGAGCGCGATCCGTCTCGCGCCTTTTTCTCCCTCCGCAGTAACGCAGTGACCACCAACCTTTCAATTCCAATATTTTCGCGAGGGAGGCTCGTTTGGCGTGGAATCTGCTTCGAGGAATCTCGAGTTCGGTGGCCTCCCTCGAGTCGCGAGGACGGTGGTCGGCTCTTAAGCCACCGACTTAAGCCATCATCTCCTCGTCGTGAGAGTGCGCCGCACTCGTCGTCGTTGTCCTCGAGAAGCACAGAACAGAAGGATACACGCGCGCACGGATGGGTGGACTCGGGCCACGCGGGTTTGTAAAGGAGCACTCGAGCGTAGTGATAAGTCGCGCGATGTTCCGAGCTGAATTCGC
This sequence comes from Platyscapa corneri, assembly GCA_018907185.1. Taxonomy (NCBI): domain Eukaryota; kingdom Metazoa; phylum Arthropoda; class Insecta; order Hymenoptera; family Agaonidae; genus Platyscapa; species Platyscapa corneri. The sequence continues at coordinate 2,657,159 of JACCHW010000026.1, read as the reverse complement.
TGTCTGCTCGCGGGTGGCGTCGAACCTGAGAGGCGTCTCGGCGCTCACTGCAGAGACGTCGCGGCGCACCCGCCCTTATAGCTATCGTGTTGCGTTTCTCTCGGGCGACCTGCGCTCTACCCCTTCCCCGGCGAGGCTCGCAAGCGCCGCCGCCACCGCCGCTGCCACCACCGCTGCCGTCGCCGCCGCCGCGCTTTTCACCCCCTCTGTCTCGTCGCGGATACACGAGCGCGTGCACAAAATACTCGAATACTCAAGCGCGAGAGAGTGCGCCTGCTTATGAGACTCTTTTTTCACAGAAGCCTGGACGTTCCAGGGAGCGATCGAACTATGACAAGGCGGCTCTGCAGGCGAGACTTTTTCCTTGCTTTTCCATGCTTTTCCAGCCCAGGTGCGCGGACCATCATTCTTTCTTATTCTGCCGACGCTCTGCTATCGAACGCGTAGTCGCTTCTAAATTTTATTTATAATTTTTGTGCTCACGTGTTTAGGTGCTTGGGCGAGTTACCACCCACCGATCTCTCGTATCACAAGCATTCCTCCTTATTGTGCGAAATTTTACTTTGCTATTATTATTATCATTGCTGTTGTTATTTGCGCAAATTTTTTGTTTATTTTCAAGCTTCGTCTCGACGATTTCAGCTAAGAAATAATTACGCTAAGAAGAATGAAGAAACGGTTCGTCTCGCGACTGCGACCTCCTTCATTAAAGAATTATTTATAGAAATATTAATTATTGATGCATTCTTGAGATAACTTTACTCAATAACGTTCATTAATTAATTCAACTGAAGCATTAACGAATTCTTTCGGATTGTAGTTAAAAGGAAATGTAATTAATTCCGGGACTCATCTTTAATGGCTGATACTCGTTGACACCCTCGAAGCTTACTTTGTTACCTTGTCGCAAGTTGATAAGGCATTCATACGGTAAAGATATCAATCCGACGAACCTATCGAGCAACTGTTTCAAAGCAAATATTTGTCTTTCATAAGGCTTCTACTTTACTCATATGTATGCTCAAATATTTTCAAAGAGATTAGCGCCGGTCGACCTTAACGTCCAATCCCATTGATCGATGCCGTACTGCTCTTTTCATTTAATAAAAGCTCTCTCAAAGCTCTTGCCTGCATTCTTGTCGGGAGAGAGGGAGATCGGATATTCGTTTCTCCCAATAAACCTATGCTCCGCAAATGATTATAAAACCTTCTCATATATTTCGTGCGTTTCTTTCGACGATAAATGTGTCAAATCTCTGCTCTCCGAGGCAATCTCAGGCCTGCACTTTTATAACGTGCTTAAGAGTTCGCTGAATGACTCTATTAGTGGAAGTAGATAGACACTAGACCAACTTCCCCGAACGACACTACGCTGTTGAAAAGTTTCACCAATAAAAATTTCGTTCCTCTAATCTTGATCAATAGTTTTCCACCGGCAATTGAGTTGCGTTTTTACACGCTCTTCAGTCAATAAAGGCTTCTTTACTCTCCTGCGCGATTTCAGATTATCAATAATTAGGCGATTAAGCGTCGCCGCGAATAAGTGAAAGCATTTTTCCTCAATTTAGCTTACCACTATCGCGTGTTCTTATTTGAAAACTTCTTAAGAAATGCTTTTATTTTATAAATTATTGTGCGAAATTTTGAAATTTCTGTTTGTAACGCATTACGTCTTTGTCAACGAATAATTTTTTTTTGTCGCTACAGTTGCTCAAGATTTTTCAATTTGTTTGTACCGTCACCGCGTACTTCAAGTATGAAGCATATGCGTCACTTATAATGTATTCTAAAATGAAACATAAAAATAAAATTGTTCTATGATAAAAGTTCGATAACAATTGAAACTTTTCGATGAGGGCGATGCGTCGAGGAGGATTGTGATGTGCGCAATCTTTAGGAATACATCTTTTATGGATTGTATGGCGTGCCAGTTACACTGATATTGGAAATATTGCACGTACAATGAGCCAAAGTTTTACAAAGTAATAAACATTATAACTGGAAACTTGGATAAAATTGTTTATTAATCTTTCCGTTATTAAAATAATCACAAGAGGTGGACTTACAGATTGCTTTGCTGATTATTATCACGATAATTCCGCATAATTAAAAGGGAATTGCAGTTGAATGATGTAAAAAATATTACTAATATTGGAAAGTAATTATCTATTGCAAAATAAGAAAGAAACTTTATAATACTAATTCCACACAATCGAGAAAAATAAAAATAAATTTCAAGTTATATATAAACAAAACTGTTTCAATAATAAAATAATTCTCTTTATTTCTGTTCAATTGAAATTTTTAATGACTGAAGGGAGATTTAATCTAAAGTTGAGGTGTAATCACACTGAAGCCTGGTGATGCTTCGTAATGTGTACACAAATAGTTTACCCTTTCATTATATTTCATGAAAATATATAGTTTTTAAACAATATTTATATTTTCAAAATACATTCGAGAGGATTTGTTAGATAATTATAATATAAAAATATTAATTAAAAAAACTATAAAATAAAAGTAATTTATAACAGCTAACTTTTATGGCTGTTTACTTTTACAATGTACGGCATTCAAAGTAAGTGACGGATAATGTAAACTTGATTCCTAGTTATGTTCTATTAATATATATAATCTAATTATCAACTTATTTATTTTAATCAACAATTTTTTGAATTTCTATCGAGTACTACAAAAATTTTAAATCTTAAGGTGTAAGACTGTGAAGTTTGTTTTTATTGTTATTAATAATATTAATAAATTAATAAAACTGTTGACTTTTATGTCGTTTAAAATAAATATTTATACACGTATCAAGATTAAGATTAATAATTAATAAAGGAAAGTAGCGAATTTATCTGAAAAATTTTAATACGAAATTCTGAATTTAATTTTCGTGTTACTATATTGTTTTATTTTTAAGTTTGTTTTATAATTAAATGCTGAAATATTTTATAAAGGCACAGTTACGATGATACTGTTAAATTTTTTTCTCGCAAATTAAATTTCATAAACTATTTTTACTCATAATTAAAGATTTGTTTTTATTTTTAAAATATGTGTTCAACCTTTTTTAATAATATTGAACATTTTCGCAAGACCTCCCTTATTTCATTCCTGTTCTTTTGATATATTCAAATCTATCTAAAAATTTCCTCTACTATTGTTAAATTTAGAATTTTGAATAAAGTACTGTATTATGCATGAATAACAGATTAAGTTAAAAAAAAAATGATAGAGGGAATATGAATTAGGTGAAAAGATTGTAACGAGAAAAAGAAAAGATTAACTCAAAAAAATAAAATATAAAGTATTATTTCAAACTTGGCTGTCACGATACATATACACCTAAAATTATCTACTCAGTTGAATAAAATTAGATTCTATGGATATTTGAATAAAGTATCGTTTTTATTCAGAATCGCAAAACCTTCAATGATAATAATAATATAATTATATAGTGATTTAAGAATTATTTTAAAACGGTTCATTTCATCCAATACAAGGATTAACAAACTATTGGTAATAAAATCATTATTTCTTCAGTATTATATTTCAATAAACTATTATCTATAATATTTAATTAAAAATTCAACATAAAATACCTGTAAATTAAAACTTTGCAATTTAATAAATAATACTATTATTACGATCTGAATTAGTTAAATTTGTTTATCAGAATAAAATATTTAATATATGGAGCAGAAATATCATTAATTTTAAAGACAATTACTTCTTTGTTTTGTACGTGTGTGTATGGCGCGCGCGCGCGGTTGCATGCGTATTATGTAAGCGAATATTTTTATACGTACGTATAAATTTAAATGGTTTTATTTAATCTCTTAAGATGCTATCCTTGCATATGTAAATAAAAGCAACATCACAAATATATATGTGTATCCACTAGAGTATTCAAATTAAGCATACGCAAATTAAAATTAAAGTATCAGCAGCTGAGAGCATTACGATTGTAAATGCAATCCAATATCTCGTCTCGGCAACCAATGTTCTCTTACCAAAAAAATTAATTGCAAGTACCAAAAAAGTGATCGTTACAAATGAAAAAAGGCTGTTATTCTTGGTTACTCTAATCGGTCAGGATTTCTAACTCGCAGTTTGGCTTGGAAGGCCTCCTCATTTACATCTGGGATGATAACGTCCTGGTGGCTCGAAGAAAAATGAAAGCGTATAATTTAAGCAGTAATCGGGCAAAACATTAAAAACAAAACAAAAGAACAAAGCCAGAGCTTAAAATTTATATATATATATGTTATTAGATAAACACAACGGCGATGTGTGCAGTCCGTCTTCCTGATACAAAATCTGTGTATTTATATTATTTTAAGCTATGTTACCCTTCGTATCAACTCACACGTATGGAGCTCCTGGTTTCATGTCTCCTGCTACATTTATAATTTATCCATCAATCGGAGCCAAGACAAGGACGTACGTACGTACGAATGTTACCAAACCGTAAGTGAGAAGGGGAATGTTAAAAAAATTGCTCTTTATTTTCTTTTTTCTTCCCGGAAAAGTCTCTTGTTTGGTGAAATAATAATGTTCACTTCCAGTGTATGCTAACTTTTCAGACTTTTAATACCTTTATTTAAATCTCGAACTAGTGCTACCGGTAAATTTTTAGTTACAAAATTCTCATATAAATTAATTTTCATGAATATTAGAAGAAGAAAAACGGTGGAATACAGGTATTGAACTTTATATTAGATCGAATGAATCTTTTCCAGCACGCTGTATTCATTTTTTTTAATAGAAGCTTAGAGCGCTATGGAATAATCTACAGAAAATAATCACGTCCACTACTCTTCCTTGATACCGGTTCCCGTTATTAATTATATGGACATTGAAATATTTTTCACTGATTTTTAAGAGAAAAGTTCGTTTCTGATAGATCGAAAAGTTGTTTCAAATAATTTTATAATTTATTAGTCAAGCATGAAATATAAAGTATTTGAAAAAAGTATCCATTAAAGACATGTGATTTCACCATGTTTTTTTACTGAAACTTCTCCTCTTTTGCTTATTTTACACGTATATGATGCTATTAAAAGTGCATATCACATGCTAATAAAATATATATTTCTATATGCACAGAGATGATGAATTTTCCACAAAAGGATTTGGCGAATAACAATTTTATATTTCATACTATTTGTTCTAATTAAAAAAGGTTTACGCAATTAAACATAATATACATATATATATATATATATTAAAAACAAGCTTATGTTTTTCTAAATCTTTTATAATTATTTATGATAGTATTTCTATACAATTTATCAGGTAACTGTCTTAACCGTGACAAAGTAATTATTTTCAAATTCGATTAAAATATATTATTTTTTAACGCTGATTCGTTTAAATATGTAATATATTATATTTATTATTTTTAATACATTATAATCGTTTAGAATCATTTTTTTCACATATTAATTTGGTTCGGTACTCTTTTTAAATAATCGTTAGTATATTTCCTACATAAATACAATTTAAGTAGTTATTTTTAGCTTTAGTCAGCTTCAACCGAACATTTCTTTAAAAAACATTGAATTGCACTGACCCGTTATCTACGAGGCTGGACACGTTTGTTTTTTATTTGTAAAATACATGATGTATCAGTGGGTGGTCAACACATACCCAGGGCGCGTTACTGTGTTTATCACGTTCATTGCATCGGCCGACGCAGAATCTCCTACTGCGAGATCGGACCGGTGGACCCACGGTCTCCTGCTGGAAGATCAGGCCAGCCAAGCAAATAAAAGACGCTAAAAAGTACAGTTGCCAGAGAAGCAGCTCACTTCTCCTCGTCTAGTGAAGCTCCACGCCGCGACGGTGCACCGCTGCTGCACTTCGGCAAAACGAAGCAAAGGAGTTTTCTTAACACCTCTTTTCGTCTCCCATTGATCAGAGGGCCTTTACCTTTTACGCCATCAACAACGTAATTAAAATTATTAATTTTAGATCTCACATTAGCACAGAGATTCATATTATTGTAAAATTATAATAAATATATTTTTGTAGCCTTGTGATCACGTGTGTAGGGATGTGTGTATATTTGAGAAATATTTTGCTAAAAATTTCTTTCTATTTGGATACACCAGGATAAAAAATAAAATATCAAATAATATCCGTCACATTTTACTTTTCTTATTGCAAATAATGACTTTTATTCATAATTTAAACACTCGAACTTACATTTTATAATATGGAAAGGTGAACTTATTAAATTACATTACGTGCTTTATTTAATTATATTATGAGCAATGGCAATAATTGCCGATCGCTTTTATATTCAATGAAGATTACTGCTACTATAAAATTATTTATTAATTGTTCTATTACTTATTAATCGAACGATACAAATATTGGAGAATATTATATTGCATTATAAAAATTTACTGTACCTTCCTCGTCTACTTAAAAAAGAAAATTGGGATATAAATCGCATAAAATTTATTTCAAAAATGAAAATTGGAAAAAAATTAATATCTTTGAAATGATATATATATATATATATATATATATATGTAGTCTACAATAGTTCGGTAACTTGTTATATTTATGCATATATTTCGTTTCAACAAATTCTTCATAAACTAGTAAATAATTAACATCATAATCTATATATTTTTATTTTACAACAATCGTTCAGTGTTTAAGTACTGAATTTGTTAAAACTCGTTAAAAATAAAATTTATTGCAAAAGAAATAAATTTTATTGTAATAAAAAATAAACCTATATTCAGGGAAATTTTATATTCGTTAACAAAAAAATGAAGAATTTTCAATGAAATAAAACGCGAATAGAACAAGCAGTTTTTAAAATGATGCTGTGTAACTTTAGTCAGAAACATCGTATCTCAATTATAATGATAAATGCATTTATTTCTTCAACGAAAATCTTTTTTTACTTATCATATCTATGGCAATGTTATGGCTCGAGGTCATAAACTTTATTCTCAACGAGTGAAATAACTTTGCTGTAAAACTACAAAGTATTTATTTTAGTCCTACATTTAAGACTACAAGATATATAGTATGTATACTTTGACGAGGAGAAATGAGAAGTTATTTCGTTATTGTATAATAAGGTATATATCAAGATCTAAATAAATTTATTTAAGCTTCTTATGTATTTGGTAACAAAATAAACTTTTTCGCGGACTTTTTTCTTTTCTTCCACTCGTTCTCTCTCTCTCTCTCTCTCTCTCTCTCTCACTCTCTCACTCTCTCTCATTCATTATTGCCTTCGATAGACGCTAGACGCGGATACGGCAAAGTGCGTTTTCCTGGCAATTTTCAACTGAGGCAAGCGTATACACGGACTCCGGGTGCGATTCATTTTGCATTTCTCATACTCAACTTATATAAGTATAAAATAGAAAATTTATTACGAACAGTATAAACAGCAGACATTCTTTCTCGGCTCGTTCTGTATTGTTGTGTTTTTTTTTTTTGTTTTTCTTCGTTACAAATTTATAAAACAACTTCTTTCGTGAAAAACAGTAAAATTATTATCATTACGTAGCAAACAATAATAGATATTTTTGGAATACATAAAATTCTTCTCTGGTAAGCGTACAAAGTATTAAAATACGTGTTTTGGTAACTCCATCGTGTTGCTGTTCTTGAGTCTCTTAAATTCTAATGGAAAACACTCGCCATCACATTTTCTCTTACACTCTGTCTTGTAGAAATGTGTTGCATATATTTACATTGCATATCTCGTCAGCTTTGTTTGTCACTCCTGATACATAATTGGACGAGAAACTTAAGGCACTGAACGTCGTATACAAAATCTGTTTACAAAAATATCTTTGATCATTTATCGTACTCTCTGGCTTATTTCTCGTCAATTCGATTCGCTATTAATTAATGGTTAGTTCACAATATCATGCTAATCCTTAATTTATAGTTAAGACAATAGTAAATAAAACTTGAATCCAGAAATTACACTATCTCGTGCACGTGGCAAGTTTGTCGTCTATTTTCGAATGGGCCGGCGCTAAAGTTCTAACGGGAAAATAAAAGAGAAATCGCAACGGTAAAATATTTATAAATTTTGACCAACTTGAAAGTGCAGTCGCACGAGTAATGAAGGATCGCCTAAAATTTAAAAGACAATAAAAGCACACGTCATACCGTGATTATATGGGTTATGGCTGCGTAAGAACGCAGGCCGGTGGAAAGTTGATTCAAGGTGACAATCATTTACTCGTGGACTATTACATCTGAAATCGAATTTTGCTTTGTTGTCAGTGCACCTGCCGGTGCTCCCAGACGTTACATAAAAAAAAGATAACGAAAAAAAGGGACAAACCAACAAACGCAAAGAAGATGACGCGAGTAAAGCGATTCCTTTCTTTGCGTATGATTCGATTTTCTGAAAGTGAAAAACACCTAGTGTGTCGCGGACGGCGCGAGAAAAAGACGGATAAAATAAGACTCTCGGTCGACGACGACACTTGCGAAAAGAGCAGCGCTAGTCGCCTTTTTCACTTTTTTTTCTTCTTCTTCTTCTTCTTCTTCTTCTGGACGCTCTTTCCGCTACACGACAGAATAATCCTCGAGCAGAGTCTCGCCAAAGTGGGTGACCACGTAGTCGTGGTAGTACATCATGATGCAAAGAGGCTGCCCGATAATGAGACTGGCCCAAACGACGATGTTGCCCCATCTAGCGCCCCACTGCTTCTCCACGTACTTGCTCAGCACCGATAAAGGAATCTGTCAATGGATAATGTACAAATGCAATTTTTAACGTCACCTTCCATCTTTCTTTTTACCTCCTTTGCGATCGACTCGTTATATTTTTACACGGACAATTAGCACTTTGACAACGAGATTCTAGTTTTCTTAAAGTTATTGACTCGATTCGAAAATTCACGCCTGCAAACGATCGTCTTCTACATTACGCGCAACTGTCGTTCATAACGAATCGTGCATATTTTATCAGTTTAATTTTTACGAAGGAAAAATCAGAAAATCTCTCAATTTTGTTTTAGATTAATCTGGAGCCAACCGTCTAATTATAGAGTTTCGCAAATATCAGTCTCAATAAAACGTTAAATGATATATAATTAAAAGACGTTACGAACGTTAATTGAGGGTTAGAATTTCTCTGATCAATGCCTTACAATATCCGTGTACAATCACCGACAGGCGCATACCCGAGTATAAGTATTTTAATGATTGGTCCGTGCCAGTGCACAACTACAACTAAACCCGAATATTCCGGAGCTATTATTGTTAAGGGTAATGACTCGGTTATGACTGCAGGTTAGAACCGTTTTCAATTGGGAGTTATTAAATTTGTTTCATGGGTAACTTTACTTATTGCAGCTTTTAAAATGTTACATCGATACACTGTCGTTTCTTGTATTTCATCTGATTAAAGTTTCACGAAAGTACCGTAATATCCGATCAATTTTTTATAATAGAATTCACATAATGTTCTTTATCAGGGATGGAAATGACAAAGAGAAATACAATTATCTTTAATGCTCTTATAATTGTAATTCTTGGTATCTTATGCCGTTTTCTCGCAAACTATCCGCTGTAGCGAATTTTATCGAATATTTATGCACGATATTTTCAATAAAATTTTACGAAACGAATTATGAGTCCGAGGTCGGTTACAGCCCTAGCTGATTCAAATTTATTTCACTTCTTAATTATTAAATTATATCCATAATTAAAAGCAAAAGAATACTAAAATCTCGTGGATCAAGCGTGAACTAATTAAAAATTTTAATCAAGCTTAATAATTTTCACGTGATACTAATAGAGCTTGCATTTTTATTTATTTTTCAAACAATTTTTGAAAAAAGTAAGAAAATGTCCGCGAGATTATTATTATTATTTATTTACCAATTGCATAAAATTATTTAACGAAAGCAGTCACTGATTTATCAAAAAGTTGCGAGCTTTCAATCAACAACTAATCTGAAAATAAGTGAAAATATAAATGTAACCATGGTGCGATAAGTTATTAGGAACTCGAAGCCCGATGCTTTTTCAGATTGGAAAAATATAGGAAAAGGGAAAGGGGCACGACGCGCCTTTTTACTGAAAATATCTAGCCTAATACACTCGAGGTAAGAATCTGTGCATTCTTCTTGCATACCTGGCCCATCATACCCATGAACGCCCAGATCTTGAAGGTCTTTAGCGGCACGCTAACAAGATACTCGTGGAAGAAAGCGCTGATAAAGAAGACTGTCACGCTCGCAATGTTCTTGCTGTAGCCCATCTCGACTACTGGTATGTACAAGTGCCTGAAAAATATATTTTCGGGCTTAAAGAGTTAGTTAACTCGCCCATCAGCCGGTTGTACAAACGTTATTATTATTGTCTTAGCATTAGTATCGCAAGCACCAACAAGATTTTTTATTCAATACAGCAATTCCATTCAACAGAAATTTAAATCAATTCTTAAATGTCACGCGTTTTTGCGGCGATTCTAATAATAGTTGGTTGAACTCTGAAAATAAAAGCTCGTTAATTTATTATTAGGTATAAGCAGTTTGGCTGCTGCTCTAAACTACGAAGTTATTTGAATTAATGCAATTTACGAAATGACAATAAATAATTGACTAAAGATCCAGCGCGCCTCCAAAATACAATAAACTTAATTCAGTTTTAATTCAATACGAAGATGCAGTTAGTATCTATAATTGTTAAAATATTTATAATTTTCAGTCGGCGTCTAAGTTGCTTATTAAACTTTTTTATTTTACAATGAACTTGCAGTTTGAAATATATTTCAAACTGTTAAAGTTGTATTACACGAGTACTATAATCACGAACACTCTAACCTTAACTTGAATTGGTACTGATGAGATGATTTAAGTTTCTTCGACTCTAAAACCCGAAACGGTATTATTTAACTTATTTAAACTTTAAGTACGAGGCAAGAGTGTGTGCGTCGGCGTACCTACGCGTACGTGAATATTATAACACTTGTTTCATTATAGCAACGTAAAACTGAGAACTTTGAAAACGATCTCAACATATTCTCACTATAAAAAATATTCTCGAGAATTGCATTTAACAATATATTTAATAACGTGCATAAGCTACGGTGATAATCGATCGCCAAATTTAAACGAAAACTGTTTTTTGTTACCGATGCGGGTTGAAAAGGATAAAAATTCAAAACACACGCCACATAATCAGACGTAGGTCGGCAATTTAGAAAGTATCGTTCTTTAAATTTTGCCGTCAGGCAGCTCTTTCTTCTCGCGTACTCTCCCTTGCCCATGGAGCGTTAAAAAAATTACAGATGCGTGTGCAGGAACTAGTCATAAATGGCTCGGAAATTTTCATGAAAACAATTACTCCTTGAGTACAGCGACGTGTGTGTTGCCTTTTGCGCATCTGTCGAAGAGCACGTATTTTTCCACAATTAAAACACGTAATTGTAGGTGTTTTTTCAAACAACGAAGCTATTTATTCATAATTATGACTGGAATGATCGGAGAACAGTTATCAACCGTCGAGAGCGCGACCGAATCCATCCAATATATGCTGAAGCCATTACACCAAGCGTCATAAGACGGGAAAAACCCGGGATCGGTACAAAGCGGGAGCTTGTCAGCGATATCTAGTAGCCTCATTTTTCACGCGGACCGACTGGTTTCGGTGGCCGAACTAATTCGAGCGAGCGCTGACTTAAAGACAAAATTATTCACCACGACGAACACTATTGTAATTAGCACGAACGAAGGACGTCTAAATCGATGCAAAATCTAGTTCCATTTAACTTGTTGGAAGCTTCTGTAAACGATTTATAAATATCAACAAGCAATAATCAACAAAGTTCTTGAATTTATATCGGAACTGATCACGCGCGTGTAGGAGTCGTTCGATGGATGCAGTTATCGCGTAGAAATCCGCTAATTAATCGTCCGAAAAAGGGTGCGCGACTCCTGGCATTGTAATTTTTTGTCATCGCAAGCATCGCAACGTAATTTCGAAGCCGGCATAAATACATGCATTAAACAAGAGTCTCGCGTGCTGATTCCCGCGCGGGATAACAAGCCTTAAGTGAATTGTCGTCGGGACAAACGTGACAAGAGATGCGTATCTTCTTTTTCCATTACGAACTTGAAACGATGGCACACTCCATCGTATATTTGTTATTACGGAGACTAATGCGAGTGAGCCAGAAGTGTGTGCAGCCGCGGCAATAGCTCTTTTTCTTTCCATTTCACGTCTCGAACTCATATGCTATGAGCCATGGCTACGTGCCAGTCTCAACTTTTCTCCCTCTCTCTTCTCCTCGTGAGCGAACGAGCGCGCGAGAAATACGAGTGATGCTTGATCGCGCGAACGCGCGACGAAAAAGTGTACATGTATAAGAAGAGCCTTCGCTGAAGAGCATCTTGCGTGTTCCGTGCAGTGGGACCGAGCGAGAGAGAGAGGGGAATTACAAAAAATTCATGTCTCGTTTGCGAGATACATCCCTCGCCCAAATGACCAGGCCATTTACCTAAGAATAATACGCCCAAATTGGGTACGTTTTCCGCATAATATTTCTTTTACTTTTTCTTTCTAGGCTCTTTCTAGACTTTCCATGCAAACATTTGTCATGTTAATGGCTAAAAACGCTCTAAGATATCGCGATATTCGTTATTTATTCCCAAAAATTAAACTGAACTTCCCGTAGTACGTATTGTTCAACGGGTATTGTGATAAATTCACGGACGTATCGATCCTTAAAAAAATCTCTGCTCGCTTTTAAGCTCACGACGTTTATGAAGTTATCAGTTGCTTTACAAACAATCTCGCGGCTTTTCTTCGTCTTCAGAAATGGAAATTACGTGATTTTTAGCAGCGATAGTTATCAAAATGGAAGGTATTTTTCAATTTTTCTACTTGCTCTTCACATTTCGTGAAAAAATAAAAAAACACCCAACGACAGTAGGTTCTGTTTATAAAGAAGCAATTAGCTTGGAAGAAATTTAAGCGTCCTTCAATTAGAGCTGGAATTACATTGAACTTTCCTATTATTTTTTGCGCATGAGTGCATAGACATTAGCTTAATCTGGGAGATGTTATCGACTTCTTTTTGGCACTGCTATCGCGCATCAAACTGAAATTAAGTCTTCGTAAAGTGAAACACGTTTGCTAACGAAGTTTTCACTTAATAGTTATAACGGAGCTCCGTCAAAGCTCTTCTTCGAAAATAGTTCAATGGGGCCATCCTTATTTTTAATTTTCTCGTTTTCGCGACGAATATCCTAAGGAAATTCATTTTACTCTGGTTGAATATAATTTTATGATGTGCGCCCACTTAGTGTTTTTATGGTTCAACGTGAAAATTCGGTTTGTATAATTTACAATTCGAGCTGCTTTGAAGAAAGTTATTTAGAAAAATTTAAGGCCAATTGCGAATAGGAGAATTTTATAACGCACAGTGTTTCTTAAAAATAGTTCATTAGCATTTATCGAAATTTATGAAATATTTTAATATTTAATGCTACAATATACATATTCAAAATAATTCTACTATTTTAGAATTAAGCCTTTGACTTCAAGGATAGTTTCTTTATTGTTATATAACTAGCGAGAGTTTTACTTTTAAGGAGCGTTTCTGTAATTCAATTTTAGTTTTCTGATTTCAGTAATTTATTTTACTTTCATCGGTACCTTTGTACTTTTTTAGTAGATAGTCGCATTCGTGATAACTGTATTTTTAATAATTCAGTATCGAAACAGTATTATTTTTTATTCAAAAGTTATTCATAATCATAAAATACGTTTAAAAAGGAATCTTGTTATGTAATTTTTATAAATTTTTCTATTGATTTATATAAATTAAAAAATAATAGAATATAAGATTAAATAAATAGAAAGAAATTTTCTTTTCATAAAATTAATTTCCTAAATTCGTAAAGTAAAATCTTTTTGAAGCAATTGCTTTTGTAAAATAAATTTAACAAAAAATATTTTAATATTTGCACTCTATTAAAAGGTAATATAATTTTTTTTTTTTAAATTTGATTAAAATACATATTAAAAACAAAAACTTAAGCGAAGGAGAGTATAATTTAATCAAGAAGCTCTAGTTATAAGAAAATTATTGAAAAGATTAATCTTGTACAAATATATAAGTTTATATATAAATATATATGTTTCAATTAATTGAAAGCAATATAGATATTTAATACTTTGCGTAGTTAATATCATCAAAAGAATATTTTAAGCAAATTTTCCATTTTTCTGATTTTCCTTTATTTGCAGTTACTACATTATACAATTAGTTTCTCATATTTTTAACCAATATTTTTAATTAAGACTAATACTATCTAACAGAAAAATAATAATTTTTATTTTATTTCGGTTTGCGATATCTCGAATAAATAGTGAAAAATTTTAACTTATCTGCAAAAATATTTGATGATATGAAATGATTAGTTTCATAAAATAGTAACTTTGTGTCTGTCGCGAAATAACCTACTGATTATTTTTATTGATTCAACCGTGTGTGTAGGATCGCATAATACATAGGTCGCGTATGTACATATTTGTAGTAATACTTCTGTCTCTTCTCTCCGTCTTCTTCCTCGTTCTCTTACTCTTTTGTCTTTCCCGCTTTGTTTTTCATTGTGTTATTTCAATTTTCTCTTACATTTACGAATCATCATTTATTTAAGTTTCTAGCTCACGTTTGACAAATGAATTATTAAAACTTCACGTATCGCGATCTGAAAGTTTTCATACCGGTAGCACAAAAAGCTATTATCATAATCGGTATATTCGGAGCAAATATTTTGTTAAAACCTGAAAAATTAAAACTCATATCGAGAGTAAATATGTAATGTTAAAAATGACTGAATTTTATCTCTACATAATTAAAGATGAATTAATTTTTTAGATCTCTTTGGTTAATCAACTCTATCTGTTATAAATTTCTATAATTTTTTAATATAATATGTGTAATACTATTATTATCATTCTTTTCATATTGATAAAAGTGTCTTTTTTATACTCTCTTTTTTGAAAAAGTCTTTATGCCATTTCGCTAAAATATTATACTTTATTTAGTTTAGAAAAATCAATTCAAGATATGTAATAATAATCTCACTGATGTGTTACTCATTACATTGAACAACGAGTGAAAGACTATATTCGAACAAAAATTCAATTAATTTCAAATCTAATTAATCTTTCATTTTAATTAAAATTGAACTAAATTTACTTTTTGCTTAAACATAATATACAGTTTATTAAAAATAAGGAGTTTTTTAAATATCTTAACTTTAGTTTTCTATTTTTTCTTATTCAATTGACATTTAGAAAATCATTTATTTTTATAAAAAAATTAATCAGACCAAGATTTTCAAATTTGAGTGATAAGATCGATAAAGATCGTAACTTTTCAAGATTTTATCTGATCAAGTATCTTATTTATCTTGTCTTGAAATAAGATGATTGCATAAAATTAATTATAAATACATATATGGGCGAATATATTCTTTTATGAGTTTTTAATTTAATAAAAGACAATGTAGTTATTTAATTTTAGTTTTTATTTTATTGTAGTATGGATTACATAACGTCTCACAAATGTTTTTAATAATTTTCAATTGCAAAATATAAATTTTATATCTGACAACGGTTTCACCAAACATAGAATATTAAAAAATAAAGAAAAACTACAATCTTGATAAGTATTGAAGTTATACATCATTAAAATGTCATTACTCGTTTCTTGATACTTTATTATATTCGGTGAATGTTGTATCTAAAAATTTGTATGTATTTTTATTTAATATGGATAGCAAATTCAATAATATTAATACAGAAGTATTCTGTCGTTGAAAAGAAATGGAAAAAATTTCCTTAATTTTCTTTCATATGTGTTCAAATATGCAGTGTCAAGCAAAGCCTCTTAATAAAAATTTAAAAAATAATTGGTTTGCTCTTGTAATATTGAGCACTAAAACGAAAGTTTAATTAACCCGTTCATTATCTGCATTACAATGTTGAAAATTATTGTATAATTTTTTCATTTGAAGTTCTTTCGAAAAGTGTAGTAATAAAATTGAAGAAAAATAAAATTAAATGTAACGCATCTAAAACTAGTATAGTAAAAAGTACATGTATGCTTACTTAGAGAACAGAAATTCTGCATCTAGGCATACTATTTTAATGATATATAGAGTAGTATACGTGGTATATAAATCATAAGATCCGATTAAATCTAAATGTTTCTTTAACTAAAACCTCATGCTTTATTAAAAAATCTAAATTTATGGTAAATGAAGCCAATACAGTAAACAAGGCGACAAAATTTTACGACTGAAATTGCTTTAACCGTTAAAAACTTTGAAAACATTATTTATGATTATTAACGATATTGTACAAGAGGTCAGTTTCGCGAAGTGTTAAAATTAATGAGGTTAAAATAATTAAAATATAAATTAATGCGTTAATATTACTTAATTTTTACAAAATTTTAAATTTCTGTTGAAGAATTAATAATGACAATAACTTATGGCTATCGAAATGTTCACGTTATCCATGAGTCGCAGCGAACTATAAACGAAATATACTTCTAAATGTAAAATTCATAAGAACAAATATGCGTCGTGTATTTACAATATTAAAATGTTTTACGAAAGTTATAATTACGCTTTTTAAAACTTCAATATATTTTTATAATATTCAGCGGAATAATGTTTAATGTTCTCAGGTCGCGCCAGAGGGTTGGAAAGTAAATGTAATAAAATTTGAAAATGAGATAAAAGCAAAGAATAATGAAATGAATTCGCGTCGCTTAAATTGTTTGAATTTGCAAAATATATCTCTCGAAGAGCGCAGTTACGTATAGAAAAAATGCAGGTATTCTCTTGTTATTATTTAATGCTAACTCACCGTACGGCCCAACGATGAACTGGCATATTCCACGTCCTCCAAAAGGTGTCGATGTTATTAGCGTTCCACCAGTCGCAATAGAAATTCCGATCAGCGAAGTGCAGCATCTCTCCCATTAGATTGAGGTACGAGTGAAAAGACAGGTAGAAAAAGCAAAGCCACATCAGGTGGTTTGGTATCTATGAAAAAGAAAAAAAATACTTCTTTTCGATAAGGGTGAGAAAAATTCTTTGATTTATTACATATTTTAGTGAATCCCGGAGCGCGTTATTCACCTCATTCCACTTTAAAGTCACGTTCCATCATTTAAATACGTAATATATTAAAAATGAACTCGTTATAATAATAATAATAATAATAATAATAATAATAATGATAATAATAATAATAGTAGTAGTAGTAGTAGTAATAATAATGGTTGTAATAATTATAATGCAAACAGGTACAATAACAACAATGACGTCAATGGCCCTAATGATGTCAGTGATATTGTTATCAGTAGCTGTAGCAGCAGTACGGGTAACAGCGGTAATAATAACAATAATAATCGTTGCTTTTTTTGGCTCATTAGGGCACGTGTATTTTAACTCACACTCGTGCACTCTTAGAAAAAATGAATTTTCTGGATGCTATCGATTATATATTTGGTTTATTATATATAAGGATGCAAATATCCGGCTCATCCTTTCACAAGTTCACTTCCTATTTGTAAAAAAAATTTTGAATTTAATGCTTCATTTTTTAACTTCGTGTAATAGTATGATGATCATAAAATTTTTGCATTTATAAATAAAGAAGCTTTATTCGTAAAATATTTTACATTTATTTTAATAATACTGTAATTTATTACAATAAGAACATTGTCGTTAAACTCACCGTGTGATTTATATAATTACTAAATTTGGAAAATTCTATATCCATAAAAATTTATTGACACGCGAGGATCGTTCGTGTAATACTTTATATGATTAACGATTAATGTTGATATAAAATAAATGTAAAAGTTAATGTGGAAAAACTATATTTTAAAAAATTACGGGATTAGCTCAATTTTACGCATTAAATATATAAAGTAGTAATTGGACTTGTGTATTAAAAGTGTTAAATTTAATTTTCGATTTATATTTGCATACAAATATTTTCTCACGAAGTAATATTATTTGCTAAATATTCATTTTCATTCGCTAAAAAGAGCACACATTGCAACTATTTAGTTTGCGCATGCAATTAAATATTTAATACATTTACATTGCAAAAATTATATAAAAATTAGAATGAAAGTGAAGATATTTCAACGATAGAACTAAATAGCAATAACTGTCTTTAATTAATTATAAATATTAACCTATCAAAATATTATTTGTTTTAATAATACAAAAACATCTGTATTAATATCTACTTTCAATATTTACCGAACTTTCATTTAAACGAGTAAATAGTTAGTCATAGCCGCGTGTGTGTCAATAACTGCGTAATATAAATATAGAATATAAAATTAATTGGGTATTTTAACTTATTTATTCATGATGCTTGGGAATGATGAGTCAACGTGGATCTATACTTCGAAAAACTTTGATACTTTAAAGCTGACAAATGAATAATACAGTAATTAATTTTACGGTGCAACTGAGTCTTGGATTTCTTCAAAATATCTCAATTACATTTTTTTCATTGGAAATTTAGATTTTGCAGTTAAGTGTCTCTAACTCAACATTTATAAATTTGAAAATTTCTTATTTATTAAGTTAAGTGACCATTTTCTAAATAATAACAAATCGAATTTGCTTTATTGTCATGCTCTATGGCTACAGTAGTGCTAATAATAAACAAATGCAAAGGTGCAATCTTTCATTATCATTCACTTGAAAGGTGCCCCTGAAAAGATTTTGATTATGTTTATTGAATTTTCCTTCGCGAGATTAACTGTAGTCCTTGTCCTATGTACGAAAGGACACTTTTTATATTTCAATAAACGCAGTCAGAGATAATTTGCTGGTTATTTCGTTTCGTTTCCCAACAGCGGCTTCTTTCTATTCCTCCAAAGTTTGCTCGCGTCAAAGCTGCAATAATGCTGGTGCAACGTAAAAAGCGAGGTCAAGTCCTTTTCGCCAAGGGGCAGCTTTTATCAGGGCAAAAGAGCAGCGGCGGCAGCAGCACAGGAGGAGAAAGAAGAAGACCGGAGCTCGTAACCGGCAAAACTTCCTCCGACGTTTTAATTTCGTTTTCTCTCCTCCATGACTTTCCTTCCTTCCTCATTCATTCGAGGGGCGAGCAAGCAACCGACGAGAGATGTACGAGGATTTCTCTTACTCTCTCGCTTCCCCTCGGTGGACTTTAAGGGAGAGAAGAAGAAAAGGCGGAAGAGACGTGAGGAACGTCGTTTGCGACCAACGCCGATACCACAAAGGAAGCCAACGGTAAACTTTGAGGGACGCTCCCACTCCAGGCCGTTGTGCCACTATTTTCTCTAGCTCTCCTGTACGTGTGCGCGCGTGCGTGTACCTGAGTCCTGCACATCGGTGCAAAAGACGAGACGTTTCAGATCTCGAGGCAAAAATTTGGAGCTCGTGTATTTCTTCTTGCTTATGTGCACAGCAGTCCTCCTTTGTTTTTTCTCGGAGATGCTGCTTCTTATAACCGAGCATATGGCTCAGAGAATAAGAGTAACATTTTAATTTCATTTTCCTAGACACGAATGTCGTGTATAAGCACTCGTACACGGAGTCGGCCGAATTACTAAAATAGTCACGTGCAATATATAAGATGACTTAACGAACGTCGAAAAAAGCTAATAAATTTATATTTCATTAAGATACTTTTTGTTCGCTCCACTCAATTCTGCGCAAGTGAGTTTTGTTACTTAAGATAATACAAAAGTTCAATTTAGCATCGAATATACGCCCCGAAAATTGCGGCTCTTATGAATAAAAAATGAAACAAAACAAATTCCGAATTCCGTAATACGAGATTCTTTTGAATTACGTACAACCGAAATTTGCATTCGCACGATTTCCATAAATGTTGTTGCGGAACAAACCCGCTTCCAACACTCGCCCAACTGCCGTTGCAATTTATAACAATAATCTTCTTGGGATGATAAAAAATTAAGACGTGTATTTCTAAACGCAGGGAATAACACATGTACAAGTCTACTTTGCATACTATTTCGCAGAAAGTTTTTCCAAGTTATTCAGGTGAAAAATTATCATTGAATACCAAATGGAATAATTATTGAAATACTAATATATTGAATCAGAAATTTTTTAAAAATTCTAGTAAATCATTGAATAGAAAGTATTGAATGAATTTCTATTAAAAATAGGCTTTTAATGTTAATAATAATATCAAAGATTTCATTATTGATTCTTAGCGAATAAAGTATCTAAGAAAAATTGTAAAAAGAAGAATTTACGATTGTAATGAAAGCGACAAATTTTAATCGATTATTAGCAGATGCTAATTTCACGTACTGAATACTCTACATTTATGAAAAATGAAATGATTTAATAATAGACGCAATCCTTTTCAAGTTTTAATAAATATCACGCGTGCGCACGTGTAAGTTAAATAATTCTAGTGTATTTTTTATCGATTTTCAAAAAAAATTCAAATGTCTGATTAAGATAAAAATTACTGACAAAAGATAGAAACATTTCGACATCGATGTGATAGTTGTAAGTGGATGGTGACGAGTAAAAAAGATAGAAGGGAATCTGCAGGGCAGAGTCACGCTGATTTCACTGAAATGTTCTAATTTCATTTCGTGTCCCTCGTTGTTCTACTCCTCTCGAGGAAAATGGGAAATATCGATTAAATAGAAGGCCAATATATCTTTTGCCCCGAGACAAGCGATGACGTCAACGACGACGACGACTTTCACATTTCCACTTTCGTAGGGTTACACTTTCTAACGACGCATCTTTGATCAAAGTCATGGATTCTACTTCGCTCGATGCAATATTCATAAATCCAATATATCTGCATCATAGATGAAATCGACTCCTGCAGCTTCTCCTCGGCATTAATGGTATGACCAAGGAATGAAGCTGAAATGGATAGGAAAGGCAAAGCGATGAATTGAAAATCATGAGGAGCAAAAAAGGTAGCATAGCTGCTCGTACAAGATGATCGTTACATTAACTACCATGAACCTTAACGTTGTTTTTATTGAATATATTATTATAATCTTGATTTTTTTACTTTTTGCATCATAATTTTTCCTCAAACAGATAGCGCTAAAATTTAAATTCATGATAAAAGTTTTTGATTTTTTTGATTTCGTTGAAATATGAATTAATTCCCATATTGCACTTAATTAAAGTAATTTCGTTTAAAAGTGACACTGAAAATTTAGAATACTGCATTCATATTAATAAATTATTGGTCGACATAAATCACGGACGCTGCATAAGTTCCCATACGCGCCTTCAATTCCGTTCAAACTTTATTTGTCTTCAGTGGATACGTTACTATCAAATAAATAACTCAACCGGATATAACAAGTAAACGCAGCATGCGTTTGTACACATATTCACACTTTTTATACTAATTATGAATTTTGATCAAAAGCCTATCGCTTTTCAGATGTACAAAAAAGCGTTTATTTTTCATTTATTTTATAACCTCTTTATATTCCACCAATTTTAGTGACTTTGTGCGTGAAAGACAACACTTTGTCGGCATCTACAACTGAGCTCGTTATATAACCTGTTTACGTATCTTAATGAAGGGACGTCTCAGCGTATTAATGCATACGTGAACGTGATATTTATTCGAATATAATGCGTCCGAATGAACGCAGCCTATCGTTAGCCGAAGGTTGTTTAAAAAATTGCATTCTTGGGCTGCAGAAACGGTAAAATTCACAGGCGCACATCAATTATGCGTTTCATTAAATAAGACGAAACGGCAACATTAGCATTTACGTAATAATTCAATGCTTAATCGAGTTGGTAACGCAATAATTAATAAAAGAATAAAACTCTAAGACAGAACGGGAGACGCAATATTTATATTAAGACAAAATAGCGAAAGATAATTTCGGAGAAGATTCCCTGTTATCTCGTCGGCAGTTCAATATTAAAGAACTACTACAAGGACCACTTCATCAAACACATTTACACGTGTTCGCCAAGCGAAAAAATACAATTTTCATAGTATTATCGGTAAACACAAGACCTCGACATTTCCGTTGAATAATTTAAACATTTGACGAGGAACTTGGATGAGTCCTGAATTGCCAGCCAAATGAAAAATGCTCGTTTTTTGTAAGAGCGAATACTTACCGATGATTTCAGCCCGAGATATCAGGTGAAGAATTTAGCCATTTTAGAGTTTTGGCAACTGATTTTGATCGTCTCGCGACTACCGGCGGCACGAACGCACAATCGTAAGATTGGTTTTGAAAGCATAGCGCAGCGCAGGTGATCGGGAATGCGAATGCACGCGCAGTCGAGGCGGATCTCGAAGTTATAGCACGCATCGTCGATAATCGCCTCGAACGGGAAGGAAATAACTCGATTGTAATAATTAGCCCGCTCAAAAAACTTGGCTCGAATTATTTTCAACGAGCTCTGTAATTATACGACGAATTTGGAGCGCCGGATTCTGGCGATTCGCGGAACACTGCCACTGCCGGCGTTCTGTGCGCTCGATTGAGTTACCTTGTTATTTTCACTCCATTCTTTTTCATCCGAATAGCGTTCGATTTTCCATCTGCTAATTTGATTCGGAGCTTTTAATTAAAGGATTATATAAATCCAACTTTTTACGAGCCAACTTTTTCCCCGAGCCGACTGCATTATGTTGGCAATTATTATTACTCTTAAAAAAGATATGTCAATGCGCGCAAATTCCGAGTCGTAAATTCGCTTGGCCCTGGCCCTTCCGGCGGCCGAACCAGCGCTCGAATTAAAAATGACCGACATATTAGATTGTAATGCACGCGTATCTTTGAAATATGATACGAATGAGTGCGACAGGCCGGTGCAAATTAACTCGATTCAACCCCCCAATAACCCACGGTTTCGCGTGATATTTAACCAAATTCTTTGCTTAAATACCAATAGCTTGTATAGCTTTCATTTTTGCACAGACTTGGGCGAAGGACAATTTAAAAAATTTATCAGAATTACCAAATACCTCCAATAGCTCGGAATACCATAATCAGCAGTTGTTTTTTGCCTCTCAATTTAATTAATTATTCGTTGTACATACAGCCAAATGAATATGCGAAATAGATTTTACGTCGCGTCGCAGTAATAAATTACCTTTTAACATAAAGTGCGGGTTTAGTCAGGCGTTACTCATTTAATGATCATTGAAAACAGTAATTAATTTACTTTTGAGATGAATTGTTTTGATAAGTGCAGCCTACACATGGAAAATACGATTACGGACGAAAAGCGGTGCGCATTGTTTAGCTTTTGTGCCCTTCTAACGTAGAAACTGCAAAATCTCATTGCGGTCGTTTGCCTCTTCAGGACTCGGCCTGTAATTCTAAATTTCAAATAATTCAATATTTATCGACTCGATCGGACGGCCACGCGATCTTATTTCCTGTTTTTTCCGTATTCGCAATTATCCGTGGAATATGTGAGCAGCTAAAGATAATTCGGAAGACTATGAAGAAATTGTTCGTATATTTATCGAAGGCTGTGCAACGGTAATCTCCTTCTAGTTGCATCGCTTAAAATTCGTCTTTCAGTACGCAAGAAGTGTTTGCAAGAAACAATTGAAGCGTAAAAAATATTTAACTTCGCTTGGCACACAGTTGTTTATTTTTAATAAATAAATTTCGTAGCACTACTAAATAATTCAATCGATGAATTAATATTGAATACTGTTGTAATGATATTATCGATAATTAGTGTCTGCATGTTTTACTCTAAACGCCAGAATTAATACGATTATTTTTTAATTTATGTTTTGATTGGAAGCATTGATATTGACTTTAGTTCAGTGATAAATTATATATAAATTATGAAAAGTTTAATACAAACGAGCACAAATGCTCACTATATTAAATTTTATAACATTAGAACTTTAAAATTTCTGGGCGCCAAAAGCATACCCTTGCCATGATTCTATTATTATATTAGATATTAAAATAACGTTTATCATTATAGAAAAATAACGTTATATTTAATTTGAAATGGAATAAAATTTAAAAGCGCAATCGAATTTGATAAAGTAAGCAAAATATTTGATACAAAGTATAGAGGCACATTCACAGACGTGAGACTGGCAGAATAAAATTTTTATTTAAATGCACGCGTGTAGAGATAAATTTTGAAATTTATTAATACAGTATACTTATTTTGTATTTTATTTGTGCACGAATATACTAATCGCATTTTACTACAATTTCTTTTAGATTTTTTATCAAACGCAATGTGATCGGATGTAATTTTTCAACACCGTTATTGCATTATCAATTTATAAATATTTTTTGGTGTAAAAAATAAATATTCCTTTTAATGTTTTTTCACATTTCTGAAAAAAATTGAAACTCATAAATCCGTTAAATTTTTTGCAATTTACTAATATTTATTGTAAATGCATCGTGTTTTTGTTACAGATGGTATTTTTTCGTGGAAAGCTAATGGGAATAACATTTTTTAAATTATTTGAAATTTCTCGAGCCCATAATTTTTGTCAATCCGAATGACATTACTTTTACTATTTGGTTGATGCTTATCCAAATTTTTATAAAAATTAAGTAACGAGTTGGTAGACGAAGATGTGCATCGTCGTTTCAGACCTTACTTTCCATTTAACACGCAGACTGAAAAAGTATTGAAACTTGATTTTTTACGATATTAAAAAGTAAAAGTAAGGCATTGATAGTTATGACTGGCAAAGTGGCTCGAGTGGTTTGATTAATTAATTAATAGATCATAGAGTGGAGAAAAACTTACCGCCAGCTTGAGAAGACGCTCAGAAGCCTTGGCGACGTCCATATTCTGCAACATACACAAGCACAAAGTTCAAGATTACATTAATCCTTTTGAGCGGTGCGGATGCGGAAAAACAGCATATATACGGTTATAAGTAGAGACGCAAAATAAAGGCGACATAACGTGATGCGGAGCGCAGAAGGTAAAAGCTCCTCGCGCGGGTCCAACCGAGCAAAACGAATCGAGGTAACATGCGCAGAATTGATCATAGAATATTAAGGAAAGTTTATAATTAAATACTCCTCTCGAATGGCGCAAGAGACTGGAGGTGAGAGAATTGTTTCGGGAAATTGTAGGTGCGACTCGAGTGCGCCGTGTTTTTCAGCTGAAACTACGTGTACGCATGTTGGTAATTTCTCGGTCGTTGCGTAAGAACTTTTCCAGTTACGACACGCCGACTTGGAACTTTCTTTTCGCTCTTAAAACCTGATTTTTGAATATTGGAAATGAATGGATATTATTGGTCCAGTGGCTGTTTAAAATCGGAAAATTTTCAGTCGATGAAATCTGCACTCGGTGTTACATTGACTTTTATTAATAATCGAGGGAAAAAGTTTTCATAACCATTTGATAAAACAGTCAAGTTTAACGAAAAAAACACAATTTAGTACACGATAACGACAAGACTTTTTAATAAAAGACTGTATTCGCGTAAAAACGTCGATCTAAATTAGCGAGGAAACATAACGCATAAAATGACTATTGATTTTGAATTTTATTCTAAATTTGATTTTTAGCAAATAAGCAATATTATTATTTTAAGTCAATCGTGCACCAGTGGAGGCATGAACTCTAAGAAAAACAGTGCACCTCGGATTTTTGCTCATATTTTGTTTATAGATTTAATAAAAATATTTTCTCGAATTCGTATAACCTCGCGTATTTCTATAAAAATGCTTATTAGAAATCGATGAAATCGTTGAACGTTGAACGAAATTTTTCAAAGAGCTCTGCATTTTAAGCGTAATAATTTGTTGCGAAATTTGTCAACCAACTTTAAAATAAGGTAGTAACCGTCTGTTCACGAATAATGCATGGGCAGTCAAAAGAATACCGGCTTTGTTGCTATCGTGAGTAAAGTAAAGCTGCATTAAAAGAGAGAGTAACCGTTAACGCGTAAATGCAAGAGATCGTTGTTTAATTAAAACGAAGCGACGACACGTTATTTGCTCTTTTATTCGACGTTTAACCATCCACGCGTCGAATGGCAAATAAAAACGAGTTTAAAGTTAGGTACGAAGTCACAGATGAAATTTTTTAGCGCAGCAACGATTACGAAGTTGGCAACATCTCGCTCAGCCCGTTTGGGGCTACCAATATATTGAGCGAGATGAAGATATTAGTCGTAGGCGGTGTCACGCAAATCGAAGTCAATAGTGTCGTGACTTTTCGGAGCGGTCCGAGTGCGGGACGCCGTGGTGACCGGGCGACCAGGGCAGCGAGGAAAAAGGGTTACGCGAGAAATCGAGAAGACAGCGTTACGGCCTGGACGTAACCGCAATTACAAAGCCCAGCGCACGAAGCAATAAAAAAGCCGAGGAATCCAGTTAGTAGCTCGACTCGCAGCAGGATGCACTATCTCCCTTGTCAGGTATCAAGTAAAACGTTTAGAGTGGCCACTCGCGGCTTCTTTTAACTGCAACCGACAATTAATTATAACCTTTACGAGAGAGGACGTTCCCCGGCCACTTACTCCTATTTTACTAGGTTGACGATGCACCACTATGCACCATACATGGACCATTTCCTTTTCGCGAGTACATCCTTGTCATTGCCTCTGTGCTCGGACCGAGCTTTCGAGCTTTTTACGACCGAGAAGACCTCGAGCCCTAGTTCAACCATATTCTTCACCTGATTCTCGGCTGCTCCACGTCGATTTTAGCAGATTTGTTCGCAACAATTTTGTCGCCGTGCGTGGGAAGATTTTCAGCGGTTACTCGAGTGGTCCTGTCTCTCCTCCGTTCTCGGATCGCCAAGTACTTCTTGCGAAGCAATTCCTTTGATAAACGCCGCGACGCACGCGCGACCAACTCATGCATTATTGTGCATTAGATAAGGAGCCTGTGCTAGTAAATTATTTCGTAAATAGAGTCCTGATTTGATTTTGCTAGTGTGACGGAATTGAACTAGTGATCAGAATTGCCATTGATTCGTTCAAATTAATTTTAGTGTTTAATTTAATTCGTTCGCTGGTTAAAATACTCGGGTTAGGCATTCAAAAGTGCCGTTACTGAATTTAAAGAATTTTAAAAACCGTTTCAACTGCAGCTGTTGTTTGATCAAAATCTAACTTATAATGCATACTCCAAAATTATTTACTCGCATTGGCAGCAAATAAGTTTTCAATTCATTAGACTTTATAACAGTTTAGTCTATAATTAAGATTGCCTCTTTTAAATTGTGACTGACATTAGTCCACTTTGATGTTAAAATTTTCTTAGCGGCGCTTTCATCGATACGTAAAAATTTGCTCTGTTGCGCGATAATTTTGCAACGGATTTTCCACATATTTGGAGGAATAAACAAATGAAAACTCCAGCGCGAGTTGAAAAATAAAAGGACTTTAAATTTTCTCCGAAGCTAAAATTTTGCAAGAATGTGAAAAAACATATAAGAAAACGAATGACTTAAAATCTCTTTGAGTCGTTTTTAATTATATTTATTTTGTCGCATGAGTGCTTTCTCATTTTTGTACTTTCAACGCGTTTAAAGCGAAGACTGAGATGCTCCTACGCGTCGATGAAATAAAAGCCTCGCTTATTAAGATTTGTTGCCGCAAAAGACGAGCCTCGACTGATGTCGACTGTTGAAAGAAAATCTCTGTGAGAGATGAAAAACTGTAAATTTTTTGGTGCTGATTGAAATAATACAGACGATAATGTATCAAAGATAAGAGTAAATCCTCGACCTCGTCGAATCGAGTTTTAAGTTGTAGTCAAGGGGTTATTTTACCACCTTTATACATTTCTTTTTAATCTTCTTTGCTTTGTCGAGTTTTCCAATGTGATATCATCGTTATCTGTCTCTACATACGTGTCCTTATTTTTCAGCTTTATTATTCGTTCTGTACGTCTCGTAATAATTGCCACCATTTCATATTTTTTTCCATTTACTTGATATATTTTTATATCACATGTAAAAAATTAGAATTATTATACAAGAATTTAGTTTTCAAATTAAAAAATTTCAATAATATGCAGAAACAAGAAATCTTTAAATATTGATTATTTGCGCTATAAATTCCTTGAGCTATAAACTTTAATTCATTGCTGAAACAATTAAGGGACATTCCTAGTCAAATTTAAATAATTTTCCGAGTTTATTAGATTTCTTCGCAACTCTGTTAGAATAATTTTAATGAAAATTGATTTTACGTACTATTTAAAAGCGCTTCTGTGGTATTTTCGTATAATTACAGACCGTTATTGTTTATTAAGCTGAGAAGACGAAGTTTTAAGTAAATGGATGTGCATTTTAATTTAATGAAACGTGCTTCATAGATTCTTATACTCTTTTGAACTCGTAAGAAACAAAACTTAGAATCGGTGTACTGCTTGTTTTCTCATAGAGAAATACAAGGAGCAAGAAAGAAGAAAGAAGATAAAAAAGAACTTGGTTAACTGATACGTTTTAAAAGCATAATTAACATTTATATTTATTAAGTCGGAATTCTCTGAATGTGATGAAAAAATGTCTTTCAAAAATACTATATATAAAATACCATATTAAAAATATAAAGCGGCCACAATTATCCCCAGATTCCCCAGAATTGTAAGGAGAATAATTATTTCCAAAGGGCTGTTACGTCTAAAGAACGTAGAAAGAGAAGAGAATGATAGATATTCCGATAAAAATGTGATAAATTAAGAACCGATTGTAATTATCGATCTACATCTTCTAAAATATTTAATCGATAACGTTTCCATATAAAATTACACGAAATACTTCTCAAACCATCGCGTTAAGATGTGAATTTTTCACCATCAGTTTCGCTGAAATTATACGTAATAAATAGAATTTCATCAACACCTGATTATTATAAGCCTTTGTGCCGCATCCAAGGCTCTACTGCCGAGCAAATCAAATGAACCGCCCTCTTCACCCCTAACACTCTTCTCACTCTCTCTCTCTCTCTCTCTCTCTCTATCGGTCCTTCGCATCTCCATTTCCAATTTACACGCGATACAAACGGGATTCGCTCAATAAACCTCGTATGCCGATCTATCTCACTCTCTGACGCCCCGTAAAAACGCTCACCCCTTTCGAAAGATTCTTTTGCTTTTTTCGCAAACGCCTACTCCGCATCTACTGATATTTTAAAAAATCGAAGGAAAGCTTTTATTGACTATATTATATAAGAGAAGAAAATTTATTTCAGTCGGTGTCAGCATTTAGATTACGACGTCGCGGATATAATTCTAATTTCATTTTTCTTCACATCTTTGGTCGTTCTTGTAATTTAATTTTAACGAAAACGAAGAGGTTAAAAAATTTGATTTCACTTACTTATCCGGGGAACTTTTTACTGCAGAACACTAGTTTAATATACAAGTCAAACTTGATAAGATGAGCCGACTTTCTGATTAAGCAACAATTTTGTACAATAATTAGATAGTATGCGAAAGTTGATACAATTGAAAGTAAAACAAAACAATTGTATGTAAGACTACGTGATTCGTATCGTGCAACGTTGCTAATTCTAAACGCAGCCAAAGAAACATTTTTCGTCGTTCAATTCGCTCAACGCTTACCCGGGAAAAATAAATGTTGAATAGCCGGAATATTTAATTCAAAGAAATAAATATTGCTTTTCAACTATTTATCAAGATAAGCTTATCTAAGGGCGTTCGTAAAGGGAGTTCACGACCGCTGTTCCACATAATTCCATGAAGAGCTCGCTTAGTCAACAAGATTTAGAGCAAATTAGGTAAATTTTGCGCCGAGACGCGCCTTAATATCCCGGGGCCGGGGTTCCAGTCGTTTATGCCCGCGTTTCATCACAGCTTCTTGAAATTTTGATTTGCTCGCCGAATCGGAATAAGTGCGTAAAACGGGAGCCTCCGCTCCACGGAAATATCAATTTTCCTGTCATCCACTTCGTTTTGCGAACCCGTAAGTGCACCTTTTCAGACGAAGGAGTCCTGAGATGTGTATATATACCGGTCGAGGAATCAGACCGAGGGAGACGCGGAGCTCTTCCGTAAGAATTTTCAGTCTGTCGTGAAAACGGTGTCGGGAAAAGCACCTCGTGATACTACCTAAACAATGTTTTCAGGTGTACTCTAATTCAATGGTAACGGAGTTCAGCACTTAGCGCCGGCGAGAAAGGGAATATATACCCCGTCTATTCATCTCGTGGAGCGTTCGGAAAATTGAGCGTGAAAATTTGTCGTGGGAAAACTGGCATTTTGTATAATTACGCAGAGAGCGAATTGGCACTGAAGGTGGCTCTACGCGTGCACTGTTTGTGTCAGCTTAGACGTTTTATCGCGAAAATTAGTAAAGTATTTTATTCGCTGAAATAGAGATGGGAAAATGGGGAAAGAAGAGTATGAAACTGGTAATGGTGCGCAACGTAAAATTCCTCGAAACCTTTTTTACGTCGAAGGATTATTTCGAAATTAACAAATACGTTTTGCGATTGCGACATTTTGTTAATCACTTTTCTCTCCGCAAAACTTTGAAAACGAACATATATTTTCGAACTTTTAATTATTTAAGCTTTTAATGATCCTTGAATTGTTGAATGAATACAAATTTTATAATTTTGCAACGTGGAAAATATCCTTACATAGATTTCAATCAAATAATGATTAAGATTGTGAAATTTCAAGAAAGCAGTTAATTACAATATTTTCAATACCATTTGTGCTCGAGGAATTAATTTTATCGCTAAAAAATCTTGAAATATGGCAAAGTTTTGATTAGCAGTATTGTCGAACAAAGTAAATTTCGCTACTTATTTTATTCGCTTGAATCTTTTTACATTTTGATGATCCTGAACACTCGGGCACGATAAACTTTTATTATGTACTCGGCCAGGTTTTCAATAAAAAGTGAGTGCAGAACTCAATTCATGTAACAGATAATTCTGAAAACTATCTGGTTACTGGTAAGTGAGTTACCGCGTTATAAAACTCCGCGATAACATTTAATTGAATATTTAGCTCGTGTAAAATTCTTTATGATATTAATAAATATTTTAAATTGCGAGAAACTTTAGTTTCGAGATGAAATACTAATTTTTACGTGTTTACAATCAATAAAGCGGTTTTCCAGGAGAAGTGGATGAAATAAGTTAAATATAATCCACTCACAGTTTAAATGTCATTAATGTAAATTCAACACTCTAATGGCTAAAGCAACTCTAGCTTCCTTGTAATTAAAATTATTGCTGTTTTATTTTATGTAGCCGAACTCGGCTTCGCTATCCGATCGGAGTAAATTATCTAACAGTAATAGCGATCGACTCTCTTGCTCGTCCGTTAGAAATTCAAAATTATATTTCGAAATTTTGTATACGCACTATTTCAAAACGGCGCCGCATTAACACTTGCCACAAATATCAAGCGTTTACGGCATTCGTGAAATTTCCTTCACATTCGAAACGCGCGAAAGTTCGTATTGGTATCAGCAGCCACTATATTAAAAATTCTCTTCGCAAGTCTCGTTATGAATTCAGGAAGTGAGTCGCGTAGCTAGTGCATACACATAAATACGGACAGATACAGGCGCCTGCAAAAGTGTTGCCCGCGTTGCGACGTAAATTGCTGGAGGTGAGTTCTCAGCGGAACAGTAGATCAAGCTCAACGAGCGACGTCAAGAACAAAATTTAAGAACACCCGCCGATAAAGCGGTTGGAATTTCTCCAACACATAATACCGCTCGCGGCGAGCATAACGTGGAATGCGATGAAAAAGAAGATGATTCTCATCACTCGAGCTGGCTTATAATAAAACTGTTCGCACGCGCTCCTACGGTATTCCATAACATTCGCGACCTTCGTCTCTTCTCTTTGCTCTT
Organism: Platyscapa corneri; assembly: GCA_018907185.1. Classification (NCBI taxonomy): domain Eukaryota; kingdom Metazoa; phylum Arthropoda; class Insecta; order Hymenoptera; family Agaonidae; genus Platyscapa; species Platyscapa corneri. The sequence continues at coordinate 2,625,279 of JACCHW010000026.1, read as the reverse complement.
TTTCACATCCTGTCTCCGAGACTTGCACGACCATTACGTTCCGATGAAAAAGGAAAGCTCTCTTTTACCAATCAACGTGCAAGCTTTCGATTTGAGCTCACTTGACAGTTGCACATTGACTCGTACGTAACAGCCTTTAAACTGTAATTATTATAATTTTCGAGCTACCGTTTGATATTAGCTTTTATTTTCTTTCAAAAATCCATCGTTAAATAGGTAAATTTCGCAAGACCACGGGAGAGAGAGAGAGAGGCGAGGATTTTTAAGGACTCGTCCGAGTTGTCCGTTTTTGCAACGCGAATGGTAAATAACGCTGTTTCGTGGCAATTAAAACTTAGGTAAACTTCTAAACTAGTTCCTGATAGAACGACTGTCTTAACTAAAATTTAACTGAACGTCAAAGGAGGGGAGAGGGAGAGAGAGAGAGAGAGAGTGAGGGATAGGCAGAGCAAAGGAAGCGATGGAGAAAAAATTATAAGTGCCACTCTCGATGGAAAATCGATGCTCGCATTTCGTTTGTTTCGCAGTCAACGGATCTCGGCTCGGCGTACATGGAGACATGCCGTCGACGACGTCCCTGTAAGATCCTTAAAGCGATCGGCTCACCCCTGGGAAAACTGCAAGCTGCGAAATTGCGCACGTCTTCTTACTCCTCGTGAAGACGATAAGCCGGCTACTTTGACTCCTTATTTCACGCGAACCGTATGCCTATGCATCCTCGTAACGAAAAGCCACGGGACAGGACGATAACATCGAAAAATAAAGGATATAAACGCAGGGAACGGAAATGCTTTTACTTGCCTTTCTCACACTCTCTTGCGGCGGCAGTTGCAATGGCTTTTCGTTTCGCGCGAAAATCGCGTTACACTATACGATATTATAAATGGCCGTGTTCCGGCTTCGAACACCACGATTAATGAAATCGCATCGTATGATAATTCACTTTTTTGATTTTTGCTTTTCTCTTAATTTTAATCGATCGCGCAGCTCTCGATATAAAGCGACTGCAGTAATCTATCGCGCCACTCCGCGTGCGAATCTAGCCTTACAATATTATCGTTACTTTTTTATCTCCCGCATCAACTTGAATATAAACATGTTATTTCGTTAGGTATTGAGATTTTCGAACTCAATTTTCTCAACTCCTAGTCTTTTTTCATAAATCTTCGTTTTTTATTCTCTAATAAAAATGATTTATGCTCGCCTGCTGGGCGAAAGTTATGGCATTACTATAAAATTTTACCAAAAAATCCATTGATATTTTATACTCAACGACCTATTCCTATGGATTTTAATGGAAAATCTGTTTTCTAATTCTAAAAACAGATAATAATCCACTTTATAATCTGTCGTCTCTTTTTGGAATTACAATTAGTAAATATATGTGTATTCGGAGTTATATCTTTATTCGGTGATCCGGGCACTTCTGTATTAGTCGTAAAATCCTTTTTATGCCACGGCATACTCCTTCGACGGAATTACTAAAGCGTTATATATTTGCATATTCTTTATACGTAAACACGTCAAAAATTAAACGAGAAAACTCATTACAGTCGCAAGTTCCACTTCAAATTTAGCTTTTACCGTGATTTATACAAGGCCAGGTAGACAATCTTTTAATTCTCTTTCCCACTCGTATAATATGTATTTACAACAGAATTTTTTTTCTATGCTACCAATCATTTTTGATAATTTCCAAACGATTTATAACGAGCTCTGCTTTGATACTTTGATACCTAATTGTCTAATAATTATCATTTCTGTATTGTACGAACAATTTGTTCGTTGATTTGTAAAAATAAAAGAAGGCAAGATGGTTTTCTCCACATATTAATATTACTCTATTCAGTTAGTGTTTTACAAACGGTTTAATCTCGATTTACAATTTTTCGAACATTTTAATTTTGTAAAAACTTGCTTCGTTATTTAAATACTGTAATATTTCTCAATTTTACAGCAGGCACGTTAAATCTCTAATTATAATATTATTTATTACGCATCCGCCCATTTATCCATTTGATCAGAGAATTATTTTCTTGAAAGTAATGAAAAATCAATAATATTAAAACAACCAAGCAAACTATTTTGATTATCTATTTTATTTTACATAAATTTCGGTATAAATTCATTCTTGCGATAAATATCCTTAGTCTTATTAAATTTAAATCCTTTAAATAACGTAATTTGCAGTCTATACATGTAAAATATTCTTAGTAATATATTTTTAAGGATAAAAGGATTATAGCTGGCAAAAGGTGTAACATTTTTGATATATTTAATATTTCTATTAAGTATATTGTATTTTGCGAGCTAAAACAGACAGGTCATTTAACTATAAAAGTCCTCGAGAATTATTATAAACAAAGCGGTTTTCTCCTAGTTTTGAAACTATAAAGCCCGAATCAATCATCGCGTACGAAATTGCAAATGATGCTGTAAAAGTAAATACCTCAAATAGTCGTGATTCTAATGCATCTTAAACGAAGTACCTCGAGTATTGGGTGCGATTGTACGAATCTAACGAGTATAAGATTTAAAATTATTTCGATATTCGATTAAAGCTAAGGATGCTGGTGGAATGGAAAGCCGATGGTGTAGAAATTTGGTGTACAGTCTAAATGGCATTCGAACTGGAGTTCTAATAGATTCTCGGAACGGAGGGACTAGTGGCGTCGAAAATGTAACACATATAGACGAATATATATTTCGAACTCACTGCTCTCGCGATTCGAAAGTGAAAATGTCATTAGTAGTAGTTAGACACTTGCAAAGTGCGAGTGTAACGGAGTTGCTCGTGAGGGCGAGACGCAGGCCCGGTCGAAACTTTCGAACGCGCATCCGCGATTAGACGGGTGCGCCAACGGATTCCCGTGCACTCGCGAAACTACCGACGTCCATTCTAGTTATTAAGTATTTACACCTCGATGCATTTCCATTGTATTACATATCCGAGGCGAATCTCCCACCTCATCTCCAATGTGCCGTGGAGAACGCGAAAGTGGCTCGGCTACGAATTACTGCAAATCGTTTACAAGCCCGTGCAATCGCGCGCGGCTCTGTGTGCGAGTTCCCAAGTGGTAAACCTTACGACAGAGAGGGCTATGCAGTATCCCCTCTTTCGCAGTGTTAAATGCGTGTTTCTCTGATTATCCACTGGTTGCGGCTGCGAAGGCGAATATTTCATTATTCCATCGCTAAAATGTTTTCATTATCGTCGTGGCCATTTTCATTAGGCACTCGCTCCACTCTCGTCGCAACGCGGGAGGAGATTTCGTTAAATGTTATCGAATCGCGCAACTGTCGATCCGAACTAGGCGGTAATTTTTCCTTGTCAAATCCAACACCGTATTTGTTAAATAAACATTTCTAATTACTCTTCCGATCGATTATAACAGTATATTTATCAATGTGTTCGCAACGCTAAGCAGGACTTTGCTATTATCTTTTTTTAATCATCGTACTGTTTAGAGAAGGCAGGCGCGTTTGAATATTCAGGGCAGAGAAAGCGTATAATTAATAGCATTGACATATAACGTGAAATAAAATGGAAATGACGAGGATATTTGTTCGCTCCCTTCGTTCCATTCAGGTATCTCATTTATTATTATCTATGGCGAGAGAAAAAGATGATGAAACTTGGAAAAGTTCCTAAATAAAAGAGTAGCTGTCATAATTGTTTTTCCTCGCGTGTCAGACTGTTCCTCTCGTATCGCAGAAACGAACGAGATGAGCCAAAGCAAAACAAGTATTTAAAGTCTGACGAATTACTCTTCAACTTTTTTGCCTCCGTCATTTATTCCCCCGTTAAGAGAGTATTTAGTATAGTTATTATTTTGATTCTCCTCGGGCAGAATTAGCGCACAAACAAAACAACTGATCGTAAAAACTACTCGTTCCTTTTAACTGCAAGCGCACGGGCATGAGCCTATAATTTAACGCTGCCTTTATAATATATTTAAACAAGATTTATCGATAAAAAGCAGCGTCCAGCCGCATAATTTTTGCAGGTGTGCAAAAAAGCTTCCGCAAAAATAGGAGCGTCCAATGTGACGACTGCAATCGCGTTGGTAAGCTCGAGAGCAACTGCCAGTAATTGATAATTATTCGCATTTGGCAAAAGCGAAACATTAACTGAATCGAGGAAATGCGCGGGGAGGAAAAGAGTTAAGAAAGCTAAAACAAAGCGAATGATTTATTTATCGCAAAACCGAGCCAGCCGGTGCAATGCGGTAATTATTAAAGGGACCAATAATAGAGCCGAGGAATAAGAGTAAGAGGCGAGAAAAGATGGGGAACAAGAGGCTTTAATAGAGCCCGAGATGAGAACTGATGGCTCAATTACATAATAAACCTGGACAAAAGTTGCCCGTTCGTAGCCTGTGGTGAGCTCAAGCGGCAAGAAGTTATTACGAGACGTGCGTGCGGGGAGAATAGGAGAATAGCAAAGCCCGGCGACTGCATTTCTCCACCATTGATCGCTTCGCAGCAACTCGATGTACCAGTGGTGCCCCGGCGCTTTGTACACGGCACCCAGGGCCATTAACACGTGCGACTGATGGCTTCGGTTGGCCCCATCGCGATGATCAATTGGTCAGAGAGCGCTGGTTCGAGCATCTCGCGTGGTTTGCCTTCTTTTATCCTCCTCGACGTCGTCGCCTCTGCTTTCATTGCCACGATCCCAAGCGAGATTATTTCCTCGTAAGTCGCACGCTTACGCCCACGCTCACACCGGTACGAATATTCCCAATCCTATTATGCGAGGGAACGATTTTCATCTTCCCAGTGAGAGCTCCTATTTTTGTTTAATTTTTCACGTCACCTTCTGTACACACTACCTTTGACACTTTCTCTCCCGATATTATCTTCCCCTTTACCGTGTACAACTCACCCTCTGCAATGTCTGCTCGAGGCAAAAATTTGAACCTTTTAATCTGATTTCAACGCGATTCCTTAAAATTTTCCTCTCGGGCAATTTGTGTTTCATAAACGCGAAGCTAATTTAGAGGAAATTTAGTCTCGATTCCGCTGAACGAATATTATTTCAATGCTCGTTGCAGTAAAGAAATTGACACGATTACAGAAACACTTTGCTTACTTATTTAATAAAAAAGTCTTCTATTAGATGAACATTCCTCTCCCGATACATTAGCGAAGCAAACGTCAGAGTTAGTAATGAATTTTCGCAAAAAATCTAGCGACTATATTTAAAAGCTGGGAATATTTTCTCGTGCGGATGTACAGTTTAAAATATACGCAATAGAAAAATATGTGACATTTACTTACGCTGAAAGGTATGAGAGAATTCTTGACTGAAGGAATCATCCACTGCTGAAAGAGCGACATCACGACTTGACATCCCACAACCACCTCTAGGATCCGCTTGATTAAAAACCTGCACAAAACAGAAATGATAAAAGAAGAGGCAAAGTACTGTGAAAAGAAAATCTCATAATATACAAAACCAGCAGGACTATAAAATTGCATCATTCTCCCGCGCTTTAAATTTATTGCAACTCAACGCAAAACTTATTGCGGATAAAGATTCTCCTCACTTCTTAAGGATTCCGAGCAATAATTTATATATGCTCGAGAAAGAAACAGAGGGAAGAGTGAGAGAGAGAGAGAGAGACAAAAGGGAAGTGGAGGGGGAGGAAAGAGAATAAAACACACAACGCAGCGGCGTTCTTAAGATTTTGCTGGGAGAAAGCGGCCGCGTGTTTCATTGCGATAAAAAGGAAAATTTATCTTCTCCGCTGTCCCTTATATACAACAGCGAGTAAGGGGATGAAAGAAGGCGCCCAAGGCATTATAAATTACATCAAGAGGAATTCATCGACGTGGATATTCCTTACCACCGCCCATGAAATTTCACGGGGCGCAAGTTCGTAATGCGTTAGACACGGGTAGTCAAGCAAACTAAGGAAGTAAGAGCGTATGCAAGTCTGTATGCGTATGTATGTGCGTTAAGGGAAATAAGAGGGAGTGGGAGAAGTACAATACTGGAACAGCCGGAAGTATGAGCACGACTTAAAACAGGAACGGAAGCATAACGAGGAATACATCACTGCTTGAGTCTATCTCTCCCTTCCTCCTATTTTCTCAACAATGGCCCACTTGAATCTAATTTTACGAGCGCGCCTCTCGAGCTGTCTTCTTCTTGTTATACCCTAGTCTTGATCGTCCTTTTAAGTATAAAACGTCCCAGTATTCAGATTAGTAAGGCAGAGCGTCAGAGAGAGAGAGAGAGAGAGAGAGAGAGAGAGAGAGAGAGAGAGAGAAAGAGAGAGCCATGGCAATCGACGCAGTTTATCCTCGACACTTGTGGCGAGATTAGATTCGCGTTGAAAGAACGTACTTATCGTATTTATAACGAACCAAGACTTCTTCTCTCACACTAAATTGATACGAGTGTAAGAGTGTGAGACGTTCAGGTATCGAGATGGAACTGGCCGTGTCTTCAAATTATTTATTCCTGTTATAACGCGATAAACATTGCTTTTAAATTAAATATTTTCTCGCTGAATTTAAATTTATTCGATGAAAAATTAATAACCTTTATTCTATCCATACGGAAACAGAAATTCATCTCCCGGAAGTGTAATTTGAAAAATAACTTCGTTGCGATTTCGGATAAATATCGAATCGATTATACCGTAAATAAGTTACTCTCGTATAAAGTCCCATTTTAATAATATAATTAGAGATGATTCCGAATTTTATTTCAGGTGCGGATTCGAATATTCTTTTAGCGTAATTAGATTTCAAGTATTCAGCTACTAACTATGATTACAATTTTAAACTGTACTTTAATTTTAAGCTTGAAATGTTTAAACAAGCTTATGTATTAACCACTTGTGAAACATTAGATTTTCACTTAAATCAAGGAGTTGTAAATGTAAATACCAATAACACCAAATATGTTTTACGTTTGTTCTCCAACTTAATTTTTATCATTCACTGCGAGTTGCTAACTTTTTGTCGGGCGCGTTGCATTATATCGATGGAAATATCTTCACTTACACGGCAAAACTTGAAAATTCAAATATTGAAAAAAGTGTAAGAAACCAAATTAATGCCAAAGTAGTCATGAATTTTACGAAAAAAGAAAATTGGCAGGAACGAATTTAAATATATTTTGCATTATTAGAAAAGGGATATAAGAGCATCAATGTTTAATATATTATCGTTTAGAAGGTGAAAAATGAAGTATTTCAAGATCATTGAAAAAATGTTGACAACGAATGCTTTCGCGTTAAAGCAATAAATACGAAGAACTTGATAGAGCGTGCGAGTAATAAAAATGATTCTTTAATTATGTTAGTGAAAGCGTGACGTGTATAATGCTTAAAAATAAAATACTGTTCGAGCTGTCCTTGATTAAAAATAATTCGAAAGGATAATTAAATGAAAAATGGTAAACAAACGAATTTGCATTTTTTTATTATCAATTGAAAAAACGTACCTTTTTCGGATCCTTTGCGTCCTAGGAAAGTTCAATTCATAGCAGAGCGTCGGGGCGAGTATGTAGTAGTAGAGGTCCAACAAATTCAAGTTGTCCGGATATTGCACTAGAGCTTTGCCGCCACCGTCTATCTCGTGCCTTGTTTCATCGAAGTCACAACCGTTTTGCTTCACGTCCGAGGCTGTGAAAATAGAGAAGAGAAAAAGAGGGACGTGAATAGACCGAGTGCAAACGAACATGTGCACGCACGCACTCGTATGCGCATATACTAAATTTGAGAGCACGTTAAGGATCGAAATGTGAAGGATCACGTACCCATCCTTGGGCATGGACGCGAAATCCAGCCACTCAACCTTTTCATTTATCCCCTTATTTTTTGCACTAATCCAGTTATTTGTCATATCCTTAGCTTTTAATCTAACTTTAAATATATTCTTCGTTAAGGTAACTAATTTGTTATTTTTTTATCGGATACCGATATAATTAAATTTCAAATCCTTTTCAATAGTTTGAAAATTAACTAAACCTTACTTTTTCAAATATCCATATTTTCAGATTAATAATGATTTTAGAGATTCTTAAAATTCTTAACCCCTAAGTTACATTAATCAAAATATACTTAACTTCGAGGAATTAATTAATAATAATAGTTCGTGTGTCTTTTTTCTTATATTTCAATATTTTTAAATATAATATAATCATGTAAAGAAATATTATAGCTCAACCTATCAAAAATCTAAAATTTCATTTGTTCAATTGTTTGACTTCTTTATCCTCGAAATAAACACTTTTATATTTAAATAACAAATGTTCCGGTGCATATTCTTCGGACAATGATAGAATTACACCCTAAAATGTGTTTTGCTTTAAATTGTAAATTTGTTTTTTTATTATTAAAATTTATGTGTAATGTCATAAAAATAACACTAGCAAAAAAATTTTAATTTTATCTAAATTTAGCAAAGTATTATTTTTAATTCTTGACTTGATTAATTATGTCTTAATAAATTTTAATTAATTTTATATTTTTCATCAGGTTTAGTTAATACCCTTATTAAATTATAACTACAATTATTCAAATAACGCAAACTGTAACTTTAAATAATCTATATATATATAAGATTTACATAAATAATCTGAAAATACATAAAATTAGTTTATTCAAATTTATTAATATTTCCTTAGAAGCAATACATTTAGTTCTAGCAGAAATAAAGTAAGGAAATAAAATAAATTATTCACGTCGAATATTATCTTTTTTAGAACGAAAAGTTTATTATTTATGCATATTATTTTAGAAATATTTCAAATTATGAGTTTTAAAAATTTTCAGAATAGTTTTGACCATTAATCTAAAAATGGTCAGAATATTCATTTTACGCATCAATTAAATTTATATTTAAATAATCCGCTTTATTTTTTTATGGCGTTTGAGTTTACAGTTGTTACATAATAAGTTTAAGTAAATTTTAATAAAGTATAACTATTATATTCTTTTATAGTTTTAAGAGTAATATTACCTTTTAATGATGATTAAAACTGTATCTACATGAACTTACTAAAATGTTTCAAGCCCTTATTATGAATGTTATTTTAAAAAAATGTATACATATACTAACCGATGAAAAGTAGATTAAATATAATGTATTTCAAGGTTTTTTTGTACCATTTTTTTATTTTTTAAATTCTGGTAACTTTTGTACTAGAAAGCTTTATTTGCTTAAATAAGTTAATAATGATATATATAAAAAATTAATGGAAATAATTTTTTATAATTTTAAAAAATGAAAAGAGAATTGCGTAAAATATTTTTAATACCTTGTATAGTGCGATGTTAAGTACGTAGCCGATAGAATAAAGTAAATAGAGAAAATGACTAAAAATTTTTAGAGCAAATATGAAAAATTGAATTAACAAAAAGACATTATTAAATGGCAAGTCCATGAAGAATAAACAGAGTAAGAAACATCTAGATAAGTTTAATTAATTACGTTTTTATTTCTCTCTTTGTTTTCGTATTTATTTGTATATATCGACGTATAATTAATTAAAACCTACACTAATGCATCCCTCTTTATCTCTGATCTAATGTTGAATAAAAACAGCATGCTGAGTTGGATTATTATTACTTATGCCAGACACTTTTTACATCTGCGCAGTCAAAAGCCAATTGATGTATAAAGGTCTTTCCTTCTCCCAGGATAATCCCCAGTTCACTTAGCACGAAATATTATATTCTTTTTTATCACACAAATAGATCAAGACATTAATCAATAGATTTTTGCCTAATACACTGGCAGAACCTATGCTGGCTATAGGCAGAGGGAAATAAGAAGGGAATGCTTATATTTAATCCTTAGTTATAACACACTTTTTAAATATAATATAGGCCTAAGCCTTTAAATTATTCGAAACACAATTTACTTGCTTAGGTGCGTCACCTAGTGAGTTTTAAATTGTTCATCTGACAAGAGCGAACAATCAAGACAAAGATTGCTAGATAAAAAAGGGAAACGAGAGTGGCGAGGGAGGCGCAAGGAGGCAAGCACAAAAAACAGATAGACATAAAAATACAGGACGATCTATTGTTCGAAGTCTCTATAAAAAAAAGAGAAGAGAGGAAAAGCACTTACAAGATAGTTCCAATCTGTGATCATCAATGAAGATTGACCATTGTATTTCTGTTCGAGTTTGGCAACCTTTCATTTCGTCGGCCTACTTGTGCTCTTCTCTCCCACAGCGAGGATGAATATAATTAGAAAGTCTCTCAGGACGCAAGGAATCTGTCTAAATGAAAATTTGCTCACTTTATTCCTAAACCTGACTCTTCCTCTCTCTTTCTCTCTCTCTCTCTCTCCCCCCCATCTATTTATCTATTTCGATGGTTTTAAACGCTTCTCGTTTCTCTGCTCTAATGCTCGCTACAGCATTGCACGATTAATGTACATGCCGATGCACGCGTACGTGTACATTCGCAGGCTTCCTAATACAAGATTTCGCGTGTGTGCGTGCTTCTGCGTGCGCGCGTGTAATGAAACTGAGATTCTCTAACTCGTACATTATTTACTAATTTTAATTAAAACTTTTACTCTGTTAAGTGTACTCTGTTTCTCTTTCTAATTGCCAACTCGAATCTATTACTATGAACTACTTTCTGCTCTCCCGAGATTTCACGTTAGCATCCATACGGCTACGTAATGCGAGACTTTGATGCTGCAAATTATATAAACAATCACACTGAAAGAAAATTATGACGTGCAAAAATTCGCTTTAGCAAACTTTGGAATAATTGGATTTTTCTGCCAAGTATTATGCACGCGTCACTATCGTTTTCAAATACGAATTACCAATTACTAATTACTACTCAGATTATAAACTATCAAAATTGCTCGCACTGGGAATTGCTTGTGATATACGAAATGTTAAATATTGAAGCTGTTTGGTTTTGATTGCGTAAATTGCGATCTATGCGCTAGAAATGACGCAGTTCAGTTCCAATACTCAATAAGAGCGCCGATGAAGAAGTATTTAAAGCCGGTTTAAGCCGTAGAATCAAGGATCGAGTATTTTGAGCAGAGTATAATAAATTCTACATAGATACATGAGTAATCTTGGATATTTTACTTTGGCGAGCATCCGACGCGATTCCATGAGATAAGTACAAAAATACAATATAATAACACGGAAGAAGGAGCTGCGCCGCAAAACGATGCCTTTCGTCATAAGAACGACTTCGTGATAATAGCGACCCGACGATAGGCAGCAGCCAGTGCAAATTTTGCATTCCGTTCAATTGAAATTCTCTCGCAAAAGCTGATTGCGAGCGAACGGGTGCATGATATTTGAATTCGAAGTGAAGCGACTTTCACCGTTGCAGTAAAAGGATCGAGCAAACCATTCTGCTCTTTATCTTATGCGAAAGATCACGAGGGAGAGCGAGAGAGATGGCAAAGATTGCAAGCAATCGTTTTAGCAGAAAGCTCATTGTGCGTGTCACAGTTAATTTGCTCCTCCATTTCTCGTCCTCTCAACGACAGAGCCTCCCCCTCTTGCTCCTCTCCCCACCCCCCCACCGCCGGCTCGCCTTTCCACCTCATCTTTCGCTTGGAGCAAGGCAAGCGCTCATTTCGAGATATATGAGCTGGCGGAGTTCTAAGTACCGAGGTATCTCCTAGCACAAAGGCGGAATTACGTTGGACGACGCGAGTCTACTACGAGTCCCCGAGCGTGATTGAAAAAAAAAGAAGAGGAGGAAGCGGAAAAAGAAAAATAATTCCGCCGCTGCTGAATTGCTACTGCATCTCTCTGTCTACGTTGTCTTTTCACTTTCCACTGGGCTATTCCCTATTACGCTTTTCTTTTTTCCTCTTCCTTTTTCCCATTTTTGGTCTTCTGCAGTCGAAAATTTATACGCTGCAATGCTTTTAAGTGTTATTCTCAGCTTCATGATATTTTTTTCAATCGCTACCATCAAATAATCCTTCATATTTATGGGTCTTATAATGCTACACTTAATTGCCTTCGTTCAAATTAATTTTACAATTCGTTCGAGGTAATTGAAATTTTATTACATATTTTAATTACACCGAGTCGATTCTTAGAGACATTAATTGCAAAAAGAGGGGTTTACTCTTTGACTGAACAGCTGCTGAGATTTACACGACAAAGAATTTAATTTGGACGAAACTCCAGATATTTCTAAATTTAGTAATTAATACCAGACCAATTTTAGAAGCTAATTCCGTTCAATTTCATTCCACAAGGTGTAAATAAAACACACGAGTCTTGTACATCGTTCCGCTATTATTGAAAAATACAGACGCACTTACGCGACAGTTTATTTAGTTCCAATGACTGTTTCAATGAACAAAATACAGGCAAAAATTGAAAATAATGAAAAAATGGAAGAAGGAATCCTTCGGTAAATATTATTCCGTATACTTGAAAATAGAGAAAGTTTCGATGTATACTATATTTTTAGCCACTTTGTGAAAACTTTGTTTTACTTCTTGTTATCCCTGGAATTCGGTTCCCCCTTTTTCCCAATGCATAGAGATCGAGCAAATGCATAAGAAAAAGGAATGCGGCAGTGCTGATAGCGCATACTCGTAAAATCCATAAGGCAACAGTAGAGCCTCGTAAAAGACTCAGAATCAAAGTTGCCATTACTGTGCAGTGACTGTACGCAATACACACAAGTCATCCAAGTTTTTTCATTGCCGTTTCTAATCCCCCAGATATTTCTCTATAACTATTTTTCATCTTAAACATTGTAAATATTTGTACGGATATATATAAAAAGACAAAAACTATTTTGCACGATGGCACCGTGGAAAGGGAACTTTAACCTAAACTCGCTACGTAAAAGCTTTACAGATACTTGTTGTGCTTGTTGAAAGTAATGTGTCTTGCGCATTTATTAACGCAATTAACATGCTCATCTCGCTTTTCTCAATTAATTTTACAAAATTTATTATACCGAGATGCGGAACGCATTAATTAATATTTCCTTTTTCACATTCTCCTCAAATTTTCTGCTAAAACATACCAATATTATTCGATATACTCAATTAAAATACAATTAAAATAGCACAATATAAAGCGGATTATGTCTAAAAGATTTACGTGGAAAGGTAATAAATCAAGCTAATGAAGCTTAAGTAAAATTTACTTACATCTTTGTAAACTCAAGAGAGAATTTTTTTTTCACGTGGTCATACTGAATTCTTTTAAAAGTTAGTTATACTAGAAATATTATAATATGGTATAAAATTAAAACTCTTATAAAGACAGATGTCTAGTTTGTAAAGTAATATACGGTCGTTTAGTCAACTTGTGAGAATTAAATTATTCTTCGAAATGTGAAGCTTTGGATTTAAAAAATTACTTCTACTTAAAACGAAATACAAGACAACATAAAATGTATGCAAATTATTCTCAATCATTTGGGATACATTATCTTAATTGTTTCGATGCTCAAGGACATCGGTGATTCGTGCTTTCAAAACTGCAAGCTTATCATAGTACATCGGAACAAAAAAAAATGCTCCTCTGCGCTCGTATTTTTTTCATCAATATAAGATAAACTCAAATTTCTATATGATCTGACGATTCTATATTTAATCCATCGCCAAAGAAAATTTATGCTTTTTTTTATCATTATTCCTTTTTCGGTGCGAATACTTTGAAGACGAGCTTTACATTTTGAATTGCTCTTTTTAATTTCACACCTCGTCTAGAAATTAAAACAAGCAAGAACCATATTTTAAAAAGGAAGGGAGCTATGTCTCATTGGAGATTGAAAGGGAACTCATACCGACAACTCTCGACAGTATGCAAAGATGGTTCACCTTCGGGATTGACATGGAAAAGCGTATCCGAGGTGCTCAAGGAATACGATGAAAAAGAGCAAGAATTTGAAAAGGAGAAGAAGATGAGAGATTTTTAAGCAAGAGGTGTTAAAGCATTTTAATCTGCAAAGTTTAATGTAAAGAGAATCGAATGTTGAGTGCAGATAAGAAAAGGATCATAAAAATGTCTCGCTGAAAAACCTTTTAACTTTCAAAAGTAACATAAAATCGATTGAAGAAATATCTGAAAACAATAATGAAAAATCCATTTAAAAGCCGCATTTAAGCTAAATCGAAACAATGGAATGTCTGCAATATAGTTATCACAAAAAAACAATATAATCATAAGCTCTCTGCTCTTGAAATATGTATTTATGCGTGCGTGCATGAAATGTAATCAGCAAATTACGTAGCTATATCATTGTACTCGACACTTAATCAATAGACAATGATGAGGCTAATGATAGACTTTACAATTTTTTTTTATCTGCTTGTATCTACTCTTTCAGAATGTAGTAAACAATGCGATAAATTTTCTATACGAATATTGAATATTTTTAAATTAAAATATTTGATGGAATAGTTGTTCGAGTGGACGTTAATATTACGAGAGAAATTAATTTTTTAAAGTAATTAATACTTTATATTTGGAAGGCATTCAGTTACATGTATTGACTTAGTGCTTGGATTATCATAGATAAACGACTTTATCGCATTGTCAACTTATCTTATTTTCCTAGAAAGAAATTTCAAAATATTATTTTATTTTTATCTACAAAATTTTAGAAAATTTTTAATACAATCACGTACAACTTCGAGAGTACTTATTGTCATTATGAGGTGTAAATTGTGCACAAGTACAAAAGATTGTAAGAACTCGGGTGTCAATCGTTATCTATACACAGAGTTCTCAAACGTTTTAATGTATTCATAATTCGTACTCGCCTTGCCTTTCACGTTCCGCAGTCAAAATTTGCTTTTATCTTAAAAAATTTTACTTTGAAGAAAAATAATGCCTTTCCATAATCAGTGTTGATTTCGACAGGGGAGTACTACATAATAGTATTTATAATTTCTTACTCGTTCTTTTCGAAATTGAATTAATTTTTTCCAAATTTTTGGGATCAACCGAATTTTTTCGTTAATAAATAATAACGCCATAAAGAACACATTTTTCAGAACCGGTAGATAAAGAGCATTAACAATTTAAATTTCATTTTGCGACGAAGTAAAGAGATTTGCACGTACCGCAAGTCTTGTAAACTTGTCCCTGATCTCGTCATATGGATCTTTGCCGTGTGCAGTAGCGTGGCAATATTGCGCATCAGAGATATAGAAGCTTTTCGTGAAATAAAAGAGAGGAAAATTATATTTATTTTTTTAAATCTAGGTAAAACTATTGGTAAAATAAATTACTTTTTTCTGCGTTAACTTCTTTGGGAAAGCAATAAAAATATTATGAAGTTCATAAATACAAAACCATAGTTGGTTTGAGGAAGTAACTTTAGTAATCTACTACTGTTTCTAGTGAAGTAATTCGAAAACAACTCGTTCATAGGAAAATTCAAAGTTTTCATCAAAGTCTCCGATCGAACAAATTACAAAAAAATTGTACTACGGATGACGAATACCGATAACGTTTAATATAAATATATGAAATAAATAGACACGAAGGATCTCATGGTAGCAAATAACTTGATAATAGTAGCATTGTTTAAAATTTATAATTAAAGTCAAGGAGTACGTTATCTAACAACGAGGCTCGGATAAGTAGTACAAGAAAACAATAAATCATCCGGGTTGTGCGACTAGACGAGCATGAATCTATAACTAGAATTTGAGCCTTTTCCGCGATGCCTGAATGGGCCTTTTTTGAAGGTAAGGTAATTAGACTTATTTTGCAATATTAATAATGAACGCAGGGAATGTAATCTACGGAACACTAACGAATTTATTCACTCGAGTCACGCGTTTACTTTATTATTCAATGAAAAAACGACTAATTTTCCGTCCTATAACGACGAATTTTTACCGTTACATATTTCGCATATACGAGCTAGAAAATGCCATTTTCCCGTTTTAGTACTCCCACTTTTACAGCATAAGACTCAAGCCGGAACAACTTATAAATGTAATGACATTCAAATAAATACAAACAGCTACGTAGAACAAGTGCATTTACTTTGAGATGTTTGAGAAAAGATAACTTCCGACGAGTAATAAAAGAATGCAATTTCAATTTTGAGAAATACTATTTTCACGCGCAACCATGAAGTGACTCTAGCGTAAAGAGATACGATGCGTTTAACAAATGAATCACAATTAAAGCATTAACTTAGATAACAAGTGAAGTAAAAATCACAGGCGTTGGATTAATGCTGCAGGTTTTCACACGATCGGCGGGTCAGTAAAGCAGAAGAGAGTTGATCTAAGCGACGGACTATCCAGAGGGATGAAAAAAACGAGAGTGCGGAAGAATCGAGTCTGCATCGATCATTGTTCACATCGCACGTCATTACTGAGGCTTTTCCGATTACCACAAGTCCGCTCGTTGGTTCTTTAGTTATCGATTATCATTACGTTTCGGTTGTACACGAAGGTAGGATGTGCGCAATTTATAAACACGGTACTCTAGATTCTTCTCCGAGAAGTAATACGCGCGCTTTAGTTAATAATTGAAAACAGAATATATTATTTCTTGATTCTTGTGTTTGCACTTGAAATACGCGGATAAGTTAAATGGTATGGATTAGCGTCCAGCCGCCCTAACAAAATATAAAGCCCTTCTTACATATGTAACACTATGAATGCATTAAAACATTAGAGAATGCCGAGACTTGTTAATGATTCATACCCTCGTTCTCGTAATCTTTCCTAATTATACGAAATTTACGCCTCGCCATTAAAATTAGTAAAAATTATAGAATCTACACGTAAACGTAATAATAGTTTCATGTAAAGTTTGTAATGAATCGCGCAACCGTTGAATATACAATTTTAACGTACGTCATTAATAAATTTTATCGCTTTTTTGACGTTAGAACACCAAAACCAATCCTCTTGATTAATATTAAAAGAAAGCAGAAATAAAATTTACAACAAATTAAAAAAAAATCTCCATAATTTATTTCCATTGCTGAAATGCGCATATTACATTCAACATACTTTTATTTAAATGTTTTTTGTCCGTTTAGCTTTTTAATACCGAATTAATTTCGCTTCTGTAATTTAAACGTTAAATCTGCAATTATCATTAAAAATTCTATAGATTAAATTTTATGAAACTTAAAAAGCAGGTTAAAATGGAGTAAATACTTTTTAAAGGTCAACATTTTAATTTTTGTATTTTCGTGAGAATTTATATTGAAACATAGAATTGTGCAAAAATTCAGTTGATACTTTGTGTAAATTATGTATAATGAAAATTTCTTTTAGTATTTTCGGGCGCTAGCAATGCAATGAACGAACTCATGTTGAAGCAAAAAAAAACAAAGTATCACATCATTAATATTTAGTTTTTCTTCATAATAATGATACAAAGTGTACTTATATACGATTTACTTCTATAAATCTCGAGATACAAATACGGATAAAGACTTTCTAAAATGTCTTTTTAGGTGAATACGCTTTGACACAAAAAGTCACGTCTTCATTATTTCAGTCTTTTTCGAATTAATATCATGAATAGTTGAATAAAAATCAATAAAAAATAATATTTCGAAGTGAAACATCGGAGTAAAAAGTTTTGAATTATTTTTGAAAAACAAAAAATATTAATAATAAATAAATATACGAATTAGCTAAATTTTAAATAAATTATTTAATACGTATTTTTTAAGTATTTATGTAAATATATAAATATGATAAAATTCAATAATGAATTTATTTTTTTTAATTTACAGAATTTATAATTAAAATTTAGAATTATACCAATTTCATTTGAAATCTACAAGTCTTTGACTAAAAACGTCTCCTTTATTTGCTAATAACTTTATTCAACCTGAATATAAATTATTATTTGCTTTTACTGAAACATTTAGAATACGTGTTATTTCGCTGAAAATTAATATTTATTCCTGCTAGGGTATATTTTAACAAGACATCCCAATTTTAAATTATTATAAATTTTAAAAATAGTAAAAACATTGTGTACATTAACTCATAATTCTTTTAATTGCGAAACAGAGTAGTTTTCAGAGGAAATTTAGTGTTTTTAAAATAGTTGTAAACACTGTTAAGTCTTACAAATGAAAACTTTCTGAAATATCTTATTGCATGTATAAAAGTTTAAATGCTGCTTTCGCCCATTAAATAATTGAGCAATTCAAGCCAACTTTTACTTTTAGCAATTTCTTAAATCTTATGTATATTATAAACAACTTTCAGAAGTATAAGTTTGAATTCCGTTGTTACTTAAAGCGCACGGCAGCAGAGCAAAAGAATGATTAAGAAAATAAAAATGCAAGAGTTTTACCACCATTCAAAAAGTTATATTCCAGAGTACATAATTGAATCGGCCAGTAGTCTCGTCGTCTTTTTTCTACGGACGTAAAAGCCACTTACTCTTCCTTTTCGATAAGGGAAATGATCGCGGAGTAAAAGAAAACATATTCGACGATTAAATAAAGGTTGATATTAAATATGCTCGTATACAATTAAGCTCTAAAAGAAAACATCAGCATGCACGCATACGAAGCGCTTATTTGAATGTGTAAACGTTGTGGCAATGAAAGTAGACAGAAAGAGACGTAAATCTCCGGTGCAAGGACAGACGGGATTTTCAGAAACTCATTGGACTGAGCCGTCGGGTGGCACGCGAGGTACCGGTCGCTACTCGCCTTACGTCAGCCGTCGTCACCCACCGAGTCGATCCTCTTTACTTTGCCTCCTTCCCACCTTCTTACTCCCTTTCTCTCTCCGACACACACACTGTCTTTTTGTCTTTTCGATTGTATCTCCATCTCCGGCAACACTGGCGTCCGCGCGCGCGCGCACCGACGTACACCTGTCGCTTTATTCCCGTTGAAGCGCGATGCTTTCGTGTCCATCCCGACGCGCAACTTTTGCAAGCGTCTTCCAGAAAGAGCCGATATTACACAAGATTGCTTATTGAAATTTGCAAGCGAACGGCGAAGGAACAAAACGACCTAAAGAAATTGAGCAGTTGGATGCCTGTTTCTCCGTACCCCCTTAACTTCTTCGTTTATCTCTCTCTCTCTCCTCTCTCTCTCTCTCTCCTCTCTCTCTCTCTCTCTCTGTTTACCCCTGTAGAGTCGTATACAAGCACAACAGTTGTCTTATGAAAAATAAGCAGTCGATCACACGATGGAGCTCCAGCTCCATAATGTACTTCTGTGCTTATTGTAAAAGTCTTTATATTTAAATCGCCCCTCGTTTATTAGAAAAACATTATTCTACGAAATAGTATTACACGTGTTAACATATTTTCATCGTCGCCTCGTTGTGTATTCGTACATATCGAAAATGGCTTTAAATTGCACAAAACGACAATTTATTAAAAGAAATTTTTATTCCAAAGTACTTAATTGTTCGATTTTTAATTCATTTTTAATTAAATGCAACAAAATGTTGGCTTAAAAACAAGATGCCGATATACTAAGTTACGGCAAATGAAGTAAAAAGATATTCAAAAAAGCAGGCACAATGTGTTGATCGTAAACCACGCATTTCATTAAAAGCTTAAGCGTTTTATGAATACACAATTTTTGTATATTCAAATGAATAAAACTGTCCGGTAAAAGTTATGACACCATTAGCAAGTTTATACATATTAATGAAAAATACTGACCAAGAGCTGCAAAAATTGGCATTCGAAATATTAAGAATAACGCAAATTCAGTTGGCTAAGTTCAAAGACTTTAAATAAAATAAAGCAAAATTTTTATTTTTACGCATTCAGCATTGAAAGAAATAGTGATTTTACGCTTTGAGAACCGTGACGTTTTTCAGTTTGATTGTTATTCGTATCGCGCAGAGCGGTTGCGGCACTTTTTCATCGAGGCAGTTTAAAAATGCGGATAATTCAAAAAGCACATTCAACTACTTAGCTCGATAAATACGTGTCGAAATTTCGTTGCGCCTGGAAAAAGCACTTCGTTAGGGCGAGGATCGATGCGATAAGCCAAAGCAGAAAGAAGGGCTCGCACGACTCGCGAGGGTCAATAATACTATGGTGCAGGCGAGCCAACGAGTTCATCGGTTATAAGGTCGATCCGTAATTTGACTTTAGCGCGGTTTGAATAATCGATACCTCTGTAGCCCAATTCCCGGAAATAGAGGCGAGCCAGATCGGCAGTTAAATTGGCTGGAAATTATCTTGCCGCGCACCCTCTCGACCGATTCGGTATAATATCCTATCGAGGAGGCGCTACTGCGCCACTGTGAAAGCTTCCAACGCTTCCCTCACATCGCATGTATCGAAATTACTAACTACCACTGTTTCTATTATATTTTCATTAGAGTTGCGTTTACAGCCAAGTTATATTTCAAATTTCGAGATTAGTTTTTCATTTTCATTTTGTTCCGGCCGCTCTCTGCCTCGAACCTTCCGCTTTTATTTTAAAAGGCAAATTTTCGCTTGACGATGAAGCGGAACAGCTTTAAAGGATTCCTAAACGCATTTCATTTTACCTTAAAATGTCCGTTAACTTTCAATATTTTTTAGAGACTACATCATTTTTATTCGATAAGTATATATTGTATGGTAATTATCGAAACGATAAATTAGATTTGTTTTTACGGTAACCATATTGCAACAAAGATGTCTCCTTGCATTCTGCAAATTCTGATGACAAAATTCGTCGATTTTTAAGTTTTACCGATTACTTGTTTCTCGCGTTGTGGTTGTGTTTTATTAATTTTTTCCATACTCGATTCAAAGTTGTCGATTTACGAATTTACTCTATCACTTTACATGCAAAATATAGATTATGTACACGAATTAACATAAACAAAACAACAATCTCGTATTATTTTCATAAATATTCATTATCTTTTTAAATTTATAGCAAATTTTTAATGTTTTACGTTAATATTAATTTATGGACGATCAATTTATTTATATTATAAATACACATTTTTAAAATATTAAAAATTGTCAAATAGTATACAAGATATGATCATTACCAGTCAAGTTTTTTATTTACAAGGTATATTTTCTTATGAATTTTTACTCAATACTTTCCTTTCAAAACTTTATTTAAACATACAAATATGTACGTAGAAAAAAAATTATTTACAAACTCTTCAAACGTTTATTAACAGATATTTCTCGATTATAAGAAAAAATACTACAGAGATTATTTTATTTATTTTACAGCTCTAACCGTATGCATGTTTCATGTACTTCTTAAAGAAGTGCAATAAAACTTATTATAAAATGAAATAAAGTTATTTCCACTAATGCAAAATTTATAACGTAATCGATATTTAAATAAAAAATACATTATTCAATTGTAGTATAAAAAGAGCGAAAAAATTGTTACAGAACTATTTAAACTGATTCTAATTTTCAGCTAGTATTGCCCAATTTATGGACATTCCACAAATCAAAAAGATAAAATCGACACAACAATAGTTATTTCACATTCATGCACACGTATTATAGTTGTATACTGAATCTTTTTGCTATGTCTTCGTAATTATGGTTTCATATTACCGATAATTTTACTCTTTAAATAAGTAGCTTAATATATATTAAAAATTAATTTTTCTCAGTTGCCTTATGAATAAGCAATAAATTTAATTCGCACATTTGCATTTAAAGCTGCAATAAATTATCTACGGCAAACATTTCGTAGGCTAAAAATATTTTAAAAGTCGGAAAAGTATTTAGAAAATGTTTAATAGATGATATTAAAATTATTTGCATTCATGTTCTTAAAATTTACCGTACCTTTTTTCCTTATTATTTTTTAAAAATTCCAAGTTATTAACAGTAATGTCGGTACAATTCCGTAAATCTGTAATCTGAAATGCTTTATAAAAGAAGTTCAATAATCAATTTTTTGACGTAAAAATTAACGAAGCGTTTTGACATGCTTGCAATTATAAATAAAAACAAAAAGAAAAAAAAAGTAATGAAATTTGTATTTGCTACGAAAAAAATAAGTAAATAAAGTCGAATAATAAAACGTAATAAATATATAATTAATTAATTTTGGAAAAGAGTACTTTATTCCCGATTTTTTCGTCCCACGTCCATTAGTCACTGTTTTTATACTTGGGTAATGTAAGGCAGAGGAGTTCTTATAATGTTGTAGTACCTCTAGCCTGAGACCCATCCATTGTACGTCCTCTCAAGATTTTATCAATATACATTCAGTCGATGGTATCCGTCATTATAGAAAATAGTACCATCGAAACTTGTCGATATAACTCGTTATTTTCCCAGCTCTAACACGTCTTTAAGTATTCCATCAAGTATGTTACTTGCCGCCGTAATTTGGTTTCTTCCAAGTCCTCAGCCTCGAATGATTAGATCTCTTTTAATAGGGGTTCGAATCGAAAGTCGACCAAAATCCAATACAACTTGTAGTTAAAATAGTCGTGATTGGGGATTCTAGGATAAGGCACTTTAAATAAAGTAGACGTACAATTTTCATTAAATATTCTTGTTAAGTTCTAGCGTTTAAATTCAAAAAACCTATTTAGGTGGATTAATTTTTAAACGTCCGATAGCATTTGTAGAAAATATATTTCAGTATTTAATAAGTATGGACGTATAGTAGATGCAAAAAGGTTAAGCTTTCGGAAATTCAGTGCAATTTATTAGAAAATATTTCTAAAGCATCGAGTAGTATATTTAAACGTCATTTTATATAGTGCGAATATAATGAATAAAATATACTTAGCTTTACTCGGGCATTTTAAGTATACATAAATATTAATTTTGCCGTAAATATACATAAAGTAAAAAAGACAAAATAAAATGCTATATTACTCATCAAATACTTTGCGTGTATAATTTGATTCGTTTCAAAATAATATGATGCTAACGATGAAATAAATAGCCAGAGGCGTACAAAAATTTAAAACGCATCTTATTATTATTATTATTAAAAACATTAAAACTGACGAATAAATGCGTATGTATGTACCACATTTAATACGCACTATTATGAGTAATTTATAATTCTTCGTTACATAAGAATCTGGCGTAAAAAATCTAAATGTAAAAATTCTGTTAGCGAGATAAAAATAAAAAATTTTTTGCAAGTATTTTGTTAATCGAAAATTTTATGAAATTATCGGTTATAACGTAACTAATAATACGTTTGATGGATTTCCCTTTTAAAATTATTTTCAATTCGTGGATTATTTCAAAACGCAACGATTTTTCTTCCCCGACTGCTACTTTCATATATTTTCCTAAGAATGTGAAAGAAAGCGGACTTAAAAAGATTTAGAACAAAGAAATTTTAATTCGAGAAAAAGAGCAAGGAGGCTTAAAAGATAAAAAGTTGAGTGTAAAAGAGGCTTCGAAACTTTCCGCTTCCAGATGGTCAATAAGAAAGTAGTTGTATTGCCAAAACTGGGTTCAAGTTTAACATGCTCAGCTCTGCAGCAATGTATTCCAATTGGCTACGTGTAATCGCAATTTTAAACTCGACTCATCGTAAAGTATTAGTGTATATTACAGCTCGCCAACCAGATGAGTGAGCGAGTGAGCGAGTGAGAGAGAGAGAAAGGGGGAAAAGCAATGAAGAGAGAAGTTAGTGCGTGCAGGGGTTAGGCGACATACAAAGCAAACACATGCTCTGGAACTTCACTAAAGTTTAGAATTAGTGTAATATCTAAGTTACTATAATATGCTACATAATCTGAGTTCAGAGATAATTAAGCTTTGACTAAGCTCTTTCAAATTCCAACTCAATTCAGATGACATTCATTGATGTTTAGAAAAACGTATATTTGCACGAAACTTCCCTTCATCTATCCTTTTTAATACAAGAACTAATTCGACAAATTACAAATGCAATGGCTTTATTTAAATTTAAAAACATTTTATTTATTATAACAAAGCTCGGAACCGATGTTTTTTTAATTTTCAACATAAAATCGATTAGTACGGGTGTGAGACGAGTGTTTACGTACCCAGAGGTACAGAGTAAGACTTAGAGAAGATATGCTACTCTGGAGACCTAAGTGATGGGCCCTGCGTGCCTTTCTCCCACCCCTCTTAACTTACCGCTGGAAAGGGCGTTGAGAGGGATTTTGCAGTGTGACAAAGCGAGAAGCCCGAGAATAAAGCTTTTCAACCCCAGACCCAATAAAAATGCCCGTTATCGTTATTCTAAGAGTTAATTTCATTGCCTCTCCATCTCTGCGTATAATGACGTATACGAATACAACCTATAAGAAGTCATAAAAATTTTAAGCTTATCGTCGACCGCCGTTAGCGATAAAATAGATCCAAATAGTACACGGAAAATTAAAATATTTCAAATTAAAACTGTTGTTTTAAATACTTTTACACATTGCTTTCAATTATTGTAAGATGAAAATTTTTAAATTGTTTATAAAGGGAAATAGGATTTGCAGTTAAGGGATTCTGAAAACTAATAGTACAAAATAAATTTAATGCTCGTATGTAGGCACGTGTAAAAGTCTCTTTAAACATTATCTAGAGTCGACGATAGGGAAATAAAAAAACAAAATTAATATTTTTGTTATTTAACAAGTGCGTCTGTTATTTGATTTTGTGCTTCTACTCATTTTTGTTGTTGTTTTTAGTATATCCATATCGTACGTACGTACGTACGTTTGTGTGTGTAAATTCAAATTGCTTCTACATAGTCATATAAGGGTGTGTATATAAATTATAGAAATATAAAGATAGATAAGGTATACATAAATCTCTACTTTTTATTGCAGATATAATGATAATGATGATGGTGATGGTGATGGTGAAGAAGATGATGATGATGGCGCTCACGACGATGGCCGCAATAAACGATGATGATGATGTGATATATATTTAATAAATAAAATTGCAGGTGCACAAAAACATAATTTACAGAAAGAAAAAGTTCCACAAAACTATTAGCAAATATTTTTCTACTGTACATATATTTTAAGAAAACAAATTTGTTAAATAAGTTTTTTTATAGAAAACAATTTATTAATAAACAAAAATAACGTATTCAATAATTAGGACGTAATTTATTGTACAATAAAGTTACAAAATATAGATCATTTATTTTCACCTAAATATAAAAACGTTAGATAAACATTTTACAAGATATTGCCGGAAAGAAGTAGTATCGTACTACTTGTGATATGATCACGTGTCCAAAATTTTTTTAAAGTAACAAAAAGTAAAGTTTCGATACTAAAAGCTTCTAAACTTTCCGAGTATTTCACAGTAACTAATTTATTAGAAACTTAACTATGCACTCATCTGTAATTATTGTAATAGTAAAATCTTAATTGGTTAATTGATCTTCAAATATCATTGGACTGTTCCTTAATAAAATAAATTTATACTAATGACTTAAAATGTACTTTTAACTTAAAATTGAATATTATTAAATGACACAATTTGATTTACAATGCAATTAAAAATTTTACGAAATGCGAAATAAAAGTCGATCCTGTAAAATAGATTTTTAAATGTATGAGTTTATATTATTACTGAGTATAAAAGTTATAAATTTTAAAGTGAAAAAGTTAACTTTTTATCTAATTGTAATGAAATATTTTCTCAAATTTATCCTATAAGATTTTGCAGATATAAATTGAATAAAAGTATAATAACTAGCTTTGTATGCTCTTACATTAAGAAGGAAATAAAAATTTTGTTTCAATTTATACATATGAATCAACTTTTTTCATTTAAATTTCAATAAAAGTTATAGAATATATATAAAAAAGTTAATACTAACATGGACTATTATTTATTTTCGGATGCCCAAACAATAATGTACACATTTACTTTTATTTTATATTAAAATTTAAGAACTGCTTAATGCAATAAAATTACTCTATCGAAGAGTGAATTTGATACTAACTCTTCGACGCATACGGTAATGAGTTTTTTAAAGTGAATTAATTTAAATGAAGAATAACTTTGAATACTCACAGTGTAAGTCCGTATAACTGAATGATTGCCTACGAATTCTACCCTGCGATGCGTTTTTGCTTTTGACACTTAGTCGGCACCACGTATTCACCTGCACGTAGGACCATAGTTTTAGAAAGAGAATGGCGTACAGCATACACACGTACATGGCCCCGACTGAAACAATTATTAGTTTTTAAAATAAAATATTTGGTGGAGTATTTTACGTCTTGTAGTCAGCAATATTGAATAATTTGAGAACTTTTATTTTATAACTAATGCCTACGGATGTGTACGAGCGGAACACTCGAAACGAAGCTTCGTAATAAAACGATTTTTAAATATCATCAGCAGACTACAACACTGAAATTTTTATTTTCTAAGAGTCGCAGTATCAGTCAAAGCTAAACTAAAGTTCTATTAAGAATTCCATTGGCTTTTGTGTACCAATACTATGATAAAGCTGCTTACATTTAAGATAGAATGTTTTTTATTCCACAGTATTAAATTACAACAAAACGCTTTGGTTAAGTTTGAAATTAAATTAGCCAATAACGGAAATAAATCGTTCAATTATGATAAAAATATTTTAAAGTTTTTGAAATATTAACATAAAAAAATGATGATTCATAATAGCTATTCAGCTCGTGTTACAAAGTTGTTTATTAACGGTGAAAATACTTTTAAGAGCCTTGCAAATCAATTTAAAATTACGGTAGTTTAAGAAATTGTATAAATAACTTCTAGAAGAAATTGAAAAATTACTTTTGAAAAACGTCGCTCGAAAAATAACAAATGAGGTTACGTATAATCTAGCATTGCTCTAATATACGTATTCAAATGAAAACTTTTAAAATATTCTAAGCAAAAAGACACGGCCACCGAGACTAAACAACAATGTTGCTTCCGCCTACTTAATTCAATCGTTCTTTTATTACTTTTGTTACAAGTTTATTATTTAGAATGTTCTGTGATGAAATAAAGGAACTGATTCGTAATTTGATACTATTTTAGAATAAATATATTTGTAAAAAGGGAAAATGAACAAAATTTCGTGAAAATCGTACCTAAAATTTTGGAAAATAAAGAGCCTTTCATTTAAATAATACGCGACATTTATGGCGATTAATTTAATCTTAGGTAATAATTTTAACCGAAGCTTCAATTTGAATCAAATGTTATATGAAAAATCGTTTTTACGAACTTGCTGATTTGGTGTAAGTAAAATTATTTCTTATTTTCTTCGATTGCACAATCTTAAGCCGCAGTTTGACGACTATTTAACGTTCAAAACGGCATTTACTTTCAGATATTTATCGGATGGGTTATAATATACATTTGAAAGCTAAAGAATCGTATAAATGAATAAATACGCACGTGCACTGGCGTTTCTTCGAAACAAATTCTGCTATCGTGCGACGCTCTCGTGCACTTACATTCGGGTTGAAATTTATATGCACCGGCTTGTATGGCATAACGTGCGCGCGCGCATAATTCGGAAAAATAGTAGATGGAAAACGAGGAGTGGGACCTATTTTTGACATAAAATCATCCTCCGCCGTTACACGATATTTCAATAATAGAGGCAGGCAAATACCGCACGTATGTTCCAGAAAAAGAGATACAGGTTATAATTTTCCGGTCATGTGCTCGCGATATTCCAAGTCCGAGAATAGCGTGCAATACAAAAGACGCTTTTGTGTATCGTGCCACGAAATTCTCGGTAATACAGTCGGAGCGGGTGAGAAAAAGTGCAGAGAATGCACTCCGTCGAGTTCATTCCCCGCCTACGAACATACGTATGCGTCGCTCGAGGAGTGAGCGCAGCTATTGTTTGTCAATACGAAGCCGTTGCACGTAATCGCCGATAATACGAGCCGTAGCTGGTGTCAGTGCGATATACGTTAGGAAAGAAATAGAGAGTCGGATAGAAACTGATATTGGCCGACAGACGGATAGACCGTAAAATTTGTTTATTTACTTATGACAGAGACAGATAAAAATTGATATAAAAGTTGATATAAAAATTGGTATAAAAAATTTATCTGTTCCCGAGTCTGAGTCAACGTCTGTTGCGATTGCCCGACATAATAATTCGCCGGCGCTCTTGTGCAAGACTTTGCTCGAGATATTATTTGTTACGATCGGTGCCAATTGTGCGCATTAACAAAAATTTAACGTTGATCCTTGAGGATCATTTCGTTAAAATCGACACACGTAGTTTTGGCAAATTACGCGCGACTTTTTTTTTATGAATCTGCTAATCGAAATGCAACGGAAGACTGTTACTACTTAAAATTTAACGTGCGTTATCGATTCATTCGGGGAAAATATTGAATATATATTCGTGTTTATTTTCCTTCGATGAGTTATCGTACATGGGAGATTTCTCGATTTAATTTGATGTTGAAGGAGCGAAAACTGAAATTAAAAAAAAATCAATCTCAATTATAAATTTTAAGCTTTTTTGGGAAGATTAAAACTAAATTTACTCTTGTAGTTATCGATTAATATCTTTTTTGGGCGAAAAGTAAATTTTAAAGAAATTTTTAATAATTTCATTCGTATTGGTGTCAATTTTTTCTATTTAATTAAAATATTTGATGATTCTTCTCGTATCGGGTATGTAATATTTTTTATACATCCTACTTTTTAACTTTCATTCGTGTTGAATATTATATCTATTAAAAATTTCTAAATCAAGTATTTCTAATCAATTGTTGGAAGCGCGACTCTATATTTTAGCGTATATAAATGAAAAACTAGGCAATGATAAACATTTATTATTTTCTCTCCTTTTTTACTACCAGTTATGTGTTTTATTACATGTTTGATTTAAGAAACCATCTGCATCTGCAACATTAAATCGAAGAAATATATATTTTTACTATTTTTTATATCACAGCGCGATGATTTATTTATTACTGTAATGGAAAATTATGGACGCATAAACGTACGTATTCGACCGACCATCGATCATCAATTAGTTTTCTAGAGCTAACGCGTAATATGGACTATTTTTTATACTCACAAGCTATTATTCAAATACAAACTGTAAATATTTATATAAATCTTAATCAAATATTTGAAAAGGTCAATAAAATTGTGTACGGAATCGATAATTTTGGATAAATTTTTATGAATTTCAACTTCAATCTTTGCAAAAATTCGGATTCTATGGTATTTTCAAATATTTTTTACGCGATGAACAATAATAAATTACAAATTTAACAATATTTTTCCAATAATGCACAGACTGAAAAGGAAATTTCAATTGAAACTGGATAATGCATAGTCTTAAATTCCAGACATGTAACCTTATCCTCCCAATATAGATTATGTTTATTTATTCGAAAAAGTCTTGAAAAATCTTATTTAGTTTTTCAGGCATACTTTTCGTATTTTGAGGTATAAATATTATTATTAGCTTACAAAAAGAAGACGAAGTGAAATTTGAAATAACGGGTATAAAGCTCTTTGTTCGGTTTTCTTCTTAAAAGCCATTTCATGAAATACGTCAAAATGTTATTTCCTAAGCAACTCGTGGTCGCATTCAGTATTACGTGGAAGCCAAATATGAATTAAAAATCAAAGTCGGAAAAGACGGAGTCATAATGATAAGCCGAAAAAGAGAAGCCGGGGAATTTACTAGATTCTCTGTCCACATTACACGAATCTCCCACAGGACACGATATAATAATTGTTAAATGTCGTGTTGTACGTACTCGTATACACAGTCGTACCAAACTGGAGGCGGGATAAATTCATCCGCTTAACGCGCCGCGACGAGCCTACATCCAACTACATACGTATGTACATGCGGCGCGCGTTTACCAATTTCAGAGCAATTGATTTGCGGCCTCCGCTTAATTCGATTGAACCTCGCATGCACACGCTCCTGTGTATTTGGAGCCTCCTCTCGCTGCCGTGGATGCGTAAGTCGGCGTGCGTGTGCGTGCGGGCGCGCCGGCCGCGGAGTTACTCCACTGATGACTACTACTGCTCGGGCCTACTTCAGAACGTATTCGTGTGTGTATTTTGCGTAGCGCTCATTTTGGAAACCTTGTAACAGGGCTTGGCCCTCTTTTGCCAGCACAGCTCTTCATCTACTCGCCGGTCTCTTCTATCGAAGCGTTTCACAATTTCAAATTTCCAGCGTAATGCGCGTGTTGGTTTGGTTTTTAAACGTGCCTGCCGCTATGGTAATTCTGATTACTTTCAACACCTTTCGTCGGATTTTTATTCATTTTTACGTTCATTTAATCGATCGACCACTCATTTTCATTCTACCTTTTCCAAGTACACAAATAAAGATATTGACTTTTACCGAATTTATTATTCGATAATACGCCGGTGAGTCAAAAATGAAAATGTTCTTCCAAAGATGTCTGGAATTCTTAATGAGATTTCGCGAATCTTCAAAGACAGAATGCACTGTAATATTTCTTAACTAATAGCGCCTTTAAGATCGTGTAACACATTTAATTTAATTTTGCATATATTCCGTAAATGAAGTTAAGGGCGTCGGAAATTTTAGCGAATTTTATTAATTCCTGCAATAATTGTGATTTGATTCTTTGCAAACAAATCCTGGAATTAGCTTCACACACATATATATATAATATATATATATACATATATTTATTCTAAACATCAATCAATGTCTTATTTATAAGCATTGAATTTGAACTTACAATTGTATAAATTTCCCTATGTTTAATATAATATAACTATACTCGAATATGAATCTTAGCAGACCACCTTATTAAATTCATACTAAATCACACATTTTTATTATACTTATCTTGAAATAAACCAGATTTTATCGACGAACGATGAAAATAACAACATAAATACAATATAAATGGATCGTTTTAATATTATTGCTTTATATTTCATATTAATGACTTATATTTTAAAGGTCAAATTCGTTTTTACGCACTAATTCCACACTCAATTTTAACTGATTCCTTAAATAAAACAAGTCGATTAAACGGTCGGATAGTAATTAACAGAAAGTAATAGTCTGTAAAAACATAAAGCATGATTTTTGCTAAATCTAATAATATATATAAATTTATTAAGCAATACAATCAAGTTTATAATTATCTTTATAATTAAAGGAGAAATATAATTCAGCGCTGCAAATGTTCGTGAATTTCCAACGTTAATTTTACATTTTACGAAGTGCGAGTATACCAATTTCAATACATTTAATACACAATAGTTTATTTAAAGCACAAACACGTACAAATATATTACATCATTACTATTTTTTAATTTCCAATGTTGAAAGTAAATTTTCTAAAGAATTAAATTATTATAAATAATATAAAATCTTAAAAGAAGATGAGAAATTTTATTACAAATATAAGTGCGGAAAATTATAATTTTTTTAAAACATAAAAAGAAACACAAATTCATTATTAAATTAAAATTCTGTAAAAAGAAATTCGAAAATGTAATAATTTTATTACTTCATTAAACAATATTTTATTAATCGCAAATACACAATTTTAATATTGAAGAGCTGAAAATAGAAATTGCAAATAAGGCGTTATTTACCAATTAAAATTTTCATGATGATTCTTTTTTAGAATTTCTCTTCGTTTAAACTAATTATTTGGCTATTAATAATATGTTGATTCAAGATTATAAATGCAGAAAATGATGAAAGTTAAAATAAAAAAAGTTCGAATTGTGAAATTAGGAAAATAAATAGAAAATTCTGTGGGTAAGAGGTATTTTACTTGGACTGTTGAGTGAATCAAAGTTCTTTAAACCAGTCATACTCAAAGAGACGTGGCTATCATTTTGATATTTTTCATTATAATATGGATTAGAGGATATTATAATCACAAAGTTTAATACATGCGCAAAAAAAATACTGACGCGAAATAATAATAAAACTCTTTGTCAGTTCGTGAAAATTAGTTTAAAATTGTAAGCGCTCGAATATTCATTTCACAATAAGAACAAGCGAAGCCAAAATGAAGAAATTTGCTTCGGGTTAATCGACGCAAATAGTAATTGATTGCACGAAATACAACACCGAAATATTCTTTTGTCGTTTCTGCGCTTACTGATTATTAATTGATAACTATTTGTTTCGCTCAATTAATTATTTTCATACGCCACTTGTTTATTGTTTGTTCTTTTCATTATTCCTCGTAATCCTTCATAAATTAAAATTATTTACTTCATTTAATACATAATACACGAATAAGCGACGAAATTATCGGGCGCAGTATTTTGGCAGAATCAAGTGCGAGACGCGAGACCTGAATTACGCGCAAATACAGATTACGCGAATATAGTCGTAACGCAAAATAGCGAGACAAAGAGAAGACTATGAATTTAGCCGGATTTGGGGTTGGAAGAAGAGGGAAGAGGCGAACGAGAGATTCTTAGAAGAATTCTAAAGGAGTTGCTCGGAGGAAGAAGCTCACAGCTCCTCGCCCTCGCCGGGAAAATAACCCTACCGGAGAGTCACGACGCTCAAGAGAACAAAGAACTCGGGTCTATAACGTTCTCTCACGAATCCGACTTATTTGGGACGCAGAAGAAGCCACACCTACGCGAATGACCCCTATTTCCGAGCTCGAGAGAGATAAGCCTTTTACCCTATATTTTTATCTCCCCTTTCCACCGCTCTTAATGCGCTATATATCGCGCGAGCAAACGAAATCGAGTTCTGAATGGAAATATGCATACCTGCATCACAAGCTCGTTTAATTGCCGCTAGCCAAACAAATGTGCAAATGCATATTTACTGTTTTTTCGTTTTTCATCGAATTTTCTAAACTTCACCCTCGAAATCTAATATCTAGAGAAATACCACCAGCCATCGCATGGTCCGATCCGATAGACTCGGAGACACATAAAGATTTTTTTGTGGCTCCTCGTACACAATTTTTGCAGAGAGCCGAGGTGATATTTATGTTGGAGACCAAAGCGCGGAATTGAAGGTGTCAATTTACCCCGTCACAAAAGTAAATTTGTTTTTTTCGATTATAGTTGTTTTATATCTGTTCCCGTTTTCTATGATTTCGGCGCTTCGATAAGATAGATAATGAACTTTTTTGGTAGGATGTTGCGATCGTTCTGTTTGAAAATCATTTATTCGTATTACTTATGCTTCTCGTCGTATTAATACCACAAATTGTAATTAGCAAGTGACAAACGGGATAAGCTGATAAATTTAAAATTCCACAAAAAAATTAATTTTCACCGTCGAATCAAGGACCAGATTTCAATTTTACTTAATTCGCTCAAAGTATGAGTTTATTTGGAAACAGTCAGCGATAGCTGGAGGCGAAAAATAAGCGAATCAATTGTCTTCAACTGTGTTTCATTAAACAAAATCTATAAATAAATAAGGAAACTGAAACTGTTATAACGAACACTGAATAAGTTAGCAACGCAAAGTGAAAGAGCCGAAGGTAAGATTTTTGTTAATCACCGCTGGCTTAGCAAGATCAGTTTGTCGAAAGAATTCGGCAAAGTTACTACAAATAATGTTTAAAGTAAGAAGATAATAATACTGGTTTTTAACGGAAGAAAAAATGTATCTTCGAGTTGCGCGAGTACATTCGAGCAAGAGAATTGTAAGTTACTGCCATTACCAGCCCCGACTTCCGCACTCGTGTATGCCATTAATAAAGCAGCGAAGCAGTACAACTCGCTATCGCCGATACCCAAAAAACACTAAAGAAAAGCGTGAAAATTCTTCGCGTTATAGTAAATTTTTCACGGCATCCATTATTGCCCTACTCGCGTAACGAGTAAAAAAGTAAGGAGAAAAGGGGCAGGGGCGAGGCGCAGCCGCTCCGAAGCAGAGTCTATGATCGAAAGTAGCAGTGAAGTTTCTTCGGCGAATGTATACGGAACATGTTTCACCGATACTCGCTCTCTCATTCTCTCACCTGGAAGGAGACGCAGCGATAGATTCGGAGGATCACTCGACTGCATTGTATCGACGCCTTCTCACGCGGCACAGACACACGGGCGAACTTTTAGCGTGAAAATACTTTCTCAATTTTCTCGGAGCGCTCGCCGCCTCCCGCGTACTTCCCGGACATCGTCACGTTCGCCTTCTCTCTCGGACACACGCAGTCGTACGCACGCGACGTCTCCTGAATTACGCTGTCTCTGTCTCGCACCGACTACGCGCAGAGAGCAATTCCCGTCGGCTTGACCCAGACGCTTTCATTTTCATATTTTATTACGCGAATTTCGCGAATCGAGTATTGTATTTTGACTCGAGCTCCAGTCTCGCTCGTTACGTTTCGCGGATATTTTCGTCGCGTCATTGGAACTCAGCAGCCAAGCTCATCGGTAATTCGCATCGATTGCATTTAAATGAATCACTCGCGAGATAAATAGTCGTTATCCCGTTTGATTATTTAGAATCACATTTCGAATACGGCGGAGCAAAAATTTCGATTATAAAAACTAATTCCAAGCTGAATAATGCGCGGATAATTATCGGCGCAGGCATTGTACTTTTAAATTTTGAAACTTACATCGGCGCCAGCCTTGATGCAATTTAAATACCGTGTTCGGTATTATAATTTAATTTACATATAAACAACAATCATCTGCATAAAGTAGATTTACGCTTGATCATTTGTATGCGCACCTTTTCATTTGTAACTAACAGACTGTAGCGTGTTTCTGGGAATTATTGAAATATCGCGCACTGCACTATATCATGAGCGGAACATGTAAACACAGGTTGTGTATTAGCTTCCTTTATTACAAAATAATTAAACACAAAAAATCATCTCTTTGTTGGAAAATTTTCCTCGCTGTAACGGCGTTAGTTTTTAATTTGCTGTCAAACAATTAATTGCAAAATGATAATGATAACGCTTCCATTTTACGCTCCGTAACAGCGCGCTACCGCAAATCTTGGGAATTCCCTAATAATTCAGAAAAATGAACCGCAAAATACTGATTCTTGATATATCGAAAGATCGGGTTCCTTTTGAGATTTATTACAAGGCGTACAATATACTTCTTGGTGTATTCACTTTTTAAATCACTTCAAAGAATTAAAGCCGCATTTCCTATCTGGTCAATCCCCGAAATAAAGTTTTAATAATTCAAAGGTTCAATGCTGCAAAATGATATGGGGTGTGCCATGTATTGTATTTACGCGCGCACACTCGCAAGCTTACATACGCAATGGGATTCAATTTTCAATTTCGCGAAAAACCCGCTCCCGTACTACGCTTCCACGTCTCGGATATTTTCCGTTCGCTTGTATTCTTCTTTGCCCGTTATGGACTCTTTGTCGTTTTCTCTTTCGGATGAGCTCACGCCTTATTAGATGGGACAAGTGCGCGCGAACAACCGAGAAAATCGCCTTCGAGAAAGGATCAAGCCGATAATATACTCGTGCGTACGTATGCTTTTCAGAAAGAAAACAGAAGTATAATTAATCAAGATGAAACTCTTAAGCTTTTTATGGACTAATAAATGAAAATACCTTATTATAGTCCGTTTTTATATACCATTGATATAGCATAATAGAGCCATTATTTTCAATTTACTAGATAAAAAATGATTGGCTATTGTTTTATACTCGTTTACATAATGTGCATTTAATGACATGAAACTACATCACTCATCTAAATGCACACAAAATACGTAATATATACGAGTGCATATATTTTGTTAACAAAATTCGTAATATCATTTTCAAATTAGATTAAGAAGTATAAAAAAGAAGCGATAAAAGTATTAACGAACACATCGTTTACATCAGCTGGTGTAATTTTTTTAATCTCTGTCGTGGCTCGTTATGCAAATAAATGCGAATAACCTTGTTTAACGAATGTTTCCGTACATTGTCAATCTAGCATAATAATATCTCTATCTTCTATATAGGATTTTTCCTACAACTGCATTACACAGCATTATTACTGTAATTATTCTTGACACATTATAATCGATTATCAGATTCAATATACTACCAATTTAAAGAAACTTAAAAGCTCTCGGACAAGTTTTAAGTAAAATATTATACGAAAACAAAGTACAGCGAACGCTTAAAAATTTAAAGTACCGAACGCTAAAAATGATCATAATAAATCTAATATTGCAAGTAATGTTACAATCTAATGTTACAAGTGCTATCTGGTCTACTGCTATAATGCATTAATTAATTTAAAACTTTGACTGTAAAACAGGAATATTTGTAAACAACCGAACGTGTAATATATATATATATCTACCAAGATAAGTAATCTTTAGTTTCGAAAATTTCTGCCCTAATTTATTTATTATTGATGAATACGTTGGGTATAGGTAAATATTAGTTCAAATGTGTGCTCATTTATTTATAGAATCTTGTTACGATTAATTATCGTATTAATAGTCGTTGGCAAAATATCGGAATTACGTGTTCAAAAATAACGTACTAAAGAACTAGGAGAAAAAGCGAAATAAATTCGAAACTTTCAACGCGACAAATTAATTACGCAACAGCTTCAATTTATTTATAAATAGTTAGAATTTATCAACTCGATGTAATAGGATTAATCACAATTTTTCCCAAAATTTTAACGTTAAATTTTTCAATATTTATATAATATCCTGCATTAACTTATTGCACGAATGAAGCAATAGATATAACTTTAGAGACTCTGTAGATTAAAGCTCATCCTTCACAGTTGCAGCCAATGAAAAATAGTAAAAAAATAGCCGTTTCGCGCGCTTATTCTCGCTCGTTGAAAACAGTGAATCTGAGCCTCCGTTAAAAAAAAGTCTTCTTAATTATCTGGCCCGGGAAAAGGGAAAGTAATTGTCGCGTCGCCCCCTAGTATTGCAGATTAGTTCCCTTTGCATGCATTTACCGAATGATCATTTGAGCTCTCGCGACAATTGCTGCGCGACTTCAATTTGCAATCGAATCTACTCAGCTAGATATGCCGTATGTTGAAGCAGCCGCAGTCTTGCCGGAGGCCTCCTTACACGATGCGTAAGATCGAGAATGTATTTTCATGTTAATGCCGCATCATCAAGCTTCATTCTCCCTGCAGCTCTTAACTTTCAATTAAACTATTGTCAATTCGAGACGAGCCTGGAACTCGTATTACTGCCGCGTACGCGGTGTTCGGTACGTCGTGCAAATCAGGTTTACAAGTAGTTTACTTTTGATACGAGGCCAAAAATTGCACATCGATTGCAGTGATATGAGATGGATAAACGCAAATCGGCCGATGCAATAATAGTTGACGTAAATTTAAAAAGCACTCGCGAGCACATCCGACGCGAGTCAACGCGAGCACAAATAAAGGCAATTGCAGTTGGAATTAAATTTTCGCTGCTCGTTACTTTTTTCATTTTCGCTTTTCATCGGAAGGCAAGTTGCATTGCGC
Organism: Platyscapa corneri; assembly: GCA_018907185.1. Lineage (NCBI taxonomy): Eukaryota > Metazoa > Arthropoda > Insecta > Hymenoptera > Agaonidae > Platyscapa > Platyscapa corneri. The sequence goes on along the minus strand of JACCHW010000026.1, from coordinate 2,587,998 downwards.
AACACTCGCACTTTGCTTTAATTCCCGAAAATTTTTGATACGGAGATACCTGAATTATTATTTTAATGTAAGCGTTTTTCTAGCCATCCGTACGTGTTAATTCCAGAGAAGCCCCGAGGGTAGTGGTACTAATCTGTGCAGCTCATACGTATGCGGGCGACTGGGAAATTCAATAACCACTGCCAAGGAGTTACCCGAACGGCCTGAACTAGTGGAACATATAGTAGATGCGACAAAGCGATGAGAAAAAGCTTAAGATTTTCCATTTCCAGTCGTCACTGTATACTCGTGCGTTAGTGCCATTATTTATATCGAATGCTATTATTTCTGCCTGTGTTCACCTCCCGTATGATAATTGACTGGATCGATTAAAAAATGCGCAGGTACGGATAAAATGCGAGTTTTCCAAACACACAAGTTGCGACTGCTCCAAAGCTGTCCATAAAAGAAGCCGTAAAAGAAGCCGTTGGAAATATCAGCGAGATAAGACATTTAAGACAGTCGAGTACCTTTGATCAAAGTTTAATGGAGATAAACGAAATAAAAACGAGAGAGGGGCGAGAGGAACGAGGAGGGCTCTGAAAAAGATCCTCGTGGACAGCTGAATCAGTTTGGCGATTGGCGAAATTCGCACTCCGGTATTGTCCTTTGGAGCTTAGCTAGAAGAGATCTAATCCACTTGTGGTTTCTGATCCCGAAAATAGCTGCAAGACAGGGAGAAATCCAAGATTGCAATCATGTGTTAAGCGGACGTAATTGAGCATTACCTCAAGGGGCTGATATCGTGCCGTATAAACACATTAACTATTTTTTTATTATACCTGCTGAAGTCATCGAGCATGACTGAAGACTTTTCTCTCTCTAGATTCGGTAAGTATGGGTATTATATCATCAATTTTTATTAAAAAAGAATTATTGGATCGCACGATTTGATTTATAACACTGAATGGGTGTTAATACAGACTTCGCCGCATTATTTTATTTAAAAGCGGGTAGGTGAAAGTCTAAGGGGAAGTTGGCGAGGACGTGAATATCGAAAATAATTACGCTAGCGAATACGTTTGTTAAATAGTTGCCAGAAGCAAAAGTTCGTAATGATCACGGATTGATAAAATGACTGCCTTTCGTCCAGTTGATGCTGGATTACGGTAACGCCGATGACTCTACAGTTTCTCTCGGGAGGAAATTATGAAAAATTATTTTCATATTTTGACACGTACGTGCCATTTTACTAATTTATTATCCGTACATGCAGATGTGCCGTAATCTATCTTTGAAATAATGAACAGTCGAATAAACCATCTCGGCATATTATTGTGGAATAATTGAGTTTATAAAAAGTTAGTTACAACATTACGTTTCAACCCTTTATTAGTTACAAAAATTTTTGACAATATTTTTTGTGATGATATTGCCCAAGAGTCTATTCTCACATGTTTCAAAGTAGTTAAATGATGCGAATACATTATTTTCGTACAAAAAAAGCAAAAATAAATTATTTTATTTCCAGAGACTTAAAGAAAAATATGCATAAACACGATTACTCAAATTTTAATTTTAACATTAAATTAATTTTTAGAAAAAGTTTTATAATATTCTTCCAAACAAGTATTATCGAATATCCATCTTGCAATTTATATGTCTAAATTCATCGATTAATAATTTCATTGCATAAGCAAAATAATTCCATCAGGAAAATTGAAAATTAAGATTTGAAAAAAAATTACCAAAATATTATCTTATTATATACTCTTCATCTTCTCCTTGATCAATTTAGAGGTTCTTCTCTATTTGATTTTCCAGAATTCTAGACATTGTACTTTCATTTCTCATTCTAGACGCATATTTAACTCGCCATAATCTACGTGATTTAAATACCCTAACGATATTGTGAAATGCGTAAATCTTCTCTATTTCGTGATTATGTACTTTCCTTCGCTCTTCTAATCTTGTTTCATAACAAACACATTTCTCAGTGCTTGGCTTTCAAATAATTTTAATTATTTTTTTCTTGCTTTACGAAATAGTTTGTTTTTTTTATAATTTTTTTAATAAAATATCCATGTAATTATTAACGGTTAAACCTTCCAATGCCGTCAGATGGAGATTTGATTTTTAGTAGCTTCGTGAAGTGTAATGAAATCAACTAATTTTAGAAATCGGTGTTCCATCTGATCAGATCGAAAGAGGTTTAATTGAGTATAAACCAAGATAATATTCTTTTCTCATTCCTTCAGAGTATCCAATATTAGTACTTCGAATAAAAATTTTTTATGGCATCCAGTATTAGCCATGAATTTTTTAATATATTTAATATTTTAAATAAACTGAATAGATTTTTTCTAACTGAAATGAGCTAATTTTATTTAATATTCGATATTTAGATGTAACTTGAATGATAAATTTACATGCAGATGGTGTATTAATTTAAATATTTATTTAAATAACTTACAATATTAATAATTTAATATGTTTTCAGTGTTTCCCTTAAATATTTAAGATTTTATGCATAATACTTATTATCACATTGCAATTATTTTGATATAAATACACGATTCATATTATGTGTTAAAAGTGAATAAGTAATAACAAGATCTGAATAATATGTGCATTAAAAAATTATTATTTAAAAAATTAAAATTCTAATTAACTGTATGAATATACAACTTATGACATGCAATCTAAAATATATATTATATTTAAATTATTTTAAAATTTATTATCGATTACCGAGAAAATAAATTAAAATGTTGCTGCTATTAATTTAAAAAATGCAGAAAAAATATTAAAGAAAACTATTTATTTATTAATTTAATTTTTAATTATCAGTATATTTCAGTTTTATAAAAAGAAACCTGTTTAAAAGATAAAGTTTTCATACGTAGTTATGAGAACATTAATTCAACAAAACGCAGATTTCTTTAAACTCCAGGGACTGATTTCACTTACCAAATAATGAATCAGATTACAAATTGTTTGCTCTCGTAAATTGTAAATTGCTGCGGTTACACAAACCTTTACAATGAATACAGAACCGATTTCAATTTTAATATGTCGGGCAAAGTGTATTAAAATTCAAAGATTATTTATACTTCTACATTTTATAATTATTAAATAATATTTAGCACTAGAACAGAAATAAATTTTATTTAAATTTAATATTCGCTATAATAATAAATGAAGATTACACGTTTTCTTCGTTTATATTTCAGATTAATATTCATTCACTTTGTTGTGTTTGATACTTACATTTTAGAATATTTAAAAATTTTTCAAGCTCTGTATTATTTTAATATTTCTCACACAATAATCGTCATAGAAATTTAATAATTTATTGAAATTAGCTACTAAATAAAATTCAAAAATATCTCTTACAAATTTAATAAAAAATATTATTTTTTATTGTTTGAAGTCATTAACGATTTCGTTTTAGTTTATTTAAAAAGTTACTTTTTCAAGAGAGAAGCAATTTTTTACATTATCAGAAATGCATTGTAAACTTGACTGTACAATTGGTCGACACGATTATTACGAATGCAAAAATTTACTATACAAGAATCATTGACAACAAGAAGCAAGATAACAAGAATTAATTTCAAGATTTGACAGCTAGGAATTGTTTAATCATAAAACTACTGATTTTATTGCTTCAAAATTATACATTTTTTATAGTTTTAAATAACAGCACACTGAGATGGCGAACGTAGATCACAAATCGTATATATCAAAGTTACTATATTTCAATGCTAAGTCTTGTGTATTATCTAAAAAAAGATCAATTTCTTAAAAAGCTAAGGGTAATATAAAAAAAGTGAAGATTAAAATAAAATATCTGTGACAAATGTTTATCAGAACTTGAATCGAGTTGAATTTACTTATCAGCTTTGATCGTAGGCATAAAAAAACTTGTCAGGCTTAAACATTAAACAAAAAATTTCATTTTGCAGTATCCTCGTGCTCGCTCGGGCGAAATACACCGGATCGTTGCGCGCGTCTTCTCAACCTTTGATTCTTTTGCAGCGTGCGAAATGCGGTTGCAGCCGCGGGCAAGCCAGAAGACAAAATCTACTCTTTCTTTCCGCGAATTCACGAACACGCGAGCTGAGGTAGCGAACCGAGTTTCAAGTTTAATTTTCAATTGATAATTCAGCACAAATCGAGGCAACAACTGCTTTGCACTGTAAAAGAAGCAAAGGTCACACACAGAGAGTAATGAGAGAGAGGGAGAGGGGGGAGCGAGGGTCGTAAAAAACTAGTTAACTTAGCGGGTTGGCTGGATCCCAAAGCATCATCCTTCTCGTCGTTCCATATGTAAATACATATTCTCTGGTGGGGTAGCATCGCCTGTACATGTGTAGCTACGCCTTTGGCCGTCTCTGGCTGCCGTAGCTCGAGGTAGATTTAGAGTATTACGAAGAGGTATAAGGAGGAGAGAAAGCCACTGCGACACGAGATTACTAGAACTATTGTTCTCGGGTGTAGCAACGAGCAAGACTTGGCTCGGAACGCCCCTGCACTGCGTTAGAGGCCTGTCTAGTTATTACGATTAAAGGCCCTGCCCAGGGCGCGTCTTTGCCCTTCAAACGAGTCTCCTCCTCTCCCTTCGGTGCTTTCAGTTGAATTGCTCGCCCGGAAAAGTGTTGGATCACGTCGCGCAATGAAAATGGTATTTGGAAATGAGCTTGCGAGACAAAAAGCGCACTCTTTAAAGCGCACCAGCGGCGATTATTCGCATTACTCGCTGACTCTGCGCAGGCGTCCCCGAGGGCTGCGAGCGTGAAACGGAAAAACTGAGAGACTGCTCTCGATGACGGACTGCAGCGATACGTAAATCCGGTAAACATCATTTAATCCACGCATTTGTCTGGATCAGCGCGACTAACTTATTTCAGCATCGTGCAGACAAAAGAGACTAGAAGAGCCGGACGAAACAGTTCTCGCGGCTCCAGGAGGCTGATGACGACAAACGCTCTCGAGCACGGATCCATTTCTCTCACTTGCTGAGCCAACTACGACAGTCCTCCTCGAATTTGGTATCGTGCTGCGGTCCAGGGAGGCCTAGAAATAGCCTAGGGCCGCGCTCCCTACTGGTTAGCCCTCGGAGGATCGCTCTGTCCTCCGAGGATTGGGCGTCTCCTCTACAGCGCGCTAAGCAGGAGTGACGGTTCTCGTGCTTACTCTCCTTCGAGATTCAGCAGAATCCTAGTTAATAGCGAGCGGATATCCTGTTATACCCATTGAATGCGTTATTTTGCGCTCAACGAATGGTGGGAGTGTCTACATGGTAGCGCCAATAGCACTGGCCGATAGCATCGACTCCCATCGAACCGAGTAAAAGCAAAGTGAAGCGAGGCGGCGAGGAGAGCAGAGGCTAGAGAGAGAAAAGTTGCGAAATAACTTCGCTCCAATGTTCGAGACGCCCATTTTAATGCCGTTCTAACTCTTATGTGCAAACGTTGCTTTAAGGTTAAGACCGAGACCGATGTAAAGAATCTCGCTGCCCAGCTCGACCAGTCCGTTATCGGCCGATCGATTACATTTACACAGAACTTCTAAAGCTCGAAGAATAACATTTTTAAAAGCATAAAAATCAAAATTTTCAAGTATAATTTTAATAGACTAAAATTTAGAAGCTTCGAAGGCGAAATTCACTGGAGCTGCGAGTAACGTGTTTGTTCCTGTAAAAGATATCGATCGATCTAAGGAAGTTCAAAATTTTAATCTAAATTCAGATTTTTCAACGTCGACGTTGGGAAATTTGCATCTTTTAATTATAGGTTAGAATTTTATATTTTAATTTAACTTTAATATCGCGAGAAACTTAATTTCCAAGACAGACTTAGTACAGTAGAATATAAATATAAAAATAGCTTTACGTGTGTAGAACGAAAGTACTTGTTTATAATATTACAATATCCAAAAGTTCACATAACCCATTTTAGATTTTAAAACATTTTCAAACGTGTAATTTTTCCATAAAAAGATAAATAATTCAAAAAAAAAGATTGCGCCCACCTTTGATGCTAGAGAGAATTTTTATTTTTCTTATTTGCTATACATCGTGCATACAAATTTCATAATTTCGCATGCGATCTGAACAAAATGTTTTGTTAAATAAAGTTCGTCTTTTGAAATTTACTCAGCCTGCAAAGTGCCGCTAAGACTAAGAGACTTTTTGAGTTGACGAAAAACAAGGGGTAAGCCGAGAGTGTATTCAATCGAACGCCACTCTTCTTACACGAGTTGTCTATTGTACTTTTAATATCCTCGTATATCGTCGATTGTTTTTGCTTTTAACCAGACGACTATTCTAAAGCTACACGCTATAAACTATTGTGTAGGTTTTAAGCAATAATAGTCGAAATATAAAAAATGCTTCTTCGCTACGGTTAAAATTAAACGATAAAATAAGTTAAATTCGTTTAAACATTCAAAAAATAGATATCATTTTTTCTCGTGTAAAATCATGTTGTGACAAAAAACTTTTAGATTTGCGTTTTTATAAGGGATTTTTTCGAAATTTCGAAACACAAATCCACGATATCTAATTTTTCAAGATTTTCTAAATTCTAAAAAATGTTTCAATGAAATTTATAAAATGAAAACTAAACAACTTTTGAAAGATGAGCCGCAAGGGATACAAAGAAAGAAATCGTCGACTTACTCAACCCGAAGTATACAAAGAAACAGGGAAAAGCACGTGTAATTTTTCCAACGGACAGCCAAGAGGGCGTTCTTATACACGCAGGTACCATAACACATAACACACTACCAAGATAATAATAACAATACCAAGAATTCTGAATTGTTGTGCAATTGACAAGTCGGAGCAATAATGGCGTCTTTATTTAAAATTTTTCGCGTTACAACATACACGAGCTTTAAGATTCTCGTTTGCGATTCTTAGTCAATGTAGAGAGCGACGTTTCACGGGCTGCTAAACTTGCCGGCGCTTACAGAAACTGCTTTTCGGAGTAGTCGCCTCTTCTTTATAAACTCTGTTTCTGAAAATACGGGCGCTGTCTTTTTTGGTGTAACAAGAATCACGTGAAAATTTTATTTTCATTGCGCGGCTATTAACGTACATTTCGTTTTTATCCTGTCTATGAGCAATGCACAACAATAACGTGAGTTTAAAAGAAAAATAACTTAAGGTTAACACAGATGAACAATGTACTGCACTTGAACACGAATAAAAAGGACATAAGTAAACTGATAAAAAATTGCCACATACAAGCTATGATTTTAAGAACTCATTTCATTTTTTTTCCCACAAGTACAACTTTGAAATAAAAATTTTACTTCCTATAGGATGAAGGGAGCAGAAGCCTACTTAGTTTATTAATTAAAAGATAAATATCAAAGATCACGTGTAAAGACTCGTTCTCAATTTTTATCGGATTCGATTTATAAATTAAAAGTCAAAACGTTGTTAAACTGTTGCACTTGTGAAAGAGCTATAACAAGTGGAGGAAACGGCTAAGCCAATTTAAAATTATGTTATTGCGAACTTTTACATACAACGCATTTATAACACATTTATAACTTGCATATTCATACACTTCCATAAATTACATTTGCTTTGTAAATACGTGAAATTTATTCTTTGATGCGTTATACAATGAAAAGATAATGCTATAATGAATTTCAATGACTAATTATTTATACGGCCTAATGAATAAAACTTGTAAGAAAAATTACAAAAATTTGACACTTTAATGTTTTTTTAAAATACTTTCTTTTATTTAAGAGCAATACTTCGGCTGAGTTCAGATGGCTTAATTCAAAGTCTTGCACAAGCGTAAATAATATATTCGATCAAATTCTATTATTTCATTACATAATTTATCGCGAGACGTGGTTTTGATGGGTTAAAAATTAAAATATGATCCGTGGTAATGTATAAATTCTAATTTAGCGAAAAACAGCAAAATTACACGAAAATATTCGCGTAAAAGTCATTATCTGAAAATCTTTAAGAAGCGAAAATAAGGTAAATATTAATTAAAATTTAGAAAAAGTAAGCCTCGGAACAATATAAATTGAAATTTGTCTCAAAAGAGTAAGTAGTAGAAAACCGAATATTATTAGAGAAAGAATTTGTAATCTATCATTAATTATAGTGCAAATGATTTTTTGTCAGACGCAAAGGTTCTCTCTTTATCGTAGAAATCTTTTCTGCAAAAGTTCTTAATAAAAACTTTTTCTCGCAAGAAAAACTTCTCCAATAAAAATACTTTTAAATAAAAATTGCATTGTTTGAAGCGATGATTTGTTTTGAGTAATGGCACAACTTTTTATTAAAGATCTCGTTTTTAAATACGAAAGAAACGTCGAAAGAGATAAGGTAATTCGTGCTGCATAAAATGAAACGCTTTAAGAGTAAATGGTTATGCAATAAAGCTCTTTGTTTGGATAAACCAGGTTAAAAACATACGTCGATCATTTTGCATTTTACAAACGCGCATTTTCGGACAATTCTGTTATAAAAGTACAAACGAAGGGGGTTGCGGCACCAGCAAAGATTTGCGTCTGCAGCGGACGGCTAAACTAGAGGCTGAGGGGCTGGGAGGCAGGGAAGATCTTGGGCGAGGAGAGCAGGGAGAGGAGGAAGCTTGTCGCAGCTTTCACGCGGTTGCGGAAATTACATTCGTATCTAACCGTAGGCTTGTGCGCTGTGACGACGTGGCGCGGAGAGGGAAAGGGGTACGACTTTGCACGAATTTTGAATAACAAATCGCTGCAACTTGCTAATCCAACGAATCCAAGCCGGGTCGGTCCCTCGACGAGAGACAGAGATGCCAACTAGAAGAGAAGGCTTTCTTGGCGCAGAGCTACGCGCCGAGAGAGAGTAAACAAGCCAGAATACTAACTGATGTAATAATCCGAATAACGAACCTAACTCTCTCCCTCTCTCTTCCTCCTTCTTCTTCTCCTTCTCCTCCTCCTCCTCCTCCTCCTCCTCCTCCTCCTCCTCCTCCTTCTTCTTCTTCTTCTTCTTCTTCTTCTTCTTCTTCCTCTTCTTGTAGGAATAACAAACGTGAATGCCCTTCCAAGAATATGCTCGTAAATTCAAGCGAGAACATCAGGGAAATGACCTTTTTAACGAAGCAAAAGATGCGTAGCTAATTTACAACAAACTTTAATAGTCATCCTAATTCAGTTACACTCGCGGAACTTTTCGTTCATTGTATTGCATTATGCACTACAGAGAGATGAAGAGAAATTCTTGTAATTTGAGCTATACCAGGATATCATTTAACTTCAATTTAATGCTTTCTTTCTTTTCAGTCTTATTATAAAAAGTTTCCGGTAATTTTCGTTCCGAGCTTTATAACTCTCGAGTCGTTTTTCCAGGTAACGAAGACGATATGCCATTCCAGTATACCTAATTTTCTTATAAATCCTCCTTCCTATAATAATTGCTACTCTGCTTTTATTTTTGTTTAAAAATTATGGATAAATGTTTATGGAGGCAAAAAGTTTTCCTCCTAAACTTCATTGATATATTATTATTGAAGAAATACTTAAGCAAACAAAATTAGCATTCAACTTTTCTTTGCAGAGAGAAAACGTGCGCTGCTCTCGAACAAATACCCGAATAATTTAACTCTAAATTATTTTAAAAAATTTAAAGCTACCCTCATTAAAGCTTTAAGTAATATTTTTTTTAAATCGTAAAATCACATATTTTCATTTTTCATCATAATCAACATTGGTAAAGAATATTTGCGTATCAATCTTAAATCATAAACAAGTCTTTATTCGTAACTATTATTACAAATAATAGTTAGTATTTACTGTTAAAAATAAAAAGCTAATTGAATAAAAAATTATTTTTTTTCTACTATAATATATTTTTATGTAATTATTTTTATTCGCCAATATATGAATTCTTCATGCATTGATAAATATATTTTTGAGATACTTTTCAGTGTATATTGGCGATAATAAACATCTTTGAATGATTGTTTAAGAAAATTTCTTAACTCTACAAGAAAATTCGCAGTAAACTCCGCTTCTTTCTTGCTGCTTTTCATTTCTCTAATAATTACAGCCTAGGATTCGTAAAGTGTAATTGTAAACCTTTTGCAGCCAAAAAATATATGCGTACATTAATCTTATACAATTGCATTATGTGTTAAATAAAGTTCTAAATAAGAAAAATTATAAAGGCGACATTTTATATAAAAAATAGCATTTTAATTGGAAGAAAAAATGATTAATAGTTTGAAATAAAAAAAGCAATAATTTAATGGGTTCGTATAGTATATAAACTCAACACTTCAAATTAGATAAGATTAAAAAAAATTGCAATTTGATCGGGTAAAGTAACAATTATAAATTTACTAAAGTAACATAGGAAGTATTTATTTAGGATAATATCTTCAACTTTCTATAATTTTAAATTCTGATCATTTCCGTAATCTGAATACGTTTCAATTAAAACTATAATGACTTAAAATTAGCTTGAAATAAATTATTGTACACTTATTTAAGATTTTAAATTTATATAATATATTCAAACTTAGGAATAATATTATTTTTATTATTAATCACTATAACTTATGAAGGTAAGAATAATTTTTTCCACGTCATTGAATAATTCAATTCGTAGAATAAGTTCTACTTTCGATTGCAACACTATAAACAAAAAAATTATTGGAAAATTCAAGAAGCTGTAGCTTTTCTAAAATATGTATATGAAATTATTTATAGATTAAAATTACGATTCTATCAAAATACCTAGATAAACGAATGCGATTTTTGTTCTGATGTTTAAAACTAAATATTACACTTTTAATTAAATAGATGAAAATTAAAATTTCATTAAAGTAAATTATTATATGATTGAAACAATATTTAATAAAAAATATTTCTCAATCTCAGTTATTTAATATATTGAATGTATTATATATTATATATGATATAATACATTGATAAATATATTGATTTAATAATATGCAGTAAACGCAGTTTTTACATAAAATTAGAATTATATTTTTCCACATTTTAAATCCTTTTTCGATTTCTAGTAAAATAATAAAATACTAAAAAATTTTGTAAATATAGAATGGATGGTAAATCAATACAATGTAGTAGTCAATGATTGTAAAAAATATTAGTTGAAGCATTAAATTGAGAAATGCTTGGACTATTTTTAATTGAAAAAGATTTATATAATTTGATGTTTTATATTTATTTATTAAAGTAGATACTGTAATAAATTATTTTCTTTAAATAAAATGTGTTCGTGGAACAGAGGCAATCGATTAATATGCATGAATAAAATCGAGTAAATCCATAGAAGTAATAAAATATTTAACGGAAAAAGAACAAAGTTTCATTACAATTCTTTATAATTTTAGACATTACGGGGATCACAATATAAGTTGATGTTAACGAGGCTTGTAAGTGCACGGATAAATACCTTATCACATGCATTCACTTATATTTATGTTAATTTAACTATTAACATGCAATATTGTATATTTAAAACATAAAAGAGGATACTATGCAAAGTAAAATAATGTTACTAGCGTTACAAAATGATAATACAAAACAAGAGGCGATGTTACGTGAAAACTTAATTAATTTCTACCTAGGCATCGCGTAATTATTCTGGCGAATCAGTACACTGGCAATAATAATATATTCATATAAAAAAGCTTATTATGTTTGAATTTGAGTAATAAACTTTTAATGTATCTCAAAATTAAAGAACATTCTGCTGTAGCATTTTATACGAGGAAAACGAGACGATAATTTGAAATAAAATGACGACATTAACTAGCAACCCATCACTATCCATTTTTTACACATTTTATTATTTTATTTAAATTTTTATTTTAAAAGCAGCATGTAAGAATCATTTTTGATTTGATAAATTGCATTTTATATCGTGCATAAATAAAAAAGAATAATAAAACAGCAATATCATATCATTTATGTGAAATAATGCAATAATGTCGGCCAGCATTTATAAGATGAAAATAATTCGAATTGCTCCACCGTGGTAGAAGAAAAAATTACTCCGAAATCATTCAAAGTTCGTCGGTAGTCTTGAAAAAGGTTTTTTAAAGAGTCTAAAAATCTTATTTTTTAGTGCAACGCCAATTATTGCGTATCCTTGTAACGGTAAAAACCACTCAGTGCTTGGCTGTTTCCGTAAAACGTGGAAGTGTCACACGTGATTGATCTAAAATTCAAAATTCCTGTCTTTCAGTTCAATTCGCTCGATTTCGTAACATTGTTCGATCCCAATAATTGAGACGAAGACCGCAAGAAAAAGTTTCAGGTTAAGTTAGCCGATACACAAAACACCTGGAGCCGATAATTTTCAATATCGATTCGCGTCACGTTGCATCGTTTGAAAATGCATGCGCAGAACGTTGCAGCGGACGACGTGTTTGCGTTATTCTTAGTAGCGAACTCTTTTCAATCGACCCCTGGAAATGGCCCATATGTAGCCGCAGTTAAAGCAAACCGGCACGACTGAGCCTCTCGTTACGTTGGCAAGCGAGACCGAGCCAAAAATGCGGGGGATGACGATGAAGTCTTTTCAGAGCTGCCGAGCCCGTAAGGCGGAACGTAAGCTGCGTTGGTAGACGAAAGCGAAGCCTCTACTTTCACAAATCTACCGAGTTACTACTGCCAATCTTTACGTTATGACATACAGTCGAGTTCGTTCTTCTCTTTGTCTCGATGCTAACTCTTTTAAAAGTCTCCAGAGTAAATCGAGATGTGGTTACTCTGTCAGCCTCTTGCTTTATCCCTGCTTTATACGACAATATGGAATTGGACAAATTATTGTTTCACTTGAATGAATGCCGAGTTTTTTTTTTTTTATTAAAATCACTAGCAACACCATTGTAAAATAATTACCAAATTCTTTTTCTAATTTCAATCTGTAGAAATTTGAAGACGTGGTTTTTTTTTGTAAAATTTTGAAATTCTAAAGCAAAAAACTTTTGCTTTGGTTACTCGCACTTATCACGTATCCAAAGACATTTGATTCTCAACTATTTTCCATTTTGTACGTATATTTTTTTTCTGGATACAATTTATTATGTATTGTAAAATAATACACGAAATATTATTTTATAAGTTGCAACTGTGAATCTTGATGAGTATTGAATGAATATTTAATCTTGTCTAGTAGAAGATATCTAGTTCTTCCGAATTATCAAATAAATACTATTCTTACAATCTTACATTTAAGAGTATAATATATTTAAATCATTAATTAATCACAAAATAATGCCTGAACAAGTAAGTGAAACATGAAAAGGATGGGAGGGAGTGAATATTTATTAATGGAAATTAGAAATATATATCGCAAGAACTGAAAAAGATGCCATTGTACATCCAATAAAAGATGTTTGTACTCCATAGAACTGGAATCTAGAGAAAAACGGCTACGAATCCTGACACTGTCAGGAGTAGTGTGTGCGCCACATCACTATTTGCAACAATTGACCTATCATTACTAGCTATATATTTTAGTCCATTGAGAAAAAACTTGCCGAAAATGAATGTAGAGAAATCTGTAGCAGTTTCTCGAGTAAAATGTTGGTGCCAACAGACTCTGATCACACATAAGAGTTGATCAACAAAAACAATTACTTAGTGCAAGTACAATTGTGATTCAATTTTTGGTGCAGATATAGAGGGTAACGATGAAAACTAGTTGCTCCGTTATTATCTGCATTTTTTTCAGAATTGCGTATAAGTAAGTTTAAAGTTGAATGAACGGGGAAATACAGGAAAATGTGAATTCTATTTTCCATAGTAACCAGATACAAGTTTCTTATCGCAAGCAATAATATTGATCATATTAATTATTCCAAAAAATCTAATCCTCTTATTCGTAATTAATTAATAGATTTTTCGGTCTTATTGCAGATTTGAAGTCCAAGATCTCATTAATAACTCATTAACTAATTTAAATTCTTGAAAAATCTTGCACGTTTCTCAAACACATTGCCCTCGAAACCCTTTTTACTTTAGCTTTTCAAAAATTATTTAGTGACTTTTCTAACAAACAGAAAAACAAAAACCATTTGTTATTTCGTATCCGATTGTATCACTTTTTAAATTGTATATACATATCTTCATATATATAAAATAGATAATTTAAAAAAAAATGTAAGCAGCATTATTTTTATTAAAGTATCAATAATATATATCCAAGTTATTTTTTAATGAATTATACATATAAAACATATCAATTAATGAATTACTCCGATGACAATTACGTTTTTTAAAATTTAAACAATATGATCAAATAAAATATCGTATTAAAAATCTAAGAAAATGCAAATAATATTTTAATTATTGTCACCTCTTCAAAGTTATCGTATAAACAATATGATCGAAAAAGGATAGGTCTTGTAAGGATTCATATTAAAAAGCATTTTCGTAATATTGATAATCCACTATTTTTTATTGCATTTGCTTCTATTGCAGTTTCAAATAACCAGATAATACTATTTTCAAATATAAGATTTTTTTCAAATTCCAAAAAAAATAAAAGCTTCAGATTTTTCATTAAGAACAAAGTTTTTTTAAATTTACAAATTTGCACTTTTCATTCTGATAAATTGTTACTCGTTCGGGATCACTGCAAATACTGTGTCAAAAATATTTACGTCTTTGGATTAAAAAATAAATTCGAACTGAGATCCACAGATCCGTTTATTAAAATTTATGCTCGTTAAAAAATTATTTCGTATACGATTAGTCGCCATAAATTTGATTTCACTATTATGCAGGTGCATATATATAGCACACGAATGAATTATTATGAAATTACATCATTTTCTAACACGAATACTATATATTATCATGGATTATACGTGTGTGTCAGGGTTAGAGAAACTAGACGTTTTCCCTAATGATTCCTACTTTTTTATAGCTTTCCACTTTTGATTTTCGACAAAATGTAATTTTATCTTTAAAAAAACGATTAAATTGAAATATCACTGCTGGTTGTGAAATTTTATCGAAACTTAATCGTATTTAATAAAATAACTTTTAAAAAAAAAATCAATATACGTTTTACTCGTTAACGGATTTGATCAAATTCTTTGCACTCTAAACTAAATGTATCAATCAAATCTAACTAAAATGCAAAAAGCGAAATAATTTGTATTTCACGTCTTTATTGGTGTAAAGTACGTGTCACTTAGTACGCACTTAATACATTGTGCAGCGTTACCAAAAAAAAATACTATCGAACAGCATACTTTATGCGATTTACGTAAAATTTATTTTAACAAAAACGTTTTAAATATTTTTCGGGTAAATTGCGCGTGATTGGTTTATTAATAAACATAATAAACGAAAATAACATATTCCGGTCTAAAAGGCATGTGCAGTGTGTTAAACGAACTTTTAATCATATATTACATATTTGCAGTGATTCGTAATGGAAAAGAATTTCAATCAAGTTTTTAATGCTTTTATTTTATTTTATTTGCGTAAAAAAATAGTAGGTTGAAGAATCAAATCGATAAGTAGGTAACTTTATTTCTCCTATTCGCTAGGATAGATAGCCATCATTAAAAATATATAAAATTTTCAAGAGTAAAGGTGAAGCTGGAACAGTGTGTGTGCATGATGTTATCGGCAAAAGCTATAAACAGCATATCTGTCTTTTAAAGTACACAGTGCAGTACGACTTGAAAGCCCAAAAAATATAGACGCTCTTCGCGTCTTTAATTTTCAAAGATCCAAAAAAGGCAAAATTAAAAGAGGAATAGCTCGGGTGAATGTTGACCCAGTAAAGCTAAACACTAAATAAACGCGATTCAAGTTGCAGCCAAAAATGGAAACTGTTACGGAGATCTATGCAGCGCAGCGGTCACACTGTTAACTCTATACTTAGAAGCGTGGTGAGCGAGCAAAGAGATCTCGGTGACGATTTGACACTCGTTAGCTAAGAGTCGCGCCGCGAACTATCTTGTCAATGTAAACCGATACACAAACAACGCAATCAATCAACGACCTCCAATAACGAATTGTTTACATTGAGGTTTACGTTTAAAATTTTAATAAAAACGCGTGTTCGCCGAGGCTCTGCAAATACAAAACTTAATATAATAAAAACATCAGAGTACCGAGTAATTAGAAACGATGAATCCAATTCAAAATTTACAGAGCACATTTAATTAAACGAATGTTTTAATAAAAAACATAAATTTTTACGTCATTTTTACATCGTTTTTATGATTTTTATTATTAATTTCGATGGGTAATAAATGATAAATTACAAGTTGGGCATTTTTATTCTGTAAAGTAATGGGCCGCGTTAAAAAAATTCCGAAAACCACTGCCTTTTTTACTGCAGAAATCGCAGTAATTAAGGACTAATTTATCATGACGTATAATTACGCGATAATTGGAACGCCATCGAGATAGTTTAATTAATTACAGCGCTTAAAACTGCAGCACTATTTTTGCACGGAGAATTCAATGAGACATTTGATCATTGATAGTCAATTCGTTGCACTAATAGATCAAGTCGACGCTGTGTACGTGGCTTGAAGTACAGCGTATTGAAATGCAACGTTATAATTACATTTGCATGTGAAAACATAATGATAGTGGGTAGACTACTACTTAGCCCAAATTAAGCCATTATAACTATCTATATATATATATATATATATATATATATCTATACATATATAGTATATGCACCCTTGAGCACCCGAGTTCATCCGGTGTGGATATTTATATATTTAGAACCAATGATATTTGTAAGGTTAAGAAATGAGTGTTTCAGGTTTTAAAAGTACTTAAAAAGTACTTCCAAAAAGTTTTAATTTATAGTCACTCTGAATGTTTGATATTTTAATTTTCCAAGCAACTAGCACAGCATATCTGATCGTTTGCTATACTAGTTAAACTATTGTTACAAATAGCATAAGTTGTATCGCGCTTGCAACAAACACAGAAGCCACGAATAATATCATCTAATTTTTATCTTAATAGATAGTTTGTAAATCATTTAGAATTTTGCAATAACTAATACACAGTATTTAATGCAAAAAGATTGACGTCGTAAAACTTGATATTTTATAATACAATTTTAAAAAATTTGCAAAATTACTCAACTGCATTATTAGTCTCGTATAAGTTATGATTAATTTATAAAAATCTCGAAGGAGTTAAGCTTTAACCAAGTTTTTTCAACGACGTTAAATTTTTCTAGTAAAAAATTAACTATTAATGATTTAATTTTCATCGAGCATTCTGCAAAATAATAAAATTACTCACTCAAACTGAATCCAGTTTCTTTTACATGAATAACGACCAGTGGCATGAGTACCATCACAATCAGATTCACCACATGGAAAACCATACCCGGTCCATGAGCAATAATACTCTGAAAGTAAATAAAAATTAATTAAATGAAATAAATAAAAATATACCTTTGTAGTATGCAAAATACAGAATTAAAATGCTGTGGAATATTTAAATTATGAATGTCATATTTTATATCATATCATACGGAAGAAATGGTGGAATTTTTTTACTAATTACAATATTCACATTTTTACGATCTTCGGAATAAAAAAACCACAACGGAAATTAAATTTTTCATTTGAATTTTAAAATATAATTTGTTTGTAATGAACGGCGAAATTAAACTGTTCAATATTCATACGAACCTGCAATAATTCACAAAAAATGAAATATTCACCACCATTAAACAATATATTTATTTTCAATATGTACTACGTATCTTCTTACCTGTACTAATGACACATGCAATTTTTTAAAATTGTTTGGCTTTGTCTCGTATGCGACAACGAGCAGCAAATAGCGCTACAACACTCGACATTCGCTATAGTTTTGTTCTTCGAGCTTATCGTTCATCAAAGATGAACATTTAAAAAAAGCAAAACGATATCCCTGCCTGACAATTCGTCAGGCCCGGTAATCGAGCGTCATTGAAACGTACGTCATCGTCAATAGCTCAGAAAATGACAATAAAGGCAACGAAAGGATTTACAAGCCCGAATAATAGCTGTTAAGGCGAATGAAACAATTAAAAACATTCTTGAAATATTACGTGACAGCAATACGAAACTCGACAGTCTGAAAGTGAATTGGGAGTATCTCTTATAACAAACCCCTTGAACCAATCACTTGAATGTGAAGATCTCTTACTTACGTCCGAGATACTCAACAAACTCTACAACGTTTACCAAAGTACCGACGAAGGTATACCTGTTAACTCAATAGCTAGAGAGCCTTTGCTCTGCCTTCCGGAAGCCCGATTTCTCCTATACTCTTCCGCCTGCTATTGTAAATGTGCACTGTATTTGGTAAATTACATTTACTAGTTTCGAACGTGTTTCTACTAACTAAATTAGTTCACGAATATTGACTTGAAAGAGTAGTTCAAGTTTAAACAATTATTTTAAACGGTGCCGGTGAGAAGGAGAGAGAGAGACTCGCTGTAGAAACTCGTAGAAAAATAAATAGAACGTCATCGTTTGGAAACTATTTGGAAACTATTTTCACTTGCCAGTGTCCGCGAGTAAATCCAAAAGCTTCTTCATTCCGACTGCGGCTCTACAATGTTATTTTTCATTTCGCTAAAATACGGATTCGATTCACTCATTACTTCCAAATTTTATTTTACTTTTTCTTCTTTTCCACCAGCGATTTTATCATTTTAATTTATTGCAATTTACCTGCTCTAATAATTAAATGCAGGATTTTATAGCTACTGCTTCGATCTTTTGTTAATAACAACTATCTAATGAGCAACAAATAAAGCACTGACCCATCCATTAATGATGTGCAATCGCTTTTCTACATGCGTTTACCAACTACGATTCGCTGCTTAGACTATTAACTAACTTTATTTGTCACAAAACTATATTGAATGGAAATTTTCTTGTATGCTATTGAAATTATTACGCGAAGTACCTAAAGATTTATACTTTTTATTATTTATACGCGGATTTAGCTTTGTGCGAATTTGTTGTTATCTAGTGCTAATAAAACATTATTTGAAATATTTGCAATCTGTCACTTCGTGTGCTATTTTATATGCAACTATATATAAAATTCGAAACTAATTAATTAAACAGTTATTGTAAAAAATTCGTTTTCTACTAGTTAAAATTGGATTACCGTATTTTCAACAATTTCAAAGACTAATAATTTGAATAGTCCATTGTTTTTGTAATAATCAACGTATCTTCCTATGAATGGACATACCAAAAATTGAATATTCAAAATATTTGGAAAAAAACTATTTTATTTTATTAAATTTCCATTGAAATCATACTTCTACTAGTTGAACTTTTGCAATTAATCTGTGGTACAAAATATAATAGAAAATAAATATTTTTAAACTTTGAAAGTATCGATAATTCATCTTTTTCTTTGATAAAAGATACAAAACAAATATAGATCCAATAGAATCTGAAAATTTTTTACTTTTGTTTTTGTTTTTATGAATTCTAATATAAAATATTGAAATTTTGATAAATATTTAAAAATGTAAAGTAGCATGATATCGCTACATTTACAAATATATTTTTTAAATAAGTACTCCTGCAAAATTATTGAAATTATTCAGCATTTTACCAAATATTGATTTTATTTTTTAAATCTCTCCAAGTAAATAGAAAAATGTATTTTTTGTCAAGTATTTATTTTATTATTCTGAAAATTAATACGAAGTACCTGTTATACTTTTATCTGTCGGAAAATTGAACTACCCGTCGCCATTTTTCATTATTGAAAAAGTTGTACTCGTATTTCCAACCTGACGTTAAACAGACATTATATCAATTTTTTTTATCGATGCGTAATACTTTGTTAAGTGATTAGATATTTTACGTATTGCAATATAATATCATAGTATACTTTGGTGCTCAATTAGAATATTGTAAGCAGTAAGTTTGCAGTAGTAGTATAGTATAGTAGTTTATTAAGCAATCTTACATTGTCATGATACATTACATTATTTGATAATACATTTATTTAGATGATAAATACGTAAAAGCATTACATTTAAACATTACGTATCTATTCGCATCTTAAAAAAAAAAATATATATATATATATATTTACACTTTTGTCTCAGTTTATATAATATTACTTTATCATTGTTATTATACATTACATACAAAAGCTGAATTTTAAAATATTTTTTGTTTTTTATACAAGTAGTATTAGAAGCAGTAGTTTATGGAACAATATTACCTTATCATGATTCATTACATTTTTTAAGTATACCTCTGTTCTATCTAAAAGCATTACGTATAAACATTACTTATCTATTCACATTTAAACATCTAATTCTTTATATTTTTATATCATTTAATTGTAAAATGATATTATTTTATATATTACATAAAATAACGTTACACATTATACGCAAAACTTTAATCTTAAAATATTTTGTTCTTAATAGTAGTAGTAGCAATAAAACCATATTACATTTATAATGAATCATTATATTATATCATTGTGCATTTTTCTTTTATGAAGGTATTACATATAATCAATATATAACTATTCGCCTTTTAAAATAAAAGTCTCTACATTTTTATATCTTTTGTTTATAAAATACTACGTATCATACCTTATACCGTACTTGCGCGTATTGAATCTAATAATGTCTTTGTTTTTTTTATCTATATAAATATTTATTATATATGTGTAGATATTCTCTTTATGTTTCTTTTACATATGACATTAATTGAATATTTCACATTCTAATACTTTATTATTATTTAATACATTGCAATAATCTTTGCTTGCTTCTTATTTGCCTACAATTGCTAAAATATGTTACTTATAATCGCTTTACTTAGTGACTTTTCATTATAGACTATCAATAATTACATATTCATATGAATACTTCACTATATATTTTTTATTTTTCCCATTAACATTATCTTCCATTTATGTAAATTGCTTATAATTTGCTATACATTGTTTTGTAGCGTACACTTTAAGATATTATATTTTACTTTTACTCTTAAGCGGCGGCCCGATCATTGTTCGTCGCGCACCGACAATTCGGCGTCGCGTAATATATAGAGGGATCGGGTGTCCCGCGCCTTGTCAAGTATCGGCGTTCTTTTTTTATTATTTTATTAGCTTATAATTTGGAAATAAGAATAAATGTAAGGCTATCGAAATTCCGTAGAATTTCAAATGTTTAATGTTTAATGTTTAAGGTAAGATCCAAAAAAAGAGCGTTACGCCCGATGCCGCCGGCGCGCAGAACAGTCGGATTTGCGCAAGCAACTTTATTGCACGCGCCGCTCAACACTTATATTTATATCTCCGATATAATATATATTTTGTAAACTTCGCTGCTAATGAATAATCAAATTAGGAATAATCAAACGAGTTAAATTATTTTACCGAAAGAACAACAGTTTCTTCACTTACAATTATTATTATTACCTCCAATTATTTTTATATCTATATCTACACTATCCTACTTTTGTCATTTCTTAACTCATTTAGTGCATACGTATTTTCTTTTACAACTCCTATAATTTATGTTCTTGGTTTTTCCTCTTACGTCTCTCTCTATTCCATTGTATTCAGTATAGCAAACTATTGTTTTTCTTGGTATCCAACATATGTTCATTCCAGTTTTTTATTTTTATTCCTAGTGCTATAAAATCTTGGAATATATGTTTCGGTATTTTTGCGTTTTGTTAGACAATCTACAGATTTGATTCTTCTTCATTTAATCAGTATCGGTTAGCTCTGCTTTCGTTCCGCACACGGTACCTTACTAGGATGTTCATCCTGTTTCTTTTTCCCATTCCCTTTTTTCTTTCGGATATGCATTCTATGTTCACTAAAACTTGCAGTATTATCTGTTTTATTTCTTCTGCATATCTTGATTTTTCTATCTGATTTAAACATAGCTACCTTTGTTGTCCTATTTTAATCTCTTATACCTCTTCTCAAAGTGTTACCATATTCTCAGCCTTTCCATTCAAAACAAACCATGACCATCTTAATTCTTGCCATAATCATATTTTTTCCGCAGCATAGTTCTGTATCTTTCTCTCCTTACCTCTATATTATTCTCTATTCTGTTCCCTCTTAGATCCTCCCTTTCGAATATTCCTTAATTATATTTATGGCTTCCCTTTTAGAATTTTGGACATTTTATTACCTTCTTTGATGCCTTTTCCTTGACTTTTTATCTCCAACTTCTTTTGCACCTTTTCTCTATCCTCACTTCCTCTCCGACCCCATACTTTTGCCGCGTATAAAAATCCCATACAAAAGTGTCGAAAAGATTCAATTTATTCTTAAGGTCCTCGACAAATAAACCTTCTGATGTGTTCCAGATCTTGCCTAGAAGCAGGTTTTCTCTTCTTGATACTATTTTTTAGGCAGACAATCTTTGTCATTAAGAATGTAAAACCCAAGTACGTATTATAACCCAAGTATTGTTTAAATATCTTTATATTTTTGTTCTCCTGCTTAAATTCAATAATCTTTTTTTTATTTCCCATATTCCTGAATTTCATGGTTCTTTACTTCTCTACATTTAATTTTAACCATTTCTTCTTTAAAAAATCCCTAATTATCCTTTTTTTAAATTCTATTTTGTTTTTTGTTCATAGTGCAATATTGTCTGCATAAAGTATTATTTTGATCTTCATTTTTTCAATTTTTATTCCAGAAGTTCTCGTTTTTTCATCTCTTCCTCGAAATCTATTACTCCTATATTAAAGAAAGTGGAAATTAGTGGACATCCCCGTCTTACTCCTTTTGTAGCCTTGTAGGTGTTTTTATTTCTGTGTCATGTACGCTGATTAGTTGTTTCTTAATCCCGGCTTTTTCCAAATTTCCCTATATCTCCTTTCTCTTTATTATATGAAATGTCGCTTTAATTTTCATAAATCCAATCAGAATTTCCCTTCTTATTTCTTCAGCTGAGTATCTATGGTCATTTTTAAAACATATATTGCTTCTGTTGTATCTTTCCTTTCTGAATTCGAATTGCGATACTATATTTGCCGTTTCTTTCCATAAAATCATCAATATTATTTTTTAGAATATCTTCATATAGCTTCCATCCTGTATCCAAAACCATTATGCCCCTATAGTTTTTTAAATCTTTTCTTGGAGCCAATATTCCACTCTTTCACTCGTCTGTTATCTTTTCTCCTTTTATTAGCGAATTCAGAAAACTATTCATTTTACTTATTAACATTTCTGGACTATACTTCCAACTTTTTGATATACCATCTTCCCCAGACGAATTACTTCAGTTTTAATCTGTTTATTCCATTTACTATTTGCGCCATACTTATCTCTTCTAACTGTTTCTTCTCCCTTTCTACTTTTTCTGAATATTTCTTTTTCTGAATTATTTCTCCATCTATATTCTCACTATATATTTGTTTAAAATATTTTCACCAAATCTTGTTTGTGATACTATTATCCAATATAAACTTCGTTTCTCTACTTCTGTTGACCAGCTTCCTGAAATTTTCCCTGACTTGTCCTCTCTTGCCTCATCAATTTCTTTCTCTTTCTCTATTCTATTCTTGTTCTTTAAGAGTTCTCTGTAACCTTTCCTCTATTATATATATACTATTATATATTTTTCCCCGATCCTCCTTCTTCCAGTTTTTGTATGCTTCTCAAAGTTCTTTTTTTCTTTTACAACATTCTCCATCCCGCTATGACTCTCTCCTATTGCCAAGTCTGCTCGCTTCCTTCACTGTTATTCCCTTCTTCACCACTCTCGTAATTTCCCTCCATCCTTCCACTATATATGCCTTCGCTATTATTTCTCTGTACTTCTCTATTGATGCTTCTTTCCAATGTAACTCTGATTTCTTCTCTTTTTTTCTTTCTTATTCTGTTATCTTATCAAGTAGATCGAGTCTTATCGATTGACGATCCGACTCAGTATTAACCAATACCGCTATCTCTGCTGTATCTAAATAAGCTTCTTGATTTAATATAAAATAATCAATCAGTAAAGAGACTAATTTTGCATTGAAGGTGAATTCCGTATATTCTCCTCCTCTTTTTTGTTAAGAATAAAAAACCCACTTTTTTTCTATCCAGTCTAATACTCCTCTTCCTTCTTTATTTATTACTTTGTTCTTCAATGATGTTCCTCTTTTTCTCCACATGTTTATCCATCATCCCTCTCTCTCGTTCTCGCATTGAAATACCCTTCTATTATTATTTCTTTCTTTATATTATCATAAATTTTATCTACCTACTCTAAATTCTTCTTAACCTTCCTTCACATATATAAAAATGCCATATTAGCTATTTTATCCCCAATTTAAATTATAATTGTTATTAACTCATCTGATGTATTATTTATTTCCATAATATTTATCTCCTTGCATTTACTTATGGCCAAGAGCATTCCCCCTCTCGCACAACCTTTTTTTGCTCTTTCTTCGTATGGCTGAACTCTATTTCAAACTGTTTTAATTTATTTGTTATAATATCCGATTTCCCTTCTATTTCTAAAGTTTCCGCTAAGTCTATTACACCCCAACTCTTGAATAATTTCCAACCCTGCTTTTCCATATTATTTAAACCCGGCACATTCTAAAAACCTACTTTTATTCTTCTATCCTTCTTTTCTCCTATCTACTCACTATTTATTTCCTTCTCTTCTACGTACCTGTTACTTCCGCTCGTTTCTCGTTTCTCTCTCAAACCATTAGCCTCTCTTCTCACTGTACATCCACGTTGAGTCTACTCGTGTTACTTTATTATCTTTTATTTGCCATTTTCCTTCATTTTTCGTTAACGTTCTGCATTTCCTTAGCATATCCTTCCTATTTTCCCTTCCTCTAAATGTTAAATCCCTATTTAAATATATATTTGTCTCTTTAAAATTATTTTTCCCTCTCATAATAGTGTTAAAATCATCATCCTGCTTCAATTCTACTCCTATCCATCTTCGCCTTGCCGAATATTTTTTAAGCTTATCTCTATTTCCAGTTCTATCTTCAGCCTTTTTTCTTATCATCTTTGCTCGTTATGTGTTCATTGTCTAGTCCTGTTATAATAATGTGATGCTTCTTTCTTTGTCTCTCTCTTCTCTCGACCGCCCATTCTAACTGCTTGTCTGTAATCCTGTCTTTTTTATGATCCCTCTTGTTTTCATTATTATTTATGTGTTTTCCCCTTTCCTCATTATACTTTTTCATCACCTTGCTCCATTCTTGAAATTTTTCTGTGAGTTCTTTCAGTCTTTTTTCGTATTCTAATATCTGTTTTTCTATTTTCCCACTTTCTTCGACCCATGTACATTGTAAACTATTGCTGCCCTCTCTTCGTCCCTTTCTCTCCAATTTTAACTCTTTTTCATATTTGTCGAATTTTTCATTTATTTCCTGTACTTCTCTAGAATTTTTTCACAAACGCATTTCGGAGTCTTTACCGCATTCGTATCCGGCCTTTTTCCAGTCAAAATATTCATTTTTTGCACATCTCTTTTTTCTCCAATGCTAATAGGCGAAATTTCTTTACCTTTCGTTTCTGTTATCTTCATACCTTTCAATAATCTTTTCATTTTCAACTTTTACTTATACTGTACATCTGAATTTCTATACGCATGCGCTGCGCCAATCTGACTCGCACTTGCACTTAACTATTTTCCACTCCTGCTTTTCTGCTACCTCTGAGTGTTTTCCTCCAGGTAGCGTTACTTATTACTTACACTTCTGTTTTCCGCTTCTTTGGTGCCTGTATATTTTTCACCTAATCTCACTTTACACACCTTTTTTCTTTTAATTATTATCTACATATACACTTTTTAGTTATCTATCAATTATTATACAAATACTTCATTACTAGCTTATCTTTAATTAATTCACTTTACTCTTTTTTATTATCACGACTGCCTTATTTATACCGAAATTACAAATCTAGGTTTCACGCGCTATACTGTCCGTTCGCGTCCCTCATTAACAACCTCCGTTAAATATTTATTCCAGTAAGCTTGTGTATTCAGTCTAGCGTAGATATTTGTCGCCTAATGCCATATATTGTAATATTAAATAAAAAATGTCTTAATCTTGAAGCAACGAAATTATATAAAAAGTCAAAAGGTTACCTTTAAGCAAACTAATTTTCTAGAAAATCGGATAATTTTAATGTTCTAGACAATCATTGCGGAAGAATAAAATAATCGTATTAATGTATTGAAAAAGGTTGCGCAACCTCCTTATGTCACTAGCTCCTGCAATTTGACAAAATTTTAATTTCTAATTCGTTAAATTGCAATCCAGCCCTTTGACTAGATAAGACGATGCGCGTTAATACGGAGATTAAAATTAATAATTGGGGCCTTAATTTAAATTATTCGACTATTCCCGTTAAATCTTATAACGATGCGAATAGCAAGCATACGCACACAATTCGGCGGCAACGTTAATTCGTAAATGCGCGACTCGAGTCGGAGTCGTAAAAGGAGCGGGAGTCCTAGCTCCTCGCGGAAAGGGAACACAATTCAGTTTTACGCCGGGATATAAAGCTAACTACCACGCATTTAGAGAGTTGCAGAACCTCCACCTTACCGCCATTCAGCGGAAGATAAATTTCCAGTTGTCTGCCGCAGCGGAATACAGGAAATGAAGAGCAAACGGAAGTGATTTTGCAGAGATGTAACCACGTATCAATACGTTCGCGTAATCGATAGCGAATATCTATATATCCAGCACTTTCTCCGCGGCATATATCGTGCCTGTGCTCGTGCGCTCAGTACGTATACACACATCCATATATGTATATTTATATTAGATTAAGCGGGCATGTATATAGTTGTGAATATAGTTTTGCGCAACGGGCTTCTGCGGGTGCATTTATGCGTTGAATATTTGTACTGTGACCGACAGAATTTGCACGGCAGTGAGTACCTCGTTAATTCGTGTCAATGTTCGAGCTGATGTATACTCGTATCTAGGCGCGCTATACGTAGGGCCACAGAGAGATTTGCGAAACGATGTGTGTAGATGCGCTCGTTTTACCCGTCCTACTTGTAAACGTATGTGCTTGTGTGCACGGCACAGAGCAGGAAATTTGGTTGAACGCAAACGATGACATGATGGATGACTCGACGGAAAGAAGGTGACGCAAATAATTGACGACAAGTTCGAATGCACCCGCCTGAATTTCGGAGTGGCCAACTAATGAAGATGAAGGATTACTCATCTTTTATTTGCATTGTCTTTGAATTTTTAAGTTGGATGAAATTGTCTGAGAGATGTGGTGAATATTTTTTGACATTTGCATTTCAGTACTCTACTTACCATTGACAAGCCTTTTTCGATCAGGAGACATAGCACTACTGGAACTGTGGAATCTGTAATCAGAATTAATTGTAGAATTTCCATACAAATAGGATGTTAAACTAGTAAGCCAATTAATATTAAGCATATTATTTTCATTCTTTAAATTAATTACACATTTATACTTTTACGTAAGATTTTTTAGGGGCCCAAAGGGTTACTCTAATATTACTATTACACGGTGGGTGTGTCTCCCGTAATATATCAAAGGATACCCGTGAAATCAAAACATTTAAAAGGCATTAGTGTAGTTCTGAGAATGCACTTGGGATATTTTAATAGCATGCCAGGCTCGCGCAATTACGAGTACTTTTAATAAGTCTTAATATTATTTTATTTTCACTTTCGAGATATAAGGCACCCCTTTCGTAAACTTAAACCAATAACATTCAAACGACGATTTTAGCCAATCAATTTCTTTAAATCTGCTTAATGTTTATGAGAAAAGAAGTTTTTATAAATTAAAAGGAAAACTAATAAAAAGCTTCATCAAAAGACATTTCAACGCCTATCCATTTCCAAATCAATCCACTACTTTCTAGCAAAGTTAATAATTTATTTAATAATGAAAACGTGAACGTCCCTACAAAGTCTTTACAGGTTGAAATTCTTAGTATTTTATAAATTATTTGTTCTAAACTAAAATAAAAACTAATGTTGAACGCCCTTTATCTAATAAGTTTGGAAGCCATTGATTAAAAAAACTTCATTAATTAATAATTATATGAAAAATTATTAAAAAATTAAGTAAAATTCAATTTGACTTGACTATTTCCAAATAATTTTTTAAAGAATTTATTTATTGTATTATGTAACACAATCAACTGAGTTAACTCTTTCAATGCCTAGTTTAAACGAACTCGAAATATATATAGATTTTTCACTGTCGAGGTAAAGACACGTTTTTTAATATTTTCAATGGAAGTGCATAAATGCAAGTTTAAGTGGCATTAAGTGATTGATAAAATTATTAAGTATACAAACGATCAAATTTAGCAGATAAGAATTAGCAGCTCATTTTGCATCGCCATGGACGCATTTAAATTTTTAAACAGAACATAGACAATTTTTGTACATTTGTACAGAATAATTTGCAATTAAATTGTTAAATTTTCTAAATAAATACTTTAAACGTCTTCTATTAAAATAGTTTATTACAAAAAATATCGTTTTTATAAAATATAACAACTTAAATTAATAAATATAAATAATTAAAATAAATTTGATGACAAATTCTTAACTTATATTAAAGAAGACTCCCGGCAAGATTTTACATCGTTACACTTATACAATTATATTATACTCTTGTAATCATTATATTTCTTAACAAAATATTGAATTATATTAATAAAAAATAAGTACTTTTTATAATAATAAAGAATTGCTTGAAAAAGTGGAAGATATAAATGAAGATAACCGCATGTGCCATGTTCTGTATGAAATAGCCCAGTAAAACTGTTATTTTCATTTCGATTACAATTCATTTCAATTGTACTATCAACTTTGCTAATCGACTAATTTAAATAATTGACTATTACATGTATAACTTTAACGTAAAATTAGAAGAATAATATCAATTAACAACTTGAATGTGCAATCGTAATCACGGCCGACCAAAATCGCCTAAAACTACTTACTGGCTTTAGTATTACCGTGGGCGAATAATTATACCCTTAAGTTTAAGATTGTTTAGTTTAATAGCTTTTTATAAGTTAAAAGTAGTTGAGAAAAGATATATTTTAAAATAATTCCATGAAATATTTTGCACTTTTCAAAATAATAATAGAAATAAGACAAAACATCGAGCACTGGGCTTTTGCCTAACGAAAGGAAACAAATGCAAATACCGTGTAAAACCCTTTCAAAATATTAAGTATAAATAGAAATTTGTATGCGATGTAAATTTTGCACGTGTATTTTACAGAAAAGCCTGGACGATAATGTCGAAAACCTTTTCATTGAACACATAGATCTGTCAAGATAATTGAAAAGACAAAAGGTGTCGATGTGTTGTCGTCTAGCTCAACACTTCTGCGTTTATGCGATGCTCGCAGCTAACATTACAACCAACTGCAGGAATAGGAAGAGCTGCCTAACAAAAAATCAGTTTCGACACTGAGCGCTAACGTGCGTTTGCCTTGTAAAGCGCGCGAGCTTGTCACTCAGAGTGAGAAGAGTAGGCTGGAGAGAGAAGAGAATGCTACTCGACTCGAATTGAGTCACTGCGAAGTGGTAAAAAGGGGTAAAAGGATAAAAAACGGAATGCACACATGGAGGGAGGACGCAAAGTGCTTTCGAAGTTTCAGCCCTAATAGTTTTTGACAAGTCCTATACCCTCGGAAGGATGAGGAAAATAATACGCAGGTGTTGGTTTGGGCGAGCCTCTTATTATTCATCGGTGAGTAAGGGTGGAAAAAATGAGTAGAACGTGGATGAAATCCACACGTACACCCACGCGCAACCTAGTTTGACGAGATAAAGTACCATAATCATCCAATTAACAATAATTGTGGGCTATACGTTGTCAAAAGTATCACTCGTCAACTGCTTTGTTATACTTTCTTTACATTCGCGAGTAGCACGAAGTCGTATATAACGAAGTAAGCGGGTGCATTTTTATTTTTAATTAAGATGAATGAACATCAAAATCCTCTGGAGACTTCGCGACGAAGATATAAAAGCTTGGAATGTAGATTTTTGCAGATTTTTTTTTGGAATATGATGAAAAAGAAGTACACACTGTGAAATACGTCGTATTTTCTTGTTAATTAAGGCTGGCTTGTCGAGACTTTTGTTTGATGCGGTACTTTTCACAAAAGTTAGTATGCGTATTACAAAACTCATTCATCATATAACGAAAAGATTTGACGAAAATAATTTATTGCCAAGCAAATGAGAATGTCAAATTTCGATAGAAATATAGAAATATACCTACTATTAGAAATAATAAATCCTAAATACTAAATACTAATTTAAAATGTACCTCGTTTTTTCACGAATAATTTTTGCAAAATCTAATACTAAATACTATTATATTTTTCTTTAAATGTAATCATTTTCAGATGAAGGGGTGGTTGATAAAATTTACTAATTCGAACTGTAGTATATATTATTTCATTGCGATACCTCGTTTGCCTTCGTCAATCTATTTTCTTACAATTTCAATAAAATTCAATTTCCCGTAAAGAATATTGCAAAACCTCGCAGGATCTCGAAAATTTTGTAAAGCTAAACAATTTGAGGTGAAATACAATATAAGCTTGAAAACATTTTTTAATCTTATCTGATCTAGTATAATATAATGGACAAGGGATTATTTGAATGCTCCCAATTAATTAATTATAATTAATTATAATTAATGCGCGTCTACAATTATGCATTATTTTTAGTTGAAGTTCAAAATATTATTTGTATGGTTGTTAAGAATAGTAAATGGAAGGTAACATTGCTATCGTATTATCTACAATTGTAATTTTGTAAAAAATTGTAACTTCAACGTAATCTGATTATAATATAAAATTCTTCGTATCGCATGCAACATATTATTCATAAAATTATGCCTTTTTGTTGTATACATTGTAATGTCAAGTGTTACGCTATTTTCTTGAAATATTTAAAATATTCTTCGAATCGGTACAATTTCTTCCTTTTACCTATCAAGGTATACTTTGAAATAAAAGATGAATTATTTGCATATTATATATCGACGTTAATATTCGATTCAACTTTAAAGTAAAACTGCACTCACTTTGTCATAATTATTATAACTTGACTTCGTATTTAGCAGTAAATACTTATTAGTAAATGTACGTTCGATTCTTTTTCCTTTGGGGTGTAATAAATTTCTAACTGCAAAATTTCCTTTGTTATGTATTGATATGACTGATTATTTATTCCATTTCACGGTGAAAAACTCAAAGGAACGATGCCAGGATTAGAGAGAGAACACACACACACACACACACACACAACAAACAGTATGCACATTAATGCAAAGTGATAATAGAAATAAATGAAGTACCTTTTACCACGAAATTCATCATCGTTTCGCTTCCTTCGTAAGCGCAAGCGTCAATTACCTAACACAGCATGAAAAGAGCTAGATATGCCAAAACAACAAATAAATGGAAGGGCAGAAGGAGAAGGGACCTTTAAACAGTCCCCCTGTCTCTCATTCTCTCACCATGTCCCTTATTCTTCCTATCTATATCTGTCCGCTTCTATCTCTCCTCGTATGCCATTCTTCACTCTCTCTCTCTCTCAAATCTTTGTCTCTATCTCTCTCACAATCTCTTCGTGCTTCGGTTACTTTTTCTTTTGGTGAAAGCAGCTCGAAAATTGCTCTGTGGAAAACGTACGAGCATTAGAAGTTAAAGTATTATAGGCTTTAAATCCTCAAAGCTTGGGAAATAAGAGTAACGCTTGTGGAATTTCAACCAACTGACCATCAAACTTAAAAGCGATTTTTTTTGTTTCTTTTTGTGTCGAATATCTTGATAAAGAATATTTTCTGCGAAAATTACTAGTAAAACTTTATAATCTATCAAAAATCTATTCTTTTCAGTTAACTTGGTATGATTATTTAAAAATTCTTTTCAAAGAATCTTCGCTACTTATTTTTTAGCTTATGCTCGAGCATAAACAGTTTTCACAAATAATCAAAACTTAAATAAGCTACAGCGCATCGTGTATTATTCAGAAAATACTTTTTTTAAATATTAAATATAAAATTTATATCTAAATATAAAAAATTAAAGTCCAGTTAATACAGATTACGTATTTCAATAATATTGTAATCATTATTTTTATGTCACACATAATATTATAACATGCAAATGAATCGCATGCAATTATTTGTCACAAACTATGAATTCATTCAGTTATCAATGTGTAATAATTAATTAATTCAATTATTTACAAATACTAGAAAAATTTATGTAAATGTTAAATATTCTTTAATCCTATTGGTGTGTTTTAAAATTTTTCTAATTAAATTACTTGTACTTAATTTTTTTGTACATTACACGTTATAGTGAAAAAATGTTCAATAATAACATGTAAGACGATAAGTATTAGTAAAATAACAAAAGTTTGACCTTGTTTTAACGTTAAGTTTTTGCCTGAAATGAATTTAATACAATGGCATTGTTATAAAAGTTTTAGTAAATACATTTATTTTACACGAAATGAAAGCTCTAAATTTGATAAGATATTTGATTATATTATTTACAGTATTCAGTCGATCTAATGAATAATCAGAATCACGTTTTTTAAGTAATTTACAGAGACTCATATCAATTGAAAGTCTCGCGAAGTTTGGGTCTGAATGAAATTTCCGTGCGCAATGTTTTAGAGAAAATTTCACTTTTACTATTTTAAAATGTGAGCTTTTCAAAAGATTCATTACTTCTCCGATAGTTATTAGTATGTAAAAATAAAAGTTTCCAATTTTTCATTTAAAACGAAAGATCTTTATTCCAGAGCCAAATACTGCGGTGAACAACACACTAACGGACCTTCCCATAGCGCGTTGCTATTGTGGTTTTGAAAAAAAATAATGATAATAGTAACGTAACGTTTGCAGAGGCATAATAATTTATAAAGAGTTTAGAAAAGATGGATTTTTTAGATACTTTAATTTGATTTATCGCGGAATATATCCATTTAATTAAATACGCTTCCCCTCTTATTTCGCCGTGACTAATTTCAGTGAAATAAATTAAAATAGTGATGCGATAGAATTTCACGAAATACTTGAGCAAACGAGTGGAATTTTTGCAGGTGGTGCACACACAGAGAGTATCTATTTAAAAAAAATCATCTAAACATGTCTCATTAGTATTCCTTGCCGAGATTCGTACATCGAATACTTAAAAAAAATTTGTTTGCTGCGATGCCAGTCGACGCCACAAATCCTACTGTGCCAATCAAAACGATATCCGTAGAAACATCGGTAACTATACAAGATTTATACGAGATCATATTCTAGTTTTCTTTTGTTCTCGAGGGTACTTCTGAAGCGTAGATTCGCTCGTGCAATAAAAGAGTAGATCCATCACCCTTTTTCGAAACCCATCACCCATCGCAGTCCTAGTATTCCTAGAGAATCATGCCCTCGCAAGTGTCTTGATGCACCTCTTATCGCATCTCTCCAGAATCCTTAGAATTACCCCAAGTTCTTCGCGCTGTTTTCGAATCACTTCTCCCTTTCGATAAAGCGACTCGATGGGTGCTGGTTCGGATAACGTACTAGTTGCATCCTTGACAATCGATCCATAATCTCTGATAAAGTAGAGTCTCGTTTTTCGCTCCGCAGATTCGATATAATATGGTCTGTGCTGCTTTCAGCCTAATTAAGTCACAGCTGCCGGTATCTAAAGAAGCATTAAGCGAACAATGGTCAGTGAGATTCATTTGAAGGGAACTCGTGCAAAGACCACCGATATTAAATCATAAGTTATCTCAAGGGCAGTCCTAATCCCCATCGTGCGCATAATTGTTTCCCTGAATTGACTCGAACCGCTACGTTAATAAATTTACGTTTATTGTTAGCAGAGAACTGCCTTTGCTCTCGTCACAACCACAGAGACAATCCTGCTTTCTTTGGTGCGATGGATGATTCTTTATTCAATTAAAGATTTGTATTCATCCAATTGCCGAAGGTGCCAGGGGGTTCGTCGCAAAGTTTATTTATCTAGAACCTCATTCTATTAGCCGAATGCAGTTTATCGGTAAATTCAATCGAGAATTAAGGCAGACGCCGAATGTAGCAAACCTACGATAAATTTAATATTAGACTCGCACCATTGTAAGTCTATTCAGTCAATACTCGTGTAACGTAATAACTAATGGCAAACTTTACCTTCAAAAATGCTGCGCAATTGGAAACTGTATTTTCTAGCTCTAATTTGAAAAACCGCAATGGAAGGTGAAAAAATTTTTTCAAAAAAATAATTTAAAACCTAGTTATAAGAGAGGCTGAAATTCGTATTTATAAAACGAATAATTTGAGGATTTGCGAGGGGGAGAGCGAAATACGCAACCGAAAAACAATGTGCGGAAAAGGAAGAAAAATATTTGATAAAAAAAACCATAATAACAGCACGTGTCGAGGGTAGGCGAATCAGGATCACGGTTGCGCGGCACCAGAGTAGCGTACCAGATGATTTTCGCACACATGCCGCAATGTCGCTTTAAATTTGATTATTTCGCGAGTGCGCGCATTCCTCGCTTCCGGTATAATTCATTCGTGACGTGACGATACACCAGCGGCTTCGGCCCCATCCCCGTCCTCGTCCTCGTCCCCGTCCCCGTCCCCGGCCGCGGCCCCGGCCCCGGCTCTGACTCCAGCTCCGACTCCGACTCCGACTCCGACTCCGACTCCGGCTCCGACTCCCCGGGTTTACGATGCACGATGCGAAACAACGCTCGGTCTGTTTACCTCCTTCTGTGTACGTACGCATTTACATACACATTTACAAGTGTATTCCGCGGATTGAGAGAAATAGGTCCACGAGGATGGCGGAGTGCGCTTTTCAACTTTGGTAATTAAGGAAATTAGAATTCCTAGGCGCTAAATTATCGCGTCTGTATTAACACGCAACTGCGCGTTCCTGGCGGCGACAATTCCGACGAGTCCGACGATGTTTCATTTTGACGATAACGCGGGCAGAGCCGTTACTTGATAATTCCTGAATTTCATTGAGAGGCACTCCGAGTTGTTTGCGCTCCCCTTGATTTTCGCGCCGCCCTTTCCCAACCCTCGATGCGACGACCAACGCGAAATTTATTATTCTTTTAAAAATGCTCGGGGCTCGCTTGCTCGCGCCCATCGCTAACGAGGACTCCGCGGCAATCGTTCAGCATTAACGTGCAACGTCTACTTAAGGCTAAAGCTACGTTAACTATTTTAACAATCGATCTTGCGATAAACCGCTTAAAATGAAAGTTGTCCGGTGCGATTGGTAATAAATTTGATCGATTTACTAATGGAGGAGGAATGAAGGCCGCCATTCTTTTATAAAGATTAATGTTGTAAAATTTATGCACGTCGATGCGCAATATTGAGAAACTTGGCTTCGTTTTCGCACTCTTCCTCAACGGCAATAATAAAATTGCAACTTAACTTAATTATAAAATTTCTTTGAGAGCAGAGAATTGCCTTAGCATTAATAACATCATCATCTCATTACTAAAGTATATTCGCTCGCAGTTTAATTATAGTTGGATAATCTTTGAGAAAATAGAATTATTTCCGTCGCTCGTAAATAAACGTCCTATTGGAGTGCAGGAGGAGCACTCGGAAGAAAACATTCGCTGTTTTCGCCGTTGTAAAGGGACGGTTTCTGTAAACGAATTGCGAGAGCACATTTTTTCAATATAAACATTTTTTACGTCCCTAGAAATTCAGAATTCGCTCGCTATCTCGTCCAGAGCGAGACAGAGAGCGAGCGAAAATATTTTCGCAAACTCAGCGCGGAAAAGAAAGTAGTTTGAGCCAACCCTTTCTCTTCTCCCGTATCATTCATGTTTTATAAAACGCTTTTTTCTCACGTGAAAAAGTAAAGAGCAAAAAGGGAACTCGGATGTATGAATACAGTAGCGCCATCTCGGAAAACGGTCAGCATCCGCCGCCCGGAAACCAAAAATTTAAATATATCTTACGGACAGTGCACCCGGGCACATTACGAAACTGGGATTGTACTGCGCGCGCGCGCGTCTGTGTGTATCGCGGCGTCTTTCACGTTTGCTCTTAACTCGTTAAGAGCTTCGAGTTAGCGCGAGGTTAACTTCGGAATGTCGCCGCGGCCTGAACTTCCTGGTGCTCCAGCTTAGCGCGAACGTGCCTCGTACACGTATTGCGTCTTGTTTCTCGCGCTCATTGGCAAAATGCTATCGCCTCGAGTACCGGCCTTTTTATCCACACTGACGACTTCCCAACTGCTACCGGCAACGCCGCGGAAATTATTGGCCCTTGTTGGCGTCAAAAAGCATAGACCACGTCCGAACGTACTTATTACTTTTCGTAGGGAGGCGGAAAAGCTTTTTCCTAATTCTAAAAACACACATATATATGTGTGTGTGTACGTATCACTTCCTATGGCTTGTGTACATTTACGAGAATAACTTACAATTCTGCAAGTATTTGCATTTTATCGTTGTGGGCTTCTTTATTTATTATTCCTTTGAAGTCGAGCCCTACAATGGAGAATTCGCGACTACTGATTAATAACATTAATTAAGCTTTAACACCTTTGATAGTAGAAGGTATGTTAAGTAACAAAACCCAGTACAATGTAATTGCGGTTATATGTAGATGTGTAGTAAAGGTATTCCGTTTTATGTCTTAAGAACACAGTGATGCAGGCCATTTGATGCTGTGCATCAATACCGTGTGTAATATTATTTTATCGAGTATAGTGCTGATTGGTGAAGATGTCATAAACGTAGGTGCACTGTAAGCCGCAATCGTAGGTAAGAATTTTATAAGAAGGTGTGTGTGAAAATCGTAGAACAAAATGCAATTAGTAAGAAAAATTCATTTTTATCGTCCTGTGTATACAGTCTTGAAATTTGTCGAGCTAGTTGCGCCCGAAATATGAGATAAAAAAACATCGAAAGTAATAAGGAAACCCCGTAGAAATATAAAAGAGAGAAATGGTGAAAAAGTAAATGACATGAGAGAAAACGAAAAGCCCCCGCACGTAGACGGGAATTGTATAAATGCTGCGGTGCTGCGTTGCATCGTCAGGAGCAACATCTCTTGACGGCTATATTCTCTCGGCTTTTCCTTCTCCGTTCCTCTTATTCCCCTTGTTTTCCTTTACTTTTCTCATTTTTCTTCTCTCGCATTGTAAATGGCAACTTTTCTGGTCATACGCATCGATCTAAGGCTATTCTTTTATTTGCACCTACTTTTATTATGTCTAAAATACCCTCTATGATGGCTTTATTTTTTATTCAATTTTTGTTCATCTCGCGAATTTCGGTTCTCACCCTCCCCGTTATTGCATTTGCCGCGTCAATTTTTACGGTTTAAAATGTCTAGTGTTTTAAAAAATAAAATATACTGCTGGAGTATTCAAACTGTCTTATTTTTCCGTGACGATTTTTCCGAAATGTACTCGCTAAAATTGTAAACTGTCGACCAAAATGATGAAAATACTTTTACAAAATTTTGATTAAAATCCCCAAATATTGTATTTATTAAATGCAGAATAAAAGGCTTCGCAATAAAATGTTATTCGATTTTAATTATTGGCCAACTGAAGTCGAAGCGTTAATATTGTAATAAATATTGCATCGGCATAGTAATTCAATAAATTTAACAGCACATGATTAAATTTATCGATAAAATATCGTTTAAATTAAAATTTTATAAATTCAATCGAATACATGAATAAGTACTTTTTACATTTCTCTGCACTTGTGTTTACATTATCAATTTTTATACAACTTAATAAAATTCAATAATATTCTTGATTCAATAATTCACTTGGAAGCTTTTTTATTCCCCACTTTGAGAAACTTTTTAAATAATAACATTCTATCAGTATTGAATAAATTCAATTTGTAACGTAAACAAATGCAAAGAGAGCAATATTTATATTTCCAATGGCAGTTCTACGTTCAAATTCAAAACTTCAAACGAGTTCTTACAATTACTTTCTTTTTACAATAATTATACTGCTTGCGTTGAGATCTCACCATAGATGTAAAAATTATATTACGGGGAGAAAATTTTATATTTGTACGCTATAATACGTACGCAAGAAAACATTTTCGCCTGTATTATGTGAAATAATTAAATAATAGTATAAGCGAGCTAAAAATATAATTCCACGCAATACAAAGTAGAGCACTTTTTAATATTGGCGTGCAAAGTTTAATAACGTAATGTACCTCGTATTAAGATGAATCGAGCTTCTTAATTTAATTTACCAAGCTATTAAGATATATTAGTTGCACATTTTCTCATTGTACTGTAAGAAAATGATTTTCCGTAAATATTCGTTGCAATATCCACTGTAGTAATAGGTAAGCAGCTGTCTCTCGATAAGATGATATACAACTTAATAATTTCATATTTCACGTGTCATTTTGTACTTTAGAAAGATGTAAATAATCAATCTTGTTATTACTTGAATTGAGCTCAAATGTTATAATATGTGTGCTTTTATTCATTTGAAAAAATAAGCAATAAAAGACGCGTGCTATTCATTAGTTTTACCAGAGACTCCAATAAGAAATGGATGTTATTGGAAAACATTTGCTGAAAGATAACATGGATTTTAAACCTAAAATTAAAAAAAATGAAAGTTGAATTGTTTCAAGTTAAATGTAAAACAAGATCGAAGCCTAAATTCACCATCGATAAAGATGAAATTAGATGGACAGCAATATTTTAATTTTCTAATTTGACGTTTAAAATATATAGGACAAGTTACACAATTGATAGACAATATTTTATTTATAATGAACGAAATAGATAAAATAGTTCCCGGAATTTTTCCCTTACTATCGTGCTTGGAAACTCTTTAATTATTACGTACAAAAATGACTTGATGAGATAGATTTTTATTATTTATAACATATTTAGAATTTGAAATTATTAAATGCGCTCG
Source organism: Platyscapa corneri (assembly GCA_018907185.1). Classification (NCBI taxonomy): domain Eukaryota; kingdom Metazoa; phylum Arthropoda; class Insecta; order Hymenoptera; family Agaonidae; genus Platyscapa; species Platyscapa corneri. Next base: position 2,549,027 of record JACCHW010000026.1, on the reverse strand, counting down.
GATGATTTAAAAAATGACTTAAATCGTTTGAAATACGCTACCAAGGAACAGAGCGTATTTCACAAATACATTTGAAATTCAGGGGTAGTTATAGAAAAGTTTGAATGCAAAAATTGAGAATTGTAAAGTCGACGCCATTCGTGTAAATAAAAAATCCAATTATTACGTTAAATTCGTGTACGTACTTTAAAACTTGAGTAGTTAGAATCGGTAAAAAAAATCAACATTACGAAAACAGAGAGGTTTGTCTTAATGTTGCGATAAAAACACTACGCTTACTACAAAATAACAAAAGATTCATTTCCTGAGTAAACTTGGACAAAAAAAAAGAAAAAAAAGAACTGAATATTTTATTTGATAAAGCAATTTTTCTTTTTTACGGAAGAAATATGACGTCCTACTCGCGACGAAGAAGTTTTAATATGTCAGAAAAGGCTTAAACTTTTAAAGCTTTATTTTTTTCGCGCGCGTAGATAACATCATTATACAAACTTTTTTAACAGCGAAGATGTGTAATTTATACGCTACGACAGTCGTAAGTGGCGCAGCGCACGGCCACGACGAAAACAGTCCAATAAGGCGCAAGTACTCACCTCCCACCGACTGCAAGAGCGATTGGCTTCCTGCCGAGGCTAATGAAGCGATGGTGATATAATAAATTGGCCAATCCCCGCCCTACTAACGCGATTTAATCTCTCTCTCCCTCTCCCTCACTCGCTCCGCTATATCCGCGAAATAATTAATCCCCTAATCGCGAAACAGCCACGAGGATTGCCGCAGAAACTTCGCTTAAAAAGCAATCTCGACTCTCTCGGCGTGTGCGTGTGTATTCGCCTAGGCAGCCTGCGCACAGACACCCACACGCGCGCCTCATTAATATATTCATGTATATTTATTTGCGCGTGTATAAATACAAATATAAATAAATGTAGGTGTGTTTGGTTGGCGGATGCCGAAGGCACGCGCAGGGAAATTATTACGCGAGAGCATGGAGAAGAAAAAATCGGAGGCACGGTGTAAGCGCGGAAAGAGGCCGAGTGAAGCGGCACCGCCACGAGGATTCTGAAATACGAGGGGCTATTAGCCCTATAGTTCCCCATGAGCATTACCAACCCTTATACGCGTAAATAATGCAGCTTCTTAGTTGGGCTTACCGCGAAGCTGCTTCTGATATATCCCAAACACGCCGCTTAAAGTCCGAGGAGCAACTTTTTTGTTCCTTGCCCCGTTTCGCTTTTGTTGCTGGCAATGTGCACAAGAGATGCTATAAAATGATCGCGGGAGAATATTGTGCTCCGCGAAACTTCTTTTTGCATGTGCATATAAGTGAATCGCATCCGTAAAAAGCCTCTTTTGCACTCTAGTAATTGTTCTTCCGCGGATAAAGGATGAATTTGCTCTGACCATTACAGGTCCGTGCATTTATTGATGATGATTCCTCTTCCCTCCCATTCTGCCGTAAAGAATTTATTTTCCCTCTTTGAAACTGTTGCTTGAGTTTTCAATCCACCTTTGGCCGCTTTAAGAACTTCTTTGCGTATTTCTTTCAAATTTTATTTTATTATCTATCATTATTAATTCAGGAACATTGAAAGCTACTACATTTGACTTTCAGCATTAAAATTAATACCGTGCTTATTATTATTATTATTATTATTATTAGTGTCGAATGCGTGGCAGCGATTTTTGTCTGCTCTCCTCTTCACTTTCGACCTGATTTCGCCAAGACGACGCGTGCATATTACCTTCCAATTATTAGGGCGACGATAATGTTGCGAATTTCCGTTAATTTGCGTTAACGGAAGAGAAAAGTCAGTCCCCAACGATCGTTGCGATTTCTCTGAAATATTTATGAGAAATTGCAAGCACAGTTCGTTACACAAGAGGCAGTTGCAGAAGGTAGAAAATGCCTTAGCTCGCGGATGCCTCCCCCGCTTCTGCTTTTCATTGTCGCGGAATGATTTTTCGTTTCTAGCCGAGCGGACTTTTTTGAGCTTTAAAATTTTAATGTCAGCTCGCGCTCGCACACACACGGCCTTTCTCTTTCATTCGGCCGTATATCTCCGACATTTTCACAATTTCTTACGCCTCGGCGCTGTGCAGCTGCGTCATCGCACGCGGCACGTTATCATGTTCCCTTGCGACGTGTCGAAAACGCAAAGCGCGCAAAGGAACGAAACCACGCTCGACTTCGCGCTCCTGCGAATTTGCGAGCATTGTTCGGCTCCGCGACTGTGTGCGTGCGTACGTGTTCCGGCGGATAATGGAAAACCTCGGCGAGGAACATCGCATCTTCAGTCGAGGCTCCGTGTTATTGGAATCTTCGGCAAGAGAACGACGAAGGGGGTGATAAGGATGGAAGGCTGCGCGCGGCCGCCAATCTTTGTTCTCGTTTTATTGAAATTTAAGAGACTATGCGCGCGTACACACACGAAAACTGACTCGATCAGCTAGCTTTCTTTGGAAAAGCAAACGAGGAAGCGCCGGCTATTCGAATTTTTGTGGTTGCCGCGGATGTTTTTGAAAAAAAAAACACTGTCCTTTCGCCTTGGGAGACGTGACGTTAGTGATATTTAAAACTGATTTTTATCTGAATAATTTACGAATCGTAGCATGAACTAACCACATTATTTTCTTGATTTAAAAAAATCACTGTGTAACTTTTAGCTTATTACTGAAATGGAATTTATCAATAATTAACTCGTTTGAATTCAAATTTGTTTCCGGAAGTAGTTAAATTTAGTTCAACCAGGCGTATTATCAAAAAAAAACGAAATTTTTCGCTCAATTAGATTTAAATACTCGTGCAAATTTATAAAGCGGAATTTTTAAAAGAAATAACTTTAATGGGTGCAATTTATATAAACTATTGAAAGATTTCGATTGAAATGTTATTCATAAATATATATAATAATTTCAAGTTCAAATCTTTTGTAAAGTAATACTAGATATTTACAAGTTGACAAATAAGTATACTGATAACTTCTTTTAAAATAAATTTGATTATAAACGTTTGAATCTGGTGCTTCGGTTATTTATTTTATTTTTCTTTCATTTAAAGAATTTGCTATTTGGTCTTCATCAAAAATAAGCATAGAAAAACCATTGAAATTTCTTAGAATTGATAGTATATGTAAAATTTCCAACTAATCTATAGTATAATAGCAAATACCAGGGTAACGTAATCGATGATTAATTTTCTATTTGGGGAGATGGAAAAATATATCATAGATGGCATTTATCCAAACTAAATTTACTATTAATATACATTAATTTTATACTTTATTTTATACTTTGGTTAACTGTTTTACCATTTTATTCGTTCATTATTTATGAATCTTTCAGGTCATTTTAATATTTAAGATTAAATTTGAATCTCTTAAATTTGATTCTGGTTGAATTTAACATAGATATAACTATTTTATAAACCAATCCAAATGTCAGGTTCAATGACTACCCGCATACCATAATGTGGATTAGTTTTCTCTCTACCAATTGTTAAAAATATGAATAACTAATAAACAGGGATTAATCTTATGTACTGGATAAACTTGAGGATCATTATATTAATAATATACATATATACTTGGAGAGGCAACTTTTCACAAACACGATTTATAAAATGCATGATCTCGAGAATAGAAAAATATTAAAAAAAAGAATATTATCTAACGTTAATCAACGAAATATAATTTTATACTCCATCATTTTATGATAAAATTCAAATACTTATCGAGCAGTAGCTTTAATAAATAATAATAGCTTTTATTGACTATAGGCTATATCAAAAAATAGCTGGTACAAATGCAAACATAATTTATTTATTTAAACCTAATTTTTAACTAATAATAATATAGTCATTTTATCCCAATTGTATTTAATAAAAAAAAAAGTCTGTAGGAAAGCATATTAATCTCACGGAAACGAAAATCGAATTTCCTCTACTCACTATAATGGAATTTATTTAGTAACAATAATACTGTTAACAGATTCGATAGTTGCACAAGTTGTTGAAAAAAGTAACACATAGATAAATTGAAAAGCATAAAATTATAGAGATATTAAAAAATTCAAATAATAATGTTAAAAATGCGAAATTGAATTCATAAAATCTTTAAACATTTTGCAATTGTACGTGAAAAATAAAATATTCAATTACTTAAATGGTTGATGCTCAATATCCTCACAAATTTTTCGGTTATAAAGGCACAATATTAAATACATATTTTGCTGAAGAAATTATAATCATCTTATCAAAAATATATCGCGAAAGTTCAAATGACTGAAGCTTAACTAAAAAAGCCCTCAAAAATAAATAATAATTAACAAAGAAGAAAATACAAATTGAAAAACGAGAAGTAGATTCGACAATGTAAATAAAAATCCTCCGGATGCAAAGAGCAAATGATAAAAAACCTATTAAATCAAATAATTATACTAAAGAATTGAACATCGGTCGAATGAATATAAAATAATAAAATTATTATTAGATACAGTTGGAAAAAATATTCGATAGGCGATATATTATATATGTGATAATAGAATAGAATAATATCCTTTTACTGACTATGGTAGTTTGCGATTTCGCTTACACAACCATATACATGGAAAAATGCATTAAAGTGTGACTCTGTTATCCATCAATGCTGTCAAAAATTTCGATATTGCGTTTTAAAGAGCATTAAAAAGTATCCGGCGAGCGAAGAGTGCTAAAAATTCTTTAATCGGTTGCAGAATATTAACGGAGAATAATATTTTCTGTAACAGTACGTTAAGCGGCTTCGGCGCATTTTATTATTAGCATCTGATAGAAGTGCGATAAGAAATAAATACAAAACGACGCAGTATTCCGTAGCACCGCGCAAAAGGAAACTAATGCGTTAGGGGAGCTTTTGAGATTACTGTTCTCGCTAAGGGTGTGCTACTACAGTAATACGTAGAGAGATGTTCACCTTTTGAAGGGGAGGATGCTCTTAAGAAAATTTATTCAACTGCGTCCCTTGGAAAATCTCAGGAATTCCAGTAGACATTCTTATTCCGCGTTCACCTTTCGCCAAGTCGTGTACTTAGTCATGAAATGTGCTTGGGTAATTTTACTTAAGTAGACCACTTTATGTTGTGCGCGACAGAAAATTCCTGGAAGCTGTCAAAAAAATGAGACTGTAATTAAAGCGCCTGGTGAAAATTACATTTTAAACTGTTTTTCCTTTTGTTCTTCGGCAAAAAAAGCTTTTGTTCCTGGAAAGTATTCTTCTTCAGAAAATTAAACTCGTTATGTTCACGTGTAATCTTTTCATTTTTGAGTTCCAGAAAATTTTTTATTAATCGTCGGCCCAAATCCGAGTCTTTTATTCCACACTAATTCAGGTAGATTCACTGCCTTGTGCTCATTTAATTCAACAGGCTTATAATTGTAATCCCAGTTGTAAATGTAGTTTCTAACTACAAACGATAATATTTAGGGTTGGAAAATATTTATTTCGGACCGACAGCGATACTCGGAGCTTAAAAGCTTTTTATTAAAAAACGAAGCCTGCGCCAACTTAAAAAGTCGATAAAAAGCACCAAAAATGTTTATTTATTTACATTCCACTAATGTCAAATTCATTTATGTATCTAAACTTTGTTGTTTGGTTTCCTGTAAAATGTATTTCGTAGCAAATTTGGTTTGAAGTTGAATTTTACTTATGACTTAAAAGCTTGAAAATTTCATATTCTTCATCGCTTGAAATACAAATTTCAGATAGTTTGTGGAAACATAATCTTTATATAAAAATTGCATTTGCCTTAAAAAATTGAGCAGATTGATTCAAAATTATTCATCGTGGAAAACTAGTCTCTCTAACACCTGCACATATTGCATATAATGCAATTAATTATTTACACGCTTAATGTACACATATAAAATATGGATCATTGCGTTTATTATCATGCAACCGATTGATAAAAATAATAAAAGTTTTTGTAGCTGGGAAAAAATAATAAATTTCAAATATTTAAAAAACTTTCATCATTCCTTAGATTATAGATCAAGGAAAAATATATGCCATTAAAACCAATAAAGTTTGTACGTCTTAGAAAATAGAAAGGAAATAAATGTCGCAACGAAACAGCAAAACGAACTAAACTTTATTTTAGTATTTGTCGTTGGAGAACTCAAAAAATTCTAAACGCTCAGCAGGACGCGAGTGCTATTTTTCATTTTAGAAAGGTGATCGTTTCTTGCTGCGATTCCGGTGTTTAATTTGAGTGCATTTTCAAAATAAAAAGAAAAACAATAAAAAACCAGGCTCTTCAGAGATACTTTATACTTTTCCCCAGTTTTTCTTCGCTTTCAGCATCCTAATGATCCAAAATCAAGTATGAGTTTTTTCCTCTACAAGCTGATTCGCAATCCTGAAATTACGTATATTCCGAGTTAATTATAAAACTATCCAAGTGTAGTTAACTTCGAGGTTGCAATAGTTAGTGTTCAGTTTTGTTCAACACGTAGGCAATAACACAAAATTCCCCGTTTACTTACAAATTCAAATTTAATTAAAATTGGACTTTCTTATTTTCGTTAATTAAAGCAGTGGGTGCTTTTCTTTAAGCGGTTAAAACGAATATTGCGAGCAAATAAATATAGATTACACTTTACTCGAATTCTGAAAAAATATATTTTCCGGGAGGCTAGTAGGTAGATATTTGATAATCGAATAATGAAAGATCCTTCAAAATCGTTTTACAAAGTGATATGGCCCGGAGATACTGTAATTTTTAGCCTTCTTTTCTTCTGAACTGAGCTATAGGCAAACTTTTAATTTTATTTAATTGACAAATTATGAATTCTCATAATCGCGCGAATACAATTTACTTAAATACATAAGAATTTAGTTTCGCTCCGAGTTTTAATGGAAATATCTTTGCGTTGCTGCTAAAAACAATAAAGTAAATTCACTTTTATTGAAATTGAAAAATAGAATACGTTTCCCGCACTTTCTCCTTTTTACTAAATTCAATGTTCTTTCAAGCTCTTCTGAATTAAAAGTATAATTTTTCTCGACAGTTATTTATACTCAGCCCGAGGGGCGCCCATTTTCACGACGTTCGCCTGCCCATCCATGCTGGGATAAATCTCCCGAGTGATCCTTCCTTTTTAGAGTCTATCGCGCACGCAGAAATTAGCGACAAAAGTTGTGCCGCTCAATGTTCGAGTTGTGTCCCTTTTTGAGGAAACCCAGCCTTACCTTTTTCTGACCCTATTATTCAATTTCGTTCGACGGAACATCTTTGCCTAGCATTTAATCTTATAGCGCGATGCTCGACATAATTTCCAGCAATTTGATCTTACATCCACGTGCAATGCCCACCTAAGCTACATCAAATATCTACTTTGCTTCTTACCGAATAACAGAATGTTCCCGCTTTTTCGTCCCAAAGTTTGGAATCATGTCCCACAGTTCTTTGTTCGCCCACTGAAAATTTGTCCCATTATGACTGAGCATTACTTATGGAGAGGCTCTTCTTGCTGTCAAGAGGCGTGGAGCCACAACGGCTAAACTCCTGTTCAAATTATATACCAATTCTATAAGCATGTGATTAAGCAAGTGAAGAGCCCTTCTCGTTGTTTCCCCGGATGAACTCCTTTTTTGCAAGTATCCAGCCAAAGCGATCAACCGGGCAAAAGTGACACGTTCTTATAGGTAAACTTTTCGACGTCGCCGAAATTATTGATTTATAGTATTATTTACGATGTATTATTTGCCATAATTTGTGCTTGGTTTTTAAAACTTTACTTTTCCCAAAGTCCAAACGCCGTCCGAGGGCAAACTGATTAAGCCGCGTCGCGCATAACAAAAACTGCACAGCTTTAACACATAACTGTCGAACCATAAAAAATAATCTAATTCAGCGATGAAAATTTAGGAGCTACGATAAATCAATTTATAGGTACATGGATAATACCCCCGGAATTATTTACGGTCTGTTTTATTGATTCTATAGTTCTCTTCAGGATTTTGTCCATCAACCAGTCTCCTCTGCTCGTCGAAAAAACTCCGTTCCAATAAAACACCGTCCTTCCGCATACAGCATATGTCCATCCATATAATCGCATTATTTGCGTGATTCAAATCCGATTGCATCTACCGCCATTTTAGTCAAATGTCCTGTAGCACACAAAACGTTGGCGACACCCAATGATGCCGAACACGACTTTGATGTTGTCAAATACAAAATCATCGGTAAGCCATTACGAGGTAAGCACCTAACACGTAATTCTTTTTTTACGCCTCGCAATCGAACCGCGAATATTTAAAAATAATTCTAGGCTTCGCAAAAAATACTATTGTTTTCTCTATATCCATTACTATCGCACTAACAATTGTGTACAGGATCAAACACGCCTCGACAAAACAATGCTGTTTTGAAGTTAACTTTTTTATATTTCCTGCTAGGTAATGAATGTATTTTACTAAATTTTAATTTTCCTTTACTTTCTTCGGTCTCCTCTTTCGTAGACTTTGCTTATAGTTCTTTGGCGCTTTATTTATATCTTAATATAAATATTTTCCTCAATTTCTTATGCATAATTAAAATTGCCTTGACACTTATTGTTCTCTTTGGGTGAAAATAAAATAGCTTTGTCTTAATAAACTCGATTTATTCTTAATCGGAGATCGACGATTTAAATTTTCCAGTTTGTTGAAAAATATTTGTATACTCGAAGTTTGTAGTATCAATGTCTCCGACATATTTCTCTTGTTGTACGTTTCAGCACGATTAAGTTTTTTAATCATTCGCTCTTGGTTTCAATTTATTATTTTGAGAAATGCTCTTCCAATTCAGCATTCGCAATATCGAATTGTTACTCTTATTTTAAATGCACGAGCAACTGATCCAGTTAATCTTAAACTAATACTTTTCTTTTGCTTTTAATTTATTGTTATTGACGAGAAATTATTTAATCGCGAACTTATATCTTTAGAGTTTTTTGATCGATTTTTTACATTATTCGTTTTTAATATAATAATTTTAATTTATTTCTACCAACATTTTAATATTGATCACACTTATATAGAAACAAGCATGAACCTACGATTTTACACGATTAAGTTCTTATCCCTCTTTTTATTGATGTTCGATCTAAAAGACCATACAAGACTACTACAAGCTCTGATATTCTCTGTTTTATTCAACTCTCGCGTTACTTTTAATCGTTCGTTATCTTAATTTAAGAAAATTTCGATCTCTAGTTTATGCTCGAAAATATTTCCGTGTCCTCAAAGTTGTGAATACGCGTTAATATATCATTTATAAATATACATACAAGAAGATCAAAATTATCTCCTCGGATATTCTACTTTCATTTGACATTTTTACAAGATCCCTAAGCGGTGAGCTTAAGCGTCTTGAAAACTATTTTATTTTCTTGTAATACCTGATAAAATCATATTCAAACTAGAGCTTGCAATTCGGTTTTCTTAAAAATTTTCTTTTCTACTCAAGCAATTCTTAAATCGTTAAGCAACAGCTATCTACATACGGACTTTTTTCAAAACCTAATAATAGTAACAAAATGATTTTTAACATTTGCAGTACATTTAATATGCTAATTTTATATACAGTCTGATAAATGGCACGCTCATTTCTGTATGTCTTATCGAAGCATCTGTTACTCGTAATTTTAAGCTTAAGTTTCAAACAAATATTGTCTTTTTTACAATTATAAAAAGTTTGAATAATTTCATACATTTTTCATAATCTATCTGGAATTTTTTTTTAAGATGGTATTTTACGCGTTGATATTTTATGAATTAAAAAGCAATAAGAATAGCATATTGTCAATTTCGTGTTATATTATAAAAAATATATCAATGGTTAATTAATGAATGAATGAATTAATAATTTATTAATCTAGACTTTATAAAATAAAATTTTGAATGACTCGGTAAATTTCACAATTAAAAAAATTAAATCTTGCAATGTGTATTACATTTAGTTTACATTCCAATTGAACAAGTAGAAGAATTTAATAATGTAAAATTTTAATTTCAAAAGGCAAATTAATAAAAAAAAACTGTGTAAGCTGTGATTGTAAATAAAACTATAAAATAAAAATAAATAATTTAGGCAGAGGTTTGTGCATTTAAATTAAGAAATAAAAAATAGGCAAGGTAAGATGAAAGAATGAAAAAAGTGCTAAAAGATTGTACGAGTAAAAGCATAAGTTTCGTATAGAAAAATAATACTTACAACAAATCAGCAGAATCGAAGGATGTTCCTGTCCAGCGTCATTCTTGCCACTTAAAAAGAATAGCCACTGCCTCGGGTCCACTCTGATTCCGTATCTACCGACAAAATAAAATCGATAAATAGAAAATACATTATGAACACAGATTGCTTTTATTACATTTATGTTCCTTTCAGAAAAATTCGTCGAAATAAATAATCGTCCCTTTAACGTTGAATGATATACGGCTGCGCACTATAAAATAGAGTAAACAAGCTTTAGTTGCGAGCGCGATTTAAAATTCAATATGATTTAGTGATGGAATTTCAAGCGAAATAGTACTCAATTATTATCACTCGATAAGCCATTTAATTAATTCGCTTGGATTTAAAATAATCACCGCCTTTAAATATCCTATATAAGCAGTGCATAGCAATTTATGTATTACGATTGTATTTAACGAAACGATGAAAGATCCAAAGGCAAAGTGACATAAAGCTGATATTAAAACTTAGGGGTGGATAAGAGGACAACGTACCAACCCTATCTCAATAATGAATGTAGGTCTCTATCTATCTGAATTAATTCACGTTGGAAACGCGAAGAATTCGGTTGATTGTAACAAGTGCATCCAAAATTAACAAAAGACATCTGAAAAGAGGATCGTGCTAACTATCGCCCTTAATTAGCGCGTTCATTGACTCTTTTTGGCAGAGATCGTCCCTCCCGCCCTTTTCCGTAATTCATTTACACATTATTTGTTAAATCGTAGATTGAATATTTTTATATTTCGCGTAACTTCATTACGCCACACTTCTCCAGCTAGTGCAGCCGAAAATAAATAATAATTTCATCTAAGGAAAACTCGTATTTAGCTTTAAATTACTCGTAGACTGCGTATTGTACGTGTACTTGTTTCGGCTGCAAGAGAAGCCATTTTGTATTTCCACCCGCGCTAGTTTCGATCTCTATCTGATTTATCAGTTTTTACAACGATGAATAAGTAACGACGAGAAGGACAGGAAACAAAAAAGTGGTATACGTTTTTCCGTCGTTTAGCATCGACTCCCCACTATTGAAGTGCTCTGTACTTTTCATTCGGTGCGTCCGACTCCCGCTTTAACGTAGCGCAGATGCTATTATCGTTCGTCTTGGAAGCACGAACGCGAGAAGAGTGTTGTAAAGAAAGACTGGGTAGCTTCTCTTTGTACTTCAAACGCCACTCCAAAGTAAATAATAAGCAATACTCCAAGTGACTCCGTTCTTTCTTCTTAAATATGAAAAGGAAGAACAAGAGATGGACACAAGAGGAGTCGTTGGATCGCCTTGAATTTTGTCAGCGCATTCAAAAACTACTCGATACCTCACGTCATAATTACGTCATTTATTTTAATTACTTAATCCATGGAGAGAAAATGTAAAAATTAGTCCCCCGAAGAGGCATAATTAACAGTCTTGATTAATTGTTAAGTAATTAATTGAAAATTCAATAGCTTACAACTCGAGTTCCCTTTTTATAAATTTTATATTTCATCTCGGGTGTATTTTTATTGTACTTTTCAAACATAATTTTCGTGTAAAAGCATGAAAAATAGCGTAACAGGCGTTGAGTTTCATATAAAATTGAAAGTACGAATATGCGATTAAAACATGGAGTTGCCGAAAACAATAATCGGTGTTCCTTTAAATTACATTTAATTTTCGTAAAACTTGAATTTCAGTTTTTAAATACAAAGAAGCTTTTAAAAGTTAATGTACTTCGGACTTGGAAAAAATAAATTTAGATAGATTTTTTTAAACTTTAGCGAAAAGAAAATCGCAAGTTTCCATTCTCCAAATGGAAATTTTTATACTCGGGGAACGTAATTTATATCAAATTTTTATCAAGAACGAGCTTGAATATAATTTACTGTTTATCTCGTGAAATTTTCTTCTCCAGAAAACTTTACTATTGTAACCGCCAAAAGTCTGAGTGTCAGTGCCGGTCCCAAGTATGGTTTATTGCCCCGAGTCAAACAGACATTTCCGCGTAAAAGACGAAGCTGCCGGTGTTTATAGCGAAGCCTAAAGGATCTGGTGAGTTTTCCCGGGTATGGAAAACAAGACAGGTTGTAAGCACCTTTGCTCGAGCGGAGATACGAGCGTATCGAAGCATCTCTTGAATTTACTTTTTACGCAGTTATCACTCCATACTTTGATCACGATTAAATAGCAAAGCTATTTCTCTTTTTGGCCATCGCGTTAATTAAAAATAAAAACTTTGAATAACTCGCTTATTTTCCCCTAAACTTTGTGCCGTTCGAGCAGACGTAGTATCGAAAAACAGTCGGTACGAATTCATTGTTTACAAAAAAAAAGAAACTAGTTTTTCCGAAGTGCAATAACGACATTCTCTGATTGAAGATTCTTTTCGGAGCGAAAACATAAACGGCGACCAATGGCGACTCAGAAGCGGTTTTGGATCTGCTCTAAAGAAATATACTGTCGTATTCAGAAAATGATATGCCTTTGATCTAAACGAGTCCGCAATTTATGACCGCTTAAAAATTATAATTTTTACTTTGGCGGGCCCATTGCGAAATAACGTAAAATGCAAAATTTACAAACTTGTTGGTATCATTTATGCAGCAACTCCGAGCCGGTGTCGATGCTTTGAAAACTCGTGATTTCTGCCACCCTGGATTAACACAGAGATTGGAATGTTAAGAGGTTATAAATTCTAGAATAGGTCGAGAGGTTGTTCGGGGCTGTTTACAACGACCCTTAATTTACGTAAGAAATTTGTGAAATTTTCTTCAAGTTCAAGTCACTTCGAGCATCGTCCCTCGGTGGGCTCTTAATGGGTTGACCCTTACCCTTAAACGAATATATAATTTCATCATATTTTCGGAACAAAAAGTAAAAAAGTATTCAATTTCTATTTATGAATAAGGCAAGTTGCATCAGCGAAGCATCTTGAAATTAATTCTAAAAGTTTTTAGTTGTTTTTTTATGAAAATTCGAATCCTTTTTTACTTTAACGGCTTTTCCACTCAAACGACATCACGAGTTACATATTTAATCAAATTATCATCATTATTACTCCGCAGGTTGATGCTTTCAAAATTGCTTTAATAATAGACGGAAGTGCGTTTCTGTCCAAGTATGCATCTTTGAAATAATTTCGTAAGTCGGCTTTTGCATCCGGACGCTTTGACTCGCAAGTAAATCTGACGTCGGCCGGTAATTTAACGCATCTATTCCATCGTACCTGCGCGCATTTAAATCGCCTCGTAATTTACGTAAATATATCAGTGTTAAATAAAAGCTTGGCAAAGTGTAAATGCGATTTTAAAAATGTTAAGCGCATTTACTGTGTCAGACTCGTAAATAATCGTGAAGTCGTCGATTGCCTGTGTACGAACTCGCGAGATTATTAGCCTCGCAGCCAGCGGCAAAAGAACTTTCGATTAAGTGCATTTTTCGCAAGCCAGCCACTGACAAGCCATATTATACATGCACTAATTCTCTAACAATTATTTTGTACAAATCCCTACCCCCAAGACTTTGTAAACCGATACCCAGTTGAATGTATAAATTATGAATACGTAGCGAAACTTTCGGATGAATAGAAGTTGAAACTTTTGCTAAAGTCGAGCACGGACGAGCGATCAAACTTTGACGTTCTTTACTTTTTTCGTGCGCTCGTGTTCACTTTGAACTTTTATCGATGACAGAGATGTAGTTCGACGAGACTCGGACTTATCGAGTTCTCGCGTCTGCGCTTCTTTCCATGATTTAACTTTGTATAATATAAGCAATTTTCCCTGGATTTGGCCGGAGCTTGCAATTTTTTAACTGGAAATTTATTTCCGCGATTCTTCAGCTCCGTGCCCTCCCTTAATTAACTCAAACAAGAGGGAACAAGTTTTCCTTAAATCTCGACGGTTTGACGAGAAGAGCATAAGTTGCTCTGGCGGCTCCTCTTTTATTCTTACGCACCGGGGCTGGGTAAAAGTATTACAAATGTAAACATATTTTAATTGCTTTTTCGCCATTCAAATCGGAAATTCTTTCGCTCGTTTAAGTGCAAAGACTCGAGGAGAAAAGAGCGCTTGCGGAAGATTGAGATTTAATAATTGAAAGCACGAGATAATGGCTTCTCGGAGAAATTGATGGAGTAGTTAAATGCGGAATAAAAAATTTGATGCGAAAGTAAATTTCGAAAGCTGCGATAAAGTACATATTTTTGTGTAACTAATTTCACGATTTCAAATTAACTTTGACCGTCGTCTTGACAGGCGCGAACAAATAACGAATCGTGTCGCATGCGCTGAGATGCTTTATTAAATGCGTTTCTTACGCTTTAGAAAGTCACTTGCGAATCGCAAAATTTCCTTGCCATTTATAATAATTAATGTTGCATTACAGTAATAATGTTCAAAAGCCCGATACACGTCCTATCACAAATGATATATTTGTGTTTTTTCCGACTTCTGCGTGAACTTATGGATAGAAAAGACAGATTCGACGTCCGGACTTGTAACGAAGTACAATTAAACTAATCTGTTGTTATTACAGTAAATTGACCATAAAATTTACTTATATTTTCTTTTTTTACTATCTAGACATTAATATATATACATTTTTTTATTAGCAAATATTACCCCAAATTTAAAAAAATGTTTTCAATTAAATTGACTCGATAGTAATCTAAAATTAAAAATTGTTTCCATATTTAAGGAATAGTCCAACCTCGCAATGCTGGGAGGTCCAATTTATTTTAAAAAGCTCTTTCTTTATCTTGTATTATTTTTTATATTCTTTCGTAGTTTTTAAAATTATTTATTATTTTGAAAAATTAAACCAACTTAATAATTTAACCAAATTTAATTCTTTTAATAACAATGCATTCTCAAACTAATGAAGTCAAATGCCTTCCAATCGTTAAAAATAAAAATTTTTCCTGTATAGGTAAATGAAGATAGGATTTTATAGAAGCTCGTAACGTTATCAAGGAAAACAAAGGAATTCGAAAAATAAAAACAGAGAAAAATGTAAAGTTCAATTAACTTGAGATTAAAGACCGAATAAAACAGACTGAAGTCATGTATATATATATATATATATTGTTCTCTTAACTGTCAATAAATAGAGGGAATATAGTGTTCGTTAAGCATCGGTGAGTCATCTTGGCGTTGAAAACAATTACCTCACGTAGCACATTACGAGCTATGATCATGTGTATAATTGCTCTCCTCGAGACTGGTCTCCTTGCCTGTCTCCATCTCTCTTTTCATCATACACGCCCGCACGCGCGCGCGCACACACACTTAGGCGGACAAAGGTACGTCTTAAACGCACAGCAAGGGATGCAATAGCTAAAGAGTTAGTATGAAGTCAAGTAATTAAGGAGCAAGTTGAAACTTTTCGCAGAAACTTTCCTCTCTTTCTCGTTCTCGACTCTTAACGAGCGTTATAAATTTTTGTTGCGCTATCCACGAGCAAGAGTGAAAAGGAAGAAATATATAAGGAGAGAGAGGGTGAGTAAAATAACCACGAATAACACAGCATTCGCGAGTCAAGAGTTTAGAGAAAGCGAGCGATAAAAATCTCGTTAAAATTATTCATGTGATCCGACTACCCCTCCAAGTCACCCGATGGCCTTCTGCACCTACTTTCAAAAAATGTAATATAAAAAAGTGAACCTACACTTTTACACATAGTACAGTTGTGTATCGATTTCACGCTCGGTCTCATAGAGAAATTCTTTTTCACGACACTTGAAATCTTTTAACGATTAAAAGTAAAATCTAGTTTTTGTAGAACGCGTAAAACCATTGAAATACAAGCGAAGCAAATAATTTTTTCTGATATTTTCGAAAAATATTTATGTCAATTTACTACTGATGAGGTAAAACCATATTTATACAATAATTACAAGCACTTCTATTTTTAAACAACCTAAAAACTGTAATATAAAATTTTTGAAAAATGTTTCCAATACAATTGAAACGATGTTACGTTTTTGATATATAAAGTAATGTTGTTACAGTGCATAAAATGGCAGAATAATTACTAGTCACGAAACAGAATTTGATTTTGCATTTAATAAATATGTATTTATTCCATTTATTTTTACCCGCGCAAGTCTGCGCGTGAACGCACACGGGCGCGCATTCGTAAATACACGTACAAGCACAATAGAATTTCTGTTACAGAAATTCGATTCTTTGTATTGCGTATTACAAAAATTGATTACAAATACACAGACTCGGAGAGGAATAAATCGGAAATACAGTTGTTCCGTAACGCAACTTATGTCATGGAAATTTCAATATAAATAAAAATAGATATGAAAATGAATTTATAAGTCTTTCCCAGAAACGATCGATATATTCCATGTGTTCATTTGCTCATCCGAGCAAAATCACTCGATATAAATAAATCGTCGCGTCGGTTAGAAAAAGAATGAAAAGGAAGCTTATTTCAATACATCGACTTATTTGAAATTTGGGGCTGATACTAAAATGAATCAAATAATTCAAAAATATATTAAATACCACCTAATTAGGAAACGAATAAAGATAATATTTAAATTTGTTAAAAGTCATTAGAACGCCATCATCGACGACTAAAATCAATTCCGACTTAAACGCAGTAATCCTGAAAATTTTTCGAGAAAATATTTGAGAGAAATTATGGTGCATTGGTGAAACCGTATTTAAAGTAAATAAAGTTCAAGGAAGTGCATAGCCATCGACTTATTATGGAAAAATTTCACGATGTTCGACGAATATTTGCTCTCTATCAAACTAATTCGACTAATATCGCGAATTCCCCGGTTTTAAAGTAACTTGAAATCACTATTTGTATTTGGGAGTGCACCCCCAGAGGTTCTCGTGCCACCGTTCCGAATACTTCAACATCCTCCGAGTGATAACCATCGAACTAATTTCTGTACTCGAACGTCAACGCGCGGTACTTACAGCGAAAGCTAGAGAGAGAGAGGAATCGATTACATGCCCGCCGTTGCACAATGTAAAGAGAAACTCCTCTTCTAATTCTCGGCGAGGCGAGTGGCAAAGCCTGAGATTGCATAAATTGATATAATGGCAAGCGCAGGTAGATCCATAAGCGATGGATAGCGGGAAAATTTTTGCTGAGTTGTGAATGCCGAGGCTGCGTGAATATTTGCCGAGTCAATCGCCTTTTTATCAAGCTGCCAATCGCTCGGATATCACATCAATCAAAATCGTGTCTCCCCCCTCGCGGGTTTCGTGCTTCACTCCTGGTGTAACGGCAGGTGCCACACGCTGCAGCGCTTTTCGCGCGACCTGATGTTGCATGTCAACCTTCAACTGACGCTTCTCTGCTTCACTTGCGCCGTTTTTCTTTTTTCCTTCGAGCTCGACGCTACAGCTTGAGACCATAAACGCCTAACACGCGTCGCTTTTTTCGCAAACTGTATTTTTTGCAAAACTTAAAGACCCGTTGCCTAAGACTTTTGCTAGTCACTTCGTCCCCGTTTGCGCCACCACCATCTGATTCGATCTTTTCTTCTACCGACTTACGGTGTAAGTTCGTTTTAATGGTTGTTTCGCCTACTGCCTCCATTATGTTTACGTTTCGGCCCGTACTTCAGTCCATCTAGTTTCCGCTCGCTATTTAAAAGGGTTAATAGAAAAAGTTCTCTACGTTACCGATACATCGTACGTAGCATTGTATTATCCGCAACACTTGCAAATGATGCATTTTATTTATTTCGCTTGACGCTATCTCAACTCCTTCGAATGTTCCTCCTTTTATGCGTTACGTTTTCTTTGCTATCGGTGTATCCAAATTGTCTAAACGTAGTTTTTTTCTTAAACAAGTAAGAATAGAAGAAAAATTAAATTTGTTTGCACAGCTACAATTGCTGAAAGAGAATCGATAAATAATAATTTTATGTAACGATTATACAACCAACGAATGTCCCTGCACATCTAGTTCATGTTTATCTTCTAGACATTTTTTTATTATTTTTAAACTGCGATTTGAATTTGCATACGACATTTATTGAAGATAATTTGTTTCTGAGATTTTTTTTCAGAACAGATAAGAATTTTATTTTCAAAATGCTTGACAAAGATATAAAACAAGTTACGTTACTTCTGAACACCTAGAGAAATTCCATTGAAATATAAGTTTCGTTTGCATGTTTGTGAATTTGTGAATTTAAATTGAAATTGTTATATATTTAAATAAGTTACTACAATGTTTTACATTTAATTTTTTTACCCAAACTGAAAAAAATTTCTAAATTATATTCATTTTTATTAGATGTATTTCATTCCCATTTTTAAATTAACTGTACAACTTCGGATACAATAAAAAGTATATTTTTCAATTTTAAATAACAATTATGCATTTAAAACAGAAAAATGCGAACAATTTTGTGCCACTTATTTTCAGTAACTTTTACTAAAGTCTATACATTTTTTTTATTCCAATATATATATACGAAATATTATTATGCTCCCTTTATTAAAACATAAAAAATTGCAAATAATCACTGTTTACAGTTGGCTTTCTTGTAATTTTATACGTTATCACTGATCTGCAATTTTAAAGTAATTTCTTCTGCTAACTAGCGCAGTGCTTTTCCATTATAATAATTTCTATGAAAAGTAATAATTAATACTAATGCTAGTATAACACAGTATAATGAATTACAATTTTCTACCATCACTTAAAAATACATAAAATATATTTTGAAATGATTGATCTTAACAAACTATTATTTGGTGTATGGCTTTTCTAAGAAAACATAAAATTAAAAAATGTGTTATAAACTTTTTTGTGAAAATGCATATCATCTGAAACACGTCAATGTATAAATTAAAGAAAATATATATTTTAGCATCTAAATTATTTAAAACTATAAAAATGATGAACTAAAAATAATCTTCAATTGGTTTATTCGGAATGTAAAATTTTCATTTTATTTAAATTTACAAATTTTTTGTGAGATACACATATTTTATATTTTCATTACATGAAAATTAATATTTTGGTTCTTAAAATACTATAGGAATCTATTAATTTGTATTACGATTTAAATATTAATTAATTTTAATAATTTTCTAAATATAAACAACAAAATAATTCTACAATGATTTGTAATTAACAATATTATTAGCTTTTGCTCTACGTTCTATAAAAGTGTAATCTTTTCTTTTTATTATAGTAGAAGTATATCTTTATTAAGATCTGTCTTTCATTCAGTACATCGTGATGAATACATTTTACTAGACTTATTCTTTCATTACTAATAATAATAAATCTTATCGTATTAACAATAAAACATTTCTCTGCCATGACATTCAACTACTAGTATTTCAAACATTTGCTTCCTTTAATCTTCGTGTAAAATATTTCGAAAGCATTAATATACTTTAAAAATTATGTTTATTATAATATAAGTATTATAATACTTAAAATGGGCTTTTTAAATTTATGTATATTTTCATTCAACGGTTAATGAATTTATGTAGTTGAGAATCGTCGTAGATATTATTTTTTAAATAAAATTACTTTTTTAAATCAAAAAAAATTTTATTTAAAACTAAAATAAATTTGAATGGATAATTGAAATTTTATAATTAAAGGATATTTTTTAGAACGAATAATTTTGTGTTTTGCACTAGAAAAAAAGTAAAAATTTGTTATTACAAATAAATAATAATTTTAATCATTTATAAGCTTCAAGGGTTTGAGAAAAAACTCAACGTAAAATATATATACCATAAGTATAATTATAAAAAACATACTGAAGACTACACGATAATACAAGAATTTCATAAAGATCACTGCAACTCTACTTTCAATAAATTATCGCTATATTAGAATTTATTGATGATATTATCCTTTGGCTACGTTATACTACAAGATAAAATATAATTTTTCTCAGATGTTTTCGTGAACAAGATGGAAACAATGAATAACAAAAATTATCGTTTTAGAAAAATGTTTGGCATGGTGCATTCTATTTTGGACAATAAAATTGATTTTACGCGCGTATACGTCATAATTTTACATGTTTTTGATAAAAAAATAATGTGTCTCCAAAATTAATTTTATTTACACAATCAACCGTAGGTTTGATCGCACAGCTGCATTTTCTCTTTATTATATTTGAGAAACTTGTTTACATATAAATTACAAACCACTTGATAAGAGAGCTATTCTAAAATAACGAAACTTATCGAAAAAATAAAATAAATACGTTAAAGGCAAATAATAATAATCAGAAGCTGAAGTAAACTAGAAATGAGAAATTCTCTCAATGACGTCAAAACTCAGTCTCAACATTTTTTGAGTTAAACGGAGGTACTAGTATTGAGAATAGCTTGACTTTTTTCTCTGCACTGGAAAATCGTATACCGTGTTGACATCGATTTTAATGCTCCACTCGAATTTACAACGACTGGTTCGATAAAGAACATTATGCGAGATGGAGTTTTCGGACCTTAATTATCATCTACTGCAGATGTTGCCAATTAAATTTTTTAACCGATTACAAACAAAAAAGAAACACATTTTTTTCATTCAAGAAATTAACTTTGCACGTATTCTCGATGCCAGTCCTTTAGAGAGCGCCGGTGTAAAATATTTTTTAACAAAAATGGCTTCGTTATTTTTGCGTTACACTATTTGAGGTGGAGAAAATTGCAGAAAATCAGAAGGTTAATCATATAGCGTGAAGAGCTGGAAACTTACTTTATAAAGTTCTCCAATAAAAGACGAATGCCGCCAATGCCCAGTAATAGAAAACCCCAGTTGACGAATCCCTTGAAGTTGTCGAAGCCTGAGCTCCACGAAAAGAGACTATCCCTCGGACGATGGCACCTGCAATAAAGAACATTCAAAACTTGGGTTAAAGTTATTGAATCTCGTAATTATATCCGGATGAGGGGAAATAAATTTAATAATAGTTGTTTTTGCAATTACAATCTTTATCGGTTTCTGTTATTGCTTTTTGATTGATGTCCCATACGTTATTTCAACTTTTATAATGAATTTCTGAAAATCTCAAAAGGAGTTCAAAATGGAGCACCGATGAGCTATTAAATCCTCTCTATATCTAATCACGTGCGCTTTAAAGCGAATTTTTATTCGTAATCGTTGGCAAAACTTTTGGTAATTATAACGTGGAATATTCAATTTTTTAAATTTGGAAACAATTTCGGCAATACAGCGATTAAAATTAATTTATCAAGATACAAGCGACAACGATCGTTTATGATTAAAAGCAAGTGAAAAATGTTTTCGACAAAATTTCTTATCGCCCGCTCAGCGTAGATTACTTTAATCTCGAATAACTTTCTTTCATTGTGCAAAATAAATTCGCAAATATTTCAAGTTGAATAGTTATTTTTTAAATAATGCCTCCGCCCACTTGCGCTAAATATAAACGCAGTGCGACGCTAACTTACTCGGTAAAAGTCTTCAAAATATAAACCAACGTCTTAAAAATACCTTTATGACGAAATACAAAAGAAATTATTAAACTTAAGAGCAGCCGAGATTTCGTCTACGAAAGGACTGTCGAGTCGAGAAATTATACGTATATAGAAAACCATAAGCTCGTTTCGTATCACGGACGACAGATTCGGGCTAATACGAGTGGGTTTTGTTTCACCCGACTTCCCGCTTCTCCGCTCCCCGCCCTTTTCGACGAGGTCTGCGACACGGGGCTACTCGAACGCATACTTTGAGACGACAACGCATTGTTAGTTATGCCCTCTTATACGGGCCAAGACGTGAAGTTGTCCTCGTTCCATAAAAGAATCTTTGGTACGTGGGACTGTAACAAGTGCGAGCCTTATTAAAGCGAGAAAAATTGAAATCCCTTTTTTTTAAATTCGCTTTGGCTCGAGCGCAAAATCGGACTCCGAGTGTCATCTGGAGTGTTTTTTACTCGATCGACGCGAAGCAAAGCTACTCTGCTGTAGCAGTGCACTCTATCAATAATTTTAACGAGGACGCATTTTTCTTTACAAGATGCGCCATCTTCGAAGCTCCTCCTCAGTGCCGATCATATTTTTCCTTTCGAGGTGGATCGCTTCCCTTCGATTCGAGAGCAAAACAATCTCCTGCTTATCCTAACATTTTCCATTCGAATATCCGCCTACGTCGGCTAATAAAACTCTTCTCGTCCCAAATTAATCAACTTTTTGAAATTTCATCAGCCTCCGTTATTTCTCTCTGTTTGTAATTAATAATAGTATCTGGATTATACGATCAGAGTTTTCATTAAACTTGTTTAAAAAGAGCTCGCGCTAAGGTATTATTTAAATGAATCAGATAAAGTGTGTCGCTGCTCTCCGATATTAAGATCCGATAGCAGTGATGGATTAAATTTTACAAAAACGGCTCCTAGTTTCGGATTCAAACATTCATCTTTAATTAGGTGTTTTTTCAACTTCCAGGCACACCGATAAGAATTAAATGCACCGAGATTCGAGTGACTTGTTAAGAAAGAGATGAAATCCGCGGCCTTCGAGACCTGTAATATAATTTACACCACTGCAAGAACTTTCTTGGATTTCTCGCCTCTTTCTCACTGGGCAGCCGCACTGCGAGAATAAAAACCCTAAAGTCTCTGGAGTTTGCGTTTAAAGTCTTTTTTTGACATTTGCATTGGATAAATAATGTGGCGTTAAAGGTCAAACTACGGGTAAGTTAGTAAAACCGGTCCGGCCGCGATATTATCGTAATCGTGGCCGTAATGCACGATACGGAGAAAATACTGCGCCGACGGTGGAGAAGTTAGAGATTGAAAATTTAAAGAGCAAATACAAGCGCGTCGCGTGTAGGTGACACTGGATATAAAAAGTTTTCATAAGGGTGACTGGCTCCCTCGCGTCCTCGTACATTATACATAGTGATCTCCCACACTAGGGGAATCCTTCACTTCGAATTTAAAGCTGTGCTCGAGGTTTTTAGCTCGGCTATTTCATATGACAATATAGTCCTCCTCCGCGCCATAACCTAGTGGGAGCGAATTTTCCGAGACCGGCTGCGCTTCGATCTTAGACGGATGTGTGGGCGAACGCGGCAGATGTATTCAGATGGCGTGCGCCGCGTCTCGTAACGCTCATCCGCGTACGAATGATAAATCGCGTATTCTTCGCTTGGCCTCTCGAGATATCATATTCTCTACCTCCGCACATCTGTATACGTGTGTATGGCGCGACGTAATCACGCCGTAGCATGTATATTAGAGGAGCACTTTAAAGACACGCATCGAACGAGCGCATCCGTCTCTGCGTGCGCGCGGCTTCAATAACAACGTGATTGCTCGCTCGAGGTGGGGAGGGAGGGGGGGAAGGGGGAGGGGTCAACGCGGCTTTTTAATTTCCGAGTCCCGACGCGAGATTCCCCCTCGGGCTTATCTATGAGCAACTTTAATGCGCTTATGTTCTTACATTTGCTGGGAGTCTGCACATTTCCGGGTGAATGTATTTAGGCTGCTCGAAACGGTACCGCAGTACGTGATAATTCGCTAATTTATTGCGGATCATTTGTCGTGTATTTAAAATTTAACTTCGTTTTTAAACACGAATAATGTTCTTGGAGCCTGGCTTTGCTCTGTTTTTTGTTTTTTCTTTTCAGCCAATTTTATTTCCAATGCTCGACTTAAATGTTTATGTTGAGCGCGTGACACATTAAGTTAAGTGCATTACGTTAAGTCGATAATTTCAATACACTCTTTTGCTGTTTGATACGAAAGGCCTAAATTTAAATTTAAATTTGACAATGAAACACTTTTACATACGTGAGACTAATTGCGCGTATATATTGTACGTAACATTTTTAAATGACTCTCAGTCTCGATGCAAACGATCATAATTTTACAAATTAATACCATTTTGTAGAAAGAAATGAAAGTGGATATAAAAAATAGGACGAAGGTTCAAATGTATATAATACTTGCGTGAAATTTAAGAATTAATTTTTACAGAATTAATTAAATTTCATAATAAAATTGTTCAAAATATGAAACGATGAATTTGAAACTTCAAATATTACATGAAACAGTTACTATATTATTATTTACACAAACGTATTTTATTTTAAATAAAAAGTTATATTAATATCTCTATTATTCCAACAAATTCACTCTTGCCATTTCGGATTTTTCAACTACTCACCGCAGTATTGGTAAAATTAATCAATTAAATTTTAAATAATTTTCTAAAATATTAATAAATTGTGTCAGTATTCTTTAAATATTAATTTCACAACTTGTATATTAAATTAAAAATAATGAAACCAACCATAAACTTGGTTTCGATTCAAATTTTAAAGACATTTTATTAAAAAATTTAAATTACACACTTAATATTTTTAATATATTTATCATAAAATAAATAGATTGTGCGAATTTTATTAATTTTTAAAATTAAAATTCTTCTACGAAATATTTTCAAACAAAAAAGTTTAATCAATATTTATTACACTAATGTATAAAATAAGTTTTTGCGACTGTTATTAATTTATTTAACAAGTGCATATGATTATTTAAAAGAACTAGGTAATCAATCTTCTTGGGAAAAAAATTATATTTAATTTACTCGTATCATTTTACTTGACGTTTTTAATCATTATTTCAGCTAAATAAAACCAATAAAATAAAAAAATTGTGGAATTTATGTTCAAAATGTCAATTTTTTGTTAATTATAAGACGTCAAAAATGCCAGTATGAACATTTAAAACTTATGAATTTGTCAAGAAAGAAACGTGAATTCTTATAAATTCGTTAAGGTCTTGTAAAAGTAACGTATGTTTTATAAATATTAATTTTCTCAAGTCCATCCGAGCATCCAATTAAATTCTAACATACAAAAAATAATTGTCGATAAAAATAGATTCAAACTTTTATAAATATACGATAAAATTGGTTGGCCATTTCACGTTTTCACAACTAAAATAAAAACTTTAAGAATTTTCAACATAAATTCAAGAGTATTACGCTTGGAAAGAGTTTTACTTTCCAAAAATACAATATAAAAAATTAATATGACGAGCACTTAATCTCCTTAGTGTATCACTAATAATTTTACATGTAATTAAAAAAAATCAAAATAAGGCTTACTCTAAATTTTGTACACAAAAAGCATTTTTCTATTAAAAAAAAATTATTTAAATTACACATTTTCTCAAACTTTCATCGTTATCGGTATTTAAATATAAATTTTCTAATAAATCCATCTTAAATCGTACCGGAGATACATATATGGATAATTAAAATTGTAAAAATGGAGAAAAACTGAAAAGTTTATTTCATCTTTAAGATCTCTGCTCTTAACGTTTTTACCGTGCAGTTGACTCCATGAATTCTGGACTTTTAAAAGATTTACAAAACTTTTGCGATTGCCTGGATTTTTCTTCAATGCTTCCAAACCTTAGTTTCAAATCTTTCAGACAATACAGAACCACATTTATATCTAACTTTGAAGTTTGCATCTCAAAGTGAAAAGCTTGTAAAAAGATTGTGAAAAGTTTTGTCCTTTTGTAAAAGATTTTTCTAATTTTACTAGTTTGGTGAGCCAGTAAGTTAAAATCTACTTAAACTAAAAGAATCTTTATAACATATTTTTGTTTTTAGCGAATATGTAGAAATCAGTGCCCGCACATACATGTAATAAAAATATTAGAAGTATGTCAATTTGAAATTCTAAAATATTTATCCAAAAAGAGAGACAGAAATTTTAATTTATTTTTATTTTTCAAAAAAATTTCATATTTTTTTTATTTCTGAACAAATAAATACTTTGATTAATCACTCCAACCTTTTTTTACGGTAATTTGAAGCCATTTTTATTTCTATTATGAATATCAGATGTGAAAATTATATATTTAAAATGCAATATTTTATTTTATGCGACTAGTTGATAATAAATAAATTTTATCAATGCAAGCTCGTAAAAAACATTTAATTCAAGCTTTATGACTGAAGTATATAAATTTACAAGGTCAAGTAGAATGAACTAAATAAAATCGTTCAGCTCTAAGATTCAATTAACTCTTTACTTATGCAAACCAAAGATTAAAGAAATAAAATAAAATATATTAATAATAATATTGCAGAATATTATTATTCCAAAATTTTACGTTCGTATTTAAAAGCGTCGTATGAAGTGTAAACTAAGAAAGTGTAAACCAAAATCAAATGGTATTTTTGCCAACAGATTTTAATTATACTTTTTAATTATTTGTATCATTCAAATAAATATAAAGTTCTTAAAAAAATTTTAATTTTGCAAAATATATCTATCGATAAATTCTCATATAAAACACGAGAATCGGTAAAAAAAATACCTGTTTAAAACCATAAAAACTAAAGATACAGAAAAATTTTTTAATTTTTGAGACTCAACGTATAATTTAACAAAATTTTTTAATTTAATGATATTTTATAAACGCTAAACAATCGTACAAATGTTTACAGAAAAATTTGATCCAAACCAATTTTTTTCAATAATAAAGTCACGCTTAGCCTCCCCCATTCATCGGAACACGCGTACATATACATTAGAAATAGGATTAACAGAAAATAGCAGCGATGGGACTGAATAATTATCTTTATTATTAAAACTTATTGGAATTTTTTAACATATATTTTTATATCGAATATGTGTCATGTTTGATGTTATACAGTGAAACAATATTTCAAAATACATAAAATTTTTCGACCATTTATGTAGTTTAATAAAAGCAAAGAGCAAAATATTGTACATACACTTATTAACAATATAAATCAATTAAATAAGATTTTATAAATAAATAAAAATTTCAAAATGCTGTGTGGAGAAAATGAAAAATTATATTATGTACAACAAACGTGCCTATATGTACACGTTTTTATGCATGTGTGTGTGTATTGTACGGTTAAATATAAACTTATACGGTTCTAACACTCATAAGATTTTGTCAAATCGTATTTTTCAATTTAACAGCAAATAGATGCAACAAATTTTATTATTAATATTTATGCTAAACGGATGTGAATTTTTTAAAGAATCATATAGTTGTAAACATAAGTAAATACAAAGTAGCGGGAAATGCTATTAACTAACAGACTTTCTGCATTAACAGTTTTTTCAAAATATATTTGTTTAATAAATATTAAAAATCTACAGACAAAACGTCAATGTTTACACCAACTTTTTATTGTTGAACAATCTTTTTAAATAATCGTGATGTTATTCCTATACGCAAATACGGAATTGCGATAAATAACAAAAATCATGCATAATGTGAAACAGACGCTATTATTAATAATTTATAGGATTCCTTTCATATGTATACGTTGTACGTGGTTTTGAGAGGATAAACATGACGTAGATTATTGTAAAAAAAATGCTTCCGGCTGTATTTGGGTACAAATTTTTTCTTACGACTACTTGGTGTTTATTGAAAATTATTTTTATAATAAGATTGTAATAAATAGTAAAATATTCACACTAGAATTCTTTTAACTTCACCCCTTCCCTAAACTTATTAGTTAGTTATAGAAGTATTTTTTCTTAATTCTTTCTTTTTACGTGCTAATTTATGAATTATAATTGTTTTTTTTTTTTTAAATATTTTATTTTGTCAACAATTTAAATATGTAATGTTAGTACAACGTTACAAACTGATACGCATTTGTCGTACTGCATTTAGTTATATTAGAAACTAATTTGAAACTTCCAAGAAATAGCTGAATAGTAATTAGAGAAGTTTAATATTTTTATGATATCATTAAATTATCTTTTATTGAAAGATTACCTTAATGCCTTAGGAAAATATCGATTAGTTTTGTCTTCAAACATTTTATTGAAATAACGCTTAAGAACTGCACATTATCTTTTGGAACATTGTGCAACTCAACACAATCACGTCAGACCTGAATCCCAAATCTTTCTAATAAATTACATATTGAGCTGAGCTACTATAAAATTACAGTGACCAGTGATATTCAGGGTAAAAATAACGACACTATAATGCATCATAAAACAGCTATTGAAAAGTCGCT
Organism: Platyscapa corneri; assembly: GCA_018907185.1. NCBI lineage: Eukaryota > Metazoa > Arthropoda > Insecta > Hymenoptera > Agaonidae > Platyscapa > Platyscapa corneri. Next base: position 2,520,767 of record JACCHW010000026.1, on the reverse strand, counting down.
ATTTATAGGAAATACCTATAATTGTTTTCAGATTAAGAAAATTTGTTTTCGGTACGCTTAAAAAATTATTTTTTTAAATTATTAAATTATACAGCGATCATAAAAAGGTATCTTGATATAAAAATAAATTGAAATATAAAGTGGTTGCTAAAAAAGGGCAAATCAGAGCTGCAACCAGTGAATCGCTATCAAGCGGAATCGAATTTACAGAGTTTCACTGCATTCGTAAAAAAATGAAATTTCCTAAAGATCAATATGATGAAAAACAAATTGCAGATTTAGTTGTTTTTTTTAATTTTTAACATTATACTTGTTAGTTTTGAATGAGTAATTTACTAATAGTTCCGAATCGATAAAACTATTATTAAATTCAACGATCATGACTTATATAATTCAATTTCTTGTTACTTTGAGTTTGCACGAAAAACCTAAAATAAAATATTACTTTTAATTTTATGCGTATATTTTTAACGCATCAAAGAGAATTTTATCGATAAAATTTCCACTAATGTGAAGCTGTCGCTTGAAAAATCTGCCAGGCACCGTCTTTTGGTATACGCGCCAGAAAAGCAAAATTATCCAAATCCCGAATAATTGTTCGCACAAATAAACTTCTCTCTTCAACTGAATTTTAAATAATATTATGCCTATTCGTGTTACGAATTACAATATTATAACTAATAAAAATATTATAACTATTCAGTTTATACAGTCTAATATAAATAATAAGAAAAACTATAACACACGATGTCAAATGTAGTGCCCAAGAAAAAGTTGAATTTTATTTTTTAAATTTTTGGTCGATGGTCAAATTAACACGTTATGTAACAACAAAGTCTTAACCATTTTCCTATTTGTCCATAGTTTATGTAATATTCTGAGATTTATCAAACTACTAGGTAAAATCGGAAAATTCTAAACTTGCAGTATTATACTGTAGTGCTTTTCTTAATCAGTGTAGATTGATGAATTGAGAGTAAAGCAAACTAAGCTCGAAGAGACGCGTTTGTTCTCTAAATCGCTCTGAAAATACAAAGGTTTTGGGTGATATATGTACATGCATAGTCCTAAAATAACGAACCATAGGTAAAAAGTTTAAGCCTTCAAAATCGATGGATTCAAGAGTTAATAAATTCATTTTTTTAATGAAAACGCGTTCTCTTCGAAAGTTCTATTGAAAATAATTTTGGAGATCAAACACGTCCAAATTTTTATCACTTTTTATTTAGTTCACTTGAATCTTTCGCGATATTTTAACAATAATATATTGCAAGGCCTCGCGAAGAAGATTTTGGAAAAATTAATATTTTTTAAGTTGACTTTGCTTTATGCTAATTTTGTTCCGCATAAGAAGATTACAATATTTTCGAGATATTTTGCGTAACATTTATACGAATGGATTGATTCTTAATTATTTATTAACTTCGTTGTATAAACGAATTCTTGTGCACTTTATTATACTTCAGTGTTATCTCCATTAAATATTCATTTGGTTTTGACTATATGCTGTAACAATCTATTACAATTGAATTATACGTCGATAGATTCAATATGAAAACAAATTTCCTTTTTTCTAAAATAATTGTTGAATATTCATATTTTCGCATGGTAGTAGTATAATCTCTTAAACAGTCTAAAAATTCATAATTTACGAATAAAAGTCGGGCTTTATCAAAATTTTTAAAGGCTTTTATAAAATATAATCGCAAAAACGCTGACAATAATAAGTAGAAATAAAAAACACACGAGATATTTCAAAACTACTCGAGTATATTTTAATTCTATCTATAAATTCATAAATATGTTAATTATTATTATTAAATTCGTAAAAATGCACAAAATCAAAGTCTTAAATAACAAAATATTTAAAAAGTATTTGAATTCACTAAACTTTTCAACGAAAAAGAGCTTGATTAATTTATTTTTTTCTTTTACTGTCAATAGCTTTTAAGATAAAAATTGTAGATAAATGAAAAGAAAGTAAAGAATTAAGAAAATGTTTGGGCTCGGAAATTATAAGTTCGATAACTTAATTTGATCATAAAATACTTGGTAATCGAAAGCTTTTAAGTATTTCAACATCTTACAAACCGCTTTTACACATGCGCACCCAGACGTTGCTCCCACTAGCATTTCGATGTTCGCACTTACAAGTGCCTACATGCGTTCGCCGTAAAAGTCGGCGGCACACGACGAGGGCGGAGGGGGAAGGGTAGCTACATCGGAAGTAAGAACTGCGGTGTACAAAGACGGCATGACAATAGATGCAGACAAAAGCTGAGGTTGAAAGCGAGAAGCGCACGTGGGCTCTAAGAAAGCCAAATGTATGAATGCGCTCAAACATCGAAATTGTTAAGAGCGTTTGCGCACTACCGAAATTCGTGAGGGATTTCCGTTTTTCATCTCTCGTGTTTTTTAGGGGAGAGGGGGGATGCCTCCAATTCATTTTAGTTCAAGTTAAATTTTAATCAGGCCATAGTGCTAGTCATGCACGAGTTACTCTCTTGCGTTGTTTTCAGACGAGCACGGCTTTAGGATTATGCCACGTCGTTCGTATAATTAATTCGAATTAATTACTAGCAGAATTTCGTTGCTTGTTAAGGCTCGTTCGGACACGGGAATAAATTACACTTTGACTAGCAATTGAAACATTAGGTCTCTATTAAATTAAAATGTGGCGCCTCTGATTAACTACGTGGTGAAAAAAAATTTTTGGAATTCTCACGCGCGCGTGCACACACACATCCTACTTTCAAATTTGAACCCTTTTGAACCTCCTTTGAGATATGGCCTCATTATACCGCTAAATTTAAAAGTAAAATATTTTTTACCTTAAACAAAATGAGCTATTATTTTAAAACGAACGAGCAGAATAAAGCCCGCGTTTTTCCCATTTTTTGATTCTTATGAATACATTTATGCAATGGATAAAAATGTTTCAGATTTAAATACAAAATTTATCAATTTTTTTCTTTCCGGGCTTCCTCGAAGCTATTACAATAAGCTTTACATTTGTTATTAATTACATAAAATGTAACATCGAAGCTATAATGCATATACTCGTAAGTGCACGGGAAACTAATATAATGGTGGATGAATAGATCTCATATATCAAAAAATTTTATTTATAGCCGTATGTTTTGTCTACTGAGAGGAACTTTTATTTTCCATAAATAATGCGGTTTTATTTACTTTATCCTCTCTTCTTTAACTTATTTAACGCTTCGTGTTTATCTTTCCATAAAGATATTATTTTATATCATAAGTTGCACTTTAATAGGTAAAGTCCTACGTATTTGAGCTTTCATTGTATTGGCAATCCAAACATCGAAGTATTTAAATATAAAAAATCTGCTTTTACCCTTTAACATCTTAAACATCGATCAAATTAACAGGACAATGATTAACATAATATTCTGATAATGTTATTTTAACGAGTTGAGAAATTAATAATTACCATGAGAAATAAAATAATTTTGTTTAATTTTTAAAGGAATTTTTCATTAACACATTAATTTATTACCAACTACAACTACATACTCAACCAATCGATACTAGCATAATTTTAGAAAGATTTTTAGTTCACGATGGGCACGCTCGAATTAGAATTTGGAAATATGCCAAACCAAGCCAAGGATTTATCATTATTATTTTATTGTTATTACACCAATGATCTCTAAATCTTGCTACTCGTATAAGAGGCAGTATTAGAGTAAAAAAGCGTTAAATAAAAGATTCCAACCGATTGAGAATGAATGGTTGATATTGTAAGCTAAGATATACGAATAAAATTTAATCAACTTAATCCGAATATTTATTATCACATTTTTTGCTTTATTCAGCACGAATTCCTATCTAACATATTGTGAGATACTTAAATTTATATAAAGATTATATACTTCCCAAGGGCTCTAATATAATGGCGCTGTTTTAAACTGTTTTATCGTGTAAAAATAAATGACGAATGTATTCTGCACCGAGATACCGATTGGCAATTCATGAATGCATTTTCGTTCTAATTTAAAACTTATTCACTTTTGTTTATATTACGATAGCAATTTATAGATAAATTCAATAAAGGCTGACATCTTCTTCCGCAATAACATTTTTTATGCAAAATAAAATGTGCTGCTTGTACCGGGTGTTTTTACTCCGAGCGTATTTCGTGTCTTGTACTTGTACATTGCAGTTGTTAATAAAATTGGGTAAATGCAGTGCCGTGCGCCGGTACGGTAACGCCATGCACTTCCACTTAAGTTCGAATTCAACGCGAATATTTTGTAACGCAGAGTTGCCGCGTTGTGCAAAAGCTTTCGCAACGAGTGCGAGAAAATCGTGTGAGAAGAGAAAGGAGAGAAAGAGAGCAATCGGCACATGTTGCGCGCTGGTCGTTAGCTGCCAAACCTCGAAGGCGTTCACGGAGGTCAAGGCAGCACTGAACCGCGGACGCCACTTGGTACTGCCCCCTTGCGCTATCAGCATCAACAGCGATAAACGTGCGCTTCTTCAGATCCTAGGAGCGAGTGGCGTCTACGAGGACAAAACCCGGGAATCCTACAAGTGACAATCCACGCTGCTCAATAATCGACCTCCGTCGAAGCGGGCGACTTTCGATAAAAGTAAAAATCAGATTACGTCGTTACATCGGCCCGTTAAGAATATTTCTGCCGCGCCTCCGAATTCGCTTGTCGATCGAACGCGGTCTAAGCCGTAGTCGAGCCGCGCATTTCACGCACACACACAAACAGTCATTCCATCCAGAACGTAAATTGTAATAAATGTGGTTAAGCTATCCGCGGGTTGTAGCGGCTTCTGCATCGAGCGGCCACCGTCTCGAGCCCTTCGCTTCGTTCAATAGCTGTTATGCATGCATTCAAGCAGCAGCACTGTTATAATTTATGTAAATATAGATATACGAGCATGTATGTGTTGAAGTGTGTGATTACCGACATCGCGACTTTAAGGAAATCAGGAAATGGCCAAAATGGTAAATCGTTGACTTCTAAATTTTTGCCTTATTTCTTTCTAATGGCACTTAACGAGTCCGAAGAGTCGCCGCCCCTCTCTTATCTTTTTTTGACAATTCGCTTAAGTCGAAACGCCCGTTGTTATTGTTTAAATATGTCGCTGTCGCGTCTGTTTTTTATTCTTATAGTTTTCGGCTTAATTAACAACGATATTTCGTTTCTAAAATCTGGCGCCTTACCTGCAGTTGTTCATTTTAATTTTAACGTGATACGCTGATTTTGAAATTTCTCGCTTTTCGTTTATTGTAATTGTTTATTCTAAAACTTATCGATTTACCGTTATTGTTCATTTTTAATTTTATCGTTTTTCTCCTAACTAAGCGCGGCCCTGACGTAAAAAAAACTTCCCGTGTGCCGCACCAGGGAGAAAAAACCAATCATTAATTTTCCCGATTACCGATTCTGAAAAGTACAAGCGTTATATATTTTATTACAAAGGCTAGGAGTTTCTCCCGCACCCGTGGCCGCCACCCGCAAGCCTCCGCCGCACGGTCATTGAGAGTCTCGCAGACCCCTTCCGAACGCCGTTATACGGTACCACGAGGTTGGTCAAACCATCGTTCTGGTCAATTTATCGTGCCCCCCATTCCGAGATCGATCTAGACCATTGCGACAGCAGTCCACCGGGTCCGATCCTCTGGGTGCACGCCTGTTTACGAAGCTCCATGTCGGGTGTTCGGAGACCTAGAACTTCGTCCGGACGAAGCTCCGCAGCCTGCGCGACCCCTGCAAATAGGCGGGGAGAGGAAAAGAGAGAGAGAGGAGAGAGAGAGGAGAGCGCGAGTAGGAAGGCGAGGGGAAGCTATGTCAACTGTCAATCGTGGTGAAGTAGTCGTAAGAGGCAGGCAGGGGGTAGACCTGTGCTCGGTGCTTACAGTTCACTCTACAGTGCACCGAGCTAACGCGGTTTCTCTCGCTGGTGCATTACCTGCGTCGGCTCGCATTGGTCGTAATGTAAGCATTTTCCTACCATGTACCTCGGCCACGATTCTAAATGTTTAGATATCCGTTTCTCGCTACGCCTTCTCTCGATATTGTTACCGTTTTCTGCGTCATTGGCACACGAACTGCTTCTGTCGTTAACAATGTGTATTTCAAAAGAAAATCTGGTTTTATCTTTTCTCATAAAAATAGAGTTAAAATATTTCTTTGAATTTAGTTTATTCAAAATTGTAAATTTTCCAATGTCTTATCAATGTGAAAGATTAAATAATTTATAAGGATTGCAAATTTACTTATACTCGTGCATATATATTTTAATAAAAAAGCGAATAAAACCCAAGGAATTTTTAATAGAATTACTTATACGAATGTTGAAAAATATTTTTACTTGTTAACCTTTAAAACATATATTGTGCTTAAACCTTTTTTTTGTTGAACTTTAAGCTTTTGAAAGCTTTTTCAAAAATACCCAGTTTCGAAAATTCATGCAATGAAAATCATTACTTCGCTATCACTATTTGTCATTAACGCTGACGTAACAAAAATATTAATTTACAAATCTCATATATAAGTTGTTGATCAATGTTCAAGACCATACCGCAATAAAAAAAAACTGCGAACAATTAATTTATAAATTTTGTACTAATAAAAGTATTCAATGTTTTAAACATTTTTTTAATAATTACAAATACTTAAATTCTTCATTACTTATAAACAAAACTTAATTAGGACGTGAAATTTAAATAAAACTTTTTCTTAATTCTAATGATATTACTATAGTAATGAAGGATAAGTGTCTTTTAGTATGACGCTACACTAGTGGAGTCTTTTAAATGCTCGTGTCTGCTGTGTACGAAATAATAAAAAGGCGAGAAAGTGAAAAGGGCAATTAACAGAGAAAAACTAGGAAGCTTCGGGGTACTATATATCCCTCAGACTATGCTGAAGAACAAGAAAAAAAAGGAAAGGAAGGCGCACTTCTCAGTCTAGTAGTCGAATATAAATGAAAGAAAATATAGAGTAAAAGTATATATCTGTAGATTGAATAAAAAGGAAATATACTTGAAGTTTCATATGTTCCTTTTGCAAGGCCAATCTTGGTAATTAATTAAAAATTTCATCAAGCTAAAACAATTAAGTTAGATTTAAATTTTTTGGTACACATACTTGTACACATAAACCTGTATGATGTATTACATTTGAAGATTAAGCGCGACTCAATATTATATTTAGAAAAAAGTTAATTCGTTATTTTACAATAACGAATAAAAAAAGATTATATAAAAAAAGATTAAAATCAAGTTTAATAAAAATTAAGTTTATAAAAAAAGATTAAAATAGAGATTTATTTGGAATCAATGAAAATTGAAGCAACTTTTGTAAAAGACGACTCATTATTGTATCGTGAATTTAAATAGCTGTCTTTCGTTTAATTATGTGAATAAAAAATGACGTATTTTAAAGATGTATTTTTTGGGTATCAGAAAAAAAATTGTCAAAAATTGATTTAAATACATAACTGCAAACAGCTTGATTTTAAATCTATATTTCTTTACTAAAATCTTCCGCAGATAAATTGCAACAATAAATTTAATAATTTATAATACGATGAAATAGAATACCGAATTGTGCAAGAAATTAAATATAAATCCGAAAAATTTGCTTCTATGATCTAATATTTTTTTTAATTAATATTTCTCTGCCGCTGATAAGTGTTTATAAACTGAAGTAAAGATTTCGCCTAATGATCACGTAGCGATATTCCGAATAATCGTCAGTCCTTAAAGTTCGTACACTTGATTTGAAGAAGTCGACATTAATTACCTTTTTTGCGTAATCTTATGGTAGATAAATTTCGATTAATATTCTCGAGTTTCTGCAGCATTTTGTGCCGTAGATTGCGACTGTAATAGAGAATTAAATACGTATAATTAATATTACAAGAGTATGAAATGCTCGAAACCTATTATCGTGCATAGAGAATGTGTGTTTATTTAAAATACTCGAAAGTTTTGCTTCAAACTCGTGAATTATGTAGATAACGATATCAAAGTTACTCAAGAGAAATTTAACGTCATCTTCAAATCATTATGTTTTTTCGAGACGTGCAACGACGACGAATAGCTCGTTCTTCTACATTCCCATGCGCATATCTGTGCATACTGCAAACGCGTGTACATGTATATTTATACGAGGACTGCGAGCGCGAAATACCAATGGAATAGAAGTTGGTGTTTTTCTCGAGGAAAATAAAGTAGCGCTGTTAGAGAGGTTCGGGGAGGAGGCGGGGAAAAAAGAAAAAAGTTTAAGTTTCGATAAGAATAAGCTACGCCCGATGCCTCCTATAATTCGACACACAGACGCACATACACGTACTAATCGGCTTCTTTTCCAGAGAGCGCGCATAAAACTTTGTCTTTTCACCGAAATCTTCCCCCCTCCCCTCTCCCCCTTCCACCTCGTATACCATCCAGTGTAGACTCGCACGCGGCGGGGCCAAGAGTAAACTGGCGCCTAAATCCTCGACTCCCGCGAATGCTGTTCGCAGGGCTGCAGTAATTACCTCGCGAAAGCTCAAGCGCTTTTCACCCGCTCCGTAGCCTATATATAGCAGAACATCACTCGTGCATTCAGAATTTATGGGAGATTGCGATAATTAATAGAATGAGAGAGAGAGAGAGAGAGAGAGAGAGCGGCAAGTTGTCGACGTCACGCTCCCCCTTACTGTTAGCAGCAAACAATCCGCCCAACATTTCTCTCTCCTTCGTTTTATGCTTGCGTTCCCTCCCTCCCTCCCGCACTCGAGAAGCACGCGGAGATCTACATGCGCAGCCGTTATTCAGAGCTATTCCGAGCTACTTCTACTACTATTTATTTATGCAGATCTATCGGTCTGTTATCTCGTACGTATGGATGACTGCTGCGCGTGCACCTACGCATGATGAGTCTACCCATCGCAACTGGGCTCTAAAAATTATTTCGATTTTTTAAACGAATTAAAGGCCGGCCGAGGCACGAGTTCGTAATGTGTTAGGCGGGAGCTGCTGATGGTTATTTCTCATGAACCTGCGAACGCTTGGCAGTGCACGCCCGCTGGTTCTTATGGTTTGGTCTCGAGCTCATTGATCCTTGATATGCACGAATGCATTGGTGACTATGCATCCGTGTGATTTAGTTTATTCCTAATCCTGCATACACGCACATTATTCTCTATGCTTGGAAATTAAGGTCGTGTACGTTTTCAATTGCGAAAGTTTATTTGAAGCTAATAATAATAATACCTTTTATTAATGTGGTTGCACGTGATAATGAAATTTGCTCTTATTAACACTATATTCGTTTCAATGATCAAGCCTTTTGAAATAATATATTAAGTGAGCATCGTTAAGATCAATCGTTCAACGGTAATCCTTGTGACTGTTAAATTGAATAAATGTTATTCGTTTTCGACATGTATCGACGTAAATTATCTCTCAATAATTTTTTTAGATTTAATCTTAAGATGCGATTAATTATGTTGAAAATAAAAAGCATCGCTTTGGCAAAAAGTAAATTCAAGTGTCGATTAAACGACGAACGCAAACATTATGCCACGAGAATTATAAGCGTAAAGTTTATAAGGAATCTTTGAATCATTATTTCTTTGAGGTAAACTCAAAATTCTAAATACGCACTGTTAAGAGAATTAATGAATTAAATCTTGCTTACTTTATCTCTTCAGGATGATGCGCTCGAAAAGTCGTTTTGAAACTTTGAACTTGCGTCGTTATAACTGAGTACTTCTAACAATCGACTCGTTCTATTTCGACAATAAATTTATAAAACACAAATTATCCGAAAGAGTAAACTTGCTTATAATAATAGAAATTGTTTACTTTTAAGTTTGCGGAAAATGGCAGAAAACGTAAATGACGCTATAAACTTTTATTTATCAATAATAAATGATTTATCTTTTAAAAAACACGCGATGTTTTAAAAAATTTTCAAAATTCGTAAAAATTATCTAAAAATAACGATTAACTTTAAAAATTAACAAAATCGTTTTAAAAGATTTTATCTTTTTTCGTAAATAAGTTTTATATATTATTTCCAAATTCTCAAAATTATAAAAGTGCCTTTACAAAAGAAGATTAAATTTGTAAATTGAAGGAATAAAAATAAAAAAAGCTTTTTTTATCATTTTGAAATTTATTATATAATCGCATTAAAACTTTAGCTAACTTTTTATCTGCTTTCTATAATTATTATATTATAAAAAACAAATAAATTGTGATTTAAATTTTTTAAAATAATACTGTTAAATATGTTTGCTTGTGAGCTATGTATTTCATGTTTATTTATTTGCTTTTGCAAAAATTGAGAGTACGATGAGTATATATCTGCTGTTAAGTTTATATTTTAAATATACAGTTGTTCGATCAATTTCAAATGTATGCAGAAGACATTGAAGTTATTTTAATCTTCGTACACGGATTATAAAAATTATTCCAATTAACATAATATTTAATCTGTACAATACAAAGTGTATATATGCAAAAATTATATATTTTATGTACCTGTCGTTTTAACGTTATCGAAAAATTTTAACATAAACAACTGGAATTATAAAATAATCTTATTAAATAGCAAGTGCTTAACTGTAACTTGTATCAATTAAATTTATGTTTTAATTTTCGGATAAATCAATCTATTTCATAAGGATGATTTTTATTATAATAATTATATAAATATAATATTACGAATTATTAAAAAATATAAATTTTGATTGAGAATATTTTGGTGAAAAAAAATTAACCAACCATCTTAGAGAGTAATTGGAAAACATATTATTATTTTGTTAGAAACGTATACAATTTTATAAATTTTATTTTTAATATGCGTACAAATTTCATTCTTATGATGTCACAGTCATTAAACTTAAAATTTTACGAAACTCCATATTGATATTTTAAATCTATACGCATCTGTTCTATTCGAGGAAGTAAAGTAATGCTAATTAAACAGTATTAGGTTACTTAATATGACAAAAGTATTGATGAGTAAGAAGAAATGTTAATACAAATATGTTTCCTACATTTTGAAAAATTTTTTTTTATGAAGTAACTTAAATGGAACAGACGATCACTTTGAGAAAAAACTATTGCAAGTATTTAAAGTGAATGCACGTTCATTTTGAAAAAAAGCAGATAAAGTTATACGTATATTTAAAGGTGCACATAAGGATAAAAAAGTTATAAAATGAGTAACAGAAAAACATGAATTTTTTAAACTTGATTTTTTTAAATGCAGTTGTAAAAATTTAGATCTTTTGAATTTTTGTACGAAGAAAATAAAATTTACAAAGATTGTAACGGAACTTTATCTAGTGCTGATACACGTTGCACATACTCTCGAGACCTTTCAAGTGAACTGAAACCATTATCATCAAGAAGTCAGCGGAACAAATTGAAGAAAGAACAAAGTTCAAGAAAAAACAATGCATTTAAAAGTTGGCGCGACCAATGAACAGTTCAGAAAATTCGAGGTTAGCCCAACGACATTTCAATCTAGAAGAGTCTAGCTTTCAAAAAGCACAACGAGAATAAATTTTAGAATGCCTAGTTGCTCGAATAAATAGTAATAATTACGAATTTGAATTTGCCGCGGAAGAAGAGCCGCGTTGGCCCGTATTTCAGTTTAGCGAGTAGCAGCAGCATTAACGTGCATTAGAATGCAATTAGAAGAGCGATGCGGCAGGGTGTTACACAAAAGTTCACAAAATGGTCTGAAAGAAACGGCTGACGGCACATTACACACATTCACGGACAAGCCATTGAATAGGGAGGCAACTCATTGAAACTCAGGCGATTCTCTCGGCCGAAACTTTTCCTCGATTAATCGCGCGAAATAAAACCCTCCCCCGGAGTGGGCGACAGCAACTCTCCGCCATTGTTCGCAGCATCGAAATTCACTCGGTCGTTTGACCGCTCGCGCTTTTATTGAATTTCGCAAAACGCAGCAGCTACCGCTGACGCCGCCATCTCCGCAGCTTTCATCTAATCTGACGATCTGGACGTACAATAGAGAAAGCACCGGACGATTGCGGCACAGTTTGACATTCTCCCCTGCTCTGCGCCCTCCAACGCGTTTCACAATTGCTAGCCAGAAAAGTAACCTCCCATCCAAGGATTACAGCGGCGTGTGCGCGTATCAAACGAGTGAGCTTTCGAAGTTCGCGAGTCACTGCTGCAGAAATAATAGCCGCACCACCGCTCGCCCTACCCCTTCGATGGCTAAATAAAAGACAATCGCTTCCGCGTTTTTTGTGCCGCTCCCACTGGATGCTTGGACGCTGTTTTGGTATAATTATCAGAGCGTACAGTACAGCTGCACCAGTCGAACCGGAGCTTTAATTTTCCGCCGAGTCCCGAGGTTTACTCTTTGTGTGCACGCGCGACAAAAATACAGCGAATACCTGTGGGGGGAATATCCTCCGAAAAGCAACGAGTCGTGAATTTTTTATTCGCCCCGGGGCTGCGAGATCTTCGGTGAGCAAACACGGGAGAGATGATACATATTGATTTTCCGAAGACCTCTATGAAACAAATACAAATGGCGAGTCCTGGAAACCAATTTACGCCTCGGATCTGCATCGTTGATCACGAAGGACGGCTGCGACGAGAGGATGGAAGTACCAGGAATAAAGATGCTTGCGTCGCGACTTTTACGCCGAATTATTATTTTGCTGTGTGCCCATCTAATTAATTGAATTTTTAATCGCATCTCTTTCGTCCCATTTATTGCTATTTATGCGTTGCTTTAGAAGTGCGCGAGAACGAGCGCATTGTACACGAGATCATAAAAGAATAAATCACCACTAATGTTGCATTCTTCAACTCGAGCAATTTTCGCGTATCTCCTAAAACATAAAGAAGTGCCGCGACAATTTTCCAAACCAATTATCAATCGTGTGTTTTCGACAAGTGCAACTTGTTCTTCGGCTAGAAATCAATCGGGTGTGTAATACACTAGCGTCGTTCGAAATTGACTATGAATTTAGCATATTTTGTGGCATAATCGTTTTCTTTTTCAGTCCAACAGCTTAATGTATTCGACAACCGTACGATATTTAAATTTCAGATTAATTTATATTAAAGCGATCGATAACAAGAAAACTCGTGTGAGGTCATTTTTTATATCTAATTAATTAACCAATCCGAATATGATTTCACAATCTATCGATCATCTTTTGCTTATCAAAAATGAATTTAAATAGCAAGCGTTAATTGCACTTGTTTACAAGATACCAAACATTGCCGCCGCAATGATATTTCCATGTTCATTATGTGTTTATCGTCAATGAAAAAGGTTTTTTGATGATGATTTGTCTCCGTTTGAAAGACTAAATAAATAATCTCGTTGTTCAATTTCAATCGAAGATGTTTAATAATTTTTCAGCATCTTTAGTTTTCGTTATTTAAAAATTACGTGTTTTTTCATCGTTTTTTCATTATCTTGGGAAGGACTGTGGAAATTGTTTAAAAAATGATTTAAAATACGTAATTGATTCCACCTGCTATGGATTTGAAATACAACGATTGCAATTACTCGAGGCGTAAAAGTTTTACGATTTATTCGTATATAAAATTGAAATAAGTTTGCGCAGTTTCATAAACAATCTCGCTTAAATGTTGCACAAAGATCGAAAAAAAGTTAGTTCGAACACAAACATAAATATCTTAGGTGTGAATATTTACCAATGTAATGTGAATATATTACCAATACATTATTTGTCATATTATCGTCCGGTCAAAATATTCGAATGTTATCAACTTTTCAGCTTTCGCTTTTAAGAGATCAGAGAAACTTCTTAAATGAGGATTCGCAAAAGAAGTCTCAAAGATTCGAGAATTCGATAGAGGGCGATGACAGATACCTTCTTCGCATTAGTAATAAATCAAATGTAGCACTCCACTATCCTAGCTTCTGCACAAGATTAAAAGAACAACCTTTGCTCGATGAAATGAAAAGTGGTCGATGGTGGTAAATAGTGGCAAGGGAGGCTAAGGTTGCGAAATTTGAGGAGCATTGACTGTGCTTTTTAAAATCACGCAGTCGAGTAGAATTTTAAATATTCGAGCTCGAAAAATTCGCTAAGTGTGTATTAAAGAAATTGCCTACCTAACGAGAAATATCTCGTAAAAATCTAACATCTTACTTTTTAAACTTTTTATCGCGGAAAGATTATAAAAAACGTTAAAAGTTTACGACATTAAGCGATTATTAATGCGCGCGCGCCCGCATACGTACATGCGTATAATCGAAACTTTTTTAATCTATATGATAATAATGAGTATTGGAAATAAAAGAGGATATACGAAAATACTTTATCCGTTTGTAATTAACTAACGCAATGTGGGATTTTTTAAAATTTCTATCTATTCGATCCCCTTAAGTCCTTAATTCAAATATCTTAACTGGATAATATTGCCTGTACAATCCATCCTGCGAGCATTTATCGATAAATATTTCGCTTATCAGATTCAATCGCATAATTTGTATTTGCGAATTCCGAAATTGCGTTCCGTTAATTAAAAAGTTCGGCAATAAATAGTCGTCTTCGGGCGAAACTTATCCGAGGATAAAGCAAATGTTTGCGCAACGATAATGGCTTACTACCTGTTGTTGGGACGCAAATTTTATACCGAATCAATTTCATTAACCATTCTCAGCTGTGAATTTTTCAAGAATTTCTCCCGAAAGGTTTCTCTCTCTCTCTCTCTCTCTCTCTCTCTCTCTCTCTGTCTCACCACTCCGCGTTAAAAATTCGATTACACCCCCGGTGCTACTGATCTCGCGTCAAGATTAGCCTTTCTCCCTGCTTTTAATGCAATAGTCCCTTGTTATACCCATTCACTTCTTCGCTTTGTCAACGAAAATCTAAAATTGAATTTTCGTCATTTCTCTGCATTACGGAGCTAAGCACATGCACGTACCCCTACTTATGCGCGATAATTCGCGAAATTTCCATTTAGCGAAGCTCCAAGACTAGGCGCGGCTGGCTTCAATGGTTTTATCGCGACGCGCGACTATCGCAGCGAGGAGGCGCATCGCCGAGACAAAGAGGGTGAAAGAAAGAGCCAAAGGCGTCGCCGGCAACTATTTGCTTAGCAGCACTCGCGCTAGCCGGCGTTTATGGGATATACGGGAGGGGGCGAGGGGCGAAATCCCGGCGGAGCCCAAGCTAAAGCTTAAGGGTAAGGGAGCGTTGAAGCAGAGCTCCTCTCGTAAAAGATAAAGGTGCCAAATCTTTTGTTTCCGTATGAGCGAGAAAAGAAAGACCGGCGCGTTCTGCCTCTGCTCTTCTCTCCTTTCACGCTCGGTGCAACTGCCCGAGTAGCGCGCGGATGCTTTTCCCTGTTTTGTTCTCAAGATTATCCGAGGCAAAATTTACCAATTATTGTCCGCGCGACTTACTAACTTTTTGCGCTCGTGCTTACTATGGTATCGCGTTTTCGCACAACTAAAGTCGCCTATTCGGTCTCTTCTCTCCTGAATTGCCCGGAATCATAGGGCCGACTGCAACCTTATTGCTACTCTTCGCTTGGCAATACCAGTAATCACAAATTTTTATTTACAACGGATAAACAATCGTCCGAATAGCTGCGCAAATAAAGAAGCGCAGCGCGATTAATGCGCGGCAGCTCCGACTCGCGCCGAGTGAAAGTGCCGTCCCAAAAAAGCACTTACGGGGGACACCTTTTAAATAGCAAGAGCCGTTACATTAGATTGCCGCGTAAATTAAAAACTAATATTCTTTCAAAATGAAGGAAATACCCTCGCTTTTTAAATGTCTCGATAATGCTGATATCATCGGCAGAAAAGGGACGGAGCCGGAGGGAAAGAGAAGGCTAGAGACAAAGAAAGGAAAGTGCTCGTGAAAGGAAGCACTTACTTCTGATGTTCTTTGCGAGATTCAGCATCCTCAAGAGAGCAGATCGAGAATACTAGCTCTATCGTGCCTCAAAATATCGAAATGGAGAGGCGACAAGGAAAAAATGAGCATCTGGAGAGCGAGAAGAAGCAGCAGCGGAGGAGGGGTGCGAAAATGGAAGAGACGATAATATGCGAAGTAGAAGAGCACAGCTACAACTATTCGCTCCATATCTTGAAATCGGGAATTTCCCAAGTCCTGAATATATGTATTTAAAAGTCCGCCCCGCTTCCCGTAGCAGGTGTTCGAATCCACTGCAGCACTTTTGAAGCCTCTTCGTTTATGTAAATTGCTTTTTACGAATAAAAAAAAATGTCTTTCGTTTTTGCCGCGCGCACGCGCGTCAATACACAAGCAATTGCACTTATCGCGAAATGGAGGAAGGAATTTTGCACCGAAACTGTATGCATTTAGATGCGCGCGCGTGTTTTTCGCCTACACGCGTGTTCACCTACGGATTTATGCATGTGCGCCCCTGTGCACGCATGCACGAATGCATGTTTGTATGTAAATATACACGTGCATATCTATCGAGGCAAGAAATAATATAAGAAATAATTTTAGAACGAAATTGTTTCGAATATTCAACGAATGGAATTTTAAGTGAAAATTTAGATAAAGAAAGCTCGCGTACACGTTGGCTCTGCTCCATAAAGATTGCGAAGGAAACGGTTACATTTTTACCAAACACCATTAATACGAAGTTAGGTTTAACGTCGAGTCCTTTAAAATCTCGTAAAAGTCAAAGCAATTATGACAATCGAGATATTTTAATACCCGGCCTTCAAAGTTTTAATTCTAATTTTTTTAATCCTTAAGCCAGTTTACCCACGTTAAGTTGGACATACACACGTACGCGCCCTCGCATATAGTAGCTTAGCGAAGTGTACATTTTTCATATTTAAATTCTTCAATTTATTGCAAAGGAAAATAATACATCTAACGCACAGTCGGCTTTTCACTATCCGTTATTCGGTATATCGAGACAAAGTAAAAGAACGAAATAGTCATACACCGAGCGTCCACATGTTGCATAAAAGTATATACTTTTTGTTTTAGAATATATACGTGTCCTTTATTTTGAATGCACACGGAATATATGTATAGGTAAGCGTATGTAAAAAGGGTGAAGCGCAATACGTTAATCCTACAGCTGCGCTCTCGAAGCTTAAGCAGAAGACGTATCGAACAAGCGACATCTAAATAGTCGAGCATGAGTTTATAAAACCGCGCAAGGCGAAGATATCCTATTCCCTTGCACGTGTGTGTAGATGTTAATTGAGCAAGAGATTAAAAGTTCTCCTCAACGATAGGAATGAATAAGGAAGATACGGAACGCGAGTGAGCGAGAGCGAGCAAAAACGCGCTACCCTATTTCGAGCTACGTAATACTTTTAGTTATCGCGTCATTTTTTAGCGGAAGGCTTTACAGTGGAAATAAATCGAAAATTAAGTGCGATTCTCATTAGAGTAATTCGCCACGTTTTTGCGAAGGAGAGGGTGCGATTACTTCCTGTAGCTTTGTTTTATATCTCTGAGTAAGTGAGGGATGAAGAAAGAAAAATTATTCTTGGTTAATAGCGATTACGTGAAAGAAAGTTTTGATTGTTTAGAAAGTTGCAGTGTGACTTCGGACATTGACTTTATTGAGTAAAGTAGCTCGGCTATTCAAAGCTTCAAAGCTCAAGTTTAAACTAGAAAAAAGGGGAAATGCCGAGAATTGTCGATCCTGATTATGAAAATGACCTCTTGTTCTTATTAAGTAAAGCGTGAAATTATTTCGCGGCATTTCTTAAATAAAACACAATTTCATTAAAATGCTAATGATAAATTTTAAATGAAAGTATAAATCTCACGGGTATAAAAACGATTCTCTATCAGAAAACGTTTGGAAATTTTCGGGATGGTCGCAACATTGCATTAGTTTTTTTTTTTTTTTTTATACACCGATTTACTATACGCTACTAGTTTCAAAAAATTTGTTCATCTATAAATGTCTGCACTGTGCGAAAAATTTTAGCGAAAATCTTGATGCTTACATAGCAAAGCTTAGGCGCTGGTAACAGTAGGTTACAGTATTCTTTGAAAATTTTTACGAAGGAATTTGAAATTCGCTTTTAGATGGTAGAGCACTTTTTCACTTGTGCCACGATCTATCTTCCCTGATCAAGTAAAATTTTAAAACTAAGTTAAATAATCCTCTAAGGGATTAAGAGCTGCAACGCTGCAACAGTACCTTCATTGCTTGGTTATAATTCGCTTTGCAATTAATACATTATAAACTCCGTTTGTCTTTCGATAAAAATTGTAAATTTCAAAATTTTATTGTATAAACTTCTTAAATTTTGATTTTCAACTCCATGACGCGAGTCTAATATTAAAAATCAATTTTTCCGCACGACGGTGCGCGTATGATGGATAGAGTTCGCACTTTGAAAATTCACGAAGAATGAATTAATAACATTCTCTGAAGAAATAAACAGACTGAGTACGGATAAATATCAAACGTGAATAATATCACTGGGAAAAACTGAAAAATTCGTTGAATGCAATTTTTTTTAAATAAATATTTGAAGTTTAGAATTTTATTCGAATAATTTTGCTACGAAAAGAATTGTATCTCTGCTAAAGTCTACCCCTATATATTAGTAGAGCGCTATGGTCGCCGATCCCTTACGAGTTTGTCCCCGCTATTATGTATCACCAGCCACTCAGATATGTACTCCTGTAAGTAGTACCCGCAAGGGAAGTAGTACTCGGAAAAAGAATAAAAGAATAAAAGAACGAACACAAGGTAACAGTGCTAAGCAGATGAGTACTAGAATCTACACTAGTTCCAAAACATTTACGACGCCATTGGACCGTGGAGTCCAATGGTCCCTTCTCCTTTCCCTGTATAATAAACCGTTACTACTGAGTACGTGTGTTTGTATGTTTTCTCTCTTGCACCCAAGATTCCATATCCTGTGATGGTATGCGATTATGAAGCATCAATTTTTTTTTCAAAAAACATATATACGCATATGCAGATCTAACTATGTTAAACTTTTTGTAGATTTTTGTTTAAAGTTACATCTGCTCCGAATTATTAATGTAAACAAAGTACCTCCTAGTCAATAATAGTTTTCCTCAAAATTTAATATTAAAAATAAATTAGAATTATTTATAAAGTTTAACTAAACTTTATTTTCATTCGATAAAAAACATAAATTTTTAATACACACAGTCCCATTCTTAATTAATAAGTAAAGGCAATTTTTATTAAACTACTGCACGCACTTACTCACCCTTCCATCCACACAGATTATATAATTTTCAACTTATTTTCGCTCGTAAACTATTTTTTTTTTTTCACATATAATATTAAAATAGGCTAGTAAATACAGTAACTGATTAATAATTTTCCGATGGTTTTCCTGGTAAGCGTACCTTTACAAATTTTTATCATTTTTTTAAGAAGATATATTCTGGTAATTTTATCGAGGTAATTACATATTAAATTAAAATTTTCTATTGAAATCATGAAGAATTTTCGTACGAGAGTTAATTTTTCAGTAAAAAAAATATAACTACATGAAAAATTAAACAAAATGAAAAAAACTTTAGACCACGGTCGAATTGTTTCATCAAAATAAATTTCAAGAATACTTATTTAGTTAAGACATTTAATATCGTGTACTGAAAAGTATCATTTAAACTATAATAAAAATAAAATTACTATACACTTATATATACACACTTTAAATTTAGTTTTAATACATCAATTTTTAAGTTGTATTAAGAAGTTTACAATTAATTTATATTTACAGTTCCGTTTACAAAATAAAGAAATTGAATCGATTTAAAAAAATACTTATAAGAGTAATAATAAACATATATTTCATTGAATGAAAACTTTTTTTTAAATTAGCTAATTATAATATTCATCCAAATGAACATTTTTTATTACCCGCTCATAAATTATTTTAACGACTGTATGCGAAAGAATGAAAATAAAATCTTTATTGTAAATTTCTTTTATATACTTTTTTAAATGATCTACATTATTATCTGTTAATAAAAACTATTCATAATTTATTCCCATATACTAAATTTATTTAAAAATTGCTACGCAACAATTTAAACAATCATTATAAGTAAATTTTGTGTTATACCTGAATGCGAGTATATTAAGTTTGTTATTTATACGCACTTAAACACTCATGACCACAAATGAAAAAACTTCTTTTTTCTTCTAAATCTTTTCTATAAATTTCAAATTTACTCAATAAATTATTGTAAAAAATGGATTAATAAATATTTTGAGAAAATAGTATAAAATGTTCTCCATAATAATATTTTTCTAAATATATGTTCAAATATCTAGACACTATATGATAACAAAGGATGTTATAAGTCTGCTAAAATACTTTTTATCAAAAAAATTTCACTAATTTGACTATTTTCACTGCTAAATAAAATATTTCCATTAGGAAAAAAATAACTCATTTCTAAGTATAAGGTATTGAGTAAAGAGAATAGAAAAGAAATTCCTCCTACAGCTTATAAACATTACGGATAAACTTGAAAGTATTTGTTCGATTGTGTCAAGTTGAAAAGAAAGAATGACATTTGATTAACCAAACATGCCAAAAAAAGTAATAAAAATTTTTAATTAATATTAATAATACTACAGATAGAGATAATAATAAAAACAAGAACAACAGTGACTTGAAAAGAGCAAAAACAACAGCAAAAACAATGATAAGAATAAGAAGGGATAAAAGAAAGTAAATATATATGTATACACAAGTGAGATAAAAAAGCTTCTAACTTCTCACTAATTTGATATCGTGAACGGATCTCTGAAAAATAGAATAAATATTCAAATCGCTATTTTACAACGCCGATACATTTTAAAATTATTTATGACATATCTTGTTAAAATCAATTGAACAAAAGCTCGTGAATCTACAAAAAAATCTTTAAACTTTTTAAGAACTGATTTTTGAAATTAACAATTTTTACATATGTGTGTAATAATAAAGCTAACGCTGTCGATCTAAAAAATCCTATTAAGAATAATTTGAAAAAAAGAGAAAAAATCATCGCAGATTTTTCGATTTCCATAGAAGAAACACAAGCAAAGAAAGAGTAAATCCAATGCACTAGATGCACAAGAACAGGAGATCTCACTTTATCTACATTCTACATTCTCAACTACCTATCTATTGATTTTTTCTACTTAGATATCTATCTGGCCATCTATCTTTTTACCTGTCTCTTTGTTTATTCGTCACCGTCTCTTTGTTTCAATTCAACTACGAAAAACGCAGAAAAAAAAGAAAAAATAAAATAACCTTTCTCTCTTTCCATCCCCTAGTTCACTACATTTCCACCTATCCTGCTTCTAATTGCAAAGTTGGACGAAAACAAGGAGTGCTCGACAAACAAGGGCCCCAAGTAAATATAACTTCCGTTCGTTAAGGAAACGTGCAGTGTGTATACAACGTGCGACTGTGTTTCTCTCTTTTCATTTCTCTTGGCTTCTTTGTTTTTTCCTCCAGTGTATATATATATATATATATATATATATATATAGATATATATATATATATATAGCTCTGTATGTGTGCATAGCAGATATACATGGAGACGCGTGCAATGAAGAATGAAACAAGAGAAGAAAAGAATTGAACGGACAAGAAAACAAAGGAAGAATAAGATAAGTTTCCGGAGTTGAACGAAAGAGGGAGAGAAAGGATCGAAAAACGAGTCAACGCTTGTTGTTTCTTTCGAGGTACGACGCGAGAAATTCGAAGGTAGAACAACGAGGAGAGTAATGCAGCCTCTTAAACTGATTCTCAAGAATGGTAGATCTCTTATTTGCAGCTCATTATAAAGCCCACCGAGATTTGTGTTTTCTAAAAGAGGAAGAAACTTTCTCTGTCCTTCTCGCTTTTCTTTCCTCAAATTATTCTTTCTTCAACTTTTATGCTTTGTTATTTCATTAGAGTTACCAATATTTTTTCTTAATGTTTAATTAATTGTGAACGTACCAGATTGCGTAACAAAGAGTGTTACGTTATAAATCGAATGCCAGTATCCTCTGTATGTATTTTCTTAGATTAATTTTGGCCAAAAGTTACATAATATAATGATCGTTTTAATTAAAAGTTGCCAACTATTTTTATAAACTAAAAACAATTGCAAGGCTTTAAATAAAAAAGCATTACTCGTCGTGTCCGTTTAAAAGTACTTTTGACAAATTTTCACTGATCCTAAAGCTTTTAAAGTTTTCGTTGAAGTAATACATAAAGCGAAGTTAAATAAAAAATCGCTTTAATGTTTGTGATTATTTTTTTCAAATGTAGTCTCGTCACAATTCGTAAATAACATGAAGTGGTGAAGTTATAATACAAATAATGAAGTAATTCTTAAACAATTAAAAAATTTAGTATAATAATTAAAATAATTAGTGAAATGGAGATAAATGATCGAATAATATTATTTTGAAAAGTTAATACTATTTCACATAATCCTTTGGTATTTCAAATACTTATAATTCTTACATATACAAGTTTTACCATTAAAAACTACTGTTTATAAATAAAATCAGCTTATAACAAAAGGTCTAGAAAAATATACGCATTGCCGTATTCGTTAATATTATTATCAGCAAATAGCAAGGCTATAATTTATCGACTTTCTACTTTTTATAAATTTTGTTTTAAACATCAATAACAATTCGTTCGGATTTCTAACATAACATTAAACCAATTTCGGTTTTGACAAAAGTGTCTTTCATGAACTTTAAAAATTATAGAAGCTTTTCGTGACCAAATTCTCAACGCACTCATTAATATTTAGAACGCGAAGTGCAAATATTAATAGAATTACTTCAAATTTTAACGAAGGAAAGCAATTACAATTTCGAGATACAATAGTCACTTTATTCAAAGAATTTGTCGGTGTCGAAGTGTAACAATATACATTATAATTATATTACGTGTCTTCGCCACATATTTATGTTAATCTTCATATTTTAATGTCATTGGAATATACTGAAAAGTGCAATGATACTTTCACGTTGTTTTTTTTTCTTCCAATAGCTAAGAATTTTAAATCTTTCATTTTATTTTTATTAATGAACCATAACTACCATTAAAAATATATGACTTCTTTTAAAGAATTTCTTAGACAATCGAAAGTGTATTGTCTTTTTCTTCAATTGTAATAATATTTATAATATAAATAAAAATGTTACGATTAAAATTTTTAACTACATTTATAATTTTCAATTACTTATTTTTTACATAATTATTAGTAATTGGTAAAGTAATTGGTAAATAGTTGAATATAATTATTTAATTGGAAATTATAGTCAACAGTTAAATAATTTGTAACTACGATATGTTTACGACATTTTAATTGAAAAATGTTTAATATACATAATTCTCTGGCCACTTATGTATAAATCATTTTATAAAAGTAAAAATGATCGTAATATTACATTTAAATCGGTACATAGTTTATTTAAATAAAAATCGTTATTATAGAGAAAAAATTTAAATTTAAATAAAAGTTTTTTGCTTCAATAACTAATCTTAATTATTATTTCTGGCTTAATTTTTCGAAAGCATTTATACAAATGCATATTTTTAAATATTTATTTTTGTTATGAAAGATGAATAAATGAATTCTTGATCTATTTTAAACGTAGAGACAAGTAACTTTATGCGAAGATTCTTGTAACAGTTGTTAAGTTGTACGGCCTTTCATAAATTTACATATTCCTCAGTTTTTGCTCTGGCCTTTTTTATATCCATCGTATGCTTTCATTCGCGTTTGTTTGCACATAATTAAGGATAATTGTAAATTTTAACGTTATAAAATTGTAATCTAGACTGAATTATTCATATATTCTTCAAAGTTTTTTTAAATTTTTTCAATGTTAATCATTGATCATTCGTATAAAGTGAACTATCGTTTAAATTTTTAATTAAGAATAGTTGTTATTGTGAATCGAATATATATTTATTTATATATATGGCTTCATAAGGCTGAAGCTCTAATTAAATATATATACGAACATGTATATAGTATTGTAATGGAGATACAGACCCGATAATTTTCAAATGGCTTTTTTAAGTCGCGTACTATTACTAAATAAATGATACTTTCATAATAAAATCCGGTAAACATTACGTGTGTTTATACAG
Organism: Platyscapa corneri; assembly: GCA_018907185.1. Lineage (NCBI taxonomy): Eukaryota > Metazoa > Arthropoda > Insecta > Hymenoptera > Agaonidae > Platyscapa > Platyscapa corneri. The sequence continues at coordinate 2,496,624 of JACCHW010000026.1, read as the reverse complement.
TCGACCCCGTAACATCAAGCGGATAAGATACGATTCTATATCTGGATTTTACTATGTAACGGCCAGCTATTTTCGTGACATTTTTTCACCATTTTGCTTTAATAATCTTCAACAGAAACTATTACGAACTCTTTTTTTATATTAATAGGCATTTGTCTAATATTTCAGCAGTCTTTTACCGACAAAGTTTTAGGTGCTTGGTATAAATAAAAAAAGCAACGTAGCCGCGTCGTAAAGTGGTGTAAACGCCTCGGTGTCACTCGTCAAAATCCAAGAATCAATGAACTTCGCCAAGTCGAGCCGTCATTTGCCGATAGCGCGTCCGCACATGTACAAAACACGTGTAAATGTGACACATGTGTACTCACTTATACTCTTGGAGAAGTATTCGCCCGCCTCGAAGAAAACTTTTTCAATGCTAACCGACTGTTACACGCTACCTGTACGTATCGGCATTACCCAATATTGGCCAGACTGGAGACTATTCTTCAATTTTTCATTCATTCCTCGATTGATATTTGAACATCATCCAACCATCGATTGCCATTGCTCTATGATTTAATCTCATAGTAACGGGTAATTTGTCAAATAGTTGTTTCAAAATTGCCGACTCATCGTCCCAGACGTGCCAACTAGAATTTTTAGTAAGGCTTTTGATAAAAGCCTCGAGCAAAAGATCAACCCTGTGTTATCTATGTTGTACGCTAAAAGAAAACACGGAAAGCTGCTGCAACACTAATCGAACAAAATGTCCGTCGCTTGGGAAACGCAAATTACCATAGCGCCAAGACTGAACCCTCTTGTGGAAAATCTCCACGGTACACGGCGTTCGATAAGAACATTCTTCGCTTGACAATGCTAATTCAAACAAATTAACAGGTTTATAAATTTTTTGCACGAGTTACCATTAGTCCTACGCCGTGCCAGTGAAAAACTTTCCAAATATATACGCCCAAATCACACGCACGTATATAATAATAATAATAATAATAATAATAATAATTTCATGAAAAGAATTTAATGTAACGCATAATATTAAATTAACGGATAAAAATGTTGGATAAGTTTATATATGTATAATCTTTGAAGTAGCGTCTTAATACGTAACCAAAAGACGGGAAGACGAGCTGCGGTAATATCAAAACATCAAATATACGATTACGTAGTACCATTAGAAGACGATAATATTTTTAAAATGAGGTCTAATTGAAAAAAATGTGAACAATTAATACAACTTATTATTCATCGGTTGATTTGAATCTTTCCTCGCCGAGTGAGTCGAATAATAATTTATACCTCATTATTAACCGTTTATCGAGTACTGAATTTATTTCATTTGTTAATGTCAAAGAATTTAAGCCGAAGAATTGGAAAAATTTATCAAACTACACGTTTGATAATAGATTAGTATTTTCCAGGATAGCCCCAAAACACGGGAATTCAGAGGCGCCCGTCGTGTCCCCGTGCCTTTGTAGCACAATTTGAATACTCAAAATTGCGAGTAGCTCAGGGTGGCGTGATGGAAAGCCCGCGCATTCGTTCGATAATGTAGAAAATAAAGTCTCCACAAAAGGTGGAGCACATTTGTATCGGGGAAAAATATCGGGGCTTTTGAAATCGAAATTGGGTCCAGTAGGTCATCGCACGATCCGAGCTGAATCCCTGCGGCTCAACAAGAATCTTATGATTGATAATCGAATGGCCAGCAGCGGCAGGGGGATTCGCCCAAAATGTACAATTGGAACGAGGGGAATGCTGATGCGCTCCTATAAAAGGCGTGTCGATCAATGATTACGATTTATTGTTCCTCTTCGATAGATGCCGGTTAAACGAGTAAGCTTTTTATTAAATATTGAACTCATTAATGTTCAAATACGGGCTAATCATTCGTATTTCAGCTTATTACGTTACAAAATTTCTGTTCGATCAATCATTGAATTAAAATTTATATATTACATTTGGCCTTATAATTGAAATTTATATTCTATTACTTAACTTTCATATGGATTCCGATCAAGTACTGATAAGCCAATTTAAAATTTTCGAGATTAATATTTCGAAACGCTATTGTCGTTTTCCTTAACGAAAATTCGAATTGAAACTAAAGTATTTAAAAAATTATTACCATCGCAATCCTGCTTTAATTATTAAACGTCCGATCTAGCTTTAATAGAACAATTAATATTTACGTTACATTCCGTTGACTCAGACGAAGACCAATGACATTTAGGGGACGATTTAATGCAAATACGTACGAAAGTAGATCCAAAGATCTACTCGCCCTTAATTAATAATCTGACTAAGCGTTAAAGACAATCAACACGACCACGTCTGCACTCGAACTCAACTGTCTACAATCTCCTTTGTTTTCACGCCTTTCTCCAAGCCGTTTACGGAAAGACGTCGGATCTTCTTGACCCAGCCGCAAACATCCCCGTGCGTCACTTTCTACGTTCGAACGATCTCATTCGACTGGAAATGGTAAAACGTACTTAAGCTCGGCACTAACTCGCCAAATTTTGGCTTTTGCAATCAAGACTTTGTTTTTAGCAAAGCATCGATTAAAGAAACCTTGAATTTCAATAACTTGGCGAAAAATAAATTGCTTCGTATCGAGATTGAAGCTATTAATTTCACGAGTTTTCAATTGTTGCAAAGTGGTTTTTCAAGTACAATACTATGGTTATATTATGCCTATACGTAATATTGTGGGTGTATAAATGTGTTTGTGTATCGTGAAAGTTCAACTAAATCCTCTGCGTTAAAACATCCGTTAAAAGTGTCTTCGCTCAAAAAACGATATCAATATTACATTGTATTTATTATATTAATTAACTAGGCTATAATGTTCGAAACAGTTTAACGTTATTATACGGGGCAACATTTCTGTGCCTACTATTGCTAATATTCCACGAAACGTTGCATAAAAAATTTTTAGAATGTCCAAAATTCCTATATCAATACGCGAGTTAGTTCACATTAATTATTCCGTAATTAGATCGTCAATAAAGCGGAACTTTATTCACATTACTTTTATACTGAAGAAATATCTTTTATAATTGAAATATAAACATTTTCAATCCTTATCAGAAATTTTTCAATAAATTATAATTTTATTTGAACATTTTACAGTTTTGTCTGAAAACTATAAAACAAAAATAAATTCTCGTCTATCTTCGGTCGGCCACATACTAGTTAGATTTAATCAAGCTATAGCGTATCGTAAAGCCATGAGTCAAGATTTTGAGTTTTCCAAATTTAAAGATAAATATTTGAACATCGAAAAGATGTTCTCACGAGTGAAAATTATTTATCACTTTGACAAAATGAAAATATCTGGACTGAATTTAAAATTGCTTATGAAGGTAACTCATCTTAGTTTAATCATTAATTTTCAAATGAAAAAACAATTGACGCAAAGTACTGCTTTTCCATCAGAAAATTAAAAACTGTCGTGTTTTGGATTTCTGGTTTCCTTTTTCAGGTTTATAAAGGCTTACATTTATTTCTCAATGAATTTGAACAACTTAATCAACTACCAAACTATAAAATTAATTAGATTAATTAAATTTGTTAATTATCTATAGTAGTTTATTCAATTCCTCTATGCGTGCGCCCAGAAGTTTTACTTAACAAATATATACGTCATCGTGCAGCGAAAATACGGAAATACTCGAAAAAGAAATAAAAACAGAAATAAAACCTAAAGAACAAAAAGCCAACAAAGAGGAAAAACAACATTAGTGAAGTATGTACAAATGAAGCCCAAAGAGAGTTAATTAACTTTTGTAATGTATACTGTTATATATATTCATACACAAACGTAAAACTAAGTCCATAACTGAATTGAAGAGATACTTATATTGGAGAATTTCGGATTAATCATTATTTGTAACAAATATAATATGGCAATATCTTATTTCCCGAATAATAATAATTACTCTACAATCATAATTTCGTAAACATAGTCATTTCATTAATTAAATGATATTTAATATGAAATATTTTTTAATTGTGTAATAAATTAGAATCTTATAATTTTATAAAAGCATCAGAAAGTATACTTGATGTTTCATATTGTCATAATTGAGAATAAATATGAAGCAGTTGAAAGGCAAGTATTTCAAATAATTCGTTTAAACTTTTTTTCATAACTAGATACTGAGTAAACATCATCTTTTAATTAAAATAAAAAATAAATGAGCAGCTCTGTATTATTCTAAATAACAAGGCCATAGATTATTTTTATAATACGTACCTGTGTTGATACCTAATTTACAAAATATATAAGATACAAGATACCAGGAATGAGTAAACAGACATAATCAATATGCAGAATAACCAAAAACGAAGGCGATTCGCTTATGAAATAGTATCTGTTAATATTCCGTATTTTATATTCTCTACATTTCAATACGTATAATAGACTTATACCTTATATACAAAAAATAATAAATAATAATTTCTCAAAACTTGACACGAGAAGATGTTAACATTTTTAATCCGATCCGAATTATAACGAATAGATGCATAAGATACCAAAGATATTGAAAAATAATATCGCAATCGAAAAAAAATACTTTCAAAGGATGTTATTAAAATTTATAAAAATAAAGATCAATAAAGCAAAGTTTATAAATATGTAAATGTGTGGTCAGATACTACGAGTACTCGAAGGCTTATTGTTCGAACTTGTTTGTGCACAACTTCTTTTTTAAAAATAATATTGCAATTGATTAATTAAAAAATTTGAGTGTCTCGGACTGAAATCAATAAAAAATAAAAATAAATTAAATAAAATAAAAGCTTGTGCAGACCAAATAATACTAAGAGTTAAGGAAGATGTTGTAGATGTGTATTAAATTTACGCAAACACATTCAACGGTTCAGTCAACTCAACATGGTCCAAGCGAAAATTCGATACGAGGATAAAAATAAAGTAAATATCAATAATTAATCAACTTATTTATTTTCTATTCGCTTCGTTCTCTTTTCCTTTTTCTCGCCCAGTATCTCTACATTCTTACATTTATTTATCTCTTGTTTTTCTGTATAGAGTTCCGGAAGTACGAGTGTTGTGTTAGTGTTGTGAAGAACTTTAGTGGTTGCGTATGTTTGCGTTTACAAGAAAAGTACATAGAAAGGTCTTGTTTAGACTTGCTATTTCAAAAGATTAATAATAAGTTCATCTAAAACATTGATTCATCTCGACACATTCCACCATTTGTAACGCTATTTTTAAGAAGTAACCGTTTCTCGTTCTCCACTGAATTTTTTGTTTTTTCAATCACGCAGCTCTATATTTATTTTCGTTAAGAGATGAATATATTAATGATTAAAAAAACAGAAAACTGAAGCTAATTTTCTAAATGATACAATAAACTTAAAAAAAATGTTAAAGAAAACGAGGTTAAGAAATTTTTAACTTTTTTAATTTGAATCTTGTTAAGTTTGATAAAACACGCATATAACGAAAATGACTTCTCGTTTATTATTAATATTTAAATAAAAAAAATTCAATTAGCTTCTTTAATCTTTATATTCTTGAAAATTATTTACTGTTTTTTAGATTGAATAATAAAGATAATTGCTTTTAGCGGTAAAGCGTACCTACTAAATAATATTGCAGCACAATGAAATGCATTTTGCAGGGTATAAACTTAGCAATCTTGTTAAATCGTTAAAAGATAGTTATATATGTATTATTAAATCCCAAAAACTACTGTAATTTTTTTTTGTATTAATTTTTAATTAACATTAGCATTTTTTAATCATAAGAAAATATAAAATTATGAAAAAATTGGATTAAGTCTTACACACAATCTTATTGTTTCATTTTCATAGATAATCTAGATTCAAATCTAAAATTACAGTTTACAGAAGAATTCATATAAAAAATTTCTTTACTTTTTTCTTACATGAAATTTTTTGTCATAAATATTTTTACTTTAAATATTAAAATGAAATCAACTATTTTCACATTTAATTGGAAAAATTAAAATATTTTAAATATCTTATTAATTCGAAAAAAATCATTTGTTTCGTGACAGAAAAAATATTTGTCAAATAGAAACTAAAAGAAAATTAAGCAAACTATCTATATGTTTAAAATTAAATTAAATTTTTCTAGAAATTAGTAAATTTAATTCAATTACAGCTTTGCTAATGCACACTATTAATTGATATGCTATTTTAATAACGAAACTCTATTTCTGCTGAACTACACGAACAATGAAAAATTTAATTAATAAGAATACGCTGGTGTAAAATTAATATAAAATATAAAAATAATAATAACAAATTTTATACATGAGTGAGTGTAATATTTTATGTACACGAATTCAAAGTTCAATTATTATTAATTCATAATGAAATTGAATGTTCTTTCAAAACTAGCATTTCTATTAACATTATACACATTTAGTAATAGAAGGTTATCTAGTTTTGTACGCTTGATAATACACAACATTTTTTACTTAAGACTTCGTATAAATAATAAATAAAAAATTAGATTATGTGCAAATATTTAAAAAAATCTTTGTAATTAATCGCCCGATTTACATAATCCAAAAGCTGCAAATCCTAAAATAACTCAAACTCAGAATTTTCTTGCTGAAAAGATGTCGAGAAATTATAAAAACTATTGAATTCAACAGACAAATATAAAGAATCAGTAAACTCTATGATTTTGTTTCCAAATTTAATTTAGTTAATATTTGCAAATTATGAGATATTATGAAAATTTTTTTATTTTACTTTATTTTATGATTGATCGCATTTGTTGTCGCCTTAAAACCGCATGTGTAATTAAAATTTATGAAACTCCTATACTTATGATTAACTTACCTATATTTTATATCACAGCACATTCAACTGTACATTTATTATTATTATCTATAAAATTAAATCTAAATAAACGCTCAAATGAAAAAATTATTGAATTTTTAGTTTCAAATTTTGATCAAATCTTTTTACCAATTCATCATTTCCTTTATCGTAAATAAAATTAATTAACAACTAAATCTAAGCTTTTCATGGATTTGTATCTATAAATAATAATAAATTAAAAAAAGATAAACGAAAATATATTTGTAAAAGATAAAACGTAAAGTATATGTCTAAATTAAAAAAATTAAAGGTCAACTAACAAAATAAAACCAAATTTGTATAAAATAAATATGATATAAACTAAATCGGCATGAATTATTATCCGACTTTTAATTTACTTTGTAAATTAAAACCACTTTTAAAAAAATATTTACTTCTATTTTGTACATATAAATTCTAATCTTTGATTTTTTACCCAAAAATAATGAAGTTATTGAAATATTCAGCCTATTCTTTTCTGCATAAGGGAAAAGACTTTTAAAAAATTTATATTAAAAAAGCATCGAATTACCAAAGCCATTTTCATGCATTATTTATATACATTTTTAATAAAAATTCAAATTTTCAAAAACATGCTTACGTACATAGTTTCATGACGTAAATTCAATGATTTCTCTTATTAGAATTATTATTTTTAAATAAATGGATTTTTTATTTTTTTAAATAAAAATAAAATAGCGTGAAAACTAAAAAAGTGAAATTATTTATACTACGTATTATAAAATGTTTACATTAAAAATATTTCCTATGTAACTTGAGTTTGCGACATAACTGGTTTTTTGGCAAATTAAAAGAAATAAATAACAATTGCTTTACAACCAATCATTGTGATGCATATTGCGAAAAGGTAAAGCAATTGTGCACTAAAGCTCGCTTTAACGAAGGATTATGATAATGAGAAAATAGTTAAAATTTTTAGTGTGTCGCATTAATTAATCTTAAAACATAATTTTGTAGAACGCATCTTTGCACGTGGCATTCTTCCCACGAGAAATATATACATAGTGTCTTCTGGGAGAGAGAGGGGAGGGCAGAGAGATGCGTGTGTACGCTTGTCATTCAAAGCACACACCCTTGTCGGTGGGCCTTATATTTTAGGAGTTCGCACTCAGTGCAGTAGTCACTATTCCTCGACGACAATTTGACTTTGAATAATTCATGCTACAGCCCGACTTTGCGGTCGTCGTCATGAATACAAATACACATGTGTACATTGTCAGGCCTCCTATGCATTCGAATGTATCAAACATGCAAAAATGTCCATCAACCCAAAACGCTACGTCACATATCGAAAATCATCCTTACACATAGTATATTCTTTCTGTATTATATATGAAACTAGGTATACCACATGTTATATATGATAAATCGATAAAAATGTAGGAAAGCGTGATCGGAAATATTGAAGGAAATTTACAAGAAAACGTTAGTACATATATATAGTGCATATAGAAGTGCGCGCACACACACTCATCTCGCATAATCCTGGCATATTCTTTGGCAAAACAACTGCCGTATAATCAAGTGATTAAATTGTTTTTGGTGACGAATTATACCTTTTTTATTGTGTAAAATAGTCAACATTCATTAGCGCGTGGACTTGAAAGAAAAAAATTAATATTTTCACATTTCGATAGATATTCCAATTTACTTGAACTGATACTCTTAATTTAAAAGGTATTTACATCTTCAATCTATCGATCTCTTTTACTCCTCCCACTACTCGCTCTTTCTGCCTTTGCCTATGTGGGTAAGTCTCTCTCTCTCTCTCTCTATTTGTCTCTCTTCCTGTTCTTTCCATTTATCTCTTCATTTAGAGTTCAATAAAAAAAGAATAAGAATAGAATCAGATATGTATTTTTAAATCAAATAACTATCAATATTTATATAACAGTTACATAAAATCTTCGTATCATTAAAGTTGATGTCGCGTTTGGAAATTATATTAATTAAACCTTTTTCAAAATAGATGTTTAAAAATGCTTGACATGCACTTTTCCATAACTTTATAAACAACAAATTTTATCATTTTCTTTTAACGTTATTGCCCAAATGGTCTAAAGTAAATTCATTAATGTTCACTGGTAGTTCTTTATTTTAAGTAATCAATATTTTACTAACGAACTCGCAACAACTTTCGCAAAACTACTTTTTTAATGTCTTTGAAACAGCAATAGTGAAATAAAGTTTAGCGTAAACTATCGATCAACGACATGTTTTATTAAGATACATTCTGATTTAGCTTTGAGTATACACTTTTGTTCGATTTTTCCACATTACGCGAAACTTGTATAGCAAAAAAGTGAGCCTTTATGAATAAAATAGCTTTAATCGCACAAGCATTGTTTTTAATTCCAACAGTTTGACTTTTTACGCTATGAAAATCAGCTTGAAAATTGCTTATCCAAAAATAGAAATCGAACAAGCGAAACAAACGAACACCGAAAGTAATTTCCCTGTGAAAACCGATGGTAAATTAGTTATTGTACACGTAAAGAAGGAAGAAACTAGAATGGAGACCAAAACAAAATTCGAGTTCTAAATTAGTTCTCCCTAAATAAAACGAAATCGATTAAACTTCGTTCCCGAGTTTAGGCAGTTCCGGCAGGTAGATCAGTCTTATCATTGTGAAGATATGACAGTAAATCATTTTCCATAAGAAGCACTTACCGCACCGAACTCGATTTAAATATGCGAAAAATCGTCAATTAAATTTAAGTTGGCTTACAACCGGATTAGAAAAAACGACATTGACGTAATTAATTAAATAGCCCGCGCTTCAGGATAAATCCGAGAGCAACGGAGAAAGTGAGAGAATAGTATAACACATATGGAATGAATCCATAACATACGCATGCGCAATGGCTGGAGCCGGCCTCGGAATACTCGCCGCCAATTGATAACGGTATTGAGAGAGGTTAAGACTTATTATAGTTTCCTCAATTTTAAATGGTTTTATCAACTGATTTAAATTCTGCACTATCCCATGAATAGTATTCGTTTCGCTGCTCAGGCCATTTGACAAATCGCCGCATAATGTTTAAATAATAAAATAGTGGCGTACACCACCAGTGACTTCTCGGTATTTCTTTATAATTCAAGTTAAAGCCAGTTTCGTAAAGATGTATTTTGAATTTGCGTTTTCACAAACACAGCGTCAATGCTGCTTCTGCCAAGGTATGAGCGAAGGCGAGAAAAAAAGAGTGAATAACGCTGATCTTTGAAAGTAATTAAATTCAGGAATAAGAGAGATTTTCATTTTCCGTAGGTATTCGAACTCATTTTTAAAAATTTTTAATTCCCAACTGGAAGTCGCTCTGCGTGTTAAAAAAAAGGAAGTAGGAAAAAGTCTCGGAAAAGAAGGCGAAAGCGTAAGCTTGTTATAAATAAAATAGTATAAAAACAGTTACTGAAAAAACAGCGAGTTTAGTCGATGAACTCGCAGCGATTATGCGAAAATAAGGAAATAAGCGTGTTGTGTCAAGCGTCATTCTCGGCTGTTCTTCTCAGTTCAGGAACAGCGCTTGAATGCGAGTGAGAGAGAAAGCTCGCACTGTGCGTACGTGTGCGTGCATTCAATATACTTACGGTTTGTCGGGCTGAGACCTGCGTGCCATCTGCTCCGCCTTCTGTATCTCCTCTGCGCGGGTGACACTTTTCGTCCTCCTCAATCTCATTCCCGAGCTTTCGTGTTCACCGCTGCCCGTCATCTTCGCTACCACGAACTCCCGGGGAATCTGCGATTGACACGCACTTGTTAAGACGTACAACAATAAGCGGAACACACGGGCAAGGCCGCAAGGGCGATCGTGACTCGTGTATTTCTGTGTTTCCCGGCTCGAAAATCACAAGTGAGGGAGAAGATGAGAAAGAGCGGGAGAGCGCGCGGTTATTGTGTGAGAAACATGAGGCACTGTAGACTGTCTACTGTGAGTTTATAGGTTAGGAGTCGTGGAGCGCTGCACGTAATACACACATCCTCATAAAATGCTCGCGTGTGTAGATGTGTGTACACTTGCGCTAAAATTGATGCTTCTCGTAAATTTACACTGTTTTTTCCGAAGATAACTATGTTAAATGCAATTATTACAAATGTTAATATGCCATATATGGATAATATGCATGTACGTTTTTATCTCTTAATACTTTTGAAGATAATTAGCTCATTTATAAAAGTATTCCAAAACACTGAAAATTGTATTGTATATAATAATCGCTGTTTAACATTGAAGAATTTAATTTTAAGCTATGAGACAACGATTAAAAAGATAAATAATATTAATTAATGGGTTAAAACATGCTAATTCAAATTATTAATCGCGTGAGAATTATTAATTATACCAGTTGTAGCAGTCGCATTTGTTGCTATTTTTTAAACAATTTTTGCAGTATTTTAGAAAATAGATTAATTTAACGCTCGAAATTTTTTTAAAGTTTCTTTTTTTCTTGCAAAATTTTATATAATTCATGCAACCACAAAAAATTATTACTTATTTCCTAAAGGGGTCAGCTGTTTAATGTGTGTTTTAACAAATAAATAGTGAAACCTTGACGAGATAGAGATAGCGATACACGGCATCCTCTCAACATACTATAAATTAATATTTAATATCAAGTTAAAAAGTCTGCAGATAAAAGTAATATCTATGCCTATTAAAAGAATTAATAAAGAAGATTAGATTGAGGAATAATAACGCTATAGACGGTAAAAAGAATAATTATGATAGATGATTAGGCTGATCGACACACATGCACGTCGATTGCAAAAAAATTGTCTCGATTCTCGAGTCGCATTAAGATTTGTTAATTATTTATTCAGGAAAACGTTAGGAGTAATGAGCAAAAAATGTATATAATATGAATGAATGATCACGTAGATACTCGCAAGGTCTAAGATTCGTAAAGAGAGGCGAGTTTAAAGTTTAATTGGCCGATAGACGTGTCGTTAAGTTGCAAAAATAAGAACAAAACTCTTACCTCGATGTCAATGTTCTCTCGGTAGCTTTCATAAATAAAAAGCTGTCCTCGTAAAGCTACAATTTACAACGATAAATTTGGATCTTTAGTCGAAAAATAATGCAACATTGGTGATTTGTAAAATTAGTTGAAAAATATCCGCTCGTAAATCAACGAATTTATTAAATCAAAATCCACATTTCTAGTTATTTTAATAAACGAGCTTGTAAAAATCATTCGTATCGACTGGAAAGATTGTTGAAATAGACATGCGTCGTATTCAAATGGTGTGCGTAAGACTCGGAAAGTCGTTAAAAGTATACACGAAAATAAGTTTATCAGGCATTCGTCAATTTCTCAATTGCCATTGGATGACATTTTCAACAAAATATAAGTTAGCGAGCGGCAAAGAATTGATTAAAAAATAATGTCTTCTCGAAGAGCACATCGATTATGAAAGCGAGATCCCGCTCGAGCACGTTAACAAATTAGTTGGTCACTGCACGCAGTCGCACACACACACACACACACCCGCACCCAAACCAACACACAAACGCGCGAGGGCGCGCGTCCTCCTTCCTTATACTAGGGTACACCCCCGCGGGATTAATCGACGCACCGTACGCTCGAGCGCCGTTGCATAATCGATCGCTAGCCGTGGAGCATTTTTGGAAGGCTATACGGGGGCCACACACAATGTGACGCACCTGCGAGATTTACCGCGCTAATAATGATCGTCTCGAGAGACGCGAGTGTAACACGGCGTATCCACGCCGCCGAATCGCTCGACCACAACTGGATCGCGTATGCTCACGTTCACGTTCTTCCGCTTAAACTCACGCATGTACGTAAGCGCTCGGTAGATAAGGATGCAGCGATAGCCATCCAGCGATTATGTGGCACGATTATGCGACGACGCAGTTCTTCGAGTTGTATGGAGTTGTATGTACGCGCCGCGAATCGAAATATTGATAGTGAATCTGCGGAATTCGAGAGATACTGTGGATCATGAACTTTGTAGTCTCAATTAAGTCGTTTAACCCGAGTAGTCTTCTCAAACAATATCAAACTTGTATTTTATCAGCGCAGCGATTTCTTTCGATTTCTTAATGCCTCCGGTTATGCACAACTGGCCCTTTCTCTTTATTTGCGCACGTAGTTTGTTAACCGTTCGTGGCCGCTCTTGCACGCTATTACAACATTCCTTACGGCCGAACCATTTTTTCGCTTGATAAAACAATATCGCGCGTAATCGATAATCGCAAAATAAACACTTTTACTCGCGCTAAGCTCGCACGATATATATCATTGATTCTCTCGCTCGACCGTCCCAGATTAAAATATAATAAGTAGCAATTTAAGTATAAAACTTTGCTATAAAATGGTTTTACTTGTTTCAGGAGATCAGCAAGATTAAACACCGGTTAAAGCTTAACAATTCATAGTCGCTTCTGCAAAATCCATCTTCTGCTCTGCCTCGCTTTATTTTCAAAATTATGTAATATTAATAGTTTGATTAGGTGAGGGGCAAAAAGTGTGTTATAAATTGTCGGTGAGTCGAAAAAACGTTGTAGTTGTGCAACTTGTGTAACAAAAACAACCGAATATTCATCCGCGTTGCGTCAGTGGAGCCTATATTAAATAATATTTATTTGGAAATCAAATCGCGCGAATCAAATTATTTTATTGGAGCGCTTATTTCCCAAATAGCGCTGCCTGCCAAAATCAAGCGAGACTTTTAATTTCGAATTGCTTATAAAATTACGTAACGCTCGAGATCTAAACCTATACTATTGCCGCTCCAATTAAAAAGTTAAAAACAATATTTAACACTTTCATTTTTCGCAAACTACTAATTTATTGCATTCGCCTAAATCCAGAATTTCGTTACGTCGCTCACTTTATGCGATCCGACAAATAACCGACACTGGACTAACAAGTGCTGAATTTCTAGAATAATTTTATATAATACTATCCGTGTATTGTACTTACCGATCTATTATCTCGAGCTAATGTATTCACTGATATTATTTTTCTCTCCAGATTAAAACTAACGAGAAGAAAGTTCGCTGTTGCCTCTGCCTCTGTGTCTCTACTCGCTCGGCTTACAACTTTCCTGCGGTTTTCGCATGCAATACTAGTGTTTATGTGTAAAACACATAAAGAGAAAAGCAACGCCGGTAGAAAGAGAGAGAGTGCGTGATTGAAAAAGTAGAAGGCAGTTTTGCCGCGGGGAGTGGGAAAGAGGAAGGGAAGTTCTCGTGTTGAAAGCCTCGGATCATTAACGGCCATCAACTAAATCAATCATAAACACATAAATATTACGATATTTGTTATGAAATTGAAACATGCAGCGATCGCAATAATATAATAAACAATGGTTGAATAATTCGTTGAATAATTTATCTCGATGTTCTCGAAAATTTAACAAAACTTTAAGATAAATAATTGCTTCGAAATAAATTTATAAATAAATTAAAGACGTGTAAACGGTATAAACGTGTAGCGTTGATACGTTGTACCTGCATTGAGGATTACTCGTTAAAGTTATCAGATTGTTAAAAATATTATTATCTATTTTACTTTCGCAGTAAATACAAATTACATCAACACGCATATGATTGCTTTAAAGTGAATGTGAATGTAGTGAGCGCGCACAGATAAAAATAAGAACGTGCAACTCAAAAACTGTTTTAATAAACTGTATTATTAGATTGATTATTTTATAAAAGTTTTAATATTTTTGCGCGGACTTTCGTAATCTTTTTAAAATAAAGAGAGTGCAAAGCAGTCGAAGCATACTAATTAAAATTTAATTTTAGTTTTAATTTTAAAGGATCAATTAGCATGCATATCAGGTATGAATGTTTAAATAATCTAATCTTGCAAGATGATTTACGAAATAACCGAATAATCTTATGAGAGCTTACAAAGTAGTTTTTTATATTCTTTCTGCGCAGATCATTTAATATTCAAACGTTAAAATTTCGCGATCGTGTTTTTGCCGTGCAGTATTTTAAAGGAATTTAAAAAAAAAAGCTCAAAGTTTAAGCAAAATTCAAAATCACTATCATATTAATTCGAGAATACATTAACTCGAACTTATCAACAATATAAAATTAATGGCTTCGGAAATAATATTCGATAATAATCTTTAGCTGCATGTTAAGTAATAAGTAATAGCGTTGAAAATGTTTTTTACGACTGAGTAATGTAGTTTTTACGATTTTGAGACTTTTCGCAATAACAATAACGATAAATAATACAAATATAATACAAATAATCGCCGAAAATTTTAATTCCGATAAATTTTTATTTATATAAATAAAATTTATGGCTATTAGTTAAGATGGAAATAGTTTGCTAATTGCGTTTTAAACTGGTTTTAAGTACCTGCTTCAGGCTACGCATCAATTAAATAACTAAATTTTGTAAATTTTAATTTAAGATATTACCATTTTAATTTTATTAGAGAGGTATTACTTTATAGTAATAAGTAATTATTAAGCGCGCCATCTTATCGATCTAATAACTTTTCCATTTTTAATTATCTTTTAATTTTATTTAGTATTGATTAATTTTTCAAACTTCAACAATATTTTCAATACTCCGTATTTGTTTATTCTTTGAAATAATCCAAGAATCTGCTTATCGAGTTCAAAAAGGCCTCCATTTATTGGATTTACCAAGAATTTATTCGCAATTTTAATCAAAGTGCGAACTTTCATTAAACGCGTCATTGAAATAGTTACACGCAAACGTTGGTCGAAAGGTGATAAACGCGGTAATTGTAATTTTTTTATAAAAGCCAAGCCTTTGAAATTATCCTTCTTTATTATCCTCAATTTCGCCGTTTCTTATGGATATTTTGCTTTATTGAGACAGTTAAATATGGCGTCAAGAATACGTCGGTACTGGCAGTTGAGTTGTGAAGGCATTATGGACAATATAAAATTGTATCTCAGTCGGATGATATCAGCAGATGTTGTCTAAGATAAGTACATTAAACTTCCCTCGTTGGTAATTAGGTCATACTGGCTTATGAAGTTTCGCTGCCGTATTCTCAGATATGTCATTTCTAGAATGGCTTGTTACTCTAACAATGGACTACGAGTTTCGAAGCAGCAATTGCATCTTCCTGTACGTTCGTCCTTGTCCTTGAAGATCTATATCTTTAACTTTAGAACGTCAAGCTCAGCTCCGTGCCGGCGGTAACTTTGTATAAACAGTACCTCGGATCGGACGATACGCTACCACCATTTTATGACTCTTGCTCAATACGTCATCTGCGTATCCATTACACAGCGTTCGTGTGCGGACGCGTGAATGCACACACGTGCACGAGAAAATTCTAAATATGCAACAACGTCTTTTTCCGTCGCCACTGCGCGGTAAAACACTTGCATTGAAAATTAAAAACACTCGTCATCGCCTCTACTGATTTATGAACGAAAGATTTTATTATCAGTAGAAACGTAAAATTTTACTCGTTACGGCGCATAGACAATGCTACTTATGTCGAGCATGTTTAACCTCCAAGTGCATCTACTGATGAAAGAAACGCGACTAATTAAAGCGCAAAACAGATTCAACGTGCCGATGATTCATCCTGTTCAAGGGATCCTGCCGTCGCTGTAATGACACGTAATCAACTGACCGTCCTGGAAACGGAGCCGGTCTGTTTCATTTAGTTTTAAGAGACAACATTACACGAAATATCGACAGTTGCTGCGAGACTACTAAAACATAATACACGTATTAGATACTTGTACAGGATATTACATGCCAGTTTAAACGGGAAATTTCATGATGTACTGTTTACTCGGACACTTTTCGTAATGACTTTAACCCTCGATAGGTTAGCTTATGCCGATGCATCCCGTTAAATCTAGAGTCTGTTATTTCCCTTTGTAATTTATATCCTTATGTCATCGAGAAATTCATTTTTTTCTTTTATTGTAAAGTGGCATTTTTGTGACGATACAAGTCATACACGAATCAAAAAAGTATTGTGTATCTTTGCCGGGAAAGAGGCTTTTAGCTTTGAAATAGATTGAAAACGAGAAAATTGAAACGTATGTTTTATTTGAAACGAGTAAAATTCGTAAAATCTAAGTAATTCCGAATAGATTATTAGGAACTTAAAAGTTAACCGTGATAATACGTTTTGTCGTAATTAAGTAGTAGGTTGAAAATTATTGAATTCGCTTACAAGGAAGTATTTTAAGATACCTCGACTTGACGATTCAACGTTAATAAATACTTATCTGCACAATAAATATTAAATTAAATTTAAGGTTCTGGTGAAGAATTTTTATATCCCATGAATCTGTATGAAACGAAAAACTCTCCGGTAAACACAACGTTAAACGTGCTTAATATTTTAAGCGGATTATCATTTTGTCGCATTTTGAAAAAAGTTACGATTTTAAATGAATATCATGGTGGTGCGTGAAATTAAGCATTAAAAATAAAGCAGCCGTCGTCGAGCTTAGAGCAAAACTCGGTATAGATTCGACTAATAAAACGAAAACAAGTAAACGCGAATAGCAAAATTATGTAGAAACAATAAAAAATTCTATTATCTCGAGCCACAAAAGAGGCTTTTAAAAGATTAACTTTAAAAAAATGGGGTTTTATTAACGATGTTGAAACATGTTATCGACAATGTTCAATGGAATTTACGAGGTGCATTAAACTTCCTACCGCAGTAATATGCAACGAGATTAGTCTATCATCGCACGAACGCTCGGACAGTTTCCGATCTTTGCCAAGCTTTATCAGGAACTTCTCTCGTTTTCGGGATGAGATTTTCATGCTTTGGAATGAACCTCTGATGCGGAATGAAGATAGCGGGATGGCGTATGAAAAACTCGCATGGTTACATGAATCTTGACCTATGATCATTTTTATTATCATGGTTTTCTATGTCAAGAGTCCACGAAAGGAACATAAATCTGTGGAACAAATGCGGCGATTATTCTTATCGGATCGCAATTTATTATTAGCTATGCACTTGAAAACCGCGTTTGTTATAAAAAATTAAATGATAAGAATGACGGTTTGTTAAAGAAAATTAAATCTTTATTATACGGTAAATCGTTATTTTTTAAACGTGGCAACTTACCAATAGATCGGCTCTGCTATAAACTATAATTCACATTAGTGAATATTTTATAATTGTAAATAGCTAATGATTTTTTTCTTTTTACTTAAAAATACTACTGATACTACTACTACTACTACTACCACTAATATTATTATTATTATTATTCAAGTGGTAATTCTACGCGAATAAATAATACCGCTTTTTATTATTGAGCTGTTCCTAAATATTTAGATAGATACCAGCATATCGAATGTGTTTTGAACGAAAATATATTGCAAATAACAATGAACTAGATAAATATCCTCTAATTTTGCTTTTGATACAAAATCAAAAAATTATCCACGCTTTGCCTACATTACTTATAATATTTCAACAGCAGAACATTCGAAAGATATTTTCGTAATAAATTAACAAACTATAATTTGAATAAATATAAAAACCTTTACGTGCAAAACAGAAAAAATGTATCCATATGAAAATTAAAATTGACGAATAACGTTAATAATGAACCGGTTAAATGGTTTCATTAAATTGTTTAAATTAAACTTTATTACATTTGATTTCGTACAGAAATAGTGCTCTGCTTGTAATGCTTAAAATCATATTTGCATTGTTAACAGTTACACTTTACGTTGAAGCTGGAACGTAAGTGCGTCGTAAAAAATAAATGTGTTTATTTTTATGCATATAATAAAGTTGCTTAGTGATTTGCGAAAAGCGCGAAGCACATTGAAATTACTCAAACTTCTTTTCTTCTGAGTTTTTTACATCGAATAGAAGCATTACCCTTCGCAGTTTTCTTCTTTTTTTTCTTGCTAAGGATTATTAATCCGGCTATCAGTCTTCTGCTAGACAGTAAATCATCACTTTTTTACTGTAAATTGTACTATTCTTTAAAAATATTAACTAATAAAATTAATAAGGACGATAAAATATGTAAAAAAAAGTGTTCAATGTTATTGTGGAAAATTTTGTTTACTGCAATTTTTATCGAGCGACTTTTCATTGTCCTATTATTCTACTTGACGATGTCATATCTTTTGTTTACTTAAATTACCTATTGAAAAAGTGCAGATAAATTAAAGTATACTTAAACTCAACAATTCGGATAATTCCGTATACGTATCGTATAGGCATTGATCACAATAATAATATTAATTAAAAGCTGTTATAGTCATTAACGAGTAAATAAATGATTAAATTGATAAACAAAAAGAGTGAAAGAAAGAAGATAGCGTTGAAAGAGGTTTTCAGGCGCAAGATAATAAAATTTTTCTCAATACTTAACGCAGATTAGTGATGCTTAATTAAATAATGTATTTTACGAAACTAAGGAAACGAACATTGAAAATATATTGTGGGTAGCGCCAGATTCGCGTGCGTGCGAAGTGCAGTCGTCGGTAACTACTCGCATAATAAAACAGAGCCAAATAACAGATAATTTATTTTTCTTTCAGTGTGATCTTAATCGCGAAGTCATTGGAAGTAGCTTTTTTATTCGCTCGAGAAGAGAGTAATGATAATAGTAACAATAGCAAGAGCATTGTTCTACGTTAGGATGAGACGTCAGTTGTGCAAGTCTTACGTGCCCATTCATTGTAACACGCGGATGGGTTTATTATTAATCTTGCAGTTTCATATCGTTGCATAATTGCAGCTGGAAATACCAGTCGCAGAGAAATACAAACAGGGAGAGAGGGAGGTCTGCTATAAAAGAAGGAAAGAAACTAATTTCCCTATATATACGTGGCGAGGGTGGCGAGGGTGGCGAGGGGTTGAGATGGGGGGAGGGAATTAATGTCGCGTGCTGAAGATGGACGACAAGTTGTTCCGCGTGCAGCTTTTTCATGGATCACGTGCCTGCCGGTCGTTAGGATAAAACATGAAAATGTCTCGGTCCGCGTATTGTAAGTGTTTGACGGCTGCTTCTCCCGGAAAGATATCTACGTCGAGTATTTATAGAGACGATGATACAAAAGTCAGGAAGGAAAAAAACGATGCCGGAGTCATGTGCATCGGCTTATATAAAAGAACGCTTTCGAGCTTTACGAGCGATCGTGAAACGGTGTTTCGTGCTTTGTGATATAAATGACGAAAGAATAATGCGCGCGCCAAGCAAGAGTCTGTGAGATGGACATTTTATCGCGTGAGCTGGATATACTCTGAATTATCTCGGAGGTACCGACTTCTTCTCCGCGTCTTTTTATGGTTCTTTTCATTAGCCCGTAAATTCAAATGTCTCGCCCGATAATATTATACGACTATAAAAGACCGCAGCACCGAGGAAAATGATTCGAATGTTACAATTAAACATTTTTCGACAATGGACTTCAATTTTCTAACTGTGTTTTTTATTATCTGTTTGTGCACTCGACTATCCTCGCAGCTTGTTATGAACATTTTAAGACTAGCAATAAGCAGACGAGGCTCTCCCTCTTCCTCTCTCGACTTTCAAACATTTAATTCGACGCTTCGAACGTAAAACGTCGATAAAAACAATTACATTAAAAAGCCTGTAATCTATTATCTTGATTTAACAATCCAATAATCTTCTTTGTCAGTACAAGCCCCTTTCTCCGTAAGCACTCTATGTCGAGGAATATTTTGATATTAAATTATCGAATCCCATATTCGTTTCCGCTAAAGTGATGTTACAGTCGACCGAGACTACTCCATAAAATAATTATAAACTAGAACGTATCGCTCGGTGTCAAAAAATATCAACTCCCACGTACCCGCTTACGATGACGAACATGCACAACTGCAAAATAAAATCGAGACAATCACTCTGCTTTTAAAAGTTGAGCTCGGTTTGAAATTTAATACATCGGTTAAAATACGAAAACAATTTTAGTTTAATTATAGAATTACTTTGAAACTCAGAACTGGAAAATGATCAATCGTCCATGATTTAAATTATATTCGGGAGCAATTTCAGGAAAGATAATGTTCCAATTAAGCGAATCAATATCTAACAGAAATAAAAATGCATCCTAATGCACTTTATGAGCAGTCGTTGAAACCACTTTTAGTTTCATCCTCATTAAAGACATTTCTTGCGTATTTCTCGTATGTATGATTTAAAAAATCGAACAATTTATTTTAATTAAATTTAAAAGAACATTTTAACAATGTATTAAACTTATTTTATATTTGAATTCGACTCATGCCTCTTTGTGTAAAAGCGAGCTTTTACCTATTTGTAGTTGATTAAAGCTCAATTATATAAACAAGTTCGATCAATAATTTTAATATATTGTAATTGCGCCGTTAAACTTTTATACCCGTTAAATGTTGTCGTGATAATATAATTGTTTCTTTACTCGTAATGATTAAACAAACGCACGGAAAACGAAGGCAAGCAAACTTCACTGTTTAGAAAGACAATTAAATGTCTTTACGAATTTTTTATTTGTTGCTATTATTGAATGTAGCATCAACGCAAGTCGAAAGCAATATTTAATTTAAGCGTTTATTTATTAACAACATAAGCATTGGTTAATCATTATTCAAAAAATATTTCGTGATAAATTATTAATGATGAATATGAAACTGATTAATATTTAAATTAAGCAAAAATTGATTTTCAACTGAAAAGTGATACATAGACTATACTATACTACTGCGGCACACTACTTTTATAAATATTCATGAATTTTTTATTAAATTTCTGGCTTCACAACTGTACTTAATAACTATTCATTTTGTCTTCAAAAGCTTTAAAGCACGATAATGTACGTTTTAAATCTTTTAAAGTAGATATATAATTTTATGCATAGAAAAAAAGATTAGTAATGCCTGTGCATCTAGATGGGTGGGTATTTGCAATCAACTATAACTAACCAAAAGAGTTATGATCACTTGTAGTTCGTAAATCTCAAATTATTTCCCCTGTTTTACCTTTTTAGTTTCCGTTTTAATTTCACATACCATTGTGCCTTTGGTACGAAAATTGTAAAGCGGAAAGGCTTTCATTTGGCATTCGAGATTTTTCCGGATAATTATAAGTTTTCTCGGAGTCAATTATAAAGTAGTGCAAAAAATTTGCGATAGCGCTTTATTAATGCAAGAACGACTCGACGACGAGTAAACGTTTAATTTGAAAAGTACGTACCCAATGTTTATGAAATATGAGTCCTTTCGAATAATTAAAACTCAAGTCAAGAACGATATTTAGTCATTTAGCCGGCAGAATGTCGTGACTGCGAATTTTGTTGGTCGCGCACGATCACCAACACGATTATTGGCAAAAAATCTCGTATCCAGAATCAGGAATGATATTGAAAACGGTCGAGGTGTCTTGGAACAGCAGCAACAACGCCCGGACTTTTAGGTCCTATTCATGAAAATGCCTGAGAAAAATTCGCCTCCGTAACAAGAAGTTATTGTTGCCTCGTGCCAGGATCTCTGTTATAGCCTCTTGGCGTACAAGTCATGCATAAATATATAAATGTCGCCGAGGTGAAAATTTTCCTTGAATCACTCTTCACGAAGGATCGGAAAAGACGGAAACTTAATTTAAACGTAGAGAAAACCGCGGGAGCTGGCGCGTCAGCCGCCTCGCACCAACTATGAAATTTCTGTACATGAAATTCATGAAAGTGGTTACGAAGGCGCGCGTGCAAGCAATCGCTGACCCCGCGGCCGCTTCTTCGGAAACTTCCTTCTCGAGCGTCTTTCTGGCTTTCTTTTTAGCCCCGGCGCTGCTGGTCGCACGTCGTCCCTCCACGTCGGCGATGCTGAAGTTTAAAATCCGAGAACGAGACTGGAAAAACTTTGGCAATATTGGTTACGTCGACATCACCACCCTTCGCCTTCCTTCCATTTCTGGCAATGGCAGGAATTCTCGGGAAAGCCACCGCAACGCGAATTATTGGCTGAATGTGTGGAGGCGAGTACAGGTCTCGGGGCACCCGCGCCCGCTCCCGCGTCCTTCGTAAAAGTCGCGGTGGCGGTCGAAATCCACTCGAGTGGAATCGTGGGGTAGATTCGTATTCCGGGTACGCGTGGGCGTTCTTCATTGGATTCGAGGAGACAGTCTGGTCTTTGTTTTCCAGAAGGATGGATTCGATAACGATGATTGTGCGGCATGTAAGAACGACCACAGGTCCCCGAGTGCTGGTGTACCTTCGCATCGATACATATCTCCGGCAACATCTTACTTCTGAGCGAGTACAAATTGAATGCGCTGCGAAACATCGCAGAAGGAAATATGATTTTCCATTTTCCCCACCTTAGGAAACAAGTAATTTTAATCGCGTCTTTTCAGCCGAGCGTCTAGTTTTATCAATAAATAGCCTACCTCTCGATTTAACATATTTATGCGACTGTGGAATCGATTTCTTCTTGCCCAAAAACAATATTCATAATTCATTTTTGTAAGGCTGAATTATTAAGATGCCAAAGATTTATAATAAGTTTTAATCAAATAGCTCAATCAGTGTTGGTAAGTATTGACTTAATATTTTCCATTCTTGCGTACTTTTTGATATTAAAATTTAATTAAAAAAACATCCTAAGCTTAAGACCAAATATTTCATTAAACATTTGTTATTTGTTCGCAGTCTTTTATACGCGAATTTAACTTTCATGTCAATATATTTGCAATATCAATTAATTTGCACGTAAAACTTACTAATATATTTTATTTTTTTAAGGTTTTTGAAAAAATATTTCCGGATCATTGTCGGGTTATTAATCGCAGCAAACAAATATGGCGAACTTTTTCAATTAAAATGAATTTGTAAATTTGAAGGATTAATTCTTTTACAAACAAATATTTTTAAGTTTGTAAAGTTGGAATTCATCAGTGATCCATAGCTCATTAATAAACAAACATACCTAATTTAAATTTAACATTATTGGAATAATAAATGAATTAAAATAATAATGACGTGAGTTTGACTTAGATGAAGTTTGATGAAATTTTATACAGGCGGTGGAAATATTCAAAAAATTAGTTTAAAAAACACAAGCTCCAGCTTAAAACGAAGTCAAGCGCAGTGGCTAATTTTAGTGCAAATTTAAATCGAGTTCCTGAAAGATTGCGTCTTGTTACCGTAACAGCAGCAGCAGTAGCAGCAGAAATAGTAGCGTCAGCAGGGACAACGGAAGAGAACCAAAAGGGGTCAATGCGGTGTTACATTTCAAAAGGACTAGAAAGCTGCCGATACAATCGACCCGAGTTGACGTCTACGCCTACGACTGCCGGTAATTTTGTCTCTCGCATCCATCCTTGGAATCATTAAATAAATTAAGGCAAGCCACCCCCAATGTACGTAGCCCGGCTTCGCAAAGCTTTCCTATTTAACCTCTGAGCCAGTCCAGGAATTCTCGTTCGTTTTTATTTAAAACAAAACAAACCGTGGCAGATGCGCTCGGCTTCACTGACCGCACACACGGGCCATTTTATAACTGTTCCTGCGTAGCTGAAAAAGGGTAGGACAAAAAGAAAAATACCCTACATTTGATGTATTAAAACGAGGATAATATTGGTGTCGCGACACAAAAGAGTAATCGCGCTGAGAAATCGTGGCTGCGGGCACATCTAGATGTATAAGCTTTTCTTTATATTACCTTTACTTCTTTGTTGTTGATGCGTGACCCTTTTTATTAGACTCAATATTATTTTATACGTGAAAGCGCAATAAAATTATCGCAGTAGATCTCCGTAGTTTCTCGCTCGAAATACAATAAAAAAAAGTGAGCGAGTATCGTCGGTTTATCAGATTGAAATGACATTGAAGGCATTTCACTCCGTAAAGTGTCTGCTTAGTTCTATTCAGAGCTTCTGTTCCATTCAAAACGGAAATCGAGTCATCGCAACGATTGTTTTTAAAAAAACGCGACAAACTAATCTGTAAAATCTCTAATGCATTTTACAAGACCCTTGTAAAAATAGCGATTTAGACCAAAGTGATCGTATTTTATGCTTCGGTAGTGCTCGTGGAAATTTGCAGCGTAATTTTTTTATTAGGATCCATCGATGTCAGCTCAGATATATGAATCGCATCGTAAAATTGTTTCCAAAGACCCAAATAAATTGACTATATCGCGCCATCGAATCGTCTCGCGTGGAGGTCATGCATGTATTTTTTATATAAAATGATTTATTCTCGATGCCTTCGACACCCCGACAACTTTCTTACTTCGGATTGTTGACTGTAGCAATAGAATATACACCGGGAACAAGAGATGCCTTTATTTCTATCGTGAAAATGAATATTTTATTGGAGAAATTCCGCGATAAGCTCAAGTTTTACTCGATGTGACAAAATAATTATCTTTATATTTTAATTAGCCGACGTAAGATAAGTGGATGGATATCTAGCTTTTTTTCGACCGCATTTCATTGTGTCTCGTTAACGTTGTTAGAGCTTTGATTGGTTCGGACGTTTTTTCAAATCTACACAAAAAACGTTTATCTGGCTTAAGTTGTCGTTTAATTGTTTACACTCGTCGTTATATTTTCGTTTAGCTTGAGTTTTTACAAGTCCGATGACCAAGAAAACACGATCGAGATAACGAGTATCGTTGCTGCACAAATTTTGTTACTAAAACCGTTGAATATCAATTTAAGCTAATCGTCGAATGCTGCGCGCGAAGGAATTTCGAGGAAGCAATTATCACTATACATTAATATTTTAAATAAACACTTAATAGCTACAATCATAATCTAGTACAATGACTGCTGCCTTTGGAATATTCAATAGACTTATGTGGATTGCGGCAAATCGATAAGCTTCGTAACATACGTGTGCGCTAAAAAGCAATCCATTTAATATCAATAAAATTCAATAAGCGAATTTAGAAACGTGTAATGGAGAATATATTAAGCAGCATAAGTTAGCATTTTTGTAGATGGATTATCAATGTGATATTTTCTTCTATATCCATACGAGATAACATGAGTTATGGTTGTTTTATATCGCGTTTGGCTCATGCATATGTAAGTGCGAGTAGTTGGGAAAAATAAAAATAAAATATGTAAAATCAATAGCAATAAGAGGATAGGTGCGCACGAGTGTTGGCAAAAGCAGGAACAGCATATCCGATGGAATTTTGAAAATTCATCGGTTTGTAGAACGATAGGTGGTGCATCGCTTGCATCGCGCGTTTGCAACCGTGCAACCGTGCAACCGTGCAACTGTGCAAAGCCAGTAGACGCAAATTTCGCACCAGTTTACTCGTAAACACTTACAGATTATAAATTTCCATTTATCGCCATCCTCCCTTGGAGTGTGTCGCTTTTACGGCCGTGTGCGCGTTATCTTACCTCCTGGTCCATAACCCCTTGCGCCAACAGAGAGTAATTAAAATCAAGTTTTTCGAACGATATTGAAATAAAAGCTTTGCACTCTCGATATTAATAGCGCGTCAGCGGCAAATACAGCAAGGAAAACGGGAAATGGGTTTTGCCGAGTTGCCGGCTCACGACATTTGCCGAGCGCAGCCTCCAGCAGCTTAAGGGGTTCACCTACGCGAATTGAGAAGAACGCACACGCGCGCGCGCTCTTACACTGATACAGAGTAGTTGCGCCGGTAGCATGATCCCCGTAAGCCAAGGCTAAGAGGCTATTAGTTAGCTCAGTAGGTACTGTGTGCGACATAACCTCTAAGGCTAACACAGTGCTTACTACCACCACTTGCTTCGGAAGGATTTTGGGTTTGTGCGTGTGTCCGTATTTACGCGCCGGAGGTTGCGATAGTCGATGCGCCGCATCTATTTTAACAAGGAAACTTTACGCTCGATGTGCCCAAAGCGGTAGTAGTCTAAGCGCGACAATGCGTTTACCTCCGTTTAAGCCACCCCCGCGATGCGCTCTTTTTCCTGTATACAAGTCTGTAAAGAACCTGTCCGGAGTCTGAGTTTCAAAAAATTTAAATAATTATCTCAGCAGCGCAGGCCGCTTTTTAGCGCTGCGAGCAAGCGAGTATCCACTATGAAAGGAAGTCCTTATTTATAGTGTTTGTTCAGTCGCTTTGAATGAGTAAACTCCCGGATTTGTCATTTATTTATATTCGTGCATAAATAGGTGTGTGAAATATGTATCTCCAAGGTAATATATTCTTCTCCTGCAAACCGATGGAAATTCAAAGCGGCGCTAAGTCTATTTTATGAATCTTTCCCATTATTTCAAGTCGTCGAATTTCGAAAGACTCGATTAGAAAACGACTGTTGTGAAAATTATTAAAATATCCAGGACTTAGAAGCGCTTTAATTTTAGTTTGTACAACTCCGGAATATTTTGCTCGAATGTAATATAGAAATCGCAATCGTAAATTTTCGAGCAAGAAAGGGGAAAGTACGCTTAATTTTAGCGAATAATTTCTCGATAAAATTAATTATTATTACTCGGTGTAAAATTAAATATTCAGCCACGATTTTGCCGATCCAGACTTCATCGAACAGTAAGTTGACCTCGAACACAAATACGATCCGATTCGACCAAACGTGCACCGCGAACTAAAAATTTAATCAGCTGATCCGATGATGACTGCCTAAGCCGTATAATTTGCTGATTTTGAAATTCTTCAAATTTCGTTTCTCGCGTTATCCGGAAGTGTAAGCGTTGTTATTGGAGATAAATACTTTGATCGTTTTTGCAATTACAATTAGGACGCGTTATTGTATTATCCAATGGAAGCGATAATTTTAACGCGCTTGGCCCACTTTTCGTGCCAATGTCTTTTACGAATTGAAACATCTAAGAGCGGGAATAACGATCCCGCCTTAAATTTTATTAAATTTCAATTAATTTCGCCGGAGAGCAAATCGCGAAATTTAATTTAAATCTAACTCCTTGATTTCATTAGAATCTTGTTCGGTTGGAAGTTTTATAGGTCGAATGGCCGGGGCCCCGTGTTGGCCAACTTCCTTCGAGGGCAGACATAGGGAGCGCGCGTAGGCGTCAGCGCCGCGACGCGCCCAAAGACGGACGCGAAGCTCGGAAACGCTCTCTTTCGCCGGTCGGGAGGGAACGGGAGCGCGAACCGAGATAAGGATAAATTGGAGGTATTATTGGCGAGCGAGAAGCTCTGATGTGTGCCACTGCAGATGCTCTTTACGCTCGATTTATTCGCCGCTCATGCGCTCGCTATAATTTCCAGCGAACGCTAAGTTCCTCTGGCTGTTCGCGCGGAAACATATACCTACACATGCACGGAGACATGCGCTCGCTTTCATTGTGCCGGATTATCGAGCGCGGAATGCATAATGCCCACTTTCTGGCTAACGTACCTCCACCTGAAATCTGGCGGAGGCTAGTCGCTCATCCTATCCTGCAAACCAAACGTGCCGCTGGATCCTCCGAATCTTCGGAAAGGAAATGCGATTAGTATTCAAGGCACGTCCGTTATTAGCTATTCGCGCTCTTGGCTTTCCCAGTCGCGGCCCTGCTATCTCCGCTTATAAACCTGCACTTTGCTCGCGCTAAAACTACGCGAATCAAAGTTGCACTGCTCGGCTGCCCCACTCCCGTATAACGATCGGCCCTTTAAGTAGAAAGCCTTGTGTGTACTCTTCGGCGGGAGTTCGCTCTCGCGCGAGGGATCGGCTGGCGATTCCGAAAGTATAGTCGGAGCCGAGGTGGTATTCAAAGTGGCGACGTTCCTGGAATAACCAAATCAAGGATCCGGCCGTGGATCCCCCGATACTTGTTGCTTTTTTTATTCCTGAACTTGAGCCCGCGGAAGCTGGATCGGCTCCATCAGCTCGAGTTCGCCAAACTTCGATCGGCAAACGAGGCACGCAACTTTTTCGCGTTACGTCCTCCCACTGTTTGCGCATAATCCGACTTGTTCGAGTCCGGATAATCGATACAATTTCTTACGTGCGCTTTCGTTTGACGTTTCATGCGAGCCGCGATTGGAACGCGCACTCGCAGCTTCTTCCGGGATAATCGAATAAATTAAGAAAGGCGTGCGAGATGGAAAAACGCGTTCGGAAAGGTCCGGTAAATATTTCGACTCGCTGTACCTAACTAGAATTAAGCTGGACTCGACGAGTTCGTTCATAACCGCGAACTTATAAGATCGAGAAAATTCGATAAAACATTTTTCAACGTGCGTTAAAAAGTCGCTAAACTTTTAACTACGAGGCACGAATATTGTGATTACTTGTGCGTTAAGTATCAGAATGGTTTTTCAAAACATAAAATATTTCCATCGTTAGCTCTTGAATCGGAACGAGTTGGTGAACGTACACCATCGAACTACAATCGCGGTAGTCTCAATAAAACATTTGCCCCAGCATAAATTAGATTAAGATTTCTGTAAGTTTCGTTACTTAAATTTAAAATTTAACATCGAGTTTTATTTACAGAGGAAGAAAACTTTCCCGGCAGAATTTCACAATTCAGTTCGATCTTCTAAGTCCCTCTATTATGAATTTTCTAATGCTGACCTCGTAGTGTTGGTCGTCCCAAAAACCCTTCGTGTTTCGAATCCTTCGGAAATCAACTTCTATTTGGTAATCCGGATTTCTTATAGAAATTTAATGTGCAAAACTGTAGTCAACATTGTGGAAATTCTGATTTAAACAACGAAAGTGGACAAAAATAATAATAATAATGATAAATCCAGGTCGCTGTCGATGCTATATGCTAACGCGAACATTAATTTAGTTGCATTATAGTCACGTTTTTGTAGATATCATAAGTTTATTACTATTTGTGCCAATTTTTGCCAATTTCACCGAATTCAAAGGGAACGGATAATTTACTATCATTCGCAGGATTATTTTTCGGGCCAGATGAAATAAAATAACAAACTGGTTCAACGATTAAATTCAAAGCTAATGATTCGGATCGTTTTGAGTTTATAATTGATTTTCTACATTTTATTGACTCGACTTTATGTACATTTTATTATTTTCCGAGTAAATTTGCTTTTAAAAAAATCCAACTTTCAAATCAGTCTGGGCTAGCTCGAGTCGTTACAGAACAACGCACGATAATTAGCGCATCATGGTTATAAATTCGCGATTATAAAACCAGTCATAGATTTTTACAAAAACCGAACGCAAAAGACAAAGAGGTCGTTTTGGCAGACGTAGTAAAGCGCCATGAAAAGTCCGCCTGCATTCAGTGCATCAGGAAAGCGGGCCATTGTCGATTGCACTAATTGATCCACGTAAGGTTAATAGGCTTTAACGGCACTCGAGCAAATGTGTGTGGGATACGCTAGACTAGATTCGCTTTTCCCTTAAAATTCGCGTTCGATCAAAATTCGCAAATGCCGCGTGCTTTGCTCCTAAATTTTGGGAAGCAATTTCGCTATCCGTTAAAATTCGTCTAAACATTTTAGTGTCGCTATTTCGATCATCGATTTGAAGGGACTTTTCGTGCCCGAGCTTTTTATTACATCTGTGTACGTGCGTACGCAAATTGCAATCCCTTGATGGACGAAAAAAACTTTTGAAATTATCACTCTCTGCTCTGTAAATTAATATTCTTACCACTTTTATCGGTTCGACGTTCGATGAATATAATTTTGGCAACAGTTTCTGAAATAAACAAAGTCGCCTCGTGATCGCTCTCATTTTGTCCACTGGAAGACTCGCGCGCTGATTCTCATTTAAAAGCTGAAATTTCGTTTTTAAAAAGCGAAGATAATGCAGCGCACTTGTTTTGCACTCTTTTTCTGCACATTCATTATGTAACGGGGACAATAGCCCTCAGCACAATGACAACTCGATACAATGCTGTCCACTCGCTTCCTGTGAAACGGCTGACCGACACGCCATATCTAGTTTTCCGAACAAGATCTTTGATCTTCCGAAGCTGAGCTTCGAATCCGCGATGACGGGCTCGATTATTCATTCCACCGCTGCGCGTTAATAAAGAGTCAGCGTCGAGATACAAGGAAACGTACATCGGTATTCAGCCATTATCGGCTTACAAAAATTCTCCTGGCGCGCGTAAAGCGAGCGTAAATGCGGTTTCGCGAATAAAATAAGCTCGTTGTGAATGAAACATTAAGGTTTGTGGCGCTCGAAGAGTACGACTTGGCATTTTAAACGGGCGAAAGCAGATGGATAGACTTCCTCTTGGCTTTAGCAAAGCTTATGCGCTCTCGAAAAAACTTGAACGGAAATATTTGTCGAGCCAAAAATCCCGGTGGCTGCCGCAATCAACGGTAATTAACGTCGAATTTAGCGCGTCGAGCTGCGAGCTGCCGCAGCGAAAAAAGCTTGCTTGTAAAATCCCCGAAACGAGAAAAAGCAGCCGTTAGTGGCGATGAATGTCAACGGTGAATTAACGCTCCTGTCGACACAATCAACTCCGTTTGTTTGCAATTTTGTCTTTACATCGATGTATTCTTTTTTATGTAAAGCAACAAACATCCTGGAGGGGCCGAATAAGCTTGCGCTGCCACCGGACCGAAATTAAGCACATCGAGCCGCATTAAAAAATCATGAATGCAAATAAAGTTCGGGGCTTTCGGTGACGTTTGCTCGGTGAATTCGCGCACGCCCGGTCGACCGGGCGCGAGTGCAAGTAACGGATTCTAAAATATACCAGACTGTGTCATCATTTGTCGCGCGAAACAGCGACACGCCCAAAGACACTCGATGCTTCGCTTTAATTTTGTGGTTAGCGCTGCGCTGGCTGCTGTTTTTCTGTTTTTCGTTCTAATCGTTGCGCTTTGCAACGACTGCGAGACGCGGTGAAGATGGGAATCGTAGTCTCCTCGCAAGTCCGAGGACGCGGTGCGTTAATTAAGCTAACGTTCGGGCGGATGCACTATGATTCGGCTTGGCGAGTTTCGGAAGCTCGCTGCGTTTATATGCGTTATTCGGAGTCACGAACGTGTGTCACTTGCGCTTCGTATTTTCAACCGAAACGACTGCGCACTCGTTGTACTTGTGTTGCAGATAACGAAACACCATCCAAAATAATTTCTTTCCTTTGTCCTCCGCGCGTTTACCATTTCCCGATCTGCACTTACAATAATCGAGAGTATCTCCTTTTCTTCGCTTGCTCTTCAACGCGTCCAAATCTTTAATTAATTTTATTCATTGCTTTTGGAATACTTTGAGAGGATATCGGCATTAAAAATTTCTTTCCCGTATTTATGAAAGTATTATTACACGCGTATCGATATATTTTATAAATAAAATTGAAGGAAACTCGAATACAGGAGAAGAAACTTTTCAATTACCATGTTTTAGGTGGATTCGTTAACGATGGACTGATGTTTTTATAAAGTCATCTCGGCTTACCCAAGCTGATCGACTCTTTTTTTTAAAAAAACACGCGAATAAATCTCGCTTCTTCGAGTAGGATTTCCCGAACTCTCTCAAAGGGTTTACATAATGTTTTATAGCAATAGAACTTGCATGATCGGTTTTATCGACTTTCTCAAGGCACTTCCGCGTATAGAGGAAAAGTCGTGTTTGCAACAATTTGCACGCAAATGTCTCGAGAGAAAGCCACAAAAGCTCAAAAGCTACTCTGACATCGGCGATCGTAAAGCTGCAAACGCAGACTAAACTACTATACAGTAAATATGAATCATAAAAGAAGCATAAACGTAATTGCTTGCTAATGGGCTTACCATATGTCAAGTATACCGTTCTATGATTGTGTGTACGCAAAGAAGAAAATTCGAAAACTTGGAAAAGAGTAACTTCCTCGTGGACTAATTTTTTATGCGCATAAGGAGCTGAATTTTTTCGACACATAAATAATAACTAAATACACTTTGTCGGTATACGGGCGACGGATTGGTAAATATAAGAGAACGAAAATCGAGGAAAATTGTTCGTGTCATAAACACAAATATGATGGAGCGTTGATGAAAATTTTTACCGCGACGATTTGAGTTGCATTTTCAAATTTTCATAAAATATTGTGCTGACGTTCAAGCTGTTATTATATATAACGTGTTGATTAAGCGACGCTATAATCTACTGTTTTAAACGTAAAATATTGAAGTTTTGATCGTAACGAGCAGAAATGAAAATATAATTTAAGCTGTAACTGATTCTGTCGGTCGAAACGTCGCAACTAAGTGAGTTTTGTAAATTTTTTAAAGTACTGGTCTTCGAAGCTCCGCATAGTAACGTCAAAAACAGTAAAAATCCAAATTCACTTTTTATAGAAAATCTTTATGCATTTGTATATTTATTAGGAGGGGGTATTCTAGACCCGAAAACGCGCGATCGCGCTGCACTGCACAGTTTTAACATATGATTATATGATTGCTCGGCAAGGTGACGGTATCGAACGAAAAAAACGATTCAATTTGACTCCTTAAACGAAAGTTTCGGTATCTTTGAAGTCGGGGAAAATGCTTTTCAAGCGCGTCGGATTTCGTTGTCCTTCCTTGGGCGATTTTGTTATTACTCTATCCGCTCGCTGAAATTCTTCTCTTGATATCAATTGCAAAGAGACGCCAGAAA
Organism: Platyscapa corneri; assembly: GCA_018907185.1. Taxonomy (NCBI): domain Eukaryota; kingdom Metazoa; phylum Arthropoda; class Insecta; order Hymenoptera; family Agaonidae; genus Platyscapa; species Platyscapa corneri. Next base: position 2,463,265 of record JACCHW010000026.1, on the reverse strand, counting down.
ATGCAACAATCGCATCCTAGACCGTGCACACCGAAAGACAAACCATAATTTCTCTTCACTTCGGAATAAAAAGCGTCAATATCCATTCTGAATATCTCTAAACGTAAACCCGTGTCCGTCAAAATATAGATATTTCACTTCATCCATCAATTTTAAAACTGATCCTCGTAATTTTATGCTCGTTCGTCCTTAAATGCACGCGATATCATTTTTCATTCCAATATAAATACAAGTATAAACTTGTTTCAAGCATTGAATAACGGCCAACGATCAATTTATAATTATTATTTATAATTCAGCTAAATGCTTATTATACTTGTATCACTGATACGATACGAGTGTGAATTTCGCAATACTTTTTTTAACGACTGTTAATAGGATATCTTGCATCGGCAGCCGTGCATCGATTCTTATTTCAATCGTAACAGAAAAAAGCGTTGATGATATAAAAGTTGGAGTAAATTTTATGTATATCGTTCGGAAAATTTCGCCTGTTATTGGCACGAAGATTAAATAAAAAAAAAACTAGCTGATGAACTTTCAAAGATAATAAGTTGATTGATCTTTCAATATTGGTTATGGAAATTGGCACGAGTGCTGCTGTAACCTATAAGTTTGAAAGCGAATTATCAAATGGATTTGCGCATCGACGGATGAAAAAAATCATTTCGATGAAATTCGAGAATATTTTTAAAAATCGTAAACACGACAAAAACGGCGTCGCGCAGTAAATTAATGTGCGCGAATACTTAGTAAACATCTAAAGAGCAGGCGCCCTTCCAAAAAGGAATTATTCCAGTGTATAAAACTGTGTTTGCGTAAGTGGGATTTGGATTAATTTCAATAAACGGCTGGACATGCACGTTGCGCGTATTTATATTTGGGCTTTTAGGAGTCGAGAATTTATACGATAATGTAATGGATTACTTAATATATTGCGCAGAAGGACGTCGACGGCGTTCATTTTCGGCGCGGCGCCTCGGTTGAAATTCTAAATTACGGGCAGGTTATTTATAAAATGCCTCATGTTAATAACACGTTAGCCGTTCTTTAAACGCAGTTGCATTTTCCGGATGTAGAGAGCAGCATGCTTGGGCTTTGAGCGCACAAAAAAATGCATGCACTCGACACTTCACGGTTTATGTCCATTCAGTAGGTGCGCCGGAGCCCAGCAGCCCCATTCCGCGATAAATCGAAGTTGCACTCACTCTCGGCGAATGATTTTTCGCATTATGCAGGCAGGTATGTGCGGTGGTGCAAACAGACGCGGAGCAGTGAGAGGCCGCTCAAGTGGCGCACTCGAAAAGTTTTTTAACTTTTTCTTCGTGTACGTGCGTTCGAAAGCAATTTAACCGCTTTCTCGCTTACTCTTGCTTGGCTAGTTGTTGGCGTGGCATTTCATTCTTTAATACGCGTATAATTAATTATTTTATTATTTCTCTCGGGTGGATCTTGAGAATATGGATTGATGTGCACAAACCGTGCGCTCGAACTTTTGCATTTCTAAGTAAACTACTGCTTGAACTTATGCTCTGCACCAGCGATCGAGTATAGAGCGCTACGAAAATTAATATCCGGGTATTTTAAGAACTTATTTCATTACGAATGATAATTAATATATTACGAGGTGTAGAACACATCGCGCATTTATTCTCGATCCAATTGCAAACTAATGCAAACCCTTGAGAGAGGCAGAGAGGGAGAAATTTATCCTTCGGAAATTTAAGCTTTTTTCATTTTAAGTGCTTGTAAGCTATTGCATTACGGTTTTACGAATCAATGGCGATTAAAAATTCCAATAGCTTCGTTTCGACTCCTCACTTATAGAATTAAGTCTATATTATCTGCAGTAATATAAATAACTGGAAGCGCATCGGGAATAATGGAGAAGCTCGAATTAAAGGAACAATAGACTTAAATTTTTTAAATCGGACACGCACAATTCTGCTAATGCTACTTAAACTATAATTTTCGTATCAACCGAAATCAAACTAAATTTTTCCACGAATCAGAACTGCACAATCTGTTTTGCTAGAAATTGTCAAATTTACACCGCAATTAATGTAATAACTACTAATCTAATGAAACCTTTGCCGCTCGTAAATAGTTTAGGGGATAATAAAATTATAAAGGTGTGTTCTCGTATCAGCAACGATTTTTAATGAAAAATTGAGCCCGACGACTTACCGAAGAGTTACCGAATTAAGTGAACAATAATGCACGGCACTTATTGAAAAGGAATAATGAATTTACGATTAATTCGGATTTTTCCATGAATTCGGCTCATCGTAATCCGATGGAAATATCAGCCGTAAATTATAAATGTAAAGCACAGCGTCAAGAGTTTGGCCAAGGTAGTTTCGACGAAAATAAAATTTTGAAACTCTGGGTGACGAGGTTGTAAGAAAGGTGGAAGGCGGTGGGTGTCGGAGCGAACATCTCGAGAATTTCGGAATAACACTAGACGTGGCCCGAGTCCTCGGTGAAAAAAGAGGTGCGTGGGTGGTAAAAGACAGAGTATCTAAATATAACTGAGAAGGAATGAAAAGGGTGGCTTTTACGGGTTCATGAATCGAGAGAGCAGCCACCCTCCGTGCTCTAAAGGAGGATCTTCTTGACCGCTGGTCAACCTTTTTTTAAGGAAAAAAAAGAGAGCGCAAGGATCTCCATCGGAGCTTTTACGGAGTGACGAACATCGTCGCTATGTGTAAACCATGAGCCGGGCCGGCCATCGACGACATTTGCTCGCTTCCTCTCGAACGTATGAAAGTCGAAGGGATCCTTTTACGAGCGCAGAGTTCGAAAAGAGAGAGTATTGTGTGTACGTGTGCGCAAATCTATGTACGTATGCGCGTGGGAGCCTGTACGGCTGCAGCGCTCCTTCTCGCTCTTTACGTTTTCTCTCGTGTTCCGAATCGAAAATTCGCTTTGGAGCCCAACCTACGCCACCTCTTTTCTCTTTTCTCTTTCTCGATCCATTCGCCTCCGCTCCGGCACTACGAGGAAGAGAGAGAGAGAGAGAGAGAAAGGAATGGAGCGTAAGTGGGTAGAGAACTAACTTTTGTACGTGATTTTACCTAAGTAAGTGTGAGCGCAAGTGCTATATGTACGACCTTTTCACTGAATTTAATTTCTTCGAAGGAAGAAAAATTCCGTCTGAGCTGGCACAGTTCGCGGATGTACACAAAGGAGAGAAAAACTATGATAAAATTGAGAGTTTCTTATACAGCGATTATGGCTCTCGGTCTATACGACGCGATGTGACTTTTAATTTATTTCATCCGAGACGAGGTCCTCTTCGCCTATCGCTGCAACATTGACTTTCGGGGCATTATTGCGTTACGCTCACTACTAATAAGCGCGCAAGATGCTCGGCATGGTCTGCAGATTTGCGCAAATTTCTATTGGACAGCAATATTAAAATGCATTTTCTCGAGTTTGCGTGCTCGAAACTTTGTCCATTCAGTTTATAATTTTTCAGTCATATTTTTATCGGTATCGCCGCTGAACCGCCAGCCCCCCAGATTTTTATTTAGTTTAGCGCTCTCGAATTTCCTAGCCGACCCTTTTTAACTTTTTTAACAACCGGCGGAGAGACTAAAACCGATTAGTTTTGCTCTACTTCGATATGAAAAACGTAGCTTGAGCGGATTGTCGTCACTTTTAAACTTAAACAGCTGCTACTTGACGCTCGTGTGTGTGCCCGAACGCGGAAAAGTACAAAATTCTTGGCTCCCCGCTCGTCCAGACAGAAGGCAGACTAGCACCGCAAAGACCCGCGAAACCGTCGTGAAATCCGACAAGCGAATTTAGCGACGACGAGGGCACGCTCGCATCCCTCCGGAGATAGTTTATTTCGACAAGTCCTGTCGTGCGGACACGATACACTCGTGAGCTCGTCAAGCGCGCGCGAACGTAGCGTCCACCACCACCACCACCAGCACGCATGCGGCGGCCAGAGTAATTCTATTTGCGGGCGTCAGTAGGTCAATCAGATTCGAGCATCACCTCGGCTGAATCCCCGAGTCATCTCGTTCACCGACACCCGTGGAATAATCCAATTTGACCCCGAAACTTGCCGTGACGGCAGGTGTGGCCGGGGCTCGGGTATTAGCCAGGAACGTCGTCAGTCTGCGGAGCTCCGCTGTCGAGGGACTAATGGTGTCGTGGCTTATCAATATCCCGAGGATTTCGATAAAGCCGCGCGGCCCGGTGCAGGCACCACTGAAATATGCAGTCGGGGTGCCGGTATCAGCCACTGCAACCGGCTAATCATGTGCTATCTATGCTTAACGGATTGCAGCCTTGTAATCGTTCGCATTAATTTTCCCCAATGCTCGACTCGTGCGCTTTTTTACTGCCCCGAGTCTTCGTTAGAGAAGAATTCCCCGTGTACACAGGGCCGGGGGAGTGCGATCAGTGAAAATAAACGTGATTCGTCGCGGTGCCTTCAAGGTCGTGAATTCTTCAACGACCTCTACGCGCGAGTCCGACGATTTAGCGAAAAGGTTCCGATTAAAAGCGACGCGCGCGCATCTTCAGGAACAAATTGCACCAGCGTTAAGCTCCGCATCTCCGATTGAAATTTCGTCAAACATCTCTCTAAAAGAATTATTAAAACTAACCTAACTGCCAAGTATTACGAGCAAGATGGCACTTCCAAGGTCGCCCTCGTAAAATTTGAGTCTCCGACAGGGAAGGAGAGCACTCGAGCGAATTTGAAGTAATATTACGTTGTAATTATCGATTAAATTTATATCGCCATTTTAAAAGTAGCTTACATCCGGTTGAAGGCAATAAAATACCCCGCAATCGCTGTATTTCATTGTAAATACCAGAGAGCGTTCATTAGCAGTCGCGCTGTGGAGAAGAACAGTGGATCCGTGATCATTGGAAACTCCGTCGATATTCAGCCACGCATTCGCGAATTAGGCTCGCGGATAGATCGGCCGATAACACGGCACGGCACGGCATCGAATTCAATCCCTCGTGTCTCCGCAGCTGGGAAATTGTCTCTCGAGCGGCCGCTTGGCGTTGGATCAGGGCTGTTCGCACGCCACTTTGAAATCGGCGGTGCGTAGGATCGATTTCGCCTGTAGCGGTTTCGTCAGCCTACACGTGCACTAGGATGCTCGCAAACCCGAACCGAGCGCTCGCAAAATTTCAACAACCATTGCCTGTTTCGCGTACTTTGGCTCTGTTTGTCGGCTGCACGAGAGGCGTTTCTTTGATAATTACGCGTTTCGTTTCCAAGTTCCTAGTTTTCTAAATTCTCACCGCAGCTGTAATCGACGAGTTTTGTTTCATCCGCGTCTCGACGATATTTTTATTCTTCCATTCTGGTCCACCGTGTTCGGTTTGTGGCAAAAGTCCCATTTTGAAAGGTGCGTCTGTCGCGTCGAAGGAAAACAGTGATCGCGCAGGAGCAAATTAGGTAAATGAAAAGGACGCTGGAGGAAAATTATTAATTTCTCGGACGCGAATTACCCAGCAGCTGGTATTGCATGCGCCGGTGCATTATTGTGATGCAAGATCCATTTGTTTTCCGTGAAAAATGGTAGCTGCTTTTACTTGAATTTTTTCTTAAACTTTCTTTCCAACTTTCCTACGGTATTTAATTTATACATTTTGTTTTTGAAGAATTAACTTGTAATTTATTACTCGCGAATTCGAAAAAGTAAAATTATACCTGCTGCTATCGCAATAATGCACCTGTGCACAAAATGCTTATTGTCAAATACTTTTTAATAAGGAAATAAATAATAGCGTTCGAAAATTCTTATTGATTTAATGCTCTTCTGCACATAGTACCGTGGCTGAAAGTTACTTTACCTTAAAAATGCACAGCGAGATGATGACAAGTACGTAGTATGACGCAAAGTAAACTTATTGCGCTCGAAATAGCGCAAGTTTTGAAAATTTTATTACAAATAAAATACGATAATTATTTTTTGACATCGACAACGCGTCATCACTAGTTCGTGATACTCAAACTCGTAACTCCAGGTTCAAGAAGCAAAATGAAAATAAAAAAATTAATTGGAAAAATATGCTTCAACCGTTAGAGAACATCAAGAATGATGGAATCGAATCTATTGATTTTTCCAATTTAACGTGAAAACGTGATAATTTTATTTAAGATTATAACGCGGGTTTATTATTTGTATTTTAATTTTTAAAAACACACGATTCAAGATTAGAATTAAACTTAAATCACATTTCACATGACACGCTGAAATTGTAATATTTATATTAAATAATAGATGATTAAATAAAATAGAACACAAGTTTCTTCAACTAAATTTACTCTTTATTCAAAATAGACGATTGAAAAGCTTCATAATAGTTATTTCTTTGCGATAATCTAATGGTTAATTTACTTTTAATATACTTAATAATACATACTAATAAATTAATTATTTTAAAAAGTTTTATCTTTTTTCTCTCAAATTTCATTTTAGTCGTAGATACGTAGTATTTTAAGTATCCTATAAAACAAAACAAAATATGATGAAATTATACAAAAAAAGTAAGAAAAGCTTGTAGAGCAATATATGTATTATTAAAAAATTTTTACATACGCCTCTACATGACTCGTCCGAATTAAATCGGTATTTGAAATGATACATTCATTAGCATATACGTATGTACATGTGTGTGTTAAAATAGTAGCAGACTTATAACATTTATTATTTTAATCAACAATATGTTTTAGGAAAAAAATTTAAATTCTTGCTTTTGGTGTTGTATTAAAAGTGTATCAATAATCTTTAATGCAGAATTGCTACTGCTACAATGAAAACTAGAACTTTCTTGTGGTAATTTTATACTTTTATCGATAAAGTATCTTACAAAATTAATAGAAATTTCGATTTCTATTTATTAAAAATAGTTTCGTAGTAGTAATATATAATAATTTATAAGAACTATGCATTATAAATTTATAAAACTATCGTTTTAACTACTTAGGATGTAAGACAATTTGCTAACAATGCGTTGATATATGATAGCATAAATAACCATATATAACGAATTTCTTAATCTTTCTTCTTCTATTACGAAAAAAAGATTAATTTTTGTATTAATGTAATAACAACAAACCTTATAGAGGGATTTAAATTTGCTAGGGATCGTTTTATTTTGAATTAATATTCCTAGTAAATATTAAAACATTAATACTTTTTAGATAAAAGCCATGTGGTATGAAATGATACATAATATTATTTCCATATAATTATGATAACAGTTATAAATTTTATTGTATTGTTTTCGATACTATTTAACTTACAAATTAGAAAAATCCTTTGGAATCTGTAAAGTTATAATGGAGGATAGTAATGGGAAAAACGATATCGTGAGTTTCTTAGATACAACATTACTCATTTAAATTTTCACAATCTTAAAATTAGTGCGCAATACATTAGTCACGAATAGCACACGTTATTTTTACAAATAATCAATATTTGTCGTTTATTTTCACACGAATTGTAAAGTTTAATTCGATCTTTAAGTTTAACAGGTGTATAAAATTTAAAAAATTAACTATCATGTATAATCAATTCAATATAAAAGTCATCCATTATATATGAAAACCACTACTAATAAATTAAAACTACATATTCTTGTGGAAAATTTTTACTTCAATTTTGTCGAAAATAATTTAAAACCAGACGATACGTGCTTACTTGCCAGCGATAAATATTCTTGTATAATTGTGTGGATTGCCGACGGTGTAAATCAATAAAATTATACGTTTTACATTATCGCGTCACTTAATATTCTAATATAAAATGAGCGCAAAAATATTTATCGTGCCTTTGTATGCGCGTAAATATTAAACTGAATATCAATACTTTATAGCAGGAGTTGATAAGAATAGTAAAATAACAGTTTAGTTCTTGAAAAAAATCAAGCTACGGCATCGTATACTCATTATAAAGAGTTTAATTTTTTCATTTCACTATTATTGAGCTTATTTATCTATGCTCAATTCTTTACTATATTAAGTCTACAATTCAAAATTCATTTCTACATATTTTTTCTCCTCCGATTATTCACAAACGACACCCTTAATTCGCTAACATTTTTCATCTTTCCCGTTCCTATTTCTGTGACATTTTCTATTTTTATTTCAAACATGTATAACTTTATTTCAAACAACAATGTATAACTTTTTTCAAATTCTCAGATTGGATACAAAACCGTCACTGTTTACGTGGCTATGATAAATTTTCATTCTCGCTCAAGTAGTCGGATTTTTCTTTTCAGCGTTGAACATTTTTAAAAATCATACTTAATTATAAAATCAATCGGATTCGATCTTCAATCCTAAATACACATTTAGCACTAGTTTTAGTATTTTCTTTCTCCTTGGTCGAACGAATATTGTATTAAAATAAATATTGTAATTGCATCGCTTCGTATAAAAAATGTTAAAAAGTGTTTTGACTTATGCGAATTTGAAAAGCAGCAAAAGTACGTGGCTCGAATGTCCGTTAAATTTTATCCGAGGGAATTTTAATGAAAACGAGAGCCGATCAAAGATTTTAAAAATTTTTACAAACAAGCGCCTCCTCAAATTGGGGCAGAAAAACAAAATGGAGTATGGAAATCGGCAATAGATTTTTCAAGACGGAAACTAACTAGAGGTTCGTACGAGCAAAACGGACGCGCCCGCCACCGGCAAGCATCCATCCGCGATTGGAGATTCGGTGGCGAAATTGACGTTTGCCATTAAGCGTAGCCGAGATCCGAGACCCGACCCGATTCATTTCGGCCTTTCGGTTCGAGAAAATTGCGTCTGATGGAAAGAGAAAGTAATTTTCCAGAGCTTGCCGAGCCGATTGGAGCTGCACGCGAGCGCGACACGTTCCTCTGTTTCTCCCGTACAAGGATTAATTGAAAAGATTGAAACTAGTGCGAAATCTTAGCTATAATTTTGGCATGGATGAGGAGGAGGGGGGCGTGGTCAGATTGTGCACCTCCTCGAGCGACTTTTTTGCCGCGTTCTGAATCTCGTCCATGCTACGCTTCGTCATTGTCGTGAGGTCGTCTATCTGACGGCGTGTCGAGTTGAGTAGCTCGTCAGTCGTTTTTGCAGCACTGTTGGCTAGATCCTTGACCTCGGCGTCGATTTTGTCGATCACCCACTCGATCGCTTGTCGACCCTGCAACCATCATTTTCGCCGTTTTTTACTCATTATTTCAAGCCCAACCAGTACTGCGCAATGCGACAATAGCACACTTTTGCTCTCGGTACCAGCTATTTAGAATAGAAACCATCGCGCCCAGACTCGTCTTTTTCAAATGCGAATAAATCGTTACCACGTACATCGACGTTTCGGGGTTGTGATTCGATTCTCGATAAAAGTTCGCAAGCATCAACCCTGGATTTAGCGCCAACAACGTTTTTAAAACTTGAAAATTGAGTTGTAAAAAGAAACATATAATAATATTAAAAAGCAGTAAAGCTATTAACGTCCGTAAAGTAATAAAAGCGCTCTAGTGTAATACTCAACAGTGCCGGTAATTTATTGCGATAATATCATATAATTAATTTATAATATCATACTATCTCTAAAGTAAATAGATTAACTTTTTCAAACGTGTTGTAGTTATTTAATGAATCTATGGAGTTACACCGCACCTCAGTAATTACAATAACTTTCAAACTATATATAAGCTACACGTAAGCTAGAGGTCACAATAAGATTAAAAAATACTTCAGTTTTTATTGTTTTTATTCCTATCAACCTAAACTCAAATTGTCGTGTTAATGTGATTTTAGATATTAACCCAATCATCAAAATTTATAACGTAAATAAACAAAAAGTAAATAATAAAATTCTTTATAAAAATTGATTTGGAATAATTATTTTATTAAATTATTGATAGCGAAACAAAATATTCTTCGAAAATTAGAATTTTGAAACGATCATAAATACCATTTCATTCATGACTCGACAACTTTTCAATTCCGTGACGCTTCAAGTTACGAAGCTAAAGTTGTTAAGCTTTTTTCAAAGAAGTTTTCCATGTTTCGTATTTAAAAATATTATACTCACTTTTCCAGCATTGAAAGAAATATTAGATGCCAGAAGATCTTCCATATAATGAGTGAGTGGAACGCCGTGAACTTTTACGACAGCTTCCTGCGTTAATAATGTCTTGTTATCGTCACGTGGATGTGGTCTATAAGTTACAGTTTCGTCCACCGTAATATAATTATAAAAAGTTAACTGAAACAGAAAGAAAAAAGTTGAATTAAATTATTCAGTCTTGTTATATCAAATAATTGTAGGTAGAGTTTATATTCGAATTTTCATTAAGCTTTACCAAATTATTCTAAGGTTTACATCTTTCGATTATACATTTTTTGAAAATTGATCATCCCTTTATATTGACAAAATTGCAAGAACGTAAATTTAAAACTCTAAAAGAATAAATGTATCGATAAACGATAACACAATTATCAGTTTAAAAATGAATTATAAGTTATCAAGCTTAAAAATAAAATTGATGTCAAAAGATCTCCATATTTATTCGTTTAAGCTATTTAAAATACAATATAAATACAAGAAATTTAATGTTGACTCTTTTAGTTTTAATATAGAACATGTTTGAATTTTTAAAAACAGATCTTCATAATATGTAAGGTTTTAATTTTAGTGCCTATTCCACCTAAACGTTACGTATAAAAATAATTATATAAAAAAATTTCTTATACATATATTTAATATTGTGATAATAATAAGAATGATTCTATACCATTCAAACATGAAGAACAATTAAGAAGTATATGATGTATAATAAAAACTAATGCTATCGAGTTTATTAAAAATTATATTTAAAACTATTTCATTACTAAAGGAATATATAGAACTCAAATTTAATAGTTAAAAAAGGTAATTTTCAATAAAATATTAAAATTAATTTATATTAAAAACTGGATGGCAAATTTAATCATATTTTTTTTCATTCTCCAAACTCAATGTAATGCATTGAGAAATAAAATTATTCGCAGAATCATTCACATAAAATATCCAGGTAATTATTTTTTACCACTTCAGTGATTGTATACAGACAGATTATATAAAAAGATAAATTTCGTATCAAAAAAAGATTTTACAACATAATAGATATGAAAAACTAATGCTCAAAAAGCGATATTTTTCACAGTAAAAATATTAAAAATAGAAGAAAATAACAGTTGATAACTAAAAACTATTATAAAGAATAGGTATAAAAAAGCTACTTGTGGCATAAAGGAATGACCGAGGAAGAGAGAGAAGGAGATTAGACAAAAAATATAAAAAATAATAGGTTACAAAATGATGTGAAGCTAAAAAAAATAATTGAACCACTGCTGTACAATTAAAAAGTATAAAATATAAGTTTTTAGAAAAATCAAAAAATAATTATGCAAATGGCGAAGATTGAAAAATATAATATCAAAAGAAATTTTACAGATTGAAAAAAAATAGTTAACAGAGAAAAAAAAGAAATAATGAAAAGAAAGAAAATATTACATACACCGGACAAACTAAAGTAGAATCAAATGTATATGTAGTTGAAAGAACAAGTTGTTTTTGTACTGATTTTTTTACATAAGAGCAAACATTCGCGTGGCGTTGTTCAACATTTCAAATATTCAAATAAAAAATACTAAAATGATAATGTGCGCTATAATTATTCTCTTCGATGTCCCCACAATATTCTTACTTGAATAATATGGAATAGCAAGAGCTCTTATAAGAATACGACATCTGAGAAATTGACTTTCATACATTTACCTTCATGTATAAATCTTAGCTTGCGACTATGACATAGTTTATATGTATCGGTTTAAGTAAGCGTTTTAACCAAACTAAATCTGTCAAAAATCTAAAAAAAGGGTATTTTAAACAACAAAAACTATTTAAATGTTCGACTTATAAAGATGAATAAAGTAGTTTATATAAATAACTAATAATTTTTAAATAAAAATAAATTAGCAAAAGTAAAAATTTATTATTAAAAAATAAGAAAACTAAAAAAATGAAAGTAGCCAGATAAAAATTCTATAATACAAAGTTTGAACGTGAAAAAATTTTTTTATAAAAAAATATAGAGTATTCAAAAGGTGAAAGAATAAAGAAATTATGAGGGTGAAGTTAAACGAAGACATAATATATGGAATTAGGAAAAAGGATAAATAAAAGAAGTGAAGTAAAGAAATAGGCTAGAAAAAAACAGAAAATGTAATATAAGACTGCATTTGTGTGGAAGTATAATAAAGCATGGAAGCTAAATGAATAATAAATAAAATTAGAAAGAATGAAATAAGAGAAAAATAATAGAATAAAGTAAAGCTTTGTGGATAAACTAGAATCGATGTAATAAACTCATAGGTGAGGTAAAAAAGAGGACAATAAAATTAATTGTTTTGCTATAAATAGACGTGTTGATAGGGTAACCGAATAATATCTTCTATACATATATAAGGACCAAAGATTATGAAGATCGTTTTACAATTTATCTTGAAAAGAAATGTTTGAAACATATTAAAAATAAACAACCTTGATAATTTCGATAAAAAAAGAGTAAAAGAAAAGATAGAGGCAAATTTATAATAAGATTTTTAAAAAAGATTACGATCTAAAATATAAATTATCATAAATCATACCAGAAAAACTCTAAATATCAAAAATAAATTATGACAGAGGAACAATAATACATTACGTATTAAATTAAAAAAATTATGGGAAAAATCTATAAAACAGAAGAATGAAGGATTTTATTTAAACAAACAGGATGATTTAAAATAAAAGTAGTAAAAAAGAGAAAATTAGAGAAGATAATTCAATTAAGTTTAAATACAAACAACTGGTAAATAAAAAAAATTAAGCTTTGGTGGTATTAAACCACAATGCTACACGAGATTAAATAGGGAAAATACTTATCAATAAAAATTTGTTCGGCAAGTAAAAATATTGTGTTTTTTAGAAATTGAAGAACAATTATTGGAAATATATTTATATTACATTAATCAATTTAAAAATACTTGACCCAATAAAAAATATATTATGGAATATAGTATTGAAAAATAATTTCGCGAGTTGAAAATCTAAATAATATGTACTAATGAGCTGGGGTAAAACTGAGAATTATTAACAAACTAATGAGACTTATGAGTAGATGCAGTCAAAACAAAGTTGCATACAAAAACGCAGTGCTTCTTGTGCACGTTTTTTGGTAACCCAGAGTAAAAGAAATTTTTAATTACGAGGTCCACTGAATGTAAATGATAATAGAGCATGATCATAGGGATCTTCATCATAGAGACCAATATATATATATATATATATATAATAAAATTTTATATTATAAAAAAGCATTGAAAAAGCTTTTATCACGAATAGAAGATTGATTTTAACATACAAAAAAAAACGGTTATAAAATAATAAATATAAAGGATTCGACACGCGGAAAAAGTAGATGAAATTTAAGTATTAAACCATTTATTATTCACTATTAATAAAAAAAATAATAAAAATAGAAGTTACGGAGCTACGAAGTTTTAAGTAATAGTTTTTTTAAAAAAATAACTATGTTATTTATAGGACAACAAATACTCGGAAAATTAAAATTATAAGGCTATATTCGGAACGAAACGCGAGATAAAGGGTAATCAAAAAATATATATATGAAGTGGAAGCAATATTACGATAAAATACAGTTAGCTATAATGGTGGTGAAAATGTGAAAAAGCTGAAGGAAATACTTGCTAAGCAAGATATAAAAATAAATAAACAATTTACAAAAAAGCATTATACAAGTAAAATAAGAAAAGGAAAACATATTAGTAAATATAAGGTTTCTATAGAATCTAGGCTCGAGTAAAATAGAAAAGAAGATAGGTGTCGCCCTGAGAATAAGATTCTGTAATATTATGTCAACGGAAACTGATTAAAGGAAAAAGATATTGTGCGAATTTTATTATAAAAATAAAAATACACAAGAATAAATACAATTAAATTAAATTAATCAACACAAAAATGAAGAATAGTAAAACAGACAAGAAATAAATAAAATAGCAATAGAAAAATAGATGAAACTGGATAATGAAATATTTTGAAATATTAGACGTTTTTTGAAGAAAATGGATGAAAGAAGGATATAAATAAGGATAAAAACAATAATAAAATGAAATAAACCAGATGTTCGGAAGAATTGGAACAAAATGAAGTATACGCAACAATTCTATAAATGAGATTTTTCAAAGAATTTTTAAAAACACATGTGCCGATACAATTATACAAATGAAATAAACAAAGTAAAAGTTTAATATTATAAACACAAGTGAATTAAAAGATGTAAACAAAATCTATTTCTAAAAAGAATAAAAATAAGTTTATATAGTTATAAATAGAAGAACTTTCCATCACCAAGAAAATTGAGAGCTCAACATTTCTTACAACGAACCGGAAGCTTTTACACTGTACTTTTGTGTGATGAAATTGCGTCAAGTTCAACCAAAAAGAGAGAAGTTGACTTTTTCTCTGAATCGCAATGGCGCGATTTTATATTTCCAGGCAACTGCAACCTCCTATCATGTGTAGTAAGATATACTAAAGATTACGTACGACATAATAAAGATTTTTTGATTCGAAGAAATAAATTTATATGGTAAAAATGAACATCATTTATTATTAGGAAACATTATTAATAAGCACAATAAATTATTAGAAAAAATATATTATAAATGCTATATCATTATCGCTGAAAATAAAATCTTGTACTTTCTGTTTCTGAACTACGAAGATTTAAAAAATAAATTACGACACTAATTTTTTAATATTTCTCAGTGTTGCATATAAACAATCAATTATGTCGAACGCTAAAAATTTAAAGTAATTTAATTTAGCACATTTCATTTTTTAATTTATAAACAATTAATTGTGTTGCATCGCCGTAAATGTGTTTACTAAAAAAATTAATTTTTTTACATATTAAATAAATCTGTTTGCCTGTTGCTTGTTGGTGAAAAAAAAATAAAGTTATTATTAGCAACGAGGTAAAATGTTATTTGCACATTTTTTCTTTCTAAATTAATGAAAAAGAATATCGCTTATTTCGAATTTACAATTGATGTAAAACAAGACGAACACATAAATGCACAAATATTACGTACAATGATTTATTGTGGTATTTCAGATAGCAAGTGTAGGTAGCCCAAGAAATAAAAACAATGTGAGTGTAAGTTGTACTAAGTTTTGTAAACTACGTCTTTCTTGGTCTAAAGATAAAGCAACCACGGAAAACTGAGTTTGTCCCGCTTCCAAGATATTATTTTTCTTTTTGAAATGTAAAACTTCGTAAAATATAATTCCTTGCGCTCGCTTGTAAAGACAATAATTTATCAAAGTGAAAACTTCTATCGACTAATATTATCAAAAAAATTACGAATTACTATTAAAAAAAAAAAAAAATAAAAATTAAAAGGAAAAGAATTTTTGTCGCACAGTGAATTATCAATAAAATGATGCAGCGATACGAGATGTTTTTACATCTCGATCTTTGTTCACCTGAAAAACATCTTGTCTGTTGAATCCGAGGCTGAGCTACACAAGCTGGGAGAACCCAATGGAGCAAAAAGGAAAAGAAGGTAAAAAAATAAAATGCGAGTCGTGCGTTTTAAAAGGGCAGAATAAGGGAATGAAT
This sequence comes from Platyscapa corneri, assembly GCA_018907185.1. NCBI lineage: Eukaryota > Metazoa > Arthropoda > Insecta > Hymenoptera > Agaonidae > Platyscapa > Platyscapa corneri. Next base: position 2,447,563 of record JACCHW010000026.1, on the reverse strand, counting down.
GAACATAGGGTATTATTATGAGTTCGTGCGCTCGTAGAAGAATAGATTCCACACACATGGGCATAGAAGCACGTACACAGGCAAGCTTGGAACAATTCAATCGCGAGGGTGCAATACATTTCGTGGGGAAAATTAACGCCTGCGGCATTGTGGACCACCAGCACGAGGATTGCAGCAACAGCAGTCTATACGTTACCCTCGACCGTTTTCCAACAAAATGCGATATTGGCAATCAAACGGAAAAAGTGGTTAAATTTATGTTACAAATCGTAACGAGCGCCGTTTGGGTTGTTTTAAATATATCGATGGAAATGAATTTTCATATAATATTCGAAAGCGAAATTGGGTCCTTGATTATTGCCAAGCACCGTATGAAAATAATTACGCCGGCGTTTCATGAATAATTACTGGATAAACGAATTTTATAAAATCGATGAATCAATAGTTTATCAAATAATCGATGACGAAGTATTCCTGATAAGTTCCGTAGCGTTTTTTAAATGCATATTAGATTACGTTGATCATCGGATATAAACAAACCGAATTCCCGACAGCGGAGTTAATGCATTTTTGGCAAATTTTCTTTTTAAACGAGCACGATGTGGTAGGTATGGTTAATTACGTTAAGAGACGATCAAAATTTATTTTATCAAAGTTTAAGACCTCCAACGAGTAGTTGACTTATTTATCTATCTTACGTCAAATTCGCAAAATCTTAACGGCCGAAAATGGTAGCTTGATAAATTTCATTAAAAATACTTCTTTTCCCGAAAATTGTCGATATCAGCTTTATTTATTTTCCGTTTTCACATACACATATAAACATACTGAAATTAAAAATATAGCCCGAGTCCGTTATAGATATTTAGCATTTTTTAATCAGAATTAAACAAAAACTATCCATGCTTATTTTATTTATTTACAGAAATTTATAAGCGTCTAAATCATTTTTATCCGATAAATTTTTTGGAACAATTTTCACGAGTAGATTGTTGGAGTACGAACAGCGACTTCATTTTTATTAAGAAAATGATCCATTCGTCTTAAAATCGTTATTTCCCCTTCAAAATGAATACGTAAACAAATGCAGTGTCTGAGAAATACCATCAAAAAGGGAAAATAATCCTTTCGGAGTACAATTATTCTTTTCACAGAAATGAAAATATTCTTTTGTAGAATTAATGTAACGCTGACGAATTTCTGGCTGTCCTTTGATAACTCGGGCTAAATAATCAACAACATTAGCTCGTTGTGCTGTTAAAAATATCTATATCGTAATGATTTAGAGGTAGACGGAAGCCTTGATGAAAGGAACAGAAGATAAAATCGAAAAACCATTATCAGAGACTGTTCGCGTACGTATGAGCCTAATGCAAGATGAGCGATATTCTTTGCTAATTGCCCGAGCGAAGCTTTGTTATACCTTCGACGGGATATTATATTACGTGAGAAGCAGCTCGATGTTGCTATGTAGTATAATACCAGGTGTCATTGTTGCCTAATGCTTTGAAATGAAGGTCTCGGTAATGCATTATAATCATATTTTAGTTTAATAGCAAAGAGAGAGGGAGAAATAGTGGAATAAACTATGAAAGGGACGTGCTCTTTTATAGGGATTCATAATTTATTATTCCGTTATTCAATTGCCGTATTATTTGTCGAACGGTTTTATTATTTTTTCATACACATTGATTCGAATAATCGATTATAACTTGTCGAGATAATGAACTCGTAGGTGGCGCGAACTTTTTTGCAAAACTCTTCGTTCTGGATTAATATTCGACGTTATAACAAAAAACTAATGTTGGAATAAACAACGCTACGGTTGTTTTTCTCATTCGTCGTGAAAGATGCAACATTTAAAGGTAAACTTTTAAAACGATCACATTTTGACAAAAACAATTGCCAACTGTATTTCTTGAAGCAGACAATCGACGATGCAAGAATTGAAAAGAAATAGTAATTTTTCAAAGTGCAATCCCAAAATTAATTTTTTTCGTATTTAAGAACGTATTAGTCGAGGATTCGTCGCATTCTAATGTTCACGCCACCTACTGCAAGCTGGCAATTTATACTTCTCATTAAACGGGAGTCGAGGTATCGATACTTTTCTCGAGTAGAACGTTCAATGTTTACTCATCTTTTTTAGAGGCCCGAACGACATTAAAGACCGTAAAGAATTATTATTCATAATTACTCGTGGATCCCATTGTTGCGCGTGAAACGCTGTCTTCGTCTAATAAACGCAAACGCACGTTGAAATTTGGGTAAAACGGTTCCGCAGTTTAATTAAGGGCGTCACTTTTCGATCTCTTGAAAAGTTTCGCGCATAAAATAAAAGGAAGCAAAGGAACTAGATTTTTTCCATTAGTTACGCGTTGCTCGTTACTTTTGTTCTAATTTAGCTATAATTCTTCCTTCACTCTGCGGCGCCCGCCCACGAAGAGAAGAGAATATTACACTTTTCTACGGAAAATGACTCGCACAAGGCCAAACTAATTTAAACTTTAATTTTCATCTCGTTTGTCATCCAATGTTCTGCGAATTTCCGGAGCGACGTTAGCGCTCCTCTAGACCGAGCGTGGAATCGGGGACTAAAAAATTCATGTAAGTGGTAGAAAGCAGAAGAAAAGAGAGAGAGAGAGGAGGGCGGAAAACTTTGAGTCTTAATTGGCGCATTAGCTCGTCCCATTGTCACCTCTATAACGAGAAGTGGCGTCAGTGTGCTGAAGAAAAACGCAGTTATCTCTCTGTCCGTTTGGAGTAGAAAAACATTTCCCCTTCTTCTTCTTCTTCTTCTTCTTCAGCTCCTGCTTCTGCTTCTGCTTCTCCCTTAACTCTTTCTTTTCTCGAGTCCCTCGAGGAAAACAACAGCTTGTAAGACGCTCAATACAATCAAAAGACAAAGTAGCAGTTTGCATTGTGAGAGGATTGAAGTCGCGAAAAAGGAAGCGATGCTAGTAGACCTTCTGTTGCGAAGCGGCAATTTAAATTATAAAATTTCAATTTGAACCGAGAGCAGCATCTTATCAAAGAAAGCTTCAATATCAACAAAATAAATTGCACGGTTGCTCGATAAATAATCCCCAACTAAATTATGTATTTTTAATAATATAGCGATCGCTGCTCGCCCGCCGAGAAGAGCGTCGCGTTAACTTCCGACGCGCCTTTTGGTATCGGAAATTTTAAATGTTAAAAACAATATTAGCAAGAGCGCGAGGATTAGTCGAGCCTCCAAGTTCGTGACGCAAAGCGAACTCCTGCGAACGGCTAAATTCGCCAAAAAACCGAATGGAAGTTAATTTTGCAATCCTCTCCATTATAAAAAAGCAAAAAGGACGGGAACAAAATAAAAGGAAAAACGAGATTGCAAACTTCAAAGCACTAACAATGTATTCCCGAAACTGACAAAGCACTGCTGCAAGTTAAAGTTGCAATATTGTGTATTCGAGAGTAGTTCAAAGACCTTTGTTTATTGAACGCGGAGGCATTGAAATGTTCCTATTGCGATTACTCAATGTTCCGCTCTCGGGGTTTCTCCGGAATGGATATGTGCGTGTGTCACGAGACGACACGCTCGCTTATATCGTGTATAAAACGAGTCGTGATCGATCTCGCGCTTGACAGTGGCTCAAGCACATTTTGCGCCGCTCGCGCAATTTACTCCGCACCTGACAACCGCGCCTTTACTCCTCGTGTATTTATGTGCAACCAAAAATTCACTCGCGCGCTCTCTCTCTCTCTCTCTCTGTCTCCTTCCTCTTCAGCAAGCTTAATTTATCGATTTCAACTACTGCGATTCCCAAATAATGTCGCGGTTTTTCTAACCTTTCTCTACTTGATCTACATTTAAATGATTTTACTTTGTCTTGCATTTACGCAAAACGAATGATCGCTGTGGGCTCAAAATTCTTCTTAACTACGCGCGGCATCGACGGGGATTTTTTTACCAAATTTCACCGATTAAGGAAAAAATTTCTCCGTGCAGTAGTGAACCGATAATATTTTTTTCAAATTTCGTAGAAATAAAAATGCAATAATTTGTTGAAATTAAATTCTGAATCAATTTAAAAATAGCCTCCCCGCCCCCATTATTAATTACCACAAGTTGCCATATACGTACGCAGTTATTATGAATCACTTTCAATAAAGTGAATAAAGGCATTTATAAGGCCGTATGCACAACACTACCGTAAGCATTTGAATTTTCAAAAAAATTCTACAATGTATTAATCGTATATCATGAAGAATCTTCTTATTTGCACGCGTAAAAAAAGTTATCAACAAGTACTTAAGATAAAAGAAATCAATAAACATTCAAGATAACGTTAAAATTGAGTAAGAAAGTATAAAAAATTGTGATTGAAACTGCCTCGAATAAATATAAACTCTTAATACAATATTTCATTCATGTAATTTTTGTTAGAGATAAGGTATTTCTTTGACTATGCAGGCTACGTGTAAAAGCTTCATTTCGCATAAAATCAGATGAATTTGATATTACGCGACCATTACTAGTCATTCCTATGGACAATTTAACACACACACTTTTGTTCTCTTAGGAATGAAACTGAGATCTCCGTTTTTCCATGACGTATATTGAAATCTATAATTACCAATATTTATAATGATATAAATATAATTATAATATATTTATAATAACCAAATTTCGATAAATCGATATCCGATAATTTAGAGTTCAATTATAAAATAAATATATTGTGTAACGTTTCAACTTCTTTTGAATTTATTGCTACGCAAATTTGCTTAAAACACAAACAGATTCGAAATAAAAAAAAAAGTGAGAACAACCTATTCTGAAGTTGAATACGAATAAATATGCACTTTGACAATCCAAGATTTTATAATTTTGTATAAAACTATCTTAAAATTTTTAATTATAAAGCTATTTATTATTATTATTTTCATGGTTATAACATTTGCGTCTAAAATACTTGCTATACGAATTATTAATTACAAATATTCGTAAATAAAAATATCCGAAGAGTGTAAAATAATGATATTTCTATTCCACTGGTTAGTCTTTAATTTAAATTAATATATTTAATTAATTGGTTGCTATCAAAGATCTTAGTTACATTGGCAAGTACACAATAAAAAAACCAAAGAAAAAATATATTCAAATCAGTTGCACTTGTACTTAATCAATATTATTTAGGATGGTTTATCTAAATTAAAAAAATGTTTAATTTCTTGTGTACGTGTGTTAAATTTGTTAAGTCTAATCAAGGTTCGCGAGAACTTAAAAAATGTAGGGAAAATTTTTTTTAACCGTTTTTACGAATATAATTAAGTATATCTGGAGGTATTGAAACAAAAAAGTATATTCTCTGACATTACAAACGGAAAATAAAAGAGGAAAGAATATTCATCGGATATCTGGTTTAGTTTATATAAACAATGATCATCGAAGTAAATAATCAGTCAGTAATTGAAAATTGCCCGACGTCATCCCGCTTTTGTCCTGTTTGTCAATCTTTCCCTGTGTATTCTCGACAGCGATTCGATCACTCGTTGACGTTAGGATGGGTTTACTTTTCATTTAACGGTATGCAACAAACATGGAAACCGGATTTTGTTATTAACGTGTATGGGTTTTCAATTGTCAGGACTGCACTGCTAGTGATTCTATTGATAAGAACAAAAAGTACAAATACAAAGCGCGCAAGAGCCAATAAAAATGGGCTCAAGACAATTTTCAGAGCTATTTTTTTATTTTTTATTTCTTCCTTTATCGATGAATTAAAAATTCAGAATTTTTGAAAAAAGGGTTTGCGATTTTTTCGATGCAACGTTTTGCAAGATTATTTAATTCCAAGTACGCGGTTGACCGGTCGGATCTCTGTCCCAAACCAGGCAAAATATCGGAACAATGAAACAGTAATTATTCGTGTCCAATAAATTTTTGATTACGCGACTGCATTTCGATGCGTACCCCCGAGGAGTTTATGAAACCGTTACAGGCAAAAAATAATTATCCGAGCCATACGAGGAGAAGGAAAAATAATCGGGAAAAGACCAACAGGCCGAGGAAATCAAAGGGAGAGCGCGCTTTGCTTTAAACTACTACATTAATGGCAATCCAATTAGCAATAATAAGAAAAGAACAATGAACGCGGAGGGAAGGTGGAAAGTGGAAAGCCGAGCAAGACCAGAGCCGGAAAAGCTGGGGCGCTGCAAGCTTCATGAAGAGCTTTCGATTGCGAATAATTAGGCATCACCGCATAATTGAGGTCTTTGCGGATCATGGATGGCTCAGGTCTCGCTACCCCATTCGGTTCATTGTTGGCCGGTGTTCTGTCCACCTGCTCGCAGCCCATATTTGCAGCCCAGACGGACGCTCAGTCAATCTAATTCCCACTCGACATTATTCAGGCTCGCCAGCACATTCCTGTAATGAATGCACGTGAATATGTGCTCCTCTAGCCTCCTCTGGCCTCCTCCAGTGAATTCCGACGATATCTCCGCGCTTACGTGCGTGCGTATGCTGCTGCCCTCGGGTTAAACTTTAATCGACTGCTTAAATTTTCTCTCCACTCGATTACGAAAGAGATCGACTACTCGATACAGCGATACGCCGCTCAACGTCCATCGCTCAAAGACAGCTTCTGCTCGCTTTTACTTTTCTCAATTTTGCCCAACTTTTAACGCAATCCCGAACATTATTTATTCGCCTATAATTTGCATATTATAATAGCGGTCCTCGTCGTCCAACGCGACGGGCCAACTTAAGCTCTTAACCTTTTGTCGGCGCAGCATTTTTCATTAGTAACAAATAACTCGACGTTTATTTTTATTACGAGTGCTTGCTCTTTCCGAACAATTTACGTCCCATTTACTCAAGGAGATTTCGTTAAATCTATAACTCACCTGCGCACCTACATTATTAATATAAATTTATTAATAAACTCGATTGCTCAATCCGAGCCTCTATAAAACAATGCACTGCTTTAAATATATAAATATATTAATAAGCGTAAAAATATTCGCAGCTCACGCGACACATGAAATTGTGCTTAGGATTATCTGCTCCATTTGACATTGCGAGTATCCGCCCAATAGTGCAAAATACTTTTACAATTGACTTTATAAATCGAAGTGCCAATTAAAGCTTCGAATTAACAAAACATCAAAATACTAGTTCTTTCTGTAGGGGTGTAACTTCTTTTTCCGACTGGTAATATCCACGATGCTCGAGGATTTTGCATTTATAAAGAAATTTATATTTATATCCATTAATTATTTTTACTCGTATCCAATATTTTCCACGCACGTTCTGTCATCGCCGATTAAAATACAACATCCAATTGTAATTTAAAAAATAAAAATACCTTTTTACGCCCGATTTACGGTTCACTCGGATATTAGCCATAAATTAGATATTAATTTGCTTCTATATATTATTGCACTAAATTATTTGGACAAAGCTCTAAACTGATATTGACAGGTATTGGTATAAATTTCAACTGAATAATTCGAAATGAAATTTTAATGTACTTTGTATTTTATTTTGGATTATATCTAATCTACGGAAATAAATTCTCAGCCGCGCATAAATTGATTTATTTTTTCACTTGCCAGGCTTTTTTTGTAACGGGTTTGATTCGAATTCGCCTAATACTGAATAATCCAAGTGATAGCTTAATTCGTTCGCTACTTCGATTGAAATAAGACTGAAATTATTTCGATAAGATTGTGCGACGACACTGCCTTTACTATTAGAAAAGACGTAAACAGCTGCAGAAATTAAAGTAAAATTCGTTAAAAAATACTCGGTTGGCCAATGATTTCGGACAACCTTATGTGCTTATTACAAGTCGCACCATATTATGCAAAAAAACAAGCTCAAAGCGAAACCTTACGACCATGCAAATGAATAATAAACAATTCGCTTAAATTAATTACAAATTAGAAATAACTGATTTTTAGCGATAAATTTTATAGGAATATAATTTTAGGAGAACAGTGCGAGCGCTAAAAATTTAAAATTGAAAGCGGCTCTCTCTCTCTCTCTCTCTCTATCTGTTGTTTTATCGTCAACGAGTTTGTCAAGCTCAATTATTTTTTTGTCGAATGCCCAGCTTCGCTTGGAGAGACTTTACGCGGCTCCTCATGCCCTTAACTATACATTAAAAGCAAGTAGCAACTGCACGTGCTGTAGAGGTCAGCGGATAGATAAGGTGAGAAATAGAAAAAAAGAAGGGAAGTCGGTGAGCCGATTTGCGAGAACCGAGGGAATGAGCAACAAGTACTATATATGCACGCGCGTAATAAAAACTAGTGTGCCAAAGACGTGATGATATTTTTATTATGTTTGTATGCATTTTTAAGCTTATACGTGATTGCACTCTTGGATATGGGTAAGTATAATATAAGATTCGCGTGCATATAAATAAGTTGCTTGTGTGGATGAATGTCGGGTAGCCAAGAGTTGCAGCCTAAATATAAATGAAATGCCGTGCGCGCGTATACACGGACACATGATTATTTACGTATGTGTATGAATTTTGTATATTGCGACGCAAGTTTAGTAGCTGCGAAGACGGATGAAGGTGTCTGGGGTGGTGCGAATGCGGAAGTACCATCTACGCAATCTCGGCCGCGAGAGAGAAAAGCAACCGGAGCGCACATGAGCTGGCGAATGGAAGAACTTGTCTATTATCAGTCTCGTTAATACCGAGTCCTACACTTCGTTTACGTTCTTTCGCTATCGATGGATGCTGTTTGCCCCCCCCCCTCCCGCCACCTGGTGCAGACCTCGTTGGTTTTGGTATTAGCACTCGGATCGTTCAACGGTGACAACCAGTTGATTCGACTAGGGCTTCAGCGTTCCCAGCCGACAAATTGACAGATTTTAAGTAACCATTTTCTAATGAATCGTGAACTTGTAGTGTACGAATTTTTCGTTCCCATTTGTGGAAGTGAGAATGGAATCGCCTCGTTAAAATTTATAGAAATTACTAATGTAGCGTTGTCTTGTAAGCCATTGTATCGAATTAAAATCAATTGCTATTTTAATCGCAAAGAATAACATTGAAAAACATAATTATCATATTAGTAACGTGTAATATGATTTGTTTCGACTCTACGGAGGGTGTGGATAAATGATTTCTCTTATTAGTTATGCCAAAGATCAACTATTTCAAACGCACAAGAAACTTCACTGATAATAAAGATTAATCTACAGTAATTCGAAAACAATTGCATTTTGTAAATTGTAAACTGTAGATACATAACTATTGAAAAATAAAAAATTGAATTATGTTTAATCGCAGGTTGAAGATTTTTTAAATAGGAATGTAAAATGCTATCGATATTTCCCAATGTTAAAAAATTATTTTAGTAGAGTTGAATCGAATCACTGAAACGCGCGTTTTGGTTAAATAGTTGTGCGAAGAAAGAACAATAATAAACGAGGTTAAAATTGATTTTGCTATATTTTGAAGGAAACTTTACGCGTAAAGATAGAAGACAAAATTTAGTTTCCAGATCTCGAATGATCTTTTTATACGTTAGACACGAGTGTTAGAGAGAGAGGGAAAGGCTAACAGTGTGGATATATTGGATATGGAAACTAATTTCTCCTGTTGGTCACACTCGAATTAATAGTTTAGATCTTGAACACTAAACTAAAACCAACCCAGCTCGAGTACTCATTCCAAGTTTTGACTACTAAATTATTGTTAAATTTAACTACAGATAAAGAGAAATTTGTAAATTCGTGGAATAGATTAATTTTTAATGTCGAGTTTCCAGGGATATAGACCCTTCGCAATCATATCATTTTACGCGGACGGCTTTGTTAGTTTGAAAATAACTCGCAATGTGTAACTAAGAAAAGAAACTGCTCTTTTTCCTCCTCACCCACATTATGTAAAAAATATCAATTATTTAGAATTGGAAAAGTCGACTATGCGCGCGTACACGTATGCACTTATAAATGGATGTTTGTGGTATAAGCAAAGCTAAAGTCAATTTTACAATCGCGCACCGAATAGATGCGTAGAATGATGTGCATTGTACCGTACGGCCTATTCTGCGTTTTATCCGCAATGTAATTCAAACACTTTTTGATTGATCTTCCGTCGCGCTAATAAAGAAAACTAGATATCCTCTAGATTAATCATCGAGCTCAATGCCATTTTATTAAAATATATATATATATATATATATATATATATTACTTTTTTTATGGTAGTAGTAAATTTATTTATTAAAAGTACAAGTCGACGGGGTCAAGTTTTTATATTCTGGTTCAAACGCAATCTTGTTTGTTAAAATTTTGTTAATATTTTTATCAAATCAAGCAAAAGTCCAATTTAGCCACCAATTCTAATATTTCCCCCTCTATCTGCGATCTATTTCCATATATGCAGATATTATTTTGAAAAGTTATACAAAGAATAATTTCTCACCCCACCAAGTGAATATCCCATGATGTTTATAAAGTGTGGCGCAAAATTACTACACGCTTCTGTACTTTCGAATTAAAATACATCAACAAAAAAGTACGATAAAAGTAATACAGCAATGACAAACAATATTACGGCTTTGAAAACATTTGCATTTCAATATTATCGAGAAGTAAATTTTATTTCCTTATTATTAAATGACTTGTCAATTTAAATCAGTTTTAATAAACAGAATTACAAGTGGAACGAAAAGAAGTGCACGTTTAAAAAATTCCGATACACCGATTGATTCGAATGTTTAATTTTCAGTTTTATCGCGTTCCGAGTGAAAAATGATGTAAATAAACGCGCGCGAATAAGAATCTCGAGCTAAAAGAGAAAAGAAAATGCTGACTTAACTGAGTAGCGCTCGAGGTCGTAACTTATAAAAATCGTTGCTTTAAAAAATTTACAAGAGCAGCTTCTGGTGGGAGTCATTCTTCTGCCGTCAGTGCGCATTCGGAAAATCGGGGAATCGCGATCGGTGATCGATAATAAGTGTCATCATCGTCTGGCTCCGGGGCGCGTCTCTCTCGCGCGGAAGAAAAAGGCTTTTAATCGTGGCGCATTCAGCGCGTTACCATTTTTCATTAAAGCCTGGCGCCCATCTACTTCATATTTCAATCGATTTAGGAACTCCTGGCACTGGCTGCTGCCACCGGCACTCCACTTCATATCCCTTCGCCTCCCTGCGCCTCTTCTCCGCAGCGCTGGTAGGGCGCGCGAAGTAGCTTAAGCTTGGTATCGCGCGCAATTTGTTGTTTCCATGATTTAGAGTTCCAGGCGTATAATAACTCATTCGCCGACGGCTATGGTACGCTCAAGGTCTTCTGCGCCTTGTTAAGGTCCGCAGGGAGTCCAGCCGATGTGCGCGAGTGTGCGTTATTAATTTTCCCGTGCACTCGCTCACTCGAACCAATGCACGAGACTACCCTCTTGTCTTTCGTCGAACGGTCGCCATGGAAATTCAGTTGGAGGAACGAAATTTCTCCGAGTGCTTCCTGCGCGCCCTTATCCTCTGCTATACATCTTCTTCTGGATCACTCAAAATCCGATTACGCAAATGCAGTATGCGTTTTTCCTCGTTGAAATATCAGCTCTCGTATACATTAACAAGGCAGCTTTTCCCGAAGTCCCGTTCCCGTCGAATGCATCCGCTTCTCTTCTCGGTTAATAGTTTTCCCGAACCCTGTACTTTTAAGTTTTTATCGTCCAGCAGGGATGATGTTTCCGAACGCGCATTTAACCAATTGTTACACGTCTTTCCGTAACTCTGCGAGTATCGCCAGCGTATCGATTGGCAATATATTTAAATAAAATTTCCGCCTTCTAACGTTTGTTCTCTCTTCAAATTCTTATCAAACCCTAGAACTTTGTTCCACTTTAACCACTTTGGCGTGCTTAAACGAAAAGCACAAGAAAGAAATATCATTGTATTCGGCTGATGCGGAGAACTACAACTTCGCCATACTTTATCAACGCGAGAACAACAATATCCTCTCGTTTGCGCTAAATCCTTCTCCAAACATTTGGTCATACTCTGCTTTTTTAAATTCACATCGATACTACCTTCCTATTTTGTTTTCATCCACCCTCGAGACTGTTATTTTCAAATTTATTCACTAGCACCCTATAGGCAACTCTTTTAATTTCCACTGCAGTTCCACGATTAACTCATCTCCAGATTAATCTTCCTGAGTTACTGTTTACAATAAAATCTTAATTCGCGTTAATCAAGACACTTGCTTGTACATTTTGCTCTTTCCCAGTCAAGGGCTTATTAAAGTATTTTATTAGACGTTTCCGTTTTACCGTAAATTCTTGGCCTCCGTTAAATTTTTTAATACGAGATCAAACAAAATCAAACAAATTATTCGCATATATAAACCTTTAAGCTCGTACGTGGCGACCGTTGGTAAATATTTGTAATTTTTAGAAGGACTAGTGTGACTCGGTAGCGAGTAAACTGTATACTGTTTGGAAAGTAGCGGAGGAACCGTAAAATGATGGGTAGCCGATGTGCGTCTAAAATAATTCGCTACCGGTCGAAGCTCTTCGTTAAAAATTTGTGAATTGTCAGCGAGGCAAGAAAGAAGGCGCTCGCGTATGTCGCGCTTATGGCAGAAGCACTCGCTCCTGGAGTTGCACCTGTTGCGTCTGCGCACTAGCTAATACACACCAGTTTTATCGCCATAGTGCGGATAAGCGCCATTCGCACTTTGCATAGACAGGCCGGTGCGAGGGCATAAAGATATCGCTCGCTCTTGCTCGAGTAGACGCACACACACACACACACACACACACAAACTGCTGAGGCAAATTGCTAAAAGATATTTTCCCTTTGGGGAATTCGAACTTGCGCGGACAGGCTCTTGTACCCTGGACTCGGGCTCGACTTACGCATCGAAATACATTTTCTCGCCCGTTCTCCTCCTTTCTTCGGCTCCTCCGTCGACGAGTGTACGTGTGAGCCGGTCCACGCACACGTGGCCGCGCGGCATTTTGCGTCTGCACGTTGGGGAATTGTTCAATTTTAGCTTAAGCTAGCTGAATCGCTAGCGAACTCGAGCGGCGAGATTGCGCCTGCGAATAAAGAATAACGCCACGTCCTGCGCTGATCCATCCATCTCTCTCTCTTTTCGTACCACTTTTTATATTCAAGATTGCGCGGCGCGAAGCTCCGAGTCGAAGGGTTTTGCATCATCGAGCCACTTTTATCCTTGTTTCGAGAAGTTTACGCAGGGAGGATATGTGCGAGCGCGGCTCAAATCTCCCCCGAGGCTTTCGCTCCAGCGCAGTTCATCATATCCATATATAGATACGCGAAATTGAAAAATGATGGCGAATGTTTACATTTTTCATTCCTCTCGGATGCTTAAAGAAACGAGAGGCGAGCGAACGGAAGAGGAGCGCGAAATCCTCGGCTCACTCGGGACGATTGCATTTTATAAGCGGGAAAAGCGCTTCGATGTGCCGCGTGTTTTCCGTTGCAACAGCGGCATCGAGACGAAGCGGGAGGCGCGCGACACGTCAACCTTCCTTCGGCGCCCCTTTCTCTTATCGCGACTTCATTGTTTTCGCGCGGAGCTTGCACCTGCCGATCGTTCATCATGCAGCGTCCGACGTAACGCGCTCCTGCAAGCCCCGGATTTTCCCCGAAAAGACTCGCACTGATCTCTTGCAGTGCACTCCGAGTCTTTGGGTTCGGTATCGTCCGCTCCCGCACACTTTCTTACTACGCGTTACGTGCAGCGGTAGTGGTAATGTTCGCATCAATAACCGATCGCTTAGGTAACAGCTTTTGGGCCGCCATATGACTTTTTTTTAACGAGCGACCTAATGACACCATCAAGAGCCACCGCCGCGTCTCTCGAGTATCGTGTAATGATTCAAAAATACGACGAGGAGTCGAAAGACGGTGTGCGACGAGTAGAAAATTCGGATGCTCGGAGGTGCTTCTCCGCCGATCACCTTGTGCTTTTATCAACTCATTATTATAATTCATTAATTGAACTTAGATTATTTGCGCAACACCGGTATAAGACTTTTTTCCTGACATTTAAAACGAGATGTAAATATATAAATAATTTAACCGGTGAAAATAATAACAATGTGGTTTTCGGCTCTATGATCTAAATTTGACGAATATATGTTGTGAAAAAAATTTGTATTCTTCAACGTGTATATGTAAGTCTGTACGCGCGCAAAGTAATATGTTAATTGTTCCGTACGAACACACATAATCAAACTGTGCTTGATTAATAACCGATTGCAGCAATCGACATTTTTTTTTTTGCCAAAGTGTGAATAATTTAGTGGAGTGAAGGTGTCAGAGATTTCTTTATAAAAACAATTTTTTTCACTTTCCGTACACGACTGCTTAAGGAAACCATAGAGTTTTTAAAATGTAAATTTAGGCGAAACAGTAGGTGTGACTCGTTTCGGCAGGTAATTGAGTTCACGCTTTGTAATTCATGCGAACGAACCTCCGTTTTGTAATTGTTATGAGAATTAATCGTCGAAAGCAGCAAAACGCCACAGTACAACTGAATTACTTTCATAACACGATTCTAAACCGAAAAAAGCAACGTATAAAGTGTAAACTTGAGTTTACAATATGTTACACTGTAAAAATTCTTGGAGCTAACTATAATTTAGAGTTGCGAACTTGCGATGCCAAAGTTTTTCGTGCTACATTTGAGTGTCACATCAAAGTTGGCATCAAAATTCAGTGCCGGTTTTTTGGCTCCGAGAAATCTCGACTTCCACTCGGTGTTAAATTTAGTTCCAAAATTGTTATAGTGTATATTTCAAAACTTTTCTGTATGCATCGCTTGAGATTACAAAAAGTTTTGAATTTCTAAGTAAATTAACGATTATTCTTCGATTTTAAGCGAACAAAATTAATAATTGTGCCTGTATTCAACCGAGCGATGATCCGCAGTTTCGGAAATTCGGAAAACATTGTAAAGTCGCGCATTGCGTATCTTTTGTTTAATGCGTTGTAATTAAATGTAAAACACCGGGAAAAATGACGCGTGTTAAGGAACTCTTCTATTAGTATGATTGCGTTGTATTTGCGAATCCTTCGAAACATAGAACGCGGACGGAAGTCCTTTTATTGTAAATCGATGTCGAAGTGACAGCCTTTCTTTTCTTTATATTTTCTTAGAATTCAAGAACGATGTCAGTGAAAATAAGTGGATTCTTAGCATGAAGTTCTGTTGTATAAAATGAAGCAACAACAGAAACAACAAATAAATTATATTTAAAATAGATCGATAGCTATCTACCGTCTACGTAATCGATGATAGTATTAAATGAAATGTTTGAGTTTCTGCCGATATTAAAGAAAGTAATTTATTTTCTTATTGATTCACATTCACCTTTAAAGTCGCAAAACGATATTTCCACTGCAACTTTTCGCTGCTATTCCGACGTAAGAAGTTAGCGAATAGCTGATTACATTCCTACAAAACTTTTGTAATACAAAAAATTTTGAAAAGCAAATTGAAAATATAAATATCAAATGTCCATAATGGCGTAACATATTTTCTTTGTGTAAATCGAATTCACAGAATACAAACTTGAATTTTGTGGATGATAACCGAAGAAAGTGCAAACTTGCAAAATCGTGAATATTTTGCACGAAACCTCAAACATCCTCAGCAATGTTTCCTTATTAATCGCGAATCTCAAACGTGTTGTGCCGAGTTGTACGAGCTTTTTGCGCGTGAAACTTTTTAAACGAAGTATACACAACGAGGATTTGATATTAGAATATTAGAAAATTAATTCGCTCGCGAGTCCCACAGCTCGTTATCGGGCCTGGGGTAGCGATATTTTTCCCTTTACTAGCTGCTTTCGATAAAGGAACGTACGCCGAAAGGGCATATGCGCAAACACTATGCAACACCCCAAATAACACTAAGAGCCGTAATCCATCAAAATTATTCGCTCTCCCTTGGACGGAGAGCATCGGCGCTCGCTGAATTTTCCCAGGGAAAGCCTACGGAATATTTCACACCGGAATTACTGTTGATTCGGGACTCTTAATGCGGTAAAACCATTCGACGAGATTGAGAGAGTCGGCGAGAAGCTGTACGTATTTCCTTCCCGTTCCACTTTTGCGAAGCCCCGCTTCCGCCAGTTTGCCGTTCGACGATTCGACGTTCGTCGGTCGAACTTGGAGTGATACTCGAGAAAGCGAGTCGATATTCGCCGGAAACTTAACAGAGGAAAACTGTCTTCTTGTTCTCTCTGATTGAACTAACGGGAAGCTCGGCTAGGAAAAGGCGAGAGGAAGACGAGGAAATGAGTCAGCGTATATTGGATGAGATGCGAGGATCGAGGAAAGAGAATTGATAGTTCATCGATAGCACTGTGTATATAACAATCTCCATCTCCGCGAGAACAATTGTGCTGCGCTGGATATAGATCAAACCTCGTTATCTGTTGTATAGAGTGGAGAACAAAAATTTACCGTGTAATTGTCACAAGTCCATTCGCAAGACAAAGAAGGGGGTGAGAGAGAGAGAGAGAGCCAGAGTATGCAAATTCACGGCAGACGTTTCCTCGCAAATAACGAGATCTCATTCGCGCTACTTATGTAAATAACCCCAAGTTTCAGCTTAGCATTGTCCTGCTCAACAAAAATTATTCAAATCTTCGGCGAACCTATAATTAAAACACTACTTTATTAATAGCAGTAAGTTGCAGCCCTCCTTCATCCATCGACAATTATCAACCCGAGCCCTCGCCGTATAAACAAATTGTTAAAAATATACATCAGCGACGCTGTTTTCATTTAATCGAAAATTTAATTTCTTCATGAAAGTCGGCCGTCAGCTTTTATTTATGCTTTATTGGTTTAAAATATCTGCCGATAACAAATCCGACGAGATATCGCAGTGGCACATTTTCCACCCTTTGACGCGACAACAATTAGAATCTTTCGTTTCGGCGTTAAATTTGTTGATCTTATTAAACGTTTCGCCATTCCCGCGCATTATTCAAATTATTTTTTCTCATTGAATGCAGCACAACTGAAAATACATAGTCTATTTTACATGTGCATTCGTGGAGATTGAAATACGTATCCACGGGCACAAATGACATATGGAAAGATGAAACGAATTTCATGTAATTGATTTTATCTTGTGCGTGTTTTTTTTTTTTTTTAAATATTTACTTTTAAATTGTTCTCGTAAATCCTGCAGTTTCCTTTAGCCTTGTTCGCTTCGCGGTCTAAAATATATCATAATCCCGATAGGATCACTCATCATATCCCCAACTGTTGAGGGCACGTAGAAGAGATTTCGCAAATAAATAATAACCATCGCTCACAGCATTTTACTCGACCGATAACTGGATGAATTCGTTCGTCATCTCCATGCATAAGATCACACACAGGGTAAAGAAGAAAGTAAGAGGATAACGCGATTGCAGATTGAAATTGACGTGGCATGATGAAGCTCGTATTAAACGCGACCGTCTCGTGATGATTAGTTTTTTAACTTCGTTCGTTCGATCGTCCAAACGATAAACCCTACAATTAACAAGTAAATAGTAAATAAAAAACGATCAAAAAATGTATATCGAGATGCCTCGTAAAAAAGGTCAAAGGTGTGAGATATATTTCGAGATTGAAAAAATGCGCGTTAAAATGATATGTTAAAATTAAATTTTATTTAACCAGACGAGCAAGTAATTGACGGTAAATTGCATTACTAGCGTTGTATAACAAAAGTTTCCCACTGTAATAAGCAAATCAAATAAATTCATTAAATCAATTTTCTGAGTCCAGTTGATAAAGAATATCTTTCAGTTGTAGTGATTGCTTTTCCACTTTCTCAAACGACACTTACACACGGGAAAGCACGTATACACGGAGCTGATAGCCGAGCGAATCACCTCATGGAGCGTATGACCAACGACGACTATGAAAAGTCCCGTCACACGAGCAATCACTATCAACATGAATTAGTATTCGACATTTGACCCGTGATGTTTACCTATATTTACAATTTAAACGTACATACAGGTATTCTAAATCGGCCAAACTCGAATGTCAATTCATATTGTTCTGACGTTTAAGATCGATTGCTTATACGATTACCTATACGAGCCTTTAATGTATGATCTACACGAATTTAAAAAAAAATAAATAAAACAATTGTTTAAATTAAATTCGTGGGTTAAAATTGTTGCGTCGGGCTGAAATTTAGCGCCAAAAGTCGAGCTGCATTAATCGAAGGATTAATTTTGATAAAGCTTTGTATAATATTTTAAAGTGGAAAATTTCGTATGAACATAATTACCAAACAATTAGATTTTCCTTTAATAAAACCGAAAAAGTTACGAAAATTATTATTAAAATTTTTAAAATGTCGAATTTATAATCTATAAACCAATTGGTATTCAAATAGCTTTCGTTTTTTGAACTAATGAGTACGAAAAGTAATTAATCCTGTAAAAAGTCCTCAAAAACTTTAGATCGCACAATTAAATCTAATTGAATTTTATATTGCATTTTTTGTTATCACAATGAAAGGTAACGAGATGGATTAGCAGCAGCTACGATACATGATAAACGTGCGTGCAAACGATATAATCCGTAAATAAACTATGTAAAATCTGCAATTGTATTGATTTGTTTGGCATAAAAGTGAACCACGTGCAAGACATTTCGTCAAATAACGTTTCGTTTTAAAATCCACTCTCTCTGAATTATTTTCATTGTCGATAAGAGAGACTTGGAATATCTGTACTCTTATCTCATGACAATAAGTTGTTCATACAATGGATTTGCAATTTCTCATTGACAATGAAATTTATGTTTCGTTCTTGAATGCAAGAGATCCGCTCGAGATAATTTATAAATTTAGACGCAGCTTCCAACTCGTTACATTTTATACGCGGTTTCTAAGCACTGCTGGCAAGTGCGAAAAGTTTGCAAGGGCTTAAATGATCTTCAGCGCGGGGACTCCAACAGAAATGCATCGGAGATCGGAAAAGGCGAGTGAAGCGTAAAGCTAGAAAAATCGTTAGAAAAGTACCGAGTGAAATGCGCAAGCCTCCACTGTTAGCTTCCTTCTTTATTTTTCAATTATTCGTTGTCTGGTGCAGAAATAAATATTCGTTTGATTGGTGTTCTCAAAGACAACGAAGGAGCCACGAGCGCCGTCATTTCACCGTCGTTCCGCCGACTAAATTAGGACGTGACAGATTTACCGGTGTGCCTTGTCTATCTGTCTATCCACGCTCGAGTAGAGAATTCCAGGTCGAAGATAGAGCCTCCCAACGAGATACGGTATTCATCTCGGGAAAAATTGCTGTGCGGTACAGCGATGGACGCTGGGCTCCTCGATGTACATGTGCAGTGACCTCTCGATTGACGTTTAATTTAATACCCATGGACGCCTCTGTGTCTTCTCACGTACAAATCTTTCCTAGTAATTTTTTTAATAATCCACCCTCGACCAATAACCTTTCATTTTATTTCAGTGCACGGGAAACGCACAATTCCTTCGTTAACTTAAAAACGCGAGGCTTACTGTTTTCGTACTTTTTATTGTAAACCCATTATACCCAACTATCTTATGTCCGTTGAGATTAGCGTTTGAAATTTGCAATAAAAGATGGATAAGCTGCAACATTAATGAGCAATTAGAAAAAGACTGCAATTAACCGCAAAATTTTCGGAAACAAAAACTGAACGATCGCTTCTGAATTCTTGCGGGTACATTGAGCCAAAATTGCAATTGCTGTGGATAAAGGAATCATAAATGCTACATCCATTCTCGATATTCGACCGCATAGCTTTTATATTTTAATCATAGACTCTTCATCATTGCTACGTTCGTAGTAACGTTTAAATAATACTCACTGTGAAATTACCAAAAAATAAATAATTATATTTGATAAGAAAAAAATTAGGTAGAGTAAATTTTTATTTTTAACGGTATCGAACTGTATTAGTAAAATGGTTCGCATTTCTATTTTGTTGTAATAATCAAAGATTTATAATTTAAACGAGGTAATCGATTAATTGTTACAATAGTGCCGACTCTATTATCACAATTTATAAATTTTTCGGATGAAATGGCTCGCGACTACTCCGCATGTGCCCCGAACATGCCTGAACGATATAGGACGGGCTTTCCCGGGATTCCCAGAGCACAGGTAGGCGAACCTACCCTGGGTGAGCACCTGAAAGGAATAATCTTGGGGGTAAAGAGATTATCCAGGAACCAGCAAAAAACAAAACAATTTAATAAATGAGTGTAATTTAAGTAACTGTAAGGGAGGAGGAGGAAAAAGGACACGGGATCGTTCTTATAAGTTCGGACCAAAGGACTCGGGAAATTTTTGCTTTTCTCATTCGACAAAAGAAGCATTACGTGTCCCTCAGTCCGCCTTTTTCTTAAATATAAAAGTCTGTGATAATCGAACAGTGCCGTTTTATGTTTTTATTTTTAATAAATAACTTTAAATATATTCACGCGTCATTTTTATCATCCTAAAATTCTCGATTCTACATTCTCGAATTAACAAGTATAATCCATTTTTAGTAATATTTTCTAACGAAGTGTGTAAAAAGTGGTCGCTAATTTGAAAATTGTATTCTTTTTACCAGTCTAATGACATTTTATAAAATAAAATGCTGGGCAAATCTAAATACAATAAAATCCATTTGTAACTCCGTCGAAAAAAGTTAGGAACAGTTTTTAAGTCATATGTGGCACTATTGTCTTACAAAAGTCCAGCAATATAGGTAACAAAAATTGAAACGAATGGTTTATTTTGTTCTAAAAAAAATTATGGATTGATACAAAAAGTAAAATTACGTCTGTATAAATATAGCTGTTACTGTGACATTCCATTAAAAATTTAAAGGCTCGATTATTTAGTTACTTTGAATAAACCTTACGTTTTAACAAAAAACTTCTGATTAAATGTTTAACTTGTAAAGTATGACCCTTCGTTACAACCAATAACTGTATTGAGGTAACTTTGGACGAAAAAATGTCAATAACATAATTAGGATCGCTATTCGTACATTCCGAGCGATCGAAGCAACAAAAATCTTAAACTTGCACATGCACGTTAAATATTTACGGTGTGTATACTTACATTTCTCGTCTTTAAAACCATTTGCCGGTTACATGGATCAACTTCACTTCGCTCACTGGCATAACAGACATTAGCGTCGCCTATTAACTGCAACAAAATTTTCATCAATGTTCATTAAATCGATCGTTGGTTTATCGGATTGTAGACAGGAAACGATGAAAATAAAACTGGTTGATGTGCTAATTTCGTATGAATATCAAATTTAAGTAAGAAAATTAATTTGCCATTATATTTTTATCTCGAAACGATGAATTTACCTTTGCAGTATGTGACCTGAAATTGCATATAGCAAGACACGGAAGGGCAAATAATTTGAAAATGATTTGGCAATTAGCAGCGTAACAGCATAGCAAAAATAGAGTAATTAGAAAATCATTAGATTGACAAAATTGTTCCTTTATATTTTTCGCATTGGCAAAATTTTGGATCCTACAAAAGCAAATTGCCTATTGGCCTGTAAACGTGTAATCCTGTTTAAAGCTTCGAGCTTTAAATTTAACGAATCAAATATATGAGTCAATAATAATGCCTAAAATTTTTAATATTTATTTTTAAAAATACGTCGATTATAATAATTTGAATATTTTATAATTAATCTATGTAATTTATTTTGCGTGCGTGTATGTACAAATATGAGCAAATATTATCAATTTCGACCGAATCAGTTGAATTTTTGAGGTAAGAGAACTACACCTTCAGTCCGATTAATTAAAAAATTATGTGTATGTGTAAACAAATTAGTTATGTACATAATAAATAAATTTGTAATTATGCATTTGCAGCTGCGTATGTCTGTTTACAAAAGTATTTTATCAAGTTTTGAGAGCCCAAAATGAAAAAAAAAATATTTAAAAAGTTTTCGATATATAAATTATATTTTATAGCCAATATGAGATTGGAACATTATAATGAAATTAATTGCAATTCGTGTTTATGATCGAATTCCATGCAGAAACGTAAAGAAATATACAAAATTGAGATTTCAATGATTCAAATAACGAATTGGGATTCGAAACAGAGATAAACTAAATAAATCGTTGCGAACTTATGTTTTACTTTAATAAAGATTTATGTCAGATGAGTTTCGATCTTCAAACAAGATATTTTTATAGTACAAATCAACGATTTTATTGAAGAAAAGTACTGAAATTTAAAGGGTTGCAATAAAACATTCATTTTTACGAATGTCTTTTAGTATCATCAAACATTCCTTTCGGAACGCGTATTGAAATTGATGCAAATATTAACTATACCTGACATTCTGGGCATTCTTTACGTTTTTAATAACAAGAATTTCTTTTTTCTTTCGAAAAAATAACCTTTACAAGTTTTCAGGAAAATTTTAAGTTTCACCTTCAATTCGTGTACATAAAGAAGTATTGAATAATAAATTTTTTCAATACAACAAATTTACAACAAATTTACAAAAAATTGTAAATTTTTTCAAAAACTACTAGTTCGTATAAAAGAGCACATTCATTCGTAATAGTTATTTCATACCCATGAGGACAAATGAAAATAAAAACAATATTTTAATAGCCTACAACCAATGACGATTAAAAAACCAAATAGTCGATCGTATAAAATACTTTAATTTCTAAAAATAAAGAACTACCTTCTGGCTCTCGATGTACATCAAAGTTGAAACGAACTGCAGATGAATCCTCTGAACATATTGGGAAATCTCTATTGAAAAAGGAGGTGAGACATAAGCAATAGTGGATGAGATAAAGGAAGAAAGAGGACCAACGCTCTCTGACAGATGGGTGTCCTTGGAATAAGGCCAACTGACGTAACAATGAACACACTCATTACAAAAGTTGATACGACACCTAATGACAATAGCGACGAGATTGTTTCACAATTTCCCGACATTTACCAACCAGTTTCTTACCCTACACTTCTCAATTGGCATGGATTAATTTAAT
The DNA here is from genome assembly GCA_018907185.1 of Platyscapa corneri. Taxonomy (NCBI): domain Eukaryota; kingdom Metazoa; phylum Arthropoda; class Insecta; order Hymenoptera; family Agaonidae; genus Platyscapa; species Platyscapa corneri. The sequence goes on along the minus strand of JACCHW010000026.1, from coordinate 2,424,528 downwards.
TTTAAAATTTCAGGACATAATTTCATTACAGCTTTAGCTCATCCTCTGCGTTAAATACAAGAATAACGTCGTGATTTTTATCGGCAAAATTATATCAAGTGTGATTTATCATTAAGAGTGCAACGAATTAGATTTAGAGATTTGAAATAAAAAAGTGCACGAGAAATGAAACCAGAGAATTAGTGTCTGTCTGCTTTACTCGTATGTTATTATTCGGAAATACGGTGGATACACACCAAATTGTAGTATTATTTTTTCTTTAATTATTCTTCGCGCAAGCGTTGAGAAATACTTTCACTTAAAAAATAGGTTAAGTAAAAGTTAGGAGGGAAAAGAAAAACAGAAACGAAAGATGTAATAAGAAAATGATGAAGTCAGAGGTGCTAAGATGATAGAGAGGGAAAAGAAAGAGAAAGAAAAAATATCCGAGTAGAAAATATCTAAGAATCTTAAATGAAATAATAAAGAAAAAAACGTATTTCATAATAATACAGTTATATTTATTTCAACTAGTTATAAGGGGTGATACTTAATTATTTTGTGGAAATACCCTTTTGAAATAATTTTACACGTAAAAAAATATATATATGTAAATTATATATCTTTGTTTATTAGCATGTATCCACCAGTATTTTTCTATAATAAATAATTACCTATTATTTATTACTTTTATTACTAGTTGTTTTCAATAATAATTTTGGGTTTCAGATCGTTTAATTAGCATTAATTATGCAATACAATTACCAATTATAATAGAATTATTAATAGAGTTATATACTACAATAGTGCGTAAATTAAATCATTATTAGTACATGTAGTATATTATCGAAGAAATTAGTTATTGCGTAAAAATTACTTTTTTCAGTTTTCTAACAGACCGACTTATATTTTCATATTATATAACAAATGCATTAAAGATTAACATTTTAATATTTATGATGACGAACATAATTTTTTTAATTTAATAAAAAAAACAAATAATACAAAGTCATTCCAATATCTTAAAAAGTAAATTATAAATTTTTATAATCTTGAATAAAATACATGCAAAGTAAAAAAATTATAATAAAACTTTTATTATTAATTTTTTCTTAATAAATCTAAAAAATTCCAAGCTATACGGTTAATCTAATTTATTTATATACAGTATCAATATCATTAAATAAACTAAATAATATAAATATTAATACATAATAATATAAAATACAAAAAATATCCTTTTTATATTTTTTCGAATTACTTTAATATCAGATACAAAAAATTAGGTGTCTTATTATAAATATACACTTTAATTTGTATTGTATGCTACTAAGGTAAGTATTCATAATTCTACGTTTAAAACTAAAAAGTATATTCAGTATTAATATTATATAACGATAATAAAATATATTTATGATTATTCCTTGGCTTCTGTTAGTGTCACCAAGTATTTACTTTTTCCGATTTTTTCTAATTTATTATTTATACTTATATAGTTTACTATCTTGTCTACAACTTTATATAAATAAATGAAGAAAAGAATGTAAATCAAGATATTTAATATTAATTGAATAATCATTAAAAATTCAAATATTATTATTCAAATTTAATAAACTATTTCGTTTAAATATTAAATAAATACCATTAATTATTTTATTTATTATTTGCTTAATTTCTTCATATATCAATAATTAAGATCATAATTTGTATTAACTGTAAATATAGTTACAATTAGTTATTAAATTACATTTAACCGATTTCCTCATAAATAACATCTATTTTATAGGTTAGAAAAATCTAAAATATTTATCCGAATAATTAAAAGTTCCTTAGAAATTGTCACTAGCGTCAATATTAATTATATATGCTGAAATTTAATGTACCAAAAGTAATTTTAATAAAAACTGGTATAATATTGTATTTTTCTTTTATTTACATTCAAATTCTTCTTAATTTAGATGTAATTTAATTTTTAACAAAATCTATTTCTACCATTAATGAATTTTAAAATTAATTTATTAAAAAAAGAAACTTTATACATAGTAATTTGTTTATTCAAAAAGGTAATTTTTTAAAATGATTTAATATTCTATTTTATACTGTAGTGTTTAATAAGACAAATACTGAATTTATTAGAAAAGAATAGAGCTAAAAAATTTTCCAATATATATATATACATATATTAAAGCTTTACGTATAAATATATGTTTTCTTAAGAAATTATAAATAAAACATAATGAGCATAGAAACATTTATTATCAAATTATAATTTTTACATAATGATATTATAGTTAAAAATAAAGAATTTTAATATTTATAATTTGAACCATTGTATATTATCATATTTTAATGAGTAAAATATTTTGAAAAAATATTATAAAATAATGCAATAATGTAATTTATATATTTTTTAATACTTAATTAAAATCTTCGTATTATAAAAAAATTTAATTTAAAAGCTATAAAGAATATTATAAAAGCTTATATTAATTCTAGTATTTCTATCGGAGGTAATGACATTGATCATGATAAAATTTTCTTTAGTATTACAATAATGCAATATATCATCTTGTTTAATATTTTGTATTATATTATTGTATATAATTACTAATTCTATCCAAATAACATATATTTTTATTAATATAGTGATCTTAACCTTTATTTTAATTTGAGAAAGTTGTTGTAGTATATACTAAACATATATATTTTAACAATATTTTCAAATATTATTCTCTTTATATTATTTAAAAGATAATATATTACATTAGTACTATCAAATTAAATCAATATTTAAGAATTTTATAATCAAATATTTTATGTAATCAAATTAATTCAGTTCTTATTTAATTTTCATCAGCATGAAATTCTCTTATTTTTTATAATAATCAAATCAATTAATGAAAATGTAAATTTTTCATATAATTTTATATTGATTCAATATTAGTGCAAATTTAATATTTTTTAAACAGTACTGTAACACTATAATTTAGAGGTTATCTAAATGAAATTTATGAATACAACATGTAATACGTACTGGTTTTGTCCATCGTGGAAAACCCCATTGACTAGAAACTAGACGATGTGTATGCAAAACACCATTAACAACTTTTCTATCAATTACATCTGTTCCAAGTACTGAAGGAGTAATGGGATTTGGATACTTTCTCCATGCAGCTGAAGCTACAGTTTCCCAAGGATGGCTATGAAATAAAATATTACTTTTAAATATTATCATCGCCTCAAATTTTATAAGAAATACTAAAATTTGCTGCAGTAAAATTTTTAAATGTGTGAAATTTTACAAAATAGATAAATAAGTGCCATTTTATTAATATCTATTAAAAATTAAATTATATATAGTACTCACTTAAAAATGTGTTCGGACATCCAAACCTTCATTTTGTTTTCTAATAACAAAAACTAGTACTATAATTTAAAGTTGCCGAGTAATGAATGATGAAAGAAATGAATTTCTAGGTTAACTGTACTGTATTAGTCTTCATCGTAATTTCGTTGTAGGGGAAAAACCCGTGAGGATTCCCAGCTGATTTCTCTTACCTCCCACTTCTCGGTATTTCTACTGACCGACCTAAAAAAATCATTCAACTGCTTATATAGTTGTATTTCATGCGATACCAATAAATAATGACCTTGAACATACGTAATTTGCTTGCTCCAATAGCGATGTTCTTTCGTGATGTATAATCAGTCGTTATAAGTATGCACACGTATACATGTATATCCGTGTTTATGTTCAAATTCTCTAAATCGAAAAAATATGTACACACTTATTTTAAACATCAAAATTTTAAAAGGAATACATTTAGAGAATATGCAATTATAAAAAAAATATTTTATTTATAATAATGATAATTCTTCGAAAAATATGATTACTCATAATTCACAGGTCATTGCCACTTAAATATAGAGCCATAAAAGCTTATTTTGCTAAAATAGGTATTATATAAATAAAAAAAAAATTAATTCTGTCACTCTTTATATTTGTTTTAATCAGTAAAGCAAATTTAAAAATAAAAAATTACGTAAAATAAAAATGTATAAATTCGAAAAATTATCAAAGTGAAATAAAGTAGAGAATATATTTATTATTTTTCTTTATTTTTTCTTTCATAAAATTTGAATTATTAATCATTAGAATAATGCAACAAAATAAATAGGGCAAATTAATTTCTACTTTTATAAATCTAATTTTATTTATTATTACACTAATTAAATAGCTTGATGCTTTAAAATTAGTATTGTATTATTTGATAAAATACTTTATTTTAATTTCAAATATAATTTTCAATTAATAATTTCTAAAATATTTCATAATTAATAAAACTTTTACAGAAATTAAAAATAGTAAAGATTAATATTAATGATAAAAATTGATGAAAAATTCTAAATTTTTACGAAATATAATTATAATTAAGAACCTGAAAAAATGCATTACATTGATACATTGTAGACACAATATTAAATTCGTGAAAAAATATATACCAACTAGTGAAACTTTTACGTTTTCCCCCCTTTATTTATAAAAATTTTATTAGTTAATAAAAATGAACGCTCGAAATGTATATAATTTCATTTTTTATTTTTAAATAATAGAAAAGTAATTTATTTTTTTTATTTATATAAAAGTAAGGATTAGTTCAGTTTTAAAAAAGCTTATAAAATAATTTGTTTAAAATCTTTTATATAAAAATCTTGCATATTATTTTTAATTGCATCATAAATTATAAGTATTTTTGAAATGCTGTATGCATAAAAAGGAATAACAAGGGTTTAATAATAATATTTGGTATAAATCAACTATATATACACTTTATAATATAAAAATACAATTTTATTATATTATATTATATGCTATGTAACAGAATTTTTTAGTTCAGTTCAAATTTTAAAAAAAATTTACATTTTCTAAACCTTTGGGTAAATGACTTTTATTTGAATTTCTTTCATATATTGTATTTCCATCTGATCCTATGAAATTACAATTAAAATTTAAGGATATTATTTGTATATCATTTAAAATTAAGACACACTATCAAAATTACCTTTATTTTGTAAAGAGAAAGGAATTTGTGGCTGTGGACCTTTATGATTTTCAATTAAACTTTTAGACTTTATTAAAGCATTTAATACTTCTTTTGATTTTTCAGCTCTTGATAAATATATAACACATTGAGCTAAAAGTACATCACTTTCTGGCATTCCTATCATTTGACATGCTTGCATTGTATGAACAGCTACAGCTAAAAATTTTATATAATTTTACAATATAAATACGTTAAATATTATTTATAAATGTATTATTCTTGTTAAAATTTATTATTTAATAAAATCTACATTATTTTCTAAAAACTTTATTATAATAAAAAGCATAGATGTATCCATACATCTTAAAAATTAAAGTAATAAAAAAAATTAATTTTGTTGTAAGTATGCAGTGCTTGATCTTAAAATAGAAAAACAAATAGTTTTATTACAATAACTATTATTGTTATCATATGAACAATGAAAATTAAATAAAATATAAATTTTAAACATTATCATAAAAGGCTTTGATACATATTAATACATAACTCACATAGTGCATCATCATCATCATCTAAATTAATATCTTCACTAGCTATCTTAACTAATCGTTTTGCAATATAGACACAATCTTCACCGGTTGCTATTATTCTTGCCAACCAATATAAAGCAGCATTATCATCATCCTCTATTATGCAATAATGTAGAGCAGAGTGCATGTGATAAAGATTATCACTTTGTTTATCATTTGAAATTTGAATTGTTGTTAAACAATTTTTAATATCATTTCTAGTTAAATGTAATCTCTTAATATTTTTATCATTACTAGATAATTTAGATTGAACTGCCATTTCTAATCCATTTAATGCTACTCTTCCATCACCATTACAAACTTCCGCTAACCATTCAACAACTTCTTTCTCTATAAGAAAAATAGTTTTAGAATTTCTTTCTTTCACTTTCATGGTTTTTGTTGTAATTTTTCCATCCAATAATTTTATTGCTTTAGAAAGAATAGAAACTAAATCATCTTTTTGCAATTGTTTCAAAACAAATATACGGCATCGACTTAGTAATGCTGGATTTAAACTAGATGATGGATTTTCAGTTGAAGCACCAATTAAAATAAATGTACCAGCTTCTATATGCGGAAGAAAAATATCTTGTTGAAGTTTATTGAATTTGTGAATTTTATCCATAAAAACTATTGTACGTAAGCCTTCTTTAGATGACGTTTCTGCTTCTACAACAGCCTTTTTAATATCATTAATACTAGCAGTTGCTGCTGATAATTCAATTAGTTTTATAGGATGTTCAGATAATTTTTTGTTTTCTTGCACTATCACATTAACCAAGGAAGTCTAGAAAATATATTTTTTATATAAAAATATAAAATTTTTTAATACAAATTTTATTTGATTATAATATAAATCAATTATATTAAAAAAAAATAATAAAATTGTCTCTATAACTATCTTGTAATATTTATTAAAAGCCCAAATTATATTTTTTATACATATATATTTGAAATATCCAATACATCAAAAAATAATAAATGATACCTTTCCACAACCAGGTGGTCCCCATAATAACATGCTTGGAATTGTACTACTTTTTAATAAATTGCTTAACAAAGTTTCTGGTCCAATTAGGTGATTTTGTCCAATATATTGATTTAATTCTGTAGGTCTCATTTTTTTTATTAGAGACATATTTTGTATATTTGAATTATCATTTTTGTATGAATCTTCATTTGTGTTTGTCCAACTATTATTCATTTTGAATATATTTTATTTACACTAGAATATTTGACTGTGATAGATTTCCATATTTTGTCAGAGTTTTAATTTCTTGTACTATTGATATAAATACAAAACAACTTTATAGTTTTATTATTATTAAAATTAAAAAAAATAATTTATATATTGAACTTTTATGTACACATAAATATTAAATACTATATACTATATAATTTGATTTTAAAAAATAAAATAAAAATAATTTTTAAAATATTATATAAATTTATTTTACAACAATAAATAAATTAGAAAATTATTGAACAAAAACCATAATGCTTTTATTTATATAACCTGCATAAAAAATTACATTAAATTAACTATGCTACTGATTAAATTTTTATATATTACTAATGTATATACTTGCCAAATAATTTTTTATAAATTCAACTTATTTTATGAAATCACAGACGGTATTATCTAGATTATAAATGTAGTTTACATTAAAAGTTTAAAAGATGTACATTAAATATTTATTTTTTCTTCCACTAATCTTTTAATTTTTATAAACTAGTTAATTTTCAAGATTTTATTGCATAAATTAGATTAATTGTGTGATTTTAATCATTAATGTTTAAATAACATTAAAATATAAGTTTATAAAAATATAGTAAATGGTTAAGAGAAATAAAGCTAGAAATAGTAAATCACGCTTCAATGTTGTCTCATTCAAATGTCATAGAATAAAAAAATATAGGAGGCTCGTGTGCATAGAGGAAAATCAACATATTGATATTAAAGTCGTAATGTTACTCCCTGTATCCTTTAATAGGAAAGTTTTTACTTAATATTCAGGTTTTGATTTAGTATAACTTTTTCAAATTATTGACTGTGCAATTTACAATTTGACCGTACATCATTCATCAGTTTTTAAGTCTAAACTATAGTTAATAATTTTTCAGGACTTTTATGTTAATTTCAATTTTAGATTAATTGCATTCAGAATTATATTAAAAGTAGCATACATTTATCAACATTATTATTACTATTTATCACTCAACAATTTACACATGCTTATATAAAAATTTTTACGTTTCATCAAACTTACATTTTACAATATTATCATACAGTACAATTTCATACAGAATACGGTTTCTCAATTATTGAAAAATCGTGTCTAAGTCGGCAGCTAAACATAATCAAGATGTACCAACTTTTATTGGATATTTGGATGATGAAGTTTTTTAATCCCCTTTGTAGAAATTATTATTATTATTATATAATCTAGACCAATTGTTAATGAACATATTCCAAAAGATAAAATAAAAAAATGTACCAAGTCTATCGATTTGTTGAATTCGTTGACTTTTTTTCGGAAAATTTATTGTTTTCATTAGTACAGTATTTTTGTGCATATTGCTATTGCATTTTCATTGTATAAAAATATAGAGAATAATATTTTACTTTCAATTGTACTAATACTTTCTTAACTAGAAGATTATTTAAGAAAAATATTAAACTTGTTCCTAAAAATATGTTTTAATAGTGCTTATTTCTAGATTCATTTACAAAGATAATAAAACTGCCAATTGGATGATTAAGGATAATTTTTAATGTAAATATTTACTAAAAAATTTTACTTTTAGTGAATATATTTACCGAAATAATATGTAATATATATAAACCAGTATTAATGATAATTTTTATGAAATGCTTTTAAATTATAAGTTTTATTTCAGTCACTTGCTTTCAAGAACCTCTGAAATAATTTGTTTCGATTAATAAAGCTAATAACCTAAATACCTTCGTCTAGATTTATCATTTTTTAAATATTATAATATAATTAAAAATTAACTATAATCATTTTTTTTTTTAAAAAGGCAATTACAAAATAAATCAAAATTAAAAAATATACGATAAACAAATAGATAATATTGATGAAACCTCGATTACCTATTTATTTTACATTTTCGCGGTTATCAGTGCTGCCATATTAAGGAACATAAATAGATGTTGCCATATTAAGGAACATAAGTAGATGCCATATTAAGGTACATAATTATCGGTGCATAGTATAGTCAACCAGTGGTAGTGTGATACGCGGGTTGAGAGGATCTGTTTATTTACGTGTTAACTGAATAATTATTTTATTTAAATTATTCATTTATATTCGTGTATATGTGCTAAATAACTGTACTATAGCAATACAGTACTAAAAACAACAAATGTAGCTCCTATTATTCTTATTCCAAGTAAGATTTAGAATAAAATATAAGTTAAACTAATGATTAAATTTATAACCTCAAATTATTGTTTTATATAAATTAATTACTATTTACGTTTGGTTACTGAACAACAATTTTAAAGGCAACGATTATTTGGAACGAATTAAGTAAATATTACTGCACAAGAAACTTATGATAAACTAGTTTATATTTACTCCAAATTTGTAGTATAATTAAAATAATTAAACATAGTAATGTAATTTAAAATCATATACTATATTACGATTATTAAATAACATTAATATTTTTTTAATTTTATAAATATACATAATTGAAATGCAAGTATGATAGATTCAAATATTAACACCTGTTCCAAGAGCCACATTTACTGTGATTGTAACAATTGTAAATTAGTGAATTTGCAATTGAATTTGCAGAATGTATTTTAATATCTACAATATTGTTAAATTATTTATGTACATAGGAGAATTTTTCAACAAAATTAAAAGTAAGAACAATGAATAATGGCAAAGTTGAAATTTACAAATCTTTCTGATCTGAGAACATACTTCTTGCAATAAATGTATCCTTCTTATAATTATTAGATTTTTTTAATTTAATAAACTTTTTATTAATATTTTTAATAATATTGTTATTATTCAATTAATCATTTCATTATTTTATTAACGTTTTAATTGTAATTTTATGTTACAGTTACCAATAACTTAGGCAGATACATATTGATTTAGTACTTAAAGTAGCAAGCTCAAAAATTGCACTGTAAAAGGGGACAATCAGTTTAATTAGGAGCACGAGTAAACACATTTTAAATTTTACCGACTTTCAAGTTCACGTAAGTGCAAAGTAATTTAAAAATATTAAAATATATAGATTGCTGCATACTTATATTTTTTCATTTATACTTATTATAACTTAAATTTTTAATAAATTCTCAAATTTGCGTATTGCGTTCTTTTATCAATTGGTAATTTTAATAATTTTATCAATTATCTTTTGAATATCTTTAAATCATTTCTATTTTTTTTTTAATCTAAAAGTATGAACCAACACGATTTCTTGCACAATATTATTGTCGTTATTTTTTAATAAATTTACTTTGGCAATCAGTGAAAGTAGGTCAATTGAGTCATAATGTCATAATTTACAATACAGTAACATTTTTATTAACTAAGATTTTTATCTTTATTTTATATTCAATAGACATGAAAAGTACTTTGTTGATTATAAAAAAATTGAATAAAGAATATTGATAATGTAATATTGTCCACAGGTTGTGCACTAATATGGATGAAGTTCAGACACTTGAACATCTGTCACTTGTATCAAAAATATGTACAGAATTAGAAAACCATTTGGGACTAAATAATAAGGACTTAGCTGAATTTATAATACATCTATCAGAAGAAAATAATTCATTTGAAAGTTTTAAAGCAGTTCTACTTACACATGGCGCTGAATTTTCAGATTCCTTTATTGCTAACTTATTACGAATAATTTTACATATGAAATCAAAAAATTCAACACCTGCTAATAAACTTACCAATTTAAAGTCAAATGATTTAGCACACAAATTTCCAGGCTTATCTTTACCAAATGAAAAACCTAAAAAAGTTTATGATGAGAATACTAATAATGTTGTTGATGAATTGATGAGCCTATTGGAGGATCCAAATTCTAGCAACAAGGACAAAGATAAAATTAAAGATACCGAACATACAAAAAATTTGTCCAAACGTAAAAGTGAAGATAAAGAATATCAAAATGAGGACAGAAATAAAAGAAGAAAAAGAGGAAATTCACGTGAAGATAAACAAAAAGATAGGATACGTGATCGTAGTAATAAAACAAATAGTAGCGTAGGATTAAAGGAAAAGCGGAGGAATAGATCTAGATCAAGGAATAGGTCTAGATCAAGGAATAGATCTAGATCAAGGAATAGGTCTAGATCAAGGAATAGGTCTAGATCAAGGAATAGGTCTAGATCAAGGAATAGGTCTAGATCAATAAATAGGTCTAGATCGAGGAATAATAGGTCTACATCAAGGAATAGATCTAGAACAAAGAATAGATCGAGATCGAAGAATAGATCCAGATCAAGGAATAGATCTTCACATACAAAAACAGATAGACGTCTTAAAACTAAAGAACATAAACCACATATTTCGCGTAGATCACGATCTAGATCGCGCTCATGTTCCAAATCGAGGTCCAATTCTTTAGAAGAATTATCTGTGGAACCAGAAATTGGAAAAATTTATAAAGGGAAGGTTGCAAATATAGTACCTTTTGGTTGTTTTGTTCAATTAGAAGGGCTTCGGCGACGTTGGGAAGGTTTAGTACATATTTCTCAACTACGAAGGGAAGGAAGAGTAGCCAGTGCTAGTGATGTTGTTACTCGTGGTCAAAAAGTTTTAGTAAAAGTTCTCGGAATTACTGGTCAGAAGGTATCTTTAAGTATGAAAGATGTAGATCAGAGAAGTGGACGTGATTTGAATCCTATTATAACGTCAATTAAATCAGAAGAAGATGAAAAATTCCTACGGAATCCTGATAGACCAACATCGCTTCTCGAATTCCAAAGTAACATTGATGAAGATGAAACATGTTCTAGAAAAAGAGTACAAAGATTGTCGTCTCCAGAAAAGTGGGAAATTAAACAAATGTTAGCAGCGTCATGTATTGAACGAAGTGATTTACCCGAATTCGATAATGAAACTGGAATTTTACCTCGAGAAGATAATGAAGAGGAAGATGTTGAAATCGAACTTGTAGAAGAAGAACCTCCATTTCTTAACGGCCATGGTAGAGCACTAGGTGATCTAAGTCCTGTTAGAATTGTTAAAAATCCTGATGGTTCTCTTGCTCAAGCAGCAATGATGCAAAGTGCACTTGCTAAAGAACGTCGTGAACAAAAAATGTTACAAAGAGAACAAGAAATGGACTCTCTTCCAGCTGGGCAAAATAAAAATTGGATCGATCCATTGCCTGACGTAGAAAATCGTAAATCAACAGGAAATATGCGTGGAATCGGTCTACAAATGCAAGACTTACCAGAATGGAAAAAGCATGTTATAGGTGGCAAAAAAAGTAGCTTTGGAAAGAAGACTAACCTTAGTTTAGTAGAGCAACGTCAAAGCCTACCAATTTATAAATTAAGAGATGATCTTATAAAAGCAGTAACGGATAATCAGATATTAATTGTTATTGGAGAAACAGGTTCTGGGAAGACAACTCAAATTACGCAATATTTGGCAGAATCAAGTTTCACTGCAAGAGGAAAAATTGGTTGTACCCAACCTAGGAGAGTTGCTGCAATGTCTGTGGCAAACAGGGTGGCTGAAGAATTTGGGTGTCGACTTGGTCAAGAAGTTGGATACACCATTCGATTTGAGGATTGCACTGGTCCCGAAACTGTTATTAAGTACATGACAGACGGTATGCTGTTAAGAGAATGTTTGATGGATTTCGATTTGAAAGCATATTCTGTTATTATGCTTGACGAAGCTCATGAGCGCACTATACATACTGATGTGTTATTCGGACTACTAAAACAAGCAGTCGGAAGAAGACCAGAGTTGAAGTTGATCGTAACCAGTGCCACTTTGGATGCAGTAAAGTTTTCGCAATACTTTTTCGAAGCTCCAATTTTTACAATTCCCGGAAGAACTTTCGAAGTAGAAGTCATGTATACGAAGGAGCCAGAAACAGATTATTTGGATGCTGCGCTTATAACTGTGATGCAAATTCATCTTCGAGAACCACCTGGTGATATTTTACTTTTTCTTACTGGACAGGAAGAAATTGACACAGCTTGCGAAATCCTTTACGAACGTATGAAGTCTCTTGGTCCCGATGTTCCTGAATTGATAATCCTTCCAGTTTACTCGGCATTACCTTCAGAAATGCAAACCAGAATTTTTGAGCCGGCACCCCCAGGATCACGCAAAGTCGTTATAGCAACTAATATTGCCGAAACAAGTTTAACGATTGATGGAATATATTATGTCGTAGATCCAGGCTTCGTCAAACAAAAAGTTTATAATTCCAAAACTGGTATGGACAGTCTTATTGTAACTCCTATTAGCCAAGCGGCAGCTAAACAAAGGGCTGGAAGAGCAGGAAGAACTGGACCTGGTAAGTGCTATCGACTTTACACCGAAAGAGCATACAGAGACGAGATGCTACCGACCCCCGTGCCAGAAATACAGCGTACTAATTTAGCAACTACAGTTCTACAATTAAAAACAATGGGCATAAATGATTTGTTACACTTTGACTTTATGGATGCTCCACCTGTTGAATCTCTTATAATGGCATTGGAGACGCTGCATAGCTTGAGCGCTCTCGATGACGAAGGTCTCTTGACTCGTCTTGGTAGGAGAATGGCCGAATTTCCTTTAGATCCAAATTTGTCCAAAATGCTGATAATGAGCGTTCATTTACAATGCTCTGACGAAATTTTGACAATAGTTAGTATGTTATCGGTTCAAAATGTGTTTTACAGGCCGAAAGACAAACAAGCGTTAGCCGACCAAAAGAAAGCTAAATTTAATCAGGCAGAAGGTGATCATTTGACTTTACTCGCAGTTTATAACTCGTGGAGAAATAATAAATTTAGTAACGCTTGGTGTTACGAGAATTTCGTACAGATACGAACCCTCAAAAGAGCTCAAGATGTTCGTAAACAATTACTGGGTATTATGGACAGACATAAACTTGACGTAGTATCTGCAGGAAAAAATATCGTTCGTGTTCAAAAAGCTGTATGTTCCGGTTTCTTTAGGAATGCTGCTAAAAAAGACCCACAAGAAGGATATCGCACTCTTGTTGACAGTCAAGTTGTATACATACATCCAAGTAGTGCTCTATTCAACAGGCAACCCGAATGGGTAATATATCATGAATTAGTGCAAACAACGAAAGAATACATGAGAGAAGTGACAACAATTGATCCAAAATGGCTTGTCGAATTCGCGCCAGCATTTTTCAAGTTTAGTGATCCGACTAAGTTAAGTAAATTTAAGAAAAATCAGCGGCTCGAGCCTCTTTATAATAAATACGAAGAACCTAATTCCTGGAGAATTTCTCGAGTTCGAAGACGCAGAAATTAAGATATTCAATGATCGAGAGCTTATAATACTTAATTTACAACATAATGTTAACAATAATGGAGATTTCTACACACAATAAAGATTTAAGTATTACTCAATAATACGCTGTATTCTTTAAACGTGTCATTGTTAAAAAATTATTTATATGATATTTAAATAGACAACTCGTTATTCGTATTACTCCATCATACGTATTATAACAAATACGTCAAATAAAACAATATGTCTAAGCGCTAAGTATTAGACGGTTTGTATATAATAAAAATCTATTTAATTAAATAATTTTGTTGTACATAATAATAATAGTGTATGTACCATGACTACAATAAATATATTTTAAAGTGAAATTCATACTATTCATTAATTATTATTCCTCAATATATATATATATATAAAACATATCTATCTGCTTTACCATTTTCCAATAATTGATAATTATTTTTAATTGTTTAAAAATTAATTCGTTACTTTGAAGTTATTAGAAGAATAATCTCGAATTGTTTACAATGAATAATAATAATTATTATTATTTTTATTATTTTTTATTATTACAGAATAAATAGGTTGTAGTGAAAACTAGTATCTTCTTTCTTCTTTTCATTCTTCAATTATCTCCAATTTTTGTACCTTTCAATAATGGTTTAACCTCAGATGGGATAAAATTGAAACAAAACTTTGATTTACATCTATAATTTTAAAAATTAAAAAAATTTAACAATAGGAAGTATAATTTTTAATATTAACTGAAAATATCGATGTATAATTGACAACTACGAATTTTTGGACAAGAATAATTTAAGTCTATTGAGAAGCGTTCGCTAATTGTAAATTTCTCTTTAATTATTGACTATTTCTATTTAAAATCAGATATATTGATAATTGTTAAAGAGTAAAATAATAAATTCAAATTGCAAAATAATTGATAAAAATATTATATACTACAGCAATAAAATTATACCCTTTCTTTACCACATAAACCGTACAGCCAATCACTTTTGGGTTTACCTGCAAATACTTATTTTAGATTTTTGGTACCAGCAGATGAATGAATTGGAGATTATGAATCATAAATCTTCTTTAATTGTTATAAGACTTTATTATTATTATCAATAAACAATTCATAGATGGCCACTTACACTTTCAAAATTCAGTCTTTTACGAATCAGTATTTATAAATCTAAAACAATTACTTTATTGAAATATAATTAAGTTATAATTATACTAAAATGTCAATTTGTAAAATTAAAAAGAGCATTAAAATATTTTTAAAGAAAGTAATTCTTTTAAGTATAATATAACAATGTATGTGAATAGCACAAGGTACAACAAAAAACACACTTCAAATTAAAAAACTTACGACTGTATTTAATATGATATAATAATTCATTTAATTAAGCTGGTCATTTAAGTAATTACGTGAGTAAGTGAGAAGAAGATAAATTAAAATGTAGGTAAGCTTACGAAAACAGAAATGAATTAATTTAAAATTGAAAAAAAATTTTTCGAAAGTATATTAAATTTTATCTTTATTTTTATCTAATTTCATTAAAAAAACATTAACTTACCTTTAGTTTGTATGCACAATTTGTTCCCAGTTTTGTAGAGCATCCACGTTACAATATAATAATTTTACATACACATTTAATACAATATTAACTATTGAATCAAAAGTAAGACAATTAGTTACATCATTATATCTGTTAATATTTATCAGAAAATATTCAAATGAAAAGCCAACGTGCCGAAACGAAATAAAATAAAATAAAGCCAAAAAAAATATTGGATAAATACAAGAAATGTAAACAATTATTTTAAGAATGAAAATACTAAATTAAAATAATAAGTAAGTGTCTTTAAATGTGAAATAGTAAATATATAAATATATACACAACAAAATATCTACAAGATTTCAATCAACTCAACAATTTTTATTCACCAAAACCTAATTATTATTTCAAAATCTTAAAAGTTGATGCGCTACTTGCATCATTTATTTTCATATAATTTTCTTTTGATCGATTTCAAAGTGTGCAGTAGTCAACGATCATTTTCAGTTTCACTTTCCCTTTTTCCACACAAAGCTGCAAATAATTTTTTTAAATTTATTAACTGATCTATAATGTACACGTGCGTATGCATTTTTTCGCCTCCTAATTAATCGTCGAATAGATTTCGGTCGATAACGTGGACTTTTCCACAGCGTTTCGCGTCTTCAACGCTTTTAAAAATTTCGATCTTTCTAAAAAATCTCGCGTGTATTCTCGGCGATTTACCCCGTGCTGATTAAAAAATTTTTTTTGAGAAAAACTGAGAATCCTGATTAAAAAATGTCTTTATTGTAACTGCACGCACATTAACAATAATACATAAATTTTAAATTATTTATTTATTTATATTTATTTAGCATACCTGCGGAATCTGTACCTAAAAATAGTAAAAAACATAATTGGTTTCTGAAAAATTAAATATTATTTTAAACATTATTTACAATGTATATTAAAAAAAAAGTATTAACTTTTATATTAAAAACTTTTATTGAAAAATTAATTATTAACATGTAATAAATTGTATAAATACATAAATATATGCATTAAGAAAAATATTTTTTACATATCGTATCTAAAAGTAAAATAAACAAATTTATAAACTGTTTTTATGTTAAATTAATCCAAGTTTAATGCTAAACAACTCGTGTGCAATTCTCGTAGAAAAAATGAGTGCGAGTATATTTAGATTGGTTTGAAAAATACAGATCACAGGCTTACTGTAAAAAATAATTTGTTGAAATTTCCATATTTTCTTAATGGTGACATTTTTTAGACCTAATACTAGCGATATAAATGTGATAAATTAAACGGCTGTAAATATAATAAAATTATGTGTAAAAGCTATACTTTCAATCCGTTTTTAAATAAAAAATAACCTAAAACATAGTAAAATAAAGACATTTTAGTTTATCTCTCTAGCTCAAAACATTTAATATGATAAATGCAACACAATGCATTAATTAAAATGGTAAATGATTAAATGTCTAAAGAACCATTAATGAAATCTGCAATATCGAAAATTTAACTGAAATATCAGGATGGTAAGCGGAGAGTTGCGTTGGAAAACGGGATAGGTTAAACACATTTTTTTTACTACAAGCTTTGTCTGTATGTATGTATAGTAAAGGTTTGTATTAACTATATTTCAATTTTCATTATAATAAAATATTAAATACTATTTCTTATTAAAATATCATTGGGTACCTAATTATTTAAACAACGACTATGTCCTGTAACCACCAATCCTACAGTAAGATTATATGTAAAAAAACTCATTTAACATTAAAATTAAAACAGTTTCATTAAAGCGTATATATGCACAACGTTAAATAATTTATAATGCTTTTGTAAACCATAAATAAAATTAACAAAAACGAAAATAAAATCAATAATAGTTATAATGGTATAAACATAATAAATTTTACATGCTTCTATTTATTTTAATTTTATTATAATTTAGTTTTACAATTGCATACTTTTCTCTAACTTAAAATAATTCGAACACGTGTGAATATTATTTTTTTGCATTTTTAGAATATTTAAAATAATAAGTTTTTTCTGATATCTATCTTAAGAATAGTTAATAATTACAAAATTATAATTAATTACTTTCATTATTAAATTAAGTAATTTAAAATATTTATATAGACGTTGGCTTATTGTCATATTACGTATTAAAATCTAGTATATTAGTTATTAAGTAAAAGAAAACCATTTTTATGTACATCTAATTTCTTGGATACTAAATTTATGTAACTATAGCATATTTTGTAAAAAGTTTTTTCAATACTTTATTCTTTCTTATTTATACGTGACATTTAATAATAATTTTATATTTTATTTTGAAGGATTATTGATAGTTTTATTTAAAAAATTATATAAACCTTAGCAAAATTGAGTAAATAAATTTGAGATAAATAGTAAATATATCAATTTATTAAAACCATTTTAGATGATTAGCGAGAAATAAAGGTCGAGAATTACAGTAGATGGAGGTGGTAAACAGAATGAATTTCATCATCATCCAATTAAATTGAAGTTTATTGAAGAAACGGAGGAGGAAAGAAAAGAAAGAAAATGAAAAAGTTAATGGCATTTGAAAAAGTGATAGACAATTCTAGCAGAAAAATAAACGTATTAGATAAATTAGAAATATGCGGTGAAATAAATTACAGATTGAAGAGAAATTTAATAAAAAACAAATGTTAACGGAATGAACAATCATGAAAAGGCAAAATAAGATGATAAAAATGTATGGTTAGTGGAAAAATCGAAACAATGGTAAAAAAAATGAAAGTATGTTGAAGAATAAATAAGCAGGCATATTCAAGAGCGAAGAAACAGTATAGAAAATAAAAGAAACCAAGGAAAAATAAATCAAACAATGCTTTTTTTAAATCAAAAGGAGACAAAATAAAGAAAAAATAGATAAGAATATTCCAAAAGAAGAATGATGGAAACACTTTCAGAGCACTTGTAGTAAAAAAAGCAAGATTTATTTGAAAATAAAGAAAGGTGATATAAGCCAAGGATGAAGGAGAAAGTAAAATTAAGGTTGGAAAAATAAAATAAATAACAAAAAATTTTAAAAAATCCAGGGAAAGATGGTGAAATTACAAATGAAATGTAAAAATATGTACAAAAAAAGCGGACCTAGAAATAACGGAAATAGCAATTTATTTTTTTTCAAATTCAATATCCATTTCATGTATTTTTTTTTAAAACTTTATTTTTTCGCAACTTTCCATCCTAATATTTTGGCTCCACATCTTATTAAATTTTTTTTTACTTTTTCAAACATATACATTTTAATTAAAAGTGTCCATTAACCCGTTCCTGTATAATCCATACTTTTTCCATTAACATATCCCCACTCTTCTATCCACTACCAAAATTCTCTTGTAAGTACGTACATGCGGATTTATCATTACAAAGTACCTGAATATTTTCCATCTTTTTCTTTATTAGACTCTTCTACTACTACTGTTTTTCGTAGATGAATTGCATTCATTGTGCCTCTTTCTTTTACAGCCGAATTGTATCTCGTTAGATTTCTTTCATCCCTAAATATATTCCTCTATCTTATTTTTTATAATTTATAAATTTAATTTTTAACCCGAATCCCTTAGTGTAATCCATTTTTCCCCTATTTCATCCATTTTACACGGTTTTCATCTTCTCTGTTTTCTTTTTTTTTCTTAAGTTTGCATAATTATCCCTTTTTCCATGTTTCTTGAATTTTCCTGTACTTGATCACCTTGTTGTTATTTTCGTTATTTCCAGGTCGAAGGGTCAAGGTTCCAACCTAAACATCTATTCCGACTGTCCCAGTAGCCCAAACCGGTAGTGATAACTCGTGCCTCTTTAACGGTTTCCATGCTGTACCAGTTATGATCAGAGTTGGTGTATAACACACTGCCGAAGTTGCTAGCTGGGTCAACGTCTGCCCCACCCACCGAATTTGGGGTCAGGGCGTATGCAGCGACCTTCCGTTTATCAAGGCCCATACGTGCGCACGTATCCAACGACAACCACGGTGCTCTACCTGCTAAAGCTGATCTTAGGCTAAGCAAATGCCATTGAGATAGTATCCCGTATACCCGCTCTCCCGGGGTCATAGGCGATTTCTGGATTTGGTTCCTAAACCGTAGATTGACAAAAATCCTCATTATATACCCGGTGATGCCTTCAATCTCGTACGACCGTCTAAGAAACTCCCCCTGTGCTTGGCGATATATGTCTTAGTTGGCGCTAGTTCATAGCCTACAGCCGTGTATGTATGTATAATGTATTGTACAAAAGGTAATGAAGGAGTAGCGAATATAGCGTCCTCGCCTTACGCATAAAAATTAGTGACGGCGCCAGATGTTCCGAGTCTTATGTCCGTTATCCTTTTCACTACCATAAAGCTGCATATGTTTAGTAGTGTGTCCATCAAAGCTGTCCACCGCCAACCAGATGGTAAACCATTCCGCCATGGGAACGTACGGCTCCCTACATGAACATCTGCACCCAACACGAAGAGAGAGTTCCACATAGCGGACCACACCCGATGGAAATCCTTCTCCTGTACCCTATCGCATAAAAAATTTCTAATTCCGGCCGTCACTGCCCTGATGCTCAGCCAACTCTGATGAGAATCAAAGCCACCCTGGTCCAGGGGTACCAAGGCTCGTTAAACGTGGGTGGTAATCAAATCTAGGTCTATCTCTTCGTTACCTGCTTCTCCAGCGAATAGAATTGATAAAGGCAAACCGTACAGTCCTTCTTCCAATATTGAGGATAGATAAACCATCTTCCTATTAACACACGAACCGGTCTTAACTACCGCGCGGACCTTCCCACCTTCACTTTTTTGCAACACATACATCACTTCCTTTGACGGCGTGGTTAGTTCTTGGATTATATCATCGTTATTACGTAAGACCGCCTCCACGGGCTTGTTGTGGACAGTCTGTGTTCTCCTACCCTCGACCGAAACCCTCATGCGCGCTCCTGTCCCGACTTTACCCTCCATCCAATTTCCATTCAATATCCACTCAGGTAATGGCTTGATGTTATCCGGCGCTACCCACTCGCTAGCCATAAATTCTTGGGCGGCGTCGTATAGCATACCCGCGTACACATGGGTACCCAACGGCCCTCCCAGATCATAATGCCTACCGAGCCAGGTGTATCCCTCGTCAAACATGTCGTCGTCCCCCTTGTATGGTAGGAAGCCCCAGCTCAACTCCCAATAGCATAACTCTCGCCATATAGGAGTGATCTTATGGGCTCCCATCTTCATATAGCCAGTGATCTTCTTGATCAATTTAAAAGCACCATGCCGGCATGCTCGGGGCAAAAGCCCTACTAACCACCGGTAATGAGTCATCATCATGGCCCCACGCCTATCGCTTACACTAAAAATCGCCAAGTGTAAACAGTCCTCAAAGACCCCATGACGTAGAGGGCACCCCACACATGAGGAATGATCTCGAATTTGGTACTTGTTGAGGCCCATTAGGAATTCATCATAAGGCAACCCCCATGCAGATTGTCCACAACCGCAATCGAGGTTATCGTTCATATCATGCTGTAACTGGGAGAGGTCGTTGCTCACCCGCTGATGGAACATCGCATGTGTCCACATAAACTCTGGGTATGTGGGATCCTGGGTACCCCAATCTAGCCCTGCGATTGTCTCGCCAGTCTGGCAGCCGCAAGAGCATCCTCCGATTCTACAAGGCCGTGCTCCGTGAGACACTCTGGGACAACAGATACTGTGGCTATCGTTGGATCTTTGTTGAGCCCATGGGATTCGATCGCTTGACCAGGCCTCATATGCATCGAGGGGTCGGCACCTTTGTTCGTATGGTCGAGTGGTATATACCACTCCTTAGATCCGGAGGCCTGTCGGCGACACTTCTTGCAAGGAGGGCCCTGTACTCCTCTATGGCCTGCTCCCCGGCTAGAATCTTTGCGCGCAACTCCTCGGGAGAGCAATTGGCGAGTTGCGTGTGTACCCCCGGTTCAACCATCACGTTATCGGCCTTAGAGTAAGCACTCCGCTTAACGTTTATCTTTCCTACATTAAAGCCAATGACCCTATTCAAATACTCGTGAGATACTCCTACCTCGGGCGATTGATTGCCAACGTCGTACAGGATGGTATGGTCGGAGAAATGGCGTACTGCCATAAGAGAAGCCAATTGTTTGCTAACAACCAACGTAATCAGGCTGTGCTGTTCCCAATACTTCAGACGCACTGCCAGACCCCACCCCCATACATCATCGATTGCGTTAGCGATGGTGTTGACCCCCCAACCGAGAGTCTTAGCCAAAACTCCTCCATGAGAATAGTCGATCCGCCATATACCAGCGCGCAATTCTTGATGTCCAGGGTGCATCTTATATCGAATGTCCCTTGCGCCAGGATAGGATGACCAGTCTATACTGTTAAGGGCGTAGTCTAGCTGAAAATCATCGGTGCCGTCTAATAGTTGGGTATACATGTCGTACTCCCAAGTACCTAATGTACGCACCAGGTCATAAGCGGAATCGGGCCGTTCTGGTTTAGGGACTATGAATCCAGTTGTCCATTGTAGTACTGAGTCTAAGTATGACCAAACTGCCTGGCATACGCATCCCAGTAAGTGTGGGAGTGTAGGTACTAGGGCATAGGTTAACCTTCCCATCCTACCTGACGTTCGGAGTGATAATCTCCTGGGCGAACCACCTAGTGTTAGTACCCGGGACGGAGCCTGTCACCCTCGCCCACGTGGACGCCCGGGAACTGAGGAGCACGTGGTCGCCGCTCAAGCCGACGACGAGTGGTTGGCCGAGAAAGGGGCCAAGCCACGAACCGGGCGAGTCCGGGACCTCGCGACCGTCTCCACGTCTCTGTATGCGTGCATATATTAATTAAAAGTATGAGTGCTGCAAAATTTACGTGTTTCATTGCAAATTAAGTCACTTAAATAGTGAGTGTTTACTATGTGCTGATGGCGGAATGCAGATGAGTATGTAAGGAAATACTATTTTGATTTGACTGCTGAAAGAGCAGAGAGGAACAATTAAAAAATTCAGTATATGTAGAGGCAGTAATAATATAAACATCAGAAGTGAAAAATAATAAAAAATAATATTTACAATTTATTTATAACAAGTTTTAAAATCAGAATAAGATAAAAAGTATAAATGTCAATGTTTTTTTTATAAAACGCTACTTTTTGTATTTCATTAAAAGTTCTTTTAGATAAAAAGTAATATTTTATAAGAGTCCTAAATGTGACGAATAAAATATTAAAGCTATCAAATATATTTTAATACTTTTGTTATTTAAAAAACGTGACTTCAACAATTTAAAGTAAATAATACGTGAAATTAATAAAAGAATTATTTTATGTACATAAGTAATATCTCCATTATTCACGACTACATTTAATTATTTAAATATAAAAAGGAAAGGTAATAATAAAGATTTGATTATAAATGAAAAAGTGATTGTTTAATTTATATGAAACTGTATAAATTATACAAAAAATGAAATTCTTGTTCTTTTTTATATTAGTAATTGCTTTTTATGCACTATGTATTGATGGTAATATAAATAATGAAGTTTTTTTCCATAATGATGTGAATGCTAATATATTATTTTATTGTTATATAGGAAAACCAAATCCAGATCCAATAAATCGTATAACAGCATGCATTTCAAAATGTTTCGGTAAGATTAGATTAGTGATATTTTATTAAAATTCAAACAGAGGGGTTATTTACATAAAAAAATTTTGTCATATTTTTATTTTAAATACTTAATTATTATTAATTCAACATTATTATATGTGCGAAGTATTTAATTGAGAAAATTTAAAGATTATTTTTTTAAATTACGAAATTTGCTCTGATAACTACAATGTATATTTCTAATTGCATTTTCATTCTCTGATAAACTTTAAACAATTATTTAATTTTTTATTTTAGGAAGAGATAAGGACAAATGCACAGCAGATTGTGAAGATAAACCTTGGTGATTTGTGTATTGGATAAATTGATTGAAATCAAACACATCACAATTTAAATGAAGTTGAATAATTAAAAAATTGTGAAAAGTGTTTAATGTATTGTAGCGACAAAATATAAATAAAAACATTTAAATTTAAAAAAATTTTTAAATTCTTCAAATGTAAAGTCAAAAAAACTGTTTAAAGCTAAATATGTATTTATTTAAATTACATTCGAATAGACGTATAATACTTTTAAGTTTTAAACTATTTCCTTTTTCATATTTCAAATTAAATTTTTTCAATTTTCATTTAACTATATTTTTTGTTGACATTTATAATTTTTCTGAAAAGAAGTAAAAAATGAGATACGCACAAAACTTTATAATTGGGTGATTATCGTAATTTTTCGTACAATCCATAGATGGCGCGATGAAAATTACAACTAAAAATACTTTCTCGGTGTATTGAGAAAACATTTATTACACTTCCAATTTAGGTAAATCTCAAATTACGTATTTAGTCGTTTTGCAGATCAGTTGATTTTACTTAATTAGTGATTGACGCAATTTTTAGATGTAAATCTAATTTAGATTCGACTTATATACGCTTTGTATTTGCTAAGATATTTTTTGGTATTGTACCAATCATAAAAAGTTTTAAAGACTTATGTTTCATATGTGTTTAATTCGTGCGTTTAATTATTCTGAATAATTCCGTATGTGTTCATATCACTCTTCGGATGACTAATTTTTGTATACATCAAACGCGTCTTGATTGAGGTAAATTATATTTATATACTAGGATTTCGAAAGGAGAATATGTACTAATTTAGATAACACGTGATTCGAGCTGTATAATTGCAGATGGATGTTGGTGGT